>CAWUFW010000005.1:5212500-5812500 GCA_963921515.1 Calotriton arnoldi | reverse complement strand
CGGAGTCCGCAGGAGCTCTGGAGATGCAAGCCGGTCAGATGCGCTTAGGTGCCTGTTGCTGCAGGGGAGTAACTCCTTTACTCCAAGGGAGATTCTTCTGTCGTCCAGCGAAGTGTAGACCGTCGAAGTACTTGGTTTCTTTGCAGAGTCTTGTCCAGGTATAATCTAAAGTCCAGTGGTCAGGTTTCCCACTTTATACCCAGGGAAGGGGTTGGACGGACTCTGGGGACCCTCCTAGGGGAGGGGCAGGACAGAGGGGTGGCTACACCCATGTCCTTTGTCCAGTTTCACGCCAGACCAGGAGCCAATGGCTCCCAGAACTGGTTTGAGCTGGACTATGCACGGGGACACCAAATGCGCCCCCAGTGCAGACTTTCTGGCACTCTCAGAGTGCACCCACCCAGCCCAATACACTAAACCCTGTCCGGGAGGTGGTCACACCTCCCTGTGACAGAAACCTATTGTCAGGCCTTCCTCTGCTCGAGCTTGGCTCAGCAGCAGGAGGGAAGACTCGTGTCTGTGGCTGGCAGCATCCATTTTGTGCTGCCCAGGACGAGAAAGCTGGTAATGGGTAGACCGGTGACCCATAGTAGTAGTTCTACAAGGGTGGAATCATACCTCCACACCAGTTACTGGTGTGGAGGTATGATTCCAAGGTGTTTGACACCAAACACGACATGTTTCTAAGCAGCCGTTTTAAAGTTAGCATTTACAGCGAGGTTATAATGCATTTAGACCTATATGTCTGGCTGCATCACAGACAACCCCAGAGAATGGTCTCCGAAGACTGTAGAGGGGCTCTGCTCATGCAAGGGCACCCTCTCACATAAAACCCAGCACCCTGCCTTCAGGATTGATAAGGCCTGCCATAGGGGTGACTGCTAGGTTTTTAAGTGTAGTGATTTAGATAGATATAGTGAACCTATATCTAAGTAAGTGGTACAAGCACCAACTTACACAGGCTGCTGTAGCAGACCTGTTGTGTCATTTTGAATGGCCTCTAATGGGTGGCATAATACATGCTTCAGCCCATGGAAGGCCTCTGGGGTACCTATGCCCAGGGTACATGGTGTACCATATACTAGGGACTTATAAGGGTACCCCAGTATCCAATCTGGAGTGTACCTAAAGTACATGTATTGCAATTTACTGGAGAAAGCAGATAGACTGGGATCCTGAATAGCAGGATCCTAGTCAGACTAGGCCAAAAACAGTGAGACATCAGCAAAAAGTGGGGGTAACTATAAGAAGCAGATCCTACTCTCCTACATTCGGCACCTGCCTTCGTCGATTTCAACGAACTTCCCTCGTCAGTATCTCTGGGGCGGGATCCGTGGGTCTCTTTCGGTCACAGCTGACCCTCGGTCGTCATTTTCTTTAACGCCTGGGCTGCCTTTTGCGCCTTCTTTTCAGGGCCCTTCGTTTCAGACGGGTTAGGGTTTTTTACTTTGTCAGTCTTCTTCTATGTGTCCTTTGCCATCTTCTTGATGGCACACCTCCTCTCAGCGTCCTTTGAGGATCTCGACGTCCGACCCCCAGTGTGCCGATTCTGCGGCCACTCCCTGGTCGTCCTCTCCGCTTGAGAGCCCCAAGTCCCTCAGCGATGGTTGTTTCTGGCTTTGGAGCATGGCTGCATAATGGTCCTCCCTCTGCTTTTGACGTGCCTTGAGAGTCTGACACCGCACAGGCCTAGCAGTCCTTATCCTTGAGGTCCCTTGGCAAGTAGAGGTTACAAACATCGTGTGGATATCGTTGTGCAAACTTGTGCTCGCAATTTGGGCAAAATTTTAAAGGAGTATTTTCCATGGTCCCTACCTTGCCCTCTTTCGATCCATCTGCATCCTTGCTCCGACTGGGAAGGGTGTCCAGAGGTCTCTCTCCCTCTTCGGGGGTATTCTTAGTTGATGACCGATGGTTTTTTCTCTCGAATTCCTTGATTTTTGGGGGGATTTCGTCCAAAACTTCAGAGTATCTCCCTTTGCTTCCAGACCAAACGGTGGAAAAAAACCTGGAGATTGCTACCACGCACAGGAATTTTCGGGGTGCCGTCTGACGTCACACAAGAGATGGACTTCGCACCAACTGGTGGTTGACGATGCCCCAGAGAGGGGAAAAAAACAAAAAACAAAGACAATTCCGGACCAAACCACTAGATGGCAGAATAATGCACAGCATGTGAATCCAGAAAAGGATTCATGCTGCAAAACCAGCATTTCTCTTAGAGTAACCTCCCTCTCAATTTCTTTTTCAACAAACATTGTGCAGTACATCTCGAGCTTTCTCCATTCCCTTCTGCTTCAAAGAGCTGTGGGGCAATAGCAAATACCTCTTTCACAGGTTATGGGTATACATTTCCAAAGTCAGCATGTGTGAAATAAATGCAAAAACATTATACATACCTTATCAATGGCTTTCCCCACCCGAGACACACTGCTGTGGATGTCTTTGTGATCGGAGGCCAATTTTTGTACTGTGTCTTTTATCCGTTTACAGCACTGTGTTAGAACAAGTGAAAGGGTCCCTGACAACTCACCCTCTTGACCTGTACAGCGGAAAGGAAAATAAATAAGAACATTAGAAAGTCACAAACGCAATGACTTAACGGTGCACTCTAGATTGTTCTTTGTCACTAAAGTTTCACCATAATTTTAGACTAACTGAAACAAAATCCATATACAAAATAAATGTGGAGTCATTTATTTATGAAAACCCCAACTAAAAAAGACAAATTACTTTAAATAACAAATGACATGTTTGTCATTTGGCCCTGAAAAGGAGTAGTTCTAATGCTTGATTGCTGACCAGGGCACTTAAAAGTTAGCTTAAAAATGTATTGATATTATCCATTATCATGCATCCTAAAACTTAAACAATCATCAAATTCGGCTATATCACAGGTGCAGACTAATAGCTGAAGGCCATGCTCTGTGCCACTGAACGCGAATGCAGGTCACCTCAAATGGGTACTGCAGGAAGCTGACAAATTACATTCTTTAACAGTTATTTACTCCCTCCTGCCCACCCGAGTACTGCTCATGGTCTGCATTTTTAAATGTATGGAGAGGATGCTCAAATCTTGGTGAATCTTCAAAAAAATTCCACCTGCGTTAGCAATCACTGCTTGATTGAAGGAAATAAGACACTAGATGGCTATCAATCGTACTTTTCTTAATGCAAACAAAACTGAGAGATTACTAGCTGGCAGCAATCAGGCTTCTTTATGCTTAGTTTGGACTACTGATCTTTGTTTTTCCCATTGCAAGTCCAGATTGACTGGAGTTTAGGAGTTATAGCTGAATCGTCTCTCTCCTTTAATTGACCATTCGATGGACTGACGCAGTTCATAATTATGTGCATTTCACCTCAAAGATAGTACCTTTGTGGACACCCCCGCCCCCAGTCACAGATCGTCTGAGTCCTCTGCATTATTTAGACATTGGTATAAGGATGCAGGCCAGGTCTCTTGAAGAATAGTTTCTGATTTCAGACACCGGCCAGAACTTTACCATCTGTGAAAGATACTACGTTGCGTATCCACTGCTGCAAAGCAGTACAAGTGAGGGAAAGACAAAGAGTAGCCAGAGTTACGAGATGGAATAAGTTACCTAATTATCTTTGCCATGTTCATGCTTTTCACTGCTTAATGCTTCAAGCATCGCCACAAACAACTGTTTAATCATTTATGTACATTACCGCTGCTTGAAATGTAATGTGTTTCTGGTGCATATGCATCGATGTATGAGATCTACTGCTCTGATGCACAGGCACCTTCACATGTTTTGCAACGTTGCAAGTAAAACATTAATGATACATAATATACAGAAGTAAGTAATTAGGAAATAAAATAAATTCACTAAAAATCATTTGTTATACAAACAATGCCATTTAAAACTGCCCATTCAAAATGTATGTTGAAAACCACAATCCAAAACCTAAAATGCAATTAAAATAGCCAGTTATTGTTAGCTACACAACCGCACAGTGTCCTCGCAATGCACTGCGCAGGACCAAAAATGAAATTAATGACACCACCACTACAGTTCTAGGACGCATTTCCCAGTTTAAGCACATGGCTAGACTATTCCTAAGTATGATGCTACCTTCAGGAAATAAGCTAGTATTTTGAACTATTATAATTTGGGGGGACAAAACAGCAATTATATGGGACATAATATCACTTTTGGACACAGTGACATTAATTGTGTGAATCTTGATGAGAATATCTGTTGCTGGTTAGTGGGGCTGCTCACTTTAATATCCATGAGATATCTCTATGAAGTCATCTTTTGGTTCACAGAGGAACTGTCTGTAGCCTTTTGTTTCCGTGTAATATTATATGGTGTCATTCATGAACTGCTATTGAAACCGTAGCTTATTGTTTATAAACCTGTGAGGTTTTATGTTGGCTTAAGTTGAACGGCAGCCCTTCATGCCCAGGTAACCTCTGGGAACAAGGGCGTCAATCGAAATGCACATTTCATTTCTATGTAAAGTCATTTTATGGAATGACTGAGGAAATCTATTGGCTGTCAGTTGAACTGTAGGCTTTGATCTCCATATAATGTCTGCAAGGACACCTAATGTCGTTCATTAAAAGCACAAAATGCCAATTCTATTTAACGTCTGAGGACATACGAGTACAACTGCAAACTACAGCCTTTGCCCCTCTTAGATTACCTACAAAACAAGGACAACCTCTGATCATTAAACCAGTCCTTAAGGGATTCCTGATAAGAATCAGAATAAACTTCGAGACTGGTTGACATACGCATGAAGGTTTATGTAGCCGGGCTCCAGACACCTTGAAAAGTAAAATAAAGCTTACACCTTTAATCGAAAGATGCCCGGTAGTGATCACATTTTATTGGAAGTCCCTGGATGCAAGCAGGAGGAATTAAGGTAATTCCACTTTTACCATTCGGCCACGCCTCGGGCAGAAGAACCTACTTCTGGCGAGGAGGGTTTAGCCGAAATTGGAGACATCTCCATAACTGCACGTAACAAATGTGCACAAGTGATGCGTTTTTCAGTAAATCATAATTCACCAATTCATTTTTCTTTAACGGACATTATGGTTGTCTACAAAGACCAGTTACTAAACCATAGTTTTAAAAAAAACTCTAAAAAAAATTCTAAAACTACTTCAGCAGAAAGGGCATTACAATATGTCAAAATGCCAAAATGTTACAGTTACGGTAAGTTAAACTATAAAGTCACATCATGTACAACCTATGAACTCACGTGACATTACAGATTACAATATCAACGACACCATTGCACTTTATCAGAACTGTTTCTTACTACTGGAAATGAAGTATTTTCCGTATATGATGGGAGGAAACATTTAATAGCCGACAGCGCTACTGGAGCTTACATTTCAAACCTGTGAAAATATCTACTTTTTAAATAGAAATGTATTTGTTCAGGGTGGCACTAATGATTTTAATCCTCTAAACTCTAAAGGTCTTCTGTTTGCTGCGAGAACAAACGTAGGCTTTTGTTTTCTGGTAATCTCTGTTTAGACATCTGTAACAGAAGCCTTTTGTCTTCTATGGGTTATTTCAGAGGGCTTTTGTTGGCTGTCTGTAGAACTGTAGCCTCTGTCCTATATTGGTAAGTGGAACTTAATCGTTTAGATTCCTTCTAATCTCTGAGATATGATGCCCAGTGGAACACGGGACAATGTACTCTATGAAGCCCACTGGCTGCCAGGATTTACATCCCATGTGTCTTTTTAATATGTGATACTACCTCATTGATGTCATTGGTAACATAGATGACACCAATCGCATCACGGATTCCATTTGTGTTACAACTGTGATGTCATGCTTGAGATCGTGAACAATGCATGGAGGCATGAAAACACACAAGTTGGACAGTGGACCAAAAACAACCAACAGGCACCAATCTCAAGAGTCACCAATTGTGATTCGGCGATACAAAGTGATCCTGTGTGCAATTCTACAAAAGTGCCCCCTGTCCCAGAGCACTTCCCTACCAATAGGGGAAACGGAATGAACAAACTGTATCAAAGCTGCACCACTTTTCAAAAATGTTCAAATTCCCAAGAATCATAAATGTTCACTATAGCAAAGAGGTAGATGTATGAGGAATTCGTTTTTCTCTTCTTTATTAATTCGTTCTTTAAAGACAGACAGCCAACGCGTTTCGTCCTTAGGCACAGGACTTCTTCAGGGCATTGGAGATTCTAAATGGACCAATAGGTGTAAATGGATATGGCAGTAACCTTGAACGTATGTATGATGGGCAAAGGTGACAGTCGCACCAATGCGTCAAGCTCATCTGTTAAGCAAGCGGATGATCCAAGTTAATGAGAAGAATATGGAATCCGAAAATGCATCCAATTCTACGTATATATGAGCAATAGGCAGCAGTTAATATGGTGCACGTGGTATGATAGCCACAATGATGTGCTGTCGATTCACAATCAGCGCTCACATGGACTTATCCCGAGCTGGACCAAAGTACTTGATAATACGAGTAGTCACACCGCATATTGCTCGGCGTTCCCCCGCCACCATACGACTTGAAAGACGTCCATTTAGAATCTCCAATGCCCTGAAGAAGTCCTGTGCCTAAGGACGAAACGCGTTGGCTGTCTGTCTTTAAAGAACGAATTAATAAAGAAGAGAAAAACTAATTCCTCATACATCTACCTCTTTGCTATATTGAACATTTATGATTCTTGGGAATTTGAACTTTTTTGAAAAGTGATGCAGCTCTGATACAGTTTGTTCAATGCATGGAGGCATATTAAGTCTGGACTGCGAACCATAAATGGGATTTTTTTTAATGTTTTAGATCATGACCAAAACGTTCGACTAATTAATGTTTTTTAAATTGTTGCTTAGATACTGAACTTAGTTACCCTAACATCCATGAGTTAATGCTTTTCCATAACCTAAGACCAATACCCCTGATGCAGTACTTCGTTCTGCAAAGCTGGATGCTTGTCAAGCATGTAGTGGCGTTTATGGTGTGGTCTCTGGCCATTCCACATGCCCTTTAAATCATGCAGCCAAAACCCCATTAGCTCAGACAGTCCATATTCCTTCAACCCGGTGAAATCTATGTTTGGGGATAACATTGACTGTGTACATAATTTGGCTGCCATGCGTTTAAAAATAACCAGTTTTGTTTCCTCTATAGAACATAGAGATAACTGTTCTAGGATCAATACCATAGTGAACCGTTGTTTCCTAAATATATAGTATTACCCCAGGTTTTCAAAATTTTGGGCTTACCCTTGTTCACAATATTGTTTGTGTGCACCAGGCCCAGCATTCAACCCCCAAGGACAGCCAACGCCAAATGAACGATTGGGTGAGTGGCCTGGCAACTTCCAACCCCACCTCACATGGATAAATGCCGTGGTAGTGTTGCACCAACAACCTGTGACTCATTTCTTTAAAGGAACATAAGTTGTTGGATACAAACTGAAAAAAAGCACAGATGAAGTTATGTTATGGTTCCAAATTAAAACCTGAAAACCCACCAAATTCACCACTTACAGTCCACCATACAAAATCCGAACTCACTTCCCACATCTTCACTAAAAGTGTTTTTTTCAGTGCATTTCTTTTTTCTCATGTGAATTCTGCAGGGTTTACACTATCTGATCAGTAACTATTTCCCATTTATTTTTTTCTTCATAAAAAATATATTGTTTTCTCCCCTTTTCCAGTACCTCCATTATTGTTTTTGTATGTCTGTGTTTAAAATAGTGTTTGAAACTTGCCAACTGTTTTTGTAAACCATACGACTCGCTGGGTAAACTCTTTAGATTTACATTTCACTTTTCCGGTGTAAAAGGGCATTTACAGCTCCTCCTGGGAGGTGTGCTATGCTCCCCTTAAGAAGAGATGTGCATATTTTGTTCACACTTCCTCACGTCCCTAACCGGGCCAATGCATTTTTTTTCCAGAAGGTTTTAGAACTGGGAGAGCTGAGCATGAGCAGCTAAAGGCAGCAAACACGCGGGACCAGTGAACAAATGCACACAATTTGCATCTTAATTTTGACTTTCTTAATGGTGAAAGTAATTTTTCATTCCTATATGGTGTGCTTCAGGCCTCCCATCCCACACCCCTGATGAGTGGATGTGCTCACCATACTTCACATAGCCCCTCAAAATATTTTTTAAAATGAGGATGATGGACCGAGAAATCCTGGTGGTTCGATAAACCCTACAAATGTTCAACAGGAGAAAAATGTCTCAGGCAATCCTATACAAGGTTAGATTAAAAGTACTGACAGCATTATTCTAAATATATTTATTAAATGTTCCATTTTTTTTTTTTATATCTTTTTATCAAGCTTTAACAAAGTTTTAAGTACAAAGTGCCTCATCAGTTAATACTATTCAATTCAACATAAAGGGCATCATTACATAAATTATACCAAATTCATCATATCTTCCTCACGATAATCCAAAACCCATTAATAATATTACTTTATCATCAGAAAACCCACTTACCTCATACACTTTCCACACATACCATTCATTCAAACTCAGACATAATCCCCCAAATCAACTCCTTCACGGCCCAACACAAATCGGTTGCATTGCAGTTAGGGGACTCAAGAACAATCACAGCCAACTCACATTTGAGTTGAGATATTAGTTTCCAACCACCTTTGTCAGGGCCCAAGACAGGCTATCTTTGTTTCAAAATGAGAATACTGTTTGATCTAGGTCAGGGGTCTTCAACCTTTTCTGTAGTAAGAACTACTGCTGTTCAATGAAAATCATTGTGAGCTAATATTAGTTTTGTAATAGCAACCACATCAGACAAGACTACCTTAATGGCCACCCTATACAGGATTACCAACAGTGAACATCTCCATGCATCAGGAGGGTTGCCAACACTAATGTAAAAAAAGTCTATCAACTTGGAATACCTTTACATGGGTAGTACTTAACCACAGCTGCAATGCCAAACCATCAAGGTAATACTGTTAGTAATAAGTTTTCCGATCGCCAAATGATTTATCGCTCCAATATAAGCTTTAAATATGTTTTGGAAACCCTACATTTTTCTCCAAATATCAGCTTATGAGTTCTGAAAGTTCACATATTCACAACGCAAATACACACTTTTAAATTTTGGTTTCCATAAATGAATTAAAGAATGAAAGCAAGCAAAACCTCCATATTTAGTAGGCGGGCTGCACACAGAAGAGCTACTAGTTAGAGAAGCCTATTCTAGGTACAATATACACATTCTTTACATTAGGGTAAGACACAAAGACCATAATTCTATACACAAGATTACAATTATAAGAGTTGCATGAAAACGTTGCAAAAAAAAAAAAAAGGGGGGGGGGAGAGAATACAGAGGTCCACCCAATATCAGAGTGCCAATATTCCACCTCCCCATTTGCCACCAATTGCTGCCTCCTTTGCCTCAATCACCAGTGGTTTCTTAGATTTGGATCCAGTACTGGGAGCCCATATACCAATACTCTCCACCAACTGTGCCTCAATTTGTTGCCCTACTAGCCAGGCCCTCCACAGGTACTCCAAATTTGTAATCCATGCATTAAGATGCTCACTCTTCCATTGATTCCTATTATCACCCTAAGCCGCAAATTCCTTGAATCCGATACAATACAGGACAGTGAGTGCAAATACCTGCTGCTGACTGGCAGTCATATGTCACCATGTACTAAGTCAAAGAAAGAGCACAG
Organism: Calotriton arnoldi; assembly: GCA_963921515.1. Lineage (NCBI taxonomy): Eukaryota > Metazoa > Chordata > Amphibia > Caudata > Salamandridae > Calotriton > Calotriton arnoldi. The sequence continues at coordinate 5,802,789 of CAWUFW010000005.1, read as the reverse complement.
AACCAGTAATAAGATGGCATTCTCGCCACAGCTTTAGACTTTGGTACAATGCAGTCTCAGGTGTAATATGAATACCCTTAAGATCCATTGGAGGTTGGTCCTAAGTCCTCTCTTTAAATATTTTTCAGCAAGTTTTGTTTCTCCCAAAATTAAAGGTTTGCAACCCTCCGAATTCCATCCATTACATCTCCTCACCACAGTGCATATATTACTGTAAAAGTAAAGTCACCAAAGGGGTTCTCACAAAAATGTCACTAATCATTATGTAGATCCACCTTTTATTAAATGCTCACAAGGCAAAAAACTATAAAATTCTGGGCTCAAAACAGTCCATCTTTATTGGCGTAAGAGTTAAGTCACATCACCAAGAAGAGGAGTGAATCCTCAACATAATTAATAAATGCAATTGTGCTTACTTTTCTCAAATCCGAAACTTTCACTGCACATCCTCGCTCGAGTGCCTCTTTACCACAGGATGCATACAAGACTGCAAAGCAGATCAAATATAAGATCCTAAAATAGCCTCCAAATAAATGTTCCCATTCAATTTCTTCTTTTTTGGCATAGCGGTCCCCTATCCTATTCATAAATGACATGTGCAGGACCGCCTTAGATATCACTGGTCCATTCTAACTCTATTATTAGGTTTACCACGCCGTCCGGGACTGTTCGAGGAGTACTCTCCATTTTAGAGGTGAATTAGCACACGTTTGGATACTCATTGATTTGGATGAGAAGATAGAAAAGATCTGAGAGGTTAACACATTGACGCCTGGACCTTTTGTGATTTTTCTGGAAGCCCTGATGAAGTCAGTGATGTATACTCATCAACTCTGACGAAACACGTGTTGGATGTGGCTATATGAAGAATATTCTGTGGTTTCTGAAGAAGAGAGACTGTGGTTTCTGAAGAAGTTTATTTTGGAAATAAACCAAATTGAAAACAAGAAGAACTGGATATACTTTCTTCGTACATTTTCTGGTGCTCAGGATAATCTGTTGACTGTTTTAGGACTGGATGTTTCCAGTCCGTATATGTGGGCAATAGTGGCAGCCCTCTTCCTTGGAGCACCAAAGTAGAGACTTGTTACATTGGACGGTGGGGGAATAGTAGAAACGTTTGCGCAATTGGCCCTGCCACATTCTGGTTTAATTCTCTATTGTTAGAACACACAACGTCCTGTAGTTATAAGGATACTGATCCTTCCTAGGGTAATGAGTCATTAGAGATTTGCCACAAAAAGTTTTTTTCACCATATACAAAACGTGTTGTCTATCCAGATCTATGCATAACCTTCCTTACCTTATGGTCTGGGATCATACCACCACTACCAAAGCACCTGTCTGCAAGGCCAGAGATATCAAACGCCACTCACCTTAGATACAATCTGGTACCGCTGTACCCAGTCTTCCTCACTGGAGACCAGCATCCCACCCAACGTCTTTACCTTCCAGTGTGTACTCCGTCCTGCTCCTCACGTCATATCTGCCAACGAACGCTGCTACTATATGCACCTGTTTTTAATCCGGTGACCACATGCGCACTTAAAACATGTGATCCAACACCCATTCCCGATCAGATGAAAAGAAGCTAGCTACGATGTGTGCAGCCTTAGACACCTCAATCTGAAACAGGCAGCAAGAAATGAATATCCACCTATTCCTACAGAATAATTATTAAACAACTTGCAGTGTAGAAACTAATCAATAGCCTTTCTTCTCCGGCTATACACTTCAACTAAGATTTCTAGGAGCTTAAAGAACGCACACCTACTCTGAAAGCAACGTCCTAAAAGTCACATGACCAGAGCTCACAACATTAACGCCATCTTAAATGTGGAAAATAGTAGCGATGCTCCCACTAAGGAAAGGCAGTCAGAGGGATCTGAACCCAAAGTCAGCCAAGTGGACAGACATCCCCATATCCCTAAAGTTTTGTTGGGTTCTTTCTTGTTCTACCAATCACATTACCCATAAAGCATCCAGTTCAAGAATGTTCCACACCTTTCTTTTTCTTTTTTAAAATATTTTTATTAATACGTTTTCTATTATCAAAGCATATCAAATTTACTTTTGGCACAAAAAGGAACACTAGGCAATACATGTCCATCATCTGATTACAGGCATCTTGCGTGTCTAGCAACATCAACATTCGTCTGTCAAGGCTCCTAGCAATTGACTCTCACTGGACACCCGCCTCCCGCCAAGTGTGTGCATGTTTGCGTCTGTGTCTCCCTGGGTTGCAATTAGAGGCTGCGATCCCCCCCGTGTGTTGTGAAGTTCCAGCCCCTAGTACCTAAGCCAGGGACGCCAAATCCTAAAGAATTTTTGGGGACATCCTCTCATTTTGAATGTCACTTGTTCTGCCCCATATACATGTCCATCCCAGCTTTACACTCCCGCAGAGTTGGGGCCTGCGGCGCACCCCAATGTTTGGCTATGTCCCTCTTGGCCACCACCATCCCCAAGTTACAGAGGATGAGGTTGCGTCTGAGCAGGTCTATTTCTGAAGGTATACCCAACAGTGCGTACTTAGCATCCCTAGGCAACTGTAGCCCCACTATCTCACTTAGCTCCCACGTTATTTGGGCCCAGTATCTTTGTATGTGTGAGCACTCCCATAGGTGTGAATGAATGTGCCATTATTCATCGTACAGCGGGCGCAGCCAGGAGATTCCACCTGTCCCATTTTATGGAGTCGGGACCTTGTCATGCATGTCCTATGGAGGATTTTGAACTGAATTAAGCGTAGCCTTGACTTGATTGCCACCTCCCTTGGATGCATGAGGGCAGCCTCCCAATCTCTATCCTCTAAGTCGCCCAGGGTGATCTCCCAGCGTCTCCTCACCCGCTTTCTTGTCCATGTTTTGTTTGTTGCAGTTACTGTTTAAGCAGGAATGGTAATATTTAAAGCTCATGTTTGATGAATGGTCTCAGCTCGCATGTCAGGCCTTATATTTTGAAACGGCTGGAAGAACAGTTTTGAAAATACACTGCTGTAGTGAGTGGTTCTTTACCCAGACCTATCTGAAAGTTATGGCGACCACAGTTTCTCTCCGGCCCCACTGACTTCAACTAACCTCGGCTCATTGCCACTCCCATCTTTCATCACTAGAACACATGCGGCATGCGTCCCTCAGTAGCTGACAGAACAAGGCACTGAGTGCATAGTGTGTTGTGCTGGGTAGGCAGGATTGCCCTCACAGTACTTCTATAAAGCAATCAATGTTTGCTATGATCTTTTCTTCCCATACGCTAGTTAGGCCAGCGTTATCATGCATGTGTGCAATGTATGACATTTACCACATATGCTGTGTATCTAGGATTTGTACCCCAAGGTATTCAATATGTTTAATATTCTCAATGGCTCACGTAGAAGCTGTATATTTTGTGCAAGTGGAACATGGGAAGTAGGTAGAGACCTATTACACCACAGGGCATGAATTCTGAGACACCATAAAATCTGTGACCTGAGGACAATCTACTATATATCAGTTAACAAATGACTACATTAAAATTCGTACAAGTTTGGAAGAAAGACTCTGTGGCTCCTTGAATGCTCCCTCGCTAAGGCGGCTTCCGACATCCAGGTGAGAACATAACTAGGTGCTGAATGTCCAAGAGCCGTGGATGAGGGGAAAGTATCTTTCACTCCCGAACCAGACTCAAAATATGGTTTTGTTAACTGACAAATGCTATAAACAATACCCCAACAGAGTATTGTCCGTTTCAGGTGTATTTCCTAAATAAACTGCAGCACACTAAGAGATTGAGGAAGCAGCTGAGAAATTAAATACCCACTTATATTTTAACCGATAGTCACAATACACTTTAGCTCATAGGAATTACCAATGGTGTGGTTTCCATGAACAGTGCTATACCCTTTTAGGACCAACACTAAATTGGTTAAGTTGATGTTTTAACTCCAGGTTTGATCTTTGGTGAGCCTTAAAAAAAAGAAGAAAAAAAAAAAAACACAAGGAGTTGAGCAGGTATTCACGAACATTAACAACTTTCATAATGCCCAGGCTCTGATGTGTAAGGTTTTGCCCCAAGAGTTTTTGGAGAGGCTGAAAGCAGCAGAATATGCTTGTATAAACAGTGGTACACACAGAAATGAATCCCTTTTAAAAATTTACCAGCTGGGAAACAAAAATGGACAATGCAGGAAAACTATTTTTTGCAATCATTTAATGAAACAGGGTCACTGACATATGTAAAACAAAATATATTGCTTCATTACTTAAAATGTCTTCATTTTTTGGCAATCAAAGAAATGTATAGCGCTCATGCTTTTCAGTGAAGGGAAGGTGCAGTGGGGTGTGATGAACGAAATAAGACACTGAACATCACTTATAAAAAGACAAATGACTCCTATCTTTAACAAGCATTTGAAATGCAATAGGTCTTGCATTACTGATAGTTTGAGGTACTGGTGTTGCAAATAATAATGCAAAACCAATAGCTCATACTTTCAGTAATGCGAGACCTAGTGCATTGCAAATGGTTGCGTAGTGAGCCAGGAACCAGCATTATATGTCTCAGCGCAGTCCTGTAAGCTGCTCCTAGAGCTCCCTAGTGAGCAAGGCACCAGCACTGCATGTCTAGGTGAAGTACCGCAAGCTGCTCGTAGAGGTCCCTAGTGAGCAAGGCACCTGCACTGCTTGTCTAGGTGCAGTACTGCAAGCTGCTCCTAGAGGTCCCTAGTGAGCATCATAAACTTTGAAGATATGGTAAATGCACCCTACCCACAATGCATTGCATGCAAGACAGTACCCCGAGTACATTCAAATAGCTATGTCCATATATACAATTAGTAGCTTTGAAATGTGACAAAACAATTATTATATTAATTCCGGATTAGGTTGTACTCATGTGGAGCTGATGAAGGGAAATTTATAGAAGGTCTAATATAAATGTAAGATGTGGTAAGTGCAGTACCGCAAGCTGCTCCTAGAGGTCCCTAGTGAGAATCATAAATTGTTGGTCACATATGCAAAATCCACCCTACCCATAATGCATTTATTATATTAATTCCCGATTTGGAGCCGATGAAAGGAAATTTATAGATGGTCTAATATAAATGTGAGATGTGCTAGCGAATAAAGTAACCACTGCCAACCTAGTTTAGCACCAAGTGAGTGTCCTGTCTGAAGGCCTTTAAGAAAATAGTGCCTTGAAGCTGTAATTACAACCTAGGGCGTAACAACACACGTAACAGGGGATGTCCTCATGGGAGGTTACAAGAAGAGACAAGGCGGTACTAAGGAGGGACTACAAAGCTAAACGACCAATGAAAAGCCACCATTTACAAAGGACAGGGACTGGAGCCAATTAAAAAGATGGACGGGAAGTAGGCGGAGCTTTATACACATATCCTGAATACAGCTTGTCTCGAAGAGACAGCGCAAGCGCTGCCTAGGCAAGGCCTAATAAAAAGGAGTCTATTTCGGTCTGGTGAGGACAACATTTTGGCCTCTGTTATTCTGAGGTCATCAGGACAGTGCAAGAGCACTACAAGTTTCTTGTATTGAGGCCATGAGCGACAGTAAATGATCAGCAATGGCTGACAATAGTGGAGCCGGCTTCCGAGAGTGTGTGTGAGAATTGCTTCTATGCACACCCCGAACAATCACGCGGGCAGCAATTCGTTTGGAACCTCTAGCAATTCAATTATCTGCTCTTGTATGCAAATTATACAAGAGTTACTCGTATTTAAGCCGAATCTGCCCCATGTGCTTCCTATTCCTTGAAATCCACGTACTGCGGAGAAGCTTGTGGTACCCCTTTAAGCTTTAATAACAGCCACATAGAGTAATTGATGTTTTTGCCTCACACCGGCTGGCCAGGAGGACATAGGCTGTTTTCCCTGTCTTATACAAGCGGCATTGAGGGACGTCAGCATCTGGGCTACACTATTAAAGATTCCCCCCTGTCTTGTATAATAAGGTCTTGCACAAGGTATTTACATTTATTAAAGACACTTGAGCTAAGGAGAATACTCCTCACGTAATTTTGGTGGGAGACTTAAACTGTAAAATTTCCAATCATGCTCACAACCTACTCTGAGAAGTAGAAAATGAGGAAGCTTTGTCTACTCCCCCAATGTCCCTCCCACCCAAAGCTAGAATTGATAAGAGAGGGAAGATTCTCCTCGACCAACTAAAAAATCATGATTACTTAATATCAAATGGGAGACTGCCATCTGACTCCCCCACACAATATACCCATAAACTTCCGATGAGGTAGGCTATCTTGGACTACCTGGTCTTCGGGTTCACTTCTTTTTATTTGTTGGGCGACTTAAAAATTGTTGATTCCATTCACAGTGACCATCGTCTCTTGGTGATTTCCCTAGAGGTAAGCACTTCTGTTAGCTTTTGGAAATTTGATTGGGCCGTGTCAAAATGTAATAAAAAAATAAATAAATAATCAGGAAGAACCCAGTGGGACCCTACAATGATAATTGTGTGAAAGGGTACTTTAGAATATGCGTTGGCAATCTGGACTCTTGGGAGGTCGATTGTAACACATTCTATCCAATGACCCCCACCCCACCCCTCCACCCCCCCGACCCCTAAAGGCCCATATAAGGCCTATTCCTCTCCCAATTCTGCAATTGAACAGAGAAATAAATGGTTTGGTGAGAAAACAATGTATTCTGCACTCCTCTGAAAGAAATAATTGTCTTAATTGAAAAGGCGTAGAAGCCGCTTAAAGGCAAACCTAAAAAAGCAAGCTTGCGGCTGGTTATGGATAGATCTAAGAGAGGCAGTCTTCAAGAGAAAGATGTGAACATTTGGGGAAATAGTTGCAGAAGGGTGTGGGACAAGGGCTAGAGCCACCCCTTCCCCAATTGGGGAAGATGGCTGGATCACCTTCATTTCCAGTCTATATGGGGCAAATGGTGAGTTAGAAAGGCTCCCCATCCTTGAACCCATTTTATCTACCCATAATCCTCCAACTATAAAAGAAATTGAGCCTACCATCTCAGGAATGCGCTCTTCTGCAGCTATGGGACCGGACGAAGTACCAATTCCCGTAGTAAAACAGGAAGCTACCCTTTGGGACACATTATTGTCCCCAGTCTTTAGATTTTGCTATGAGAATAGGACAGTGCTTCCCTCCTGGACTGCATCTATTTTAAAAAAGGGATCATAATATTCCTGCAAACTATCGTCCGATTGCTCTATTAGATGCAGTGGGTAAAGTATTTTCCAAGTGCCTATTAGCACAGTTAAATTCCTGGGCAGAGGACACTAAAATCATCCTTCTTGAGCAGACAGGTTTTAGGAAAAAACATAGAACCTTAGACAATGTAGCTGCTCTATAACTAATTGATGAGAAGTATGTAGGCATCAGAGGTGGTGCGATATATGTCGCATTTATAGATGTTTCCACAGCTTTTAATAAAGTGGATTGTACGGTGTTATGGAAAAAACTATCAGATCTTGGCATGCCAGATACCTTACTGCATCTATGATTGCCCTCAATTCATCTACCTGGTGTAAGGTACTACCAGGGGGAGATTGTCAACAAAGAATGGCCTAAAACAAGGGTACCTACTGGCCTCGCTGCTATTCTCTTTATTTATTTCGGACTTATCTGCCTCACTTTCACAAAGTACAGGTCTATCGCCGACTATTGGGGGGACGATCAGTCTCATGTCTCCTGTATGCGGATGACATAGTGATCCTGGATCTCACCCCTAAGGGGTCAATAATTGGATGGATGCATTGAAAAAATATGCTGATGCACACTATTTAAAAATTACCATCTTTAAAACCAAAATACTCTACTTCCATGGCAAGAAAAAACCTAAATATGCCAACTTTTCCCGGTACATGGGTGACCAAAAATTGGAAGTGGTAAAGTCCTACACCTTCTTAGGGAAGATAATGTGTAGCAATTTGAGTGACAGTGATAACATCTTAAACAACATTTGGAAAGCCCAGTCACAGGCCAAGGGTTTGGGTGCACTTTATGGGGCCACAGGCAGTAGACATTTTTCCTACCTCCTAGCGGTATATCGGGCTAAAATCCCCGCTGTGCTCTAATACGCAGTAGAGCTCATAGACATTGCTACATGGGTTTTTTTTTTTTTTTTTACTAAATTGAAGGGCAGGTACTGAGAAGACTTACTTCCTGTAATACCTCAATATCAGTGGCGGCACTGAGGTTGGAAATGGGAGTGAAGAGTGCTTATGTCCAAGGCCTGGCGGGGGTTCTTCGTTGGGCTGCTTGCCATGAGAAAAGTGAAGAGGACACTAAGGAACTACATGAGAAAGGAAATTCTTGGGGAAAAGAAGGATAAGACCCTAGTCTACAGGAATTTCAAGTATGCTGCAACTCAACTCGGGCTGGAGCCAAGTCAGGTACTTTCGCTCCCTGTCCCCTAATTGAAGGCCAGTTTAAAACAAGCCTCACAAAACTTACATGTTCATTTGGACACTGAGGTTTGTGTCAACAAAAGGGGGTATCAAAAGGTAAAAGACCTCACATAAAATGGAACTTGCCCCATGGGGTTAGATGCTTTTGGATTTTGTTGTGGTTGAATAGGTTAACCTTAGATTGTTTAACATTTAAATGGTACTGAACATCTGAAGTATGTAATTTCAGTCAGAATGGGAACCAAGATCTGAATCATGTCTTATTCGTTTGTCCCACTCTTATTGTACCGTGTATAATAGGTTTAGTGCGCGAAGAAGATAACATGCATACAGCACAGCCGGAACATAAGAACCTGTTAACCACACTGCAAACGCTCTTTGACTCTCAATGACTGGCTTCCTGAGACTCTCAGTGTGATTCAGAGTATTGTATCGCTGCCATTACACAAGTCAATGAAGGGTAAAAGGAGCAGTGCCCCTCATTAGGCTTCACATATTGCTATACTTAGCAAGTCCATGCAAGACATGTTTGAGCTCACTTCTACCTTTTACTACTGTAAACACAGCACTATCCTGCCTTTTTCAAGGGAAGACTTGCCCTTTTATGTGAAGAACTAACACTAATTCTATATCCTAAACCACAATTAATTTCATTTTAACTAGGAAAATAATATAGATTTATTTTTCTAGATTCAACCTACATCTACGGATGCCCCAGGCCTTACTTGAGTAAACAAAACATAGGTGACATATGGATATGTGCAAACTTTTTTCATAAACATATTCATACACAAGCCTTCCTTCCAAAGAAAGTTGATGGAGCAGGGTTTTGCGTAAATAAAACCTGCTCGGATTGAACCCTCAGTAACATATTAACAGTGTGCGGTGAAGATTTTTATTAATAAATGCTAAAACATGGGGAAATGCTTATGCGCATGTGTAAACTAATGCGTGTACAAATGCATGAAACTAGGCCTCAAAAATTGCTTTGAATAAAATAAAAAGACATGCTGCTTTTGTGCACATTAATATTTTGCTAGGAATAACATGGGTTGTGCATGGGTTAGTGCAATGCTGGGATGGTGTGTAAAATGAAATTACATTTTGTGAAATAATAAATGTTTGTGTTCTGTTCTCGTAGAAATACAAACATGGGCCTACACTTCGGCATGCCAGTTTTGGGTTAATTATTGCCGAAAGAAAAAAGAATATGATATAAATGGGCTTTGAATGAGGAGAGAATGCAAAAGCATAAAAATGTCCTTCACGATGTGCTGACTGTCTGCCAAGGTTACGGAAGAAGGAGGATACTGATAAACATGTGGAAGCGTACAACTTCCTTCATGAGATGGCAGAAGCAAACAATGGAAGCGTAGAAACTTGCAATATGTAATACGATTTGTGTTCAAAATTGTTTCCTGGGATGATTGTTATACTTAATGTTTAAACAAAGAGGTGTCTAATAAAATGGACATGATGAGAGTGGTGTGACAGAACACCCCCAATTTTAGCCAATGGGAGATGGATTTTGTGCTTATGTTGAAACATATGTGGGTTGGACATTTAGGTTTTAGGCTATAATTGAAAGTCCCCGGTGGTGTGGTTTAGGGTTTGCTGGTGTTTAGCTAGCGGGAGATCGTCGCTGTCGTCGGTTTGCTGTTTCCAGATAGAGACCTACCTGTTTCCTGACTCCTGATCAAATCTTTGTCACTCGACTCTACTTGAGTGGCCTTCCTGCCCTGACTGGCCAGTGGGGTAGATTTCCCTGATTTCTTAATTAGGTTAGTATAGATAATCTCCTAAAATTTGCACATTCATTTGCAAATGTATTTTGTCTCTGAAACTTTTCTCTCTTCGCCTATCCACTCCTTCAATGCATTGTTTATTTGACATGAGTTTGAATTTCATTTATATATTGCCAATGTATTCTCTCTGTGATAATCCACGATTTGCATTTTCGTGTAACTGTACTTGATGAGCATTTATTCTTATATAATTTTTACGATAAACAACATAAACTACACATTGAGTGTTATTATTTAGTAGCATAGATTTAGTCATTATTATTGTCATCAACTCATCAACTTTAGGTTCATCGCCACATTTATTTGTAAGGAGAAATGCAGGTTCTAAAGTGTATTTAGTGGGTTAGGAATAAACTTGCATCACACTGAACCCCAGCGTGAAGGGATTAAGTTGGGTAATGTAAATGGGCCTGTGTTTGTGAAAATTATTGATCCCTGATCGCTGGATCAAAGTCATGTCTGTTTCAAACACACCAGAAGATTTGGTCTAACGAAACGCAAACTTGTGTAAAGATTCGTAATGAAAACTCTAGTGCAAGGATCTGAATTATGAGTTTGAGGGTTTCTAATTTCAGTCCTACGAGATATAACGACCAGTGCGTCTCATTCTGAGAAATAGGACCCAAAATCACTCAAATCTCTTACATATCTTCATAGGTTTTCACTTTCACTCCGTGCAATGGTCTTCTCGGGGAAAGGTCTACATGCCCAGTGCTATAAAGAACTACACAGCGAGTGAATACGAGGAACCAAATGATCAACATGATGGCACACGCTGGGGCTGAAGTTTGACCTGCCAAAGGAGCATTTCAAACAGGTTGTGGAGGTTGGAGAAAAGGAGCAGAATATACAATTGATTACACCGTACTTCATGTTGTTTGACTGGTCGCCCTGCCTATCAGCACAGCCACCACACCCACCTGCTCCAACACAAGTGCTGCAATCACAGACCCTCATTCTATTCTAGCCCTACCCCAACCCTTAATGCCCAACCCACACCATTGAAATTTGTATGACCCAACTCATCCTGGCGTACCCCGTCAGTACTTTAACAAACCATCTATGAGATTCTTTCTGCCCCACCCAGGATTTTTCTTCAACCCCAATTCTACATGGTCTTCCATCTGTTTCTCTCCATACTTCCTTTATCAGTACTTCAGCTTCTTGAATACCACACTCTCCTAAACTTCAGAGCGACTATATATCTATGCCCAATGCCCACCTAGACGCATCATTTGCCCCAAGGCTTGTATGTGTTCATAAACTACAAACTTCTGCACCACTTTCACCTGGTCCTCAAATTTCCATAACCCTTCTCGCAAGACCTTCCTTTTGTTTGAAATCTTGCTGTGATCCTCCTACTCTCACCTTTACCCTGTAACATTACTCAAAACAGCAAATAAAAGACATGGACATTGAAAGTGAAATGAAAAAGCTAATTCTAGACTTATAGCATATTACAGGTCACATTGCATAAAGTTCTGCCTAAAGGTAAAACCACAACAACCAAGCACATTGATCATTACCAATTTGTGCTGTTCTGGAGTGCATCTTGGAACCAATCAGATCCAGCTAGCTTAAATATGCCACACCCATACTCGCACATCATAGGTAGATATGTGGTTTGTAATGCCAATTTTAAAACACTAAGTGCAAATGCCAGGCTACGGACAAACAACAAACCAGTGCAACAGAAAAATTGTAAATTCTTCAGCACACCCTTCCATACAAGTAGCACACTGCCAAAACCTCGATTGGGATTAAACTTATACTTTTACATTTAACAAAGCAAAGTTTTTGGAAACTAAACATTTAACACATCTCAACAAACATACACAACTGATCAGTGAAAATACCAGAACCGTATTACAAGGGTACTCAAAATCATGAAAGCACTATGGGTGCCATCCTAACAGTAGAAGGCGCTTTAGAAAGGATGATGGTAAAATGACATAAGGAAAAACATTTCGCCAATTTTCAAATGTTAAATAGACAAGTCTGAGGTGGAAACAAAATCTGTTTGCATCCGTTTTGCCCAGTGTAATGTTGCAATTACCCCAAGTTTCAAGAATTGGGCAAAATCAATATAGCTCTTAAAATATTTTTAGTTTTCAAGTACAATTTTGTTACATCCGAATGTGTTCTTTTCTATCATAACTTCCCTAGTCACAGGACCTTACATTCGGTCTTAAGAATAAGTTTCACATATAGCTAGCTCGCTGGGTTTTACCAACAATGAATTATAAAATAGATTACAATCTATGGCCGCAATACCATAGATTTTCAGCAAGGCACCACTCTACAAATGCTTGAGCAATCACATATAAACGTCGTCTTATGGAACTAAGGAGTAATAGCCTCTCAGTCTTATTCCACTCTGCCACTGCTGTAACGGTGAACTGGTCACAAGGTAAAAAAAATGTTCACGTTGCAGTTAGCAGAGCATTTCCTCTAGAGTCTTCAACCTGTGTCCATGAAAATCTGCATTGCTTAGGTTCGGTAATGGGCAACAATAATTAAGATAACAAAAAGAGGATAAAATACCAAAATAAATTCTAACATATTATACCAAATGTACTCTTAGTAATGAGGCTATACGCCAGAAATAAGGGTCCTGCTGAAAAAATTGACATATTTCAAGAAAGAAAAAAAAACTTGACTGGGGAAGTTTTAAAGTGCAAAAGAAAAAAACTGAGACCTATAGCTTTCTAAGAATAAGAAGTAAATTCAGCACATCTAGAGCACTGCAGTGGATTACCGGATTATTGCATACTAATGAGACTCCACCGACTGTTATTGCATCTTTCCCTTTCAAATAAAGACAAGGTGCATCAGGTGATAATTCTTTGTCAGCTGTAATGTTAAGCCCAGAAGACGGTGTGATAGCATGAATGGAGAAAACAACTGTCTTTGCAAGGTGGGACATCAAACTCTGGCACATGTAATGTGGTCTTTAAGCTATTTCAAAGTTTATAGTAATTTCTAGAAAAAATAATTCAGGTACGACTTCAAAGTTGAGCTTTTCATGAAAGTTGGTAATTCTGATAGTTAGGTGGATTTGTTAACTGCGATCTTTCTAAATAAGTTGTACAGTAAGACCACACATACATTTACAATAACATGGTTCAAGCTCTGAAAGCAGCTTGATTGTGCTATGAACTTGCAAGGATATAAAGACACTGATATCACATATAAGGTTGTACACTAGAATCCCTTGGCATATTCCCTTTCCCCAATCACCACTTGTTCTCCAATCACACGTCTCTAAGGTCTCAAGGTTTTAACACTTATGAGCCTCCAAGCATCCAGCGCTCATGGCTTTCAAGGTTCATGAATCCAAGATCTAAGCCTCTTGTGCCTTTTAAGATTAGGGGTTTTATAACTCAATTTATGCTCCGATGTGGCCTAAGCAGCGGCATGCAGCGTTCTACAAAGAATATTACAAGTGAAAAATGTTATGCTAATTGGGATACACCTGTAAAGCAGAAGCGTAGTCCAGACACCAAAAATACATTTTAATCGCGGTTTAATTTATACAAAACACCCTCTTCCAACTGATGTCACTATTTTCATTACAGGCTAAAATGAAAAAATTGACATTAAAATAAAATTAACTGTGTATACTTCAAAATCGACTGGGATTACTTCCCTTTTTAAACAGTACGGCTGATGCCTGAGTGGGAATAATAGTCAAAGTGATCCAAATGTCAAGACTTTTGTGCTAAGCATTAAAAATATGTTCCTCAGGAATGCTATAACTTTATTGCTATAGAGTTTTTTGAGGGAGCAGGGGCTACAAAGTTGACATTTTCTAGCTCAATACAAGCAATGAATGAAAATTTGAGTTATCAGCATAGTAGTTTTGCACAAAGTTCAAAGAAAACATGGCTTAAATTACACAGTTTTAGGGACTAATGGCTTCATTATTATTATTAGAGTGTGAGGCTGTGTGTTCAGAAATCTAAATGCTCTTGCATCCTAACAATTCACCTTCTAGCGTATCAGAGCTTAAAAGCAAAAGACCCATTAATGGATTGATAGTTTCACAGGATTGGAGTTGAATGGCATTAAAGATGAAAACCATGGGATATAAAGGCTCGGTAGTATTGGTGCTATACATATCATTTATTTAGTTTCATACAACACTGTGCATGCCATCATGGCTAGTCCAAAAGTTCAAAATTAGGGACTAGCAGAAGTCTAAACGTCTACAAGGCTTGAATACTATCCGATATCTTGCTCATGACACCATCGAGTCTCAGTCCTAGTGAAAAGATAGTTCAGGTTTTTAGTAGTTTCCTGAAGCACAAATAGTCTTATTTATTTACTTGATTTGTAGAGCACATGGCTACCTAAAAACCAACCAGCATTTCGAAAAGTCAAGGGTGATTGTTAAAGAAGAGGTGGAAACATCCATGTTTTGAGCAATTTGCGGAAAGCTGCAAGTGATTTGCAGACTCTCCATGATTGTGGCAGAGTGTTCCAAAACTTTAGTCCCAGATACGCAAATGCCCGGCCACATTGACGGGTTCTCTTGGTTTTGGGAACTATTGCCAGCTCCTGATGGCCAGAGCGGAACGAGCGTTTAGGTGTAGACCTAGTACATCAAGGTTTCTGTCCTTGAGGCTCATGGCTTTAGATTCATCGCATCACAAGAACTTGATGACCACAGTGTCTCTCCAAGTGTATTGCTTTAAAGAGCAAGTCACACTTTCCTAGAGTATTTTGGGGTTAAAATGATCCAGAATCTCAAAGGCCTCACTCAACATGGTTTGGTCGTCTGGCCGGTATGTTGGCTTAAAGGATCTTAAGTCTCAAAGCACAAGTATTTCATTTCTCAGAAGCCCAACGTTCTAGAAGGACAAGGATCTAATAGTTTGAAAGCACAGATGCCTAAAAAGCTCTGGTGATCCGTAGTTGCCAGGTCTTTAATCATGTGCTTTATTACTATACATTTCAGGCTTGTCAGGACAAGATATTGCGGGTCTTAGACCTTGCAGTCAAAGAACTCGCCTTCGACTCTTGTATAAAAGACTACGGCCTCTTGCTTTTATGGCACTTTAGTTTCACAGTTTTAACCTTAGTCAAAAGATTCTGTTTTTAAGTCAAAGGCGTCCAATGGGTTTAATATCACTATTACTAGGGTAGGCCAACAGCTTTAAAAAGACTTAGGTGAATCTCATAACTGGGATGTCTCATCGATTTACGTACTCCTGTTTCACTTCTTTACGTTTCGGCCAGTGCTTTCAAAGGAAATACAGAAGTGCATGTACTCTACCATTAGATATACTGCAGAAGTGCTGAAAAGAGCAGGTACTCTCCCTTTGAAATTAAAGAAGTGCAGGTACTTGGTACCGGACAGTACCTGCCAATTTGAAGCACTGGTTTAGGCACACGATTAATTAATGTAAGGCACAAAACATCCCATACCTAAAGTCTGGAGGTTCTTGGGAGCAAAAACCTGTGCTGGAGTCTTGGGCCTTAAGGCCTGCGGACTCTCAGCACTCTATGTTCTGGGAGGGGGTATAGGGATGGATAAAAGGGATGGGGGTCGCGGCGGCGCGCATGCGGCTCTCACTGGCTGTTTGCAGGATCTCACGGCGCAGACCGCTCGTGTAGTCGATGAGCTCCTCCAGGCTCCGCTCGCTGTGCTGTCCGTAGCCTGAAAACTTGTGCAGCACCTTCTCCAGCTCCCGCTCCACCGTCACGCACTGGTCCATGGCGGGCTCTGGCGGCGGCGGGGGGGTTGGTGCCAGCGCCGTGCCCGGGACCTCGCGGGGGCTCACGCACTCTCCCTGCGCCTCTCTATGGCTCATACGTGTTTCGGGCTTCTCTGTGGGGCACACGAGGGAGAGTGGGGCTTGGCGCAGCGCCGAGTGACGCCTTGCGGGGGGGGGAGCAGGAGGTCTCGCGCACTGGTTGGCGACGAGTCTCTCGAGCGGGGCCTGTGCCTCGTGCGCTCTGTGATGAAAATTGTCTCGCGCTTGCCGTGACTGGGCAATCGAGCTACCGTCGTGTTATTGTTTTTACAGATGAGAGACAGGGCGGAGTTCCAAGTTGACCTGCTTAGCTTGGACAAAACCATTCTCACGCCCTGTAGGGTGACAGCCGGGTAGGAACAAGGATAAGAAAAGTTTTGGAGCTGCATGGGGAAGCTGAAATGTACACCTTAAAGAACCCAGCAGCGTGAAAGCCCCATGGTACGCTCTCTTCGCGTACATTTCTGCACGACGTGAAATAACACCCCCTCCAGTTGCATTTCTGTGCCACGGTCCATAAACTCAGCCCCCACGGAAGTTTGTCTATTGAAACAGTCCTCGTGAACTAAACTCGGTATCTTCTACATCCGGGTTAATTAGAGTCTGCGTAACGCATTTGAACTGTTTGCACGAAATGTCAAAATTTCTAGCCGCAGTGAAGGAAAGTTTGGATTTGATTTTACAGTGGCTAGCATTCTGCACGCTGTTTTTCACTTCAATCAATAGCAGCTGTTTCCAAGTTTACTCTTCTGATATGAGTACAGTCGCTTTTTCCTCCAACTACCAGGGAAAAAGTTAACGATAAGGTAGCAATATAGTACACCAATCAGTATCCGATGTCCATATAAGCCTTTACAGACCCTTCCTCCGGCATTTATTTATTTATGCGTTTTTATATAGCGCGGACTAGTAACATTACATGAGGAGGAGGTTACAAGTGAGCATAATACAAAAGCAAGCGTTACATTACATGAGGAAAAAGTGACAATTGTGCAAATAACAAAAACAAAAAAATACAAAAAGAGGTAAACGTTACAAGAGGAAAAAGTGACAGGTGTGCATGATACATAAGATACAAAATACAAATAGAGGTATAATACTGCAATAAGTGGCAGTCACTCAGAACACACTGGGAAGGCACTTCTATAGGCATGGAGTATAGAATTTCCTAAAGTGGAAGAACTTCCTTGAGGGCGTGGATTAAACAGGAGACTTAAAATGAAGGGTACACAAACATAAAATCCAACACAGCACGCAGGGGTGAGGAATGTACAGGAAAAAGTCAAATTTACAATGAAGAGCGAACTTCCTAGAGGGGCCTGAGAATGAAAGTATTAGTTCTGAAAGTGTCTTTGGAAGAGAAGAGATTTGAGGTCAGCTTTGAAGATCCGGGTAGAGGAGGTGACAAGGAGCAATGGGGGAAGCGAGTTCCAGATTCTCACCGCATTGCCTGAGAAGGATTGCGCCATCGATCTTTCCCTTTTGAAGACGGGGGGCTCAAGCAGAAGCTTTTCCGCATTGCGAGAAGGGCGAGAGCCACCGGACAGTTTCAATTTATTCGCCAGGTAACGAGGGAGGACGTGTGTAAGGCTTTGTGTGTGATGCAGGCAGTTTTGTAAATAGATCTTGCCTCGATCGGAAGCCATCGAAGAGAGGACAGGACAGGAGTGACGTGGTCGCTTCGTTTAGACCATGGGTACTCACAAACTTTCTCTCGGGGGCCAAATTTACAGTGTGGTTTGTGGCCGAGGGCCGCACCGGTGGGGGCGGGGTCAGTGGGGGAGGGGGCGGGGCTAGAGCAAAAAAAAAACTATGACCATGAGGTTGAACACAGGCCCCTGCAGCGGACGCCTTCGTCCACTGAGCCACCAGACCCGGCATACACACCTCTCTCTCCCTCTCTCTAGCTATCTCTCTCTCTCGCTCTGTCTCCCTCTCTCGCTCTGTCTCCCTCTCCCTCCCTCCCTCTCTCGCTCTGTCTCCCTCCCTCTCTTTCTGTCTCTCTCCCTCCCTCTCTCTGTCTCCCTCCCCGTCTCCCTCCCTCTGTCTCCCTCCCCGTCTCCCTCCCTCTCCGTCTCCCTCCCTCTCTGTCTCCCTCCCTCTCTCTCCCTCCGTCTCCCTCCCTCCCTCTCTCTCCCTCTGTCTCCCTCCCTCTCTCTCCCTCTGTCTCCCTCCTCCCTCTGTCTGTCGCCCTCCTCCGTCTCCCTCTGTCTGTCGCCCTCCTCCCTTCCTCTGTCTCCCTCTGTCTGTTGCCCTCTGTCTCCCCCTCTGTCTCCCTCTGTCTGTTGCCCTCTGTCTCCCCCTCTGTCTCCCTCTGTCTGTTGCCCTCTGTCTCCCTCCCTCTCTGTCTGTCTCCCTCTGTCTCCGTCCGTCTCCCTCTGTCTGTTGCCCTCTGTCTCCCCCTGTCTCCCTCTGTCTGTTGCCCTCTGTCTCCCCCTCTGTCTGTTGCCCTCTGTCTCCCTCCCTCTGTCTATCTCCTTCCTTCCGTCTGTCTCCGTCTGTCTCCCTCCCTCTGTCTCCCTCCGTCTCCCTCCCTCTCCCTCCGTCTCCCTCCCTCTCCCTCCGTCTGTCTCCCTCCCTCTGTCTGTCTCCCTCCCTCTGTCTCCCTCCGTCTCCCTCCCTCCCTCTGTCTGTCTGTCTCCCTCCCTCTGTCTCTCTCCCTCCCTCCCTCTCCCTCCCTCCCTCTGTCTCCCTCCCTCTGTCTCCCTCGCTCTCTCTGTCTCCCTCGCTCTCTCTGTCTCCCTCCCTCTCTCTCCCTCCCTCTCTCTGTCTCCCTCCCTCTCTCTGTCTCCCTCCCTGCTTGTCCTATGTATTCACCAGGTGGCAAAAGGTAGCGTTCAGGGTTTGACAGTTGTCATGTTGGTTGAATAGAGCTTCCGCGTCCCTAAGGCTGCTTCATAGCGCTAAGGAGTACAATATCAGTTAAGAATAGAAGCATCTGTTAATTACAGCGCCAAGAAACGGCAGACTTTTCAGTCAAATAAATTAGCATTATTGTATAACAGAAGTGAGAAAATAAAAAAAATAAAAAAGACAGTAAATTGGGGATCTTTCTGTTTGGACATATCAGTGGCCTGTACTCTGTCCAGTCTAAGCCACCCTGAGGAGCACTTCGAAGCGCTGGGAGGAACCGAGGTACGCTGAGCACCGACAGTGGAAGAAGGGGCCTTGAGGGTGACTGAGGATGAATGAGCTGCCAGCGTGACAGAAACCAGGCATTGGAGTTAAGAAAGCTGGGGCTGTATCACGAGGGACGTGCGTCTGTGCAAACATGACTTGGCGTCCCTCCGTTGGCAGACGTACACTCACGTCTCTGTGATTTATACCCTAATCACCAGTTGTACACTGTCGTGTGTCGGCCGGGCCTGAGACTGCTTCCCGGGCACACACAGCCGCACCCGGGTACTTCACAGGTCTTTAAAAGACCATTCACTTGTTAATGAGGCGTTGTTGTATTTCACCTTTTCTTAGCGCCCCTGCATCTCCACTCAGTCAGAGTGGAGATGCAGGGCCGCTAAGAAGAGGTGACATACACCAAAGCCTCATTAACAAGTGAATGGTCTTTTAAAGAAAAAACACAGGCACGATGTCTGCAAGGTCCGCGGGCCGCCAAGGAAGGCTTGCCGGGCCGCTGGCGGCCCGCGGGCCGTACTATGAGTACCCGTGGTTTAGACCCTGAAATGAAGCGAGCTGCTGAATGGAGGATGGATTTGAGAGGGGAGAGGTGGGATTTGGGTAGGCCCGTCAGAAGAGAATTGCAATAATCCAGTCTTGAGAGAACCAGAGATTGTACCAAGGTTTTTAAGTCTTTCTCCGGGAAGAACCGACGGATCCCCCATAGAAGGCGCAACTGGTAACGTGCGTTCTTAGTAATAGAGTTGATGTGGGAGATTAGGTTGAGTCTTTTGTCAAGAATGACACCTAGGGATTTAGCGCTGTCGACAATGATGGGTTTGCTGTTGAGTAGGTTCAGCTGATCCATCCAAGATTGAACAGGAGGAGGTGAGAGAGAGGTAGAGAGGAGGAGGAATTCAGTTTTGGCGGGATTAAGAATGAGTTGGTGAGCTAACATCCAGTTGTGAATCGAGTTGAGAGTAGAGTTGAGTAGTGAGAGATCGTGTGCGGAAGACACCTTAAGGTAGATTTGAGTGTTGTCCGCATAAAGATGGTAATGGATCCCAGATTTGCTTAGAAGCTTCCCTAATGGTTCCAGGTAGAGATTAAACAAAGTGGGTGCCAGGATAGAACCTCGAGGGACGCCTTGACCTACAGCCAATGGAGATGAAAGACTGTTCGCTATCTTGATCATTTGGGATCTGTCCGAGAGGAAAGAGGCAAACCATTTGAGCACTGTGCCATCCAATCCCATTCTCTGATGAAGAGTGTTGAGGAGGGTGCTATGATTAACAGTGTCAAAGGCTGCAGAGAGGTCTAGAAGAATCAGGCATAAAGCCTCCATTTCCATCTACCGTCCTTCTCATTTCTGATCTTACCTTAGTGGGAAAATGTAACCCCGATACAATTCTCCTTATTTCATTACAGTTTTTTTTGTTGCATATTTATATAGCACGAACTCGACCCGAAGGTATTGGAGCGCTTTACACGAGCACCGTATTTACATTACACATTCAGGCACGGGGATATTAAGTGATTTGCCCAGAATCACAGGATGTGGACGCGACCCCGAGGCTCGAACCCTGGTTTCCAGCACCAAAGTCGGCAGTCTAGCCGATGGACCACATCCTCTCCATACGTCAATCCATACCTCATCACTATGACAATATTTATCCATATGCATTTTTCATGACGTTCGTGTCTAAAATTACTCTGCACGCACCAATAACGCAGTTTCAATTGGGAGGGAAGCTTTAGCCAAAGATCCGTAAATGGGATAATCCTTGCTTCCTTCCTTCTCAATAGCTAGGAAATTGTACGTTCTATACCAGGACCAGGGAGGAGGATTATGCTTGTTCAAAACCTACTTACAGTCAACAATGCCACCTTCAAAATTATTTTGGAAAAAAGATAGAACTCATTGAAGGTTAATTCATACAACCGGTCTGCTGAATTTATAATAGCCCACTAACGACCTCCCAGAGCAAAAGACTTGCAGGCCATTACCCCTCTAACTGATTAAGCACCAAAACTCATTACATCCATGCCTGCCTGGCTTCTGCATAATCGACTTTACCCACTTGACATTGGAAGGAGATGATTCTGCATTGAAAATTTTCAATAAAGCAATTTACAATTGCCTTTCTCCTGTAGCTCTCAGATCTGCCGTAATTTCCTCAGAAGCTGTCATATAGTTAACCACTAATAGCTTGGGTTTTCTTCAGAGGCAGGATAAGAAATTGGCTTGTAATTTGTTTTCTTTAGTCTTGCAAAAGTAAAGGTGACTCCATTTGTGGTAAATATCCTACCAGATATATCCAAGGCTCTGATATCAAACAGCCTTCAGCATGACACTAAACATAACATTACTAAGTGTGGTGAACACTCCTTTTTAGATAAAAATTAGTTTTTCTGCCTCGACAGTAGAAAATCAAGAACCTTGTAACGTCCCATAGACTGAAATACCAAGGTCCTGGGGGTATTAAAAGTCTACTACCTTTCATTAACTTACAGACCATCAGATGTTCCCCTACTGGTGACCCGTTCATCAGGAAGTGGCCTGCAGAGATTGCGGATCTAAAAGTACCACAGTCTTGTACTCCAGTCCTACATACACCAACTCAGATAAGAATTTAAGGAAATTGACAGTTCTTGTTACCACCAGACCCAGATGCGTCTCCAGAAATCAACATAGCTATTCTCCCAGGTCTGTACCTTTGAATGGTATCCTCTGCCCATGCACATTGAATGAGTCTTGCAGCGAACTCCAGAAGACACTGGACCAGGCTTCTCTAACGAGTAGCTCGTGAGCTGCAGGTAGCTCTCCAGCTACTTGTAAGTAGCTCTCCTGTGTGCAGCCTAGTCTAGAAAATTAGACGTTTTTCCTTAGTTGACTTACATATGCATACCAACATTTAAAAGCACGTAGTTGGAATGAAAATGTGAATATTTTCAGAGCTCATAAGCTGATGTTTTGAGAAAATTGGTTGAATTTCCAAAATATATATTTAAAGTTGATAATTGAGTGATAAAAATCAAAAGGTGTTGGGGAGCCTTATTCCTAATAATATTAACTTGGTGCTAGGGTCAGTGCAGCAATGACTGTCAGGTATTACCCATGTAAAGGCATTCCACATTGACAATCCATTTTTACATTACTGCTGGCAACAATGCTTGATGCACTGGATTGATCACTGCTGGTAAACTTTGAATCCTGTGGCCACTAATGTAATCTTGTCTGATGTGATAACTATTACATTGCTTATAATATTAGTAGCTCAGAAGGATTTTCATTGAACATAAAGAGCTCTTGTTACAGAAAAGGTTGGAGACCCCTGCTTTAGACTCACCTATTACTTCTGCAATGAAAACCATTCTCAATGCTTCCTTCTCTGGTATTGTCTAAACAATGGAAAATAGGTAGTTCAACCCTTTCTGAAGAAATGTAATATCTGTGCTCTTGTGGAAGCCAATTACAGAAGCCTCCCAGTGCTGCCTGCAGGTGCCGAAATCGGTGAGAAATTCATCATGAATTGGCTTTCCATGTATCTGCACAGTATCATCTTTTGGAACATAACAAATGGGTTTCCATCCTGGAGTGAGTACCAAAATAGCATTTATTACTGTTTTGATGAGGGCACTTATCCCTGCCTTATTTTACCTATGCCTCCTGTCGCCTTCGATACAGTGTATCATGCCATTCTTATCCAGCATTTGGACGTGGTAGGTCTGTAATGGTCAATAAGGGCATGTTTTGCCTTCTTTCCTTCAGAACTCTATCTCTGGCTTCTGCCCCAGTCCGCTCGAAGTTCACTGCAGTTACATGTGGTGTCCCACAGGAATCATCTTTGTCCCTATCTAGTTTAACATTTACATGCGTCCCCTCACTAATATAATCAGGGCCTATGGCTGTGGAAGTGATCTTTTATGCTGATGACATCCAATTCATTTTGAGAATCGATAAGCCTGTCAAGCAAACTCAGGAGAATCTTTATGCACGTCTTTGAGACATTTTAAACTGAATTAATATTGATCTTTTAAAGCTGAACACTTCTAAAACAGAAGTCCTCTTCATTGGCCAAGAGTCTATTTGGATATCCATATCATGGCCTTCGATTGTTGGGAGTAAGTAAAAATCCGTGGCTTCTACACTGAAAGAGAGTTGAATCTTAATAGACCGATTAATTCAGTCATTACATCCTGTTATTATGAGATGTGACTTTTGAAGGAAATTCTTCAATTTTCCCATTTAATCTTAGAACCTTGGTAGTAAGTGCTGCTATTGTCTTGAAGCTTAACCGCTATAATGCATGTTATTTGGGCCTTTCCGTCTGCTCTCCTCAAAAGTTAGAGGAAGTGTACAACATGGTGGTATACATTGTCCACAACCTCAGGAAATTAAACAGAATTTCGTAAGTCCATAAGAAGTTACCCTGGCTCCCCATTACACAAAGCACACAGCATAAAGTGTTGTCTTTAGTCCATAAAATCTTTTCCAAGACAACTTTTAATCTGGAGCACATTTTCTAGATCCTTCCTTAATTGTCCCCTACACTCTGCCTCCTCTCTTCTATTCACTGTTCCAAGTTTTCAGCAAGCCTCTCTCGACGGCAGCTCTTTGCTGTGATCACACCTTCTCTGTGGAGCAAACGTCTATTTTAGTTGAGACAGATTAACAACCATAGTGCCTCCTGGAAAACACTCAAGACCCTCTTGTTTTGTTAATATAGTGTTCCATATATCACAAATATAGAGCCACAATGACATATAGTGGATGTTGCTCTTTATAAGTACAGTACTCGCTCAGTTTTGAAGGTAGTTAAAAAAAGGTGGGATCAGTGAATTTGTTGCTTTGCGCTACCAGTAGTCATTTATAATCGAGTTTGAATAAGGCTTAGTTTATCAAAGAAGAGAACTGTGCAGAGGTGAATTTCTTTTATCTATGACTCATTTAAATGGTACAGGAGAAACTGAAACATTGGCATCTGTTACATAAATCAGCAGAGTTTTCTACCATACATTCAATGGACAACAAACAGTCTGGATGTCACAGTGAGAAGCCTAAGGTCTGCAATATTCGAAATACCATTAAACTGCTGTTCTTTTTGCAGAAAACACTCCAAATCAGCCTTCCACGTGGTGGCTAAAGTTAGTGGCTCAGCAATGTACCGGTTCGGTGTGCCATCTAACCTCTGTCACCAAAACACTAGTCCTGAACAATGATCTGCAATGGACCTTAGGGAGTCATACCAACTGCAATAGCATGGTATATATGATCACATGCAATTTCAAAAATGACCTGCAGAAGAATTAAAATCCACATATGTGAGCACAGAAGTAAGGTAAGATGCAAGAAGTCAACAACAAAGATGAGCAACCACTTCTTAGAAGTAGGACACACTTCAAACGGCATGAGATGGGTGGGGTTGTAAGTCCTAGAATATATTGACACAAATGCTGAGAGGAACCTGTTACAGAAAGAAGAACGGTGGGTCTACCATCTGGCACCTATCGCGAGGGGCTCAATGACCAAATCCCATGGAGCCAGGTAATGAGATGAAATTTACCTTTACGTGTCAGAGGACAAATACAGTACAAGTAATTGCACACAGAGGACTAATCGACAAAAAATGCAAGAACCCAACACATTAATAAATGGGCATATTGGAACAACAAAAAATACTTTCATAAATGCCCACAGAATGATATACAGTAATTGCGCTTGATAAAAGCGTTCCATCAAGACATGTTACTCAGCAACAGCTTTCTAAAAATGAATACCTTTACTACCAACCTCAAGATACGATTCCCCCATATGTACGCGAGTATCACAGTAGAGCATGGGTCCCCTGTTATGAAATATGTACGTACAGCCCATTTGGAATGAAGAAACATGAAGATAAGGTTGAAAAATTAAGAGCGATACAATACATTTGAACCCCATAGACTCTTTTCTGTTTATACCACAAAACGAACAAGAGAGATATTGGTTTTAATAAATAAGATCATTTCAAGCACTATATAGGGATGTTATAAACGAGGTATAATTCATCACCTAACATGGATTAAATCAAAAGAACTTCCTTCATGGGAGTTATGAATCCCCATTGATATGCAATCTTAACTACAGAAGGTTGTCGACACAAACGTACACTGACAATTTTTTTACAAATATCACAAAAGAATACATAAATACAACCACAATTTAATTTATGCGATACCAACCATCTAAATTAAATTAAATTACACCACTTTGCACATAACTGAAAAAAACTTTATTTAGTACATTTTGTAATAACAATCTCCTTCGTTCAGTAGTCTGTCTTCGCTATCTATTGACATCACTTGAGCCAATCAGGGCTAACGTTACATAAATGGGGCCAGAGCACTCCGGTCAAGTAACATTCAGGAGGGGAGAGATCAGACCAGAGGCCACAAACTGCACCTCAAGTAAGTGACTGAGACGCCGACAGAGTTATTTTTCCAGCCTAGCACAAACCTTAACTGAGGCGATCTTTTACTTTAGATTTGGGATCATTCTTAGCGTGTTTATTTTCTTTTCTTTCCCTTGCTTAAGGAGGGCAGCCTACTCATCTCTCCCACCACCCTATGTGGAACGTTTAGTGATTAAAAAAGGTAAAGCATCCGTTTATAACAGTGGAAAACTCTGCCTAAAATGGACATTTGCCATTCTTTAGTACCCACGATTTCGAAACTAATGACACCCTTAGGAAATGTATGTATATGTGTTAATTCAACGAGGGGGTAATCGCGATCAGCACAGGCCCATCAATATCTAATTAACGTACATGCATGAAAGCGGAACCCTGATCAGTATAACAACGTTGGGGGTATTGCATGCATTAACAGTACGGTGATATGGGCGGCTAATCATGGTCCACCAATATTTATAGAACGAATATGTGTACAAACAGAATACTGTTAATCCCCTGATTAACAAAAAAATAACGTTGAGGAGATTATATGATTTAAATAGCACGGTGATATGGAGGAATGACAGTCACACATAGATTTTCAGTCTTAGTAGAAAGCACATTGAATCTAACTAAGTGCAATTAGCACACTAAAATAATGTAACCATCATTAAGGGCACAAAACAAACATGAGATTTCACTCATTTATAGGACGAAAACCAGACATACTACACGATGTCTGGTAATATGTGTAAACTAACTTTTCTTTTTATTCACAGCTAAGAAGAAATGCAATCCCGCTTTCCGGAATGGTTACGACCGGCTGAATAATCAGGTCCAGAAGATAGTGTTCCACCTGACGTGAGTAATATATAAAAAAACAAGGGGGGGATTATCCTTTTCCCCTAAAGTTGGTCCTGACGAAAGCCATTGACCTGGCAAGGGCGCATGTCGGCTGAAACATGTAGACCATTTTGTTTTACCTTTTGTAAATGATGTGAAGGACACATTACAGGTCCTATTTTTCACATCCACCTTTGTTTTTAACCTTACCCTTATCATTATTTTGAATAAATCTAATTCTATGATAAAGAGGTAATTTTAATTCACTTTTTTACAAAGTAGATCCCAGCTATTTCCTCGGGATCACCTCCTGATGGAGGCCAACAAGACCCGATGATGATGCTATCAACCATGACTACGCCGATGGCCAAAGACATACCAAAGGCGTAAAATGGCTGTTGAGGATCCTACATATTTCTTATCAAGATCCCTTGATGCCTCAGAACTCCACTCCTTTTTGATTCTTTGTAATATATTTGGAAGCTGAGTGGGACCCCAGACTGCTTCTACTTCCCTCTCTTGATAGATTGTGGATATGTAAAGTTGCCAATACTGAACGCAGTGAAGGTGTGTTCAGTTTCCTTCTTGATTACCGGGGGAAAGGCCGCCTCCTAGTAGCCACAGAATTAGCCTGTACAATATACACTTGTGAAGGGTGTAAGGCATCTCCTTAAGAAAGGAAGTAAAAAACATTAAGGAATACCTCCTTGGCAGTCTGACAATGCATGCTTGCAGATGGAGAATTATGTTGCAGTACATAAGCCAGCACAAAACTCCCCTAACATCAGGAAGATTGGAGAGATCCACAAAACAATCCTGGAGAATCCAGGAAAATTGGGTGATGAATGTGACAAACAATAGGTAACAAATTAGTTGCAGTGCATCTTCCTATCTTGATTGCCTTCCATATATTTGATTTAAACAGGAACTGACATCCTAGGAACATATCATACTTCATCTTGGATTGTGAATTTCCAATAGTGTCCTTTGGACAGTCCACCAACTTGGAAAAGGTAGTTCAGATGTCCGATTATGCCTCTTCCTTCAGAGTCACGGCACTGCAAAGAAAAACACTTTCTTTTTTATAACAAAGTGTATTATTAACATAACATAATAGGCAGTAAAAGACCAAGTTTGACGTGCTTTGTTAGCTGATGGATTCTGCAGTCTTACAGCGGCCTTCCACTGGTTGAGGAACACCTATGGATGACTGTGATCATACAATTATCAGCACAGTCCAGGCTGGGAGGATGCCCAGCTATACATTAGGTACAAAGCCCAGCAACATACTGTCTGGGTGCACAGTACTCACATGGTCTTCCTCTAACTGTGGACTAGCTGTTCAAGGTATGGATATCTTTCAGGCAGTCAGGTGAATTTCTAGTTGTACCATTTTCGACTATTATCAGATACATCTGAGAGATTTTGAGGCTGTTGCTACAAGATCACAGATGCTCTCTTCTGTAGCATCTAACAAGGATAGGCCATTATTATGAAAAATGTATAAAAGTAATTCACTAATATTTGGTGTATTTTGTCATTTATGGACATATTACTTTGGGGTGGGTTGTTTAGAGTATGTGGGAAGCTGTAAAAAATCCAAAGAAATGCGTGGAATGTGGTTTTCAGTGCATTTAACACTATTTGTGCATTTAGAGAAAAGTACTACATTCTGTGCCTATTAGTACCAGTGCACAATCAAAAAGCTGGTGCTAATCATACGTCAATAGTTGTGGGAAATGGGCCACAGCAATGCTTGCACATTATCTCTAAATATGTTGATGTTGTGATTACTGGTTGTGGTAACCGCATTGATATTGAATTGTGGTGTAACCATAAAAAAGACATTCTGTAAATGACTACTCTAGAGGATCAGTTCTCATTTCTCCCAAATGGCAGTTCAGCGCAGCTCCAAAGTACATCAACAGAAGAACATATTCCATCCGAGTTCTGAAAGTGCTTCCACTGTGGCCCTACGTTCTGAAAACTCTTTAAAGATGCATGTTTTTCATCTTGTTCAACACCACTAAGAGCCTTCTAACAACGTAGCTGATATCACCTGGTAACTCCTTACCAGCGTTACTAATACCCGGGTGTGAGAAAGTGCCCTCTTTCTGCATGGTTGCCCCCACTTTTTGCTGAATTGCTGATGTGCTTTGACTGAGTGTGCCATGTGCGCCTGCTAATCAGGTACCCAGGGCCTATGTTCTTTCCCTAAAACTGCATTGAAGCCTAAACCCAATTGGCATCTCTGGCCACAGGTCAGCCCCTGGTAAATGGTACCACAGGTACTCAGGGCACTGTGACCAGAGAAGGCCTCTAAGGGGTGCAGCACTTATTGTGCCATCCTTAAAGGTCCTGTACCCTTACACACACACACTGCCTTTGCAGGCTGCATGTTTTGGTGCAGAACAAAGTGAAGAGTCGACATGGCACACATCTCTGTGTGCCACGCCTACAACCCACTGCCCTGGCATAAATCAGTCACCCCTCTAGCTGGGTGCACTATACCAGTGGTAAGGGTACAGGTGCATGAGCCCTGTACCCCTACAGTGTCTAAGACCATTCTTAGACATTGTAAGTGCAGTGCAGCCATTAAGAGTATATGGTGCTGGGAGTTTGTCATTACGAACTCCACAGCACCATAAGGGCTACACTGAAAACTGAGAAGTTTGGTATCAAACTTCTCAGCACATTAAACCCACACTGATGACAGTGTGGGATTTAATGAAAAATGCACACAGAGGGCATCTTAGAGATGCCCCCTGAAAACTAACCCACCACTAGTGTCCAGGCTGAGTGGCTGCTTTCAGCTGCCACCACCAGACATGTTTCTGGACCCCTGGGTCGAGAGCCTGCTGCTCTCTGGGGCCTGAAACAATGCACATCCTGGGACGAGGTGCCAAGCCTCCTCCCCCAGGATGGGCAGGGTTCACGAAGGGGAAGCTTCAAAGGCTTGCCGCCTTTGTGAGCTTCCCCAGGCCACTTGCTGCTTTCAGCAACTGGTCCCCACTGGTTCTGACCCCCACTTTGGGCGGGAGAACCGGCGGGAAAAACAAGTGAGGAAGAGAGGTGTGCCCACCTCTGCCAACTCCACCCCTCAGGTGGGGGAGGCGAGGTGAAGCACAACTCCCAGTCCCCGCCATCTTGCAGATGGGGGGACTCAGCCAACCAGGGACAGGCTCATGCCCCCCTCCCACTGGAGGGTGGCATAATAGGGGGTGTACCCACCCCAGGGAAGGGACCCATTGGTCCCTGCCTTTTACCTACCTGTAACGCCCCTAAATCTAGTATTTAGGGGCACCCCTGAACCTTGCTTCCTCAGAGAAGAAGAAACTACAAGAAGAAGAAGAAGGACCCAACAGCCGTGCAGCAGCTAACAAGAGGAAGACGCCCACTGACTTGGCCCCAGCCCTACCGGCCTGTCTCCACCTTGAACCTGCTCCTGCGAAATCCCGGTGTGTCCTGCAGCCAGCAACCTCGAAAACCCCGGAGGACCTGCCTGCCTTCAACCCCAAAGACTTTGTCTCCCGTGAACACCGGATTTGTTCATCTGCAACCTCTGGCCGGACACCGCAAATCCGCCCCACTCTGCACCCGCTGTCCACAGCCCGAGCTCGAGTGGGCAAAAACCACAAGGAGGTCACTTCGGCGATCCTGACATGAGATCCGGCGACTCCTGACCTGCCTCAAGCCGACGCCTGCAGCCTAAATCCAGAAGGTTCCCCCAACCGTGACCAGGAGCTGGTAAGAAGATCCGATCCCAAAAGGCACCCCTGCACCCGACGCCCCACGGCCTTGGGTGCCCAAACCGACCGTGCCTAACCAACCCCTAACTTCCCAACTTGCCTCTCGAAGTGGTGGTCGCACCCAGGAGACCTTCGTCCCCAAGCCTGCAGTGCCTTTGCAAACCAGAGGTTCCCCATTGAAAACAACAGGGCGCCCGACGTCGAAACAGCACCCTGCACCCGGCCGCCCTAGTGCTACTTTGTTTCCCCATTTGCCCTGAGCTAAAGTCCAGGAGCTGTGCTCCCACAACCAAGTGGCCTGCTTGCCAGCAGCCACCAACCGGAGGCCCCCTATCCCCCATTGGATAACATTGGGCCTCAGCATTCTGCACCCGGCCGCCCTAGTGCCGCTGACGGTGTAACTAGAGTGCATCCTTGACCCTGGGGGACCCCTGAGTCTACCCACAGAACCTCAACTCCCACTACCAAATACTTACCTCACTATTTTCCTCCATAGGACAACATTGACTGTTTTTCTTGGAAAAGTTTCTAAGTGTGGCGTTTGAAAACCTTAAGAAATTCTTTAAAATTGCACTAACTAACAAAAACGATTTTACTTACCTGTTTACAGGAAATGTCCCAGAGTAGTATCCAGGTATACTACTCAGAGTAAGAAAAGTAATCTCAAAAGTAACTTACCTGTAATTTTACTGAAAAGCCCATTCAAGTCTATGTACTGTATTTACAAAGTATTGCATTTCTCTGAAACCATACTGTAAGTCAAAACAAAGTGCATATACAATTTCAATCCAAACTGTTTACAAACTACCCAGTGGAGGAACGGCGGACCTCTAGTTCCGCACCTCACGCCAGTTCCGAATAGTGAATTTGCTGCGCAGCCAACCCCAACGCCAGCCGTTGTGTGACGCTACTGTGCTCCAGATCAAAGATTTACTTTTTTTGTCAAATGGGGGTGCGCAGATCATAAAGTCCAATAGCCACGTAGTGATGTGTAAAATCAATTTCTTTATTCCAAATTTGTAAAATTCAGCAAACTAAGAAACTCCAGCCAACGCGTTTCATTCCCATACTGGGAACTTCATCAGGGCAATGAAAAATGACAACTGGAATGTACCCTCTCACAATGGCCAATGTTGGCGTTCCATAGTATCAAGAAGGAGATTTACATTTAAGTGCGGATTCTCCCAAAATCAATGTGCATCCATATGTATGCCTCATAGGCCGTTGGTTTCATGTAATGGTTTCTATTTGTAGCGGTCCCGTGTATTGCACTGGAGCCAAACCGAAAGATAGCAGGTATGATAAATCCTGCCTAGCGAGATCTGGACGCCGTATGTGTGGTTCTCCTCCTCCGTGTCTTATAAACTGCATTATTACTGTGAAGTATTTATTGCTTACCTGTGCCAGGCTTGCTTGGTTCTAGAAAATAAAATAACTAAAAGAATATTTTCATACAAAAACAATTGGTCTGAAGTTCAGTCTTTGAGTGTGTGAATTCATTTGCTGACTGAGTGTGTACAACAAATGCTCAACACTGTCCTCTGATACTGCCTTACTGCACGACCACACTACCACAAATAGAGAGTGAGGTGCTATCTAACTTTACCTCTGCCTACCTTTGGGGGTCCACTGGACTCTGTGCACACTATACCTCACTTTGGTATAGTATATACAGAGCCAGCTTCCTACATCCGGGGCATTGATAACTGCAGGGAGGTAGGCTGAAATAGAAATAGCAGGGATCACAAGTGTGACCCTGAGAATCTCCTTGGAAATGGGGAATTGGTGGTGGGATCAGTAATTTGGTTGCTGATTTTTCCAGTATTTGACCCTTAGACTTCACCTGCTTTCAGCAGACATGATCCCTGAGTGAAGTGGACGTTGGGGTTTTTAGGGTTCAGGGAAAGGTACCGTTAAGAGGTAGTAAGGAGTTTTTAGGGTTCATGGAAGGGTAGTGATGAAGGGTGTTACGACTTTTTAGGGTTCAGGGATTGATAGCGATAAGGGGCAGTAAGAGGGGTTTAGGGCTGAAGGAAGGGTAGTGTTAAGGAGTAGTAAAGGGCTTTTCAGGGTTCAGGGAAAGGTAGCGTTAAGGAGTAGTAAGGGTAGTAAAAGATTTTTATGGTTCATTGAAGGGTACTGTTAAGGTGTATTCAGGTTTTTTTTTGGGTTCAGGGATGGGTGACATTAAGGTGGAAATAAATGTTTTTAGGGTTCAGGGAAGGGTAGCGTTGAACAGTACTAAGTGCTTTTAAGGTGCAGGGAACGGTAGCGTTAAGGGGTAGTAAAAGACTTTTAGGGGTCAAGGAAGGGTAATGTTAAATGTGTGGTAAGGAATTTAAGGGTTCAGGGTTGGGTTGCATTAAGGGGTCTGTAAAGAGTTTTTTAAGCTCAGACAAGGGTAGAATTAATGGGTCTTAAGGGTGTTTAGGTTTTTTGGAAGGGTAGTGTAAAAGAGTAGAAAGGAGTTTTTAGGGTTCACGGTTGGGTAACTGTAGGGAGTGTGGAGGGGAAGTAAGACGGTTTTAGGGTTCACACAAGGGTAGTGGTAGTAAGGGATTTTTAGAGAGCAGAGAAGTGTAGTATTAATGGGTAGTAAGTGGGGGTTAAGGTTCAGGGAAGCGTAGTGATAAGCAGTAGTAATAGATTTTAGGGTTCAGGGAAGCATAGTGATAAGCAGTAGTAAGGGTTTTTAGGGTTCAGGGATGAGTAGCATAAAGGGGTGGTAAGGTTTTCAGGTTTAGGGAAGGGTAGTGTTAAGGGGAAGTTATGGATTTTTAGGGTTGTGGAAGGATAGTGTTAAGGGGTATTACAGAGTTTTTAGAGATCAGAGAAGGGTAGCGTTAACTCACAGCAAGTGAATTTTAGGTTGTAGGGAAGGGTAGCATAAAGGAGTAGGAAGAGGTTATTAGGCTTCAGGGAAGGGGGAATATCAGTAGGCAGTTAGGGGATTTTAAGGTTCAGGAAAGGGTAGTGATATGAAGTAGCTAGTTTTTAGGGTTCATGGATGGGTAGTCTCAAGGGTTATTAAGGTTTTCAGGTTCAGGGAATGGTAGTGTTAAGTAGTAGTAAGGGGTTTTAGGGGTTAGGTTGAGTAGTTGTAAGATGTCGGAAAGAGTTTCAGGGTTGATGGATGGATAACAGTAAGGAGTAGTAGAGAGTATTTTTAGGTTCAGAGAAGTATATTAAGTGTTTTTAGGCTTTATAGAAGAGTAGTCTTAAAGGGTAGTAAGAGGTTTTTAGGGTTCATGGTTGGATAGCTGTAGGAGGTAGTAAGGGTTTTGGACCAGAAAAGTATTTTGCATGATGAACGACGTGCACCCCTGACATGAGTGCCCCAACTGTGCTGATGTCTGGATCCCTAATGCTGATTTATGTTGTCATGGGCAAACACGAACCATGCATGTGCACCATGACATAGGCTGTCTCACGGATAGAGGTATTTTCGGACTAGGAGCGGCATCTAAAGTTCTGCACCCATAGTGGTGAAAGGCTACTGCCTTTGCTAGGAGTTAAACAGCACGGGAACCGTGGTGGCAGCTACAGGTTCACTCATTTAAAATTCCGTTGCTGTGTGTTTAAGTCACGCTTGGCCTACATTGGTTTTGGTATGCAGTGTTGCACAGTGTGTGTGGTATACATGTGCTGGGTGTATGTTTGCCTGTGAATGGTATAATACATAAAAGATGTAGTGCTGTGCAGCGTGTATATACTATAAACATGTGCTGGGGCTATGTTTGCCTGTGAATGATTCAGTACATAGAAGGCTATGGGTTCCATTTGGCTGACTGGAGGAGCACGAGGAGAGGGTGTCGAGGAATCCCCCAAACAGATTTGTGTATTGCTGCCTTTCTGTAAGCTGGGTGAGACACACTGGAGGAAGGGAGAGACAGGCTCTTTGCACACTTCAAAGGTTGCTCTTTGCTTCAGAAGGGGCCTGGGCCGATAAGAGAATCATAAAGAGTAGGGCTGAGGGCCCTGGGGTAACCTTTTGATAACACATATTACTGTGGCTGGAGCACCAGTACCTGCTTGCCAAGAAAAACATACTCTGTAAGGAAGAAGAGAGCGTTGGAGGGAATGAGGTCCAGTGGAGGGATTCTGGTGAGTGAATCCCTGTAGTGAGGTCTGAGGAGGCGGCCGCTGCACTGATCGACACAAGAAACTTACCAAGCACTGGTGGAGCATCGGGAACCCCCCAGCTGATGACACTGCAGGACTGCATGTGACGAGCTCGAGGACACCGAACCGCAGCCCACCCACTCAACATGTGAAAGACTTACTGGAGGCAGCCGCTACAGCTTTAGCGCCTGCGAAGAAGGCACGCTCATAGACTTAGGTCGCTCGGATCATGCTAGTACAGGTAAGACTGGTTTTCAGGACAGAAAGCCCCCGGGGAACTTGCTTGTCGGATAGTGCTGCAGCGCTGGAACAGTTTTGACTTTAATCGTAAGTAGGAGCGGGACTCCTGAGACTCGAACTACTAATAAGGGTTCACTTGAATGTCACCTACAGTGAAAAGGGAATAACCACTACCCTTTGCTGGAGGGGAGTGGCACTCAGGGACCTGCCTATGAAACACTAGAGCCTGACCTTGATTGTGAATGTCGTATTTTACTTTGCAGTTGTATATAAATACTCCTTTTTTAGGTCGAGCCTCGAGTAGCGCGCAAGCGCTGCTCTGGCGAGACTTTAAGTTAGGGGGTTTCGAAAGCTGACCAGACGCTCGTGCGTCATGGCCTTTCCCTGCGGTTACGCGCGCGGCAGACATGTGTTTCCAATTATCGTGCCCAGATGCGGGCGCGATAATTGAAACACATGCTGGCCGTGCGGGGAAAAGGCCATGACGCACGAGCGTCTGGTCAGCTTTCAAAAGCCCAGGCTGCCGCGCTCGCTCGCCCCCGCTCCTCTCTTGTTCTTAAAAGCCAGTACTTGACTGGACATTTATCACTGCTGCTACGCGTATTTTGAGTCACGAGCCTGTGTTCACCCGGTGTCTACCTCTTCCCTGAGAAGTCTTGCAGTGTTCAACCTGCACTATCACTGAGAGTCAAATGCTAAAGGGGTACTTGGCCCAGCTGCTGAGGATCCATAGTAGGTCAGGAATAAATAGCCTCAACCCCCACAGTTAGGTTCAATAACTCCTGCCCCGTGGCCCTCAGAATGGGGTTCTGACAAAGGGGTTTTAGGTCATTGATGGGTAGAAAAAAGAGGCAGTGTGGGAAAGTGGATTGTTAGTTCAGGTGGATGGGAAGCCACAAGAAGTAATAATGGCACTTTACTTGTTAATTCCAGTAAAGGTTTGTGTAATTTAAACCTGAATTCAACCCCTGGTATCTATGGCAAAGAGCAGACAGGCTTAGCTTAAGAAATTGTGTAAAGTATTTAGAAGTACCAAAACAGTTAAAAAGACAAGAACACAACACTTTAAAAATCCCACTCCAATTTATAAAAATAGATAGTATTTTATTGAACAAAAAGAAATCAAAATGACAAACAAAATCAATAAGGGGAACGGGAGATATACATTTTTAAAGTCTGAATAAAATTTAGGCACTAAAAAGCACAAATCATGAACGGTGGGCAACTGGTTACGAGGACCAGGACAAAGTCATTGATAAGGCCAACCGCAGTTGATCGTTGGCCAGATGCAAGGACTGGGTCATTCTGGTCAAGAGTTATCATCTTAGAAATAGTTCTGAACGTCGATGGGTCATCAATGCGTCAACTACTGATTTTTATTGTGAAACGCTGCTTATGTAGGGTGAATCATATTTTTACGGCTTTACTAAGCTGCAACCATATAGAGGTATTTTTGCCCTCCCTACCAAAGAGTTGGGAGAGAGCCGCCTGAAGGTTGGCGCTCTAGCAGTTAGTCACCCACGTCTTTATATGGCGGCTGGGGTGCGGGCGCGCAGGTGAGAGCGTTGCTCTGGGGAAACTTTGTTTGTTAGCACAAAAATTGATTGATTGTTGTCAATTTTTAAACTGCTGGTTAACGAATTTAACATTTTGTAAAACTACTGATTTCAATTGTGAAACGCTGCTTAGGTTGGGGGAATCGTATTTTTAAGGCTTTACTAAACCGCAACCATAGAGAGGTATTTTTGCCCTCCCTACCATAGAGTTGCGAGAGAGCTGCCGGATAGTTGGCGCTCTAGCAGTTAGCCACCCACATCTTTATATGGCGACTGGGGTGAGGGCCGTTTGCGCCCGACCAGGAACCCTGCCCAAATCTGCCCTGACCAACATAAGTACAAGAGGAAACAGCTGCTGTCACTCAGGTTACCCCCTGAGTCACGGTGCGCCCCCTCACTCAGGGTGGATATCCTGGACAAAAATGAAGAAGTATGTGCACAGTGTGATTATGTATTAACCCCTTCGATGCTCATGACGAGCTGGACTCGTCATGGCACACAGTGGTTGTGTGCTCATGACGAGTCCAGCTCATCATAAGACCACCCACGGGGGAAGCGCTGGCGCTCCCCCCGTTGGAATCCGATCGTCAGGTTTTTTTGGGGGAAGGCAGGGGAAGGGCTTCCCCTGCCTCCCCCCGCCCCCGCCTCAATGACGTCAGCGCGCAAGGCGCGGTGACGTCATTGGGGGTTTCCCTTTGTTCCCCGACGCGCTGGAAAAAAAAAAAAAAGGAAAATACTGTTTTGGGGAGCGGCCCCTTGGGCAAGGGTCGCTCCCCTTTTGGGGGCCTTATGTTTTTGGTGCTCTGCCCCCCGGGGGGGGGGCAGTTTTTTTTATATAGCGCGGGGCTTTACCCGAAGGTTACAAAGGGAAAGAACTACCCACCCGTTCAAGGATTATAAAGGCCCACAAAGGAGTCCTGTATTGATTAATTAAACAAGGCAATCCCGTGCAAGCATTGAGAAAACCACCAAAGATACAATGAATAGTTTTATCTTTTTATTATCAAAATATCAAAAAATGTCATAACATTTGATTTTAGATTACACAAAAAAAAAAAAAAAAAATTTAAACATATATTTAAAAAACAGTGGAAGAATTGCAATGAATAAAGTACCCCAACAACCAATCTTCATTCATACATACACACTCATACAATTCTCATGAGCTCCTTTCATCCAACTAACATACATAAAAAGTCATCCAAAATTAAAAAGGGACCAGCAAGGTAAATAAATGTTCTGATACGCTGGTCCAAATAGAGGATAGAAAATCTCTTCAGGTTTTAGAAAGACCAACGCCGACGCGTTTCGGTGAAGACCCTACTCCCGGGCCACACCTTCCTCAGGGCAAGTCATAAACCATGAATTAGATGGCGTGGGACACTCAATCACCCTATAATGATATAGATATAGATATGTAGATTCCAATGCTATAAAGCAAACTTAACATCATAATCAATGCATGCACGAGAAGCTTAAACAGATATGATATCAAAGGATACATAAATAAAGGTACGACAACAATGGTCAGAAGGACAAAATCAAGGAAATGTGCATCACATGTAATGAAAATAAAAATAAACATAAACAAACAGACAGACAATTCAGCAAGAAAAATATATCATCAAAAGATTAGGTTACAATGGTATTAAAGACCTCAAAAGAGATAGAAACCAACCACCAGGCGTGAACTATTCATCAAAGTTTATCACAATGTATAGAACTACCACGTGAAACTAATCTACAGAAGAGTGAATATTCTATTAGATAAAGACCCCTTACCATAGATATTAAAGGCATCAACATACCTATTGAGGTATTTAACACCAACACATAATCCAGCAACGAAAGATGACCAGATCGGTCTGTGAATTTTCAAAGGATGTGACCTTGATCTATATGGGGCGAGTAAACAGGCAACAATAGGCAATAGATAATATTCAAATATAGTCAATAACCGATGATAGATGGTCCAATGCAAACCTACCCAGTAGTATAGGCCCAGATATATATTAGGCGAAGAACCACAAGCATAAAGCTTCAGCCAGTTCAATCTTGATTGGAATTCTTTTACGGAGCGCGGAATCGATGTGATCTTAAAAGAGATACCAGAAATAGAGAATTAACAGAGTCCTAGAGCGATCTATGACAAGCCACTGGGGCAACTTTAGAATGATGAGCACATCACAACTAGTGGCTAAATATTATAAAAACTCGCACATATCCTAATTCAATAGTAAATACGACTTATTGCGACAAGCAATCAATAAAGAAAGCAATCCTTAAAGACCCAACGACCTTCAAACAGCTAATGAGCCTGTCCCAGTGTTTTATCAATCCTTCTTGGGTGGTAGTGTGCTCAGTCGTATATGGTTTCTGAAGATATTATCAGGACTGTCTGCAACTCTATCGGGTCCCTTGCTAAAATTAAGTTCTCATGGTGTAGTTCCGTTATATAGTTGCACCTATAAATCTAGTAAATACGATTTAAGGCGACAAAAAATCGATAAGAAAAGCGATCCTTAAGGACCCAACAACATTCAAACAGCTACTGGGTCAGTACAGGGGTGTATATCGAACTATAATATCTCCTGGAGCCAGTCTCCTTACCTGGATATACGACACACGTTCAAACTAGGGGTACGGATATCACCCTTTGCTTTCTTTCGTCTGCATAAAGAGTGACAGAGAGCCAACTAAATATAGGCAGCCATTCGGCAAAAAGCCCGCCGGATTTCAGTGTAACGACACAAACAAGGGACCTATATGTATACAAAGGATGAGCAGCAAACGGCAGCAGCCATCGGGGAGTGGTGGGAGAGTATAATTCCCAAAGGAGAGATGGTGAGTCTCAAACTATTCCCTGTGGCCAAAATCGTAAACTAAACAATCGATCCACATCTAGGCAAAAGAGTGAATATGAATAAACAGAAAACTCACCCGTTTGTTATTGCCGTCCGAATTAAAGATGAGTGAGGCTCGGCTAAATGATATAGACGGATAGTACGGGAGCCAGCAAAAGGTGTGCCAACACAAACAAGGGACTTAACTGTCAAGAACGAATAAAGTGACACAGAAACAGCAGCCATCTATGAAGGGAAGAAATTGCCAAGAATAGCAAGCTGATCCAAGACATAGGAACCTGCATCATATTAGACCAATAAAGAAAATTAATTAATAAAAAAGAAGAAGAAGATATTTATATGATGGCATTCTCCCAGGGGCAATGCTCATTGAGGCCGTTCTTTACAGATTTAAGGAAATAAATCCAATAAACTTAGCGTTTTTTTCTAGTCTGCATGGGATCCTGTCCATTGGGCACCTTGATTTTCTCAAGAATGGACCATCTGAGATCAAATTCAGTATGTTGTTTGTTGATCCAATGCTCCACTAAGGGTGCTGAGGTCTTTTTAGTGCGTATATTAGATTTATGCTCGCCAATTCGATATCTTATTTCACGTCCCGTCTCACCAATGTATATGGAATCACACGGGCATGAGATAATGTACACCACGTTGGATGTCCTGCAATTCGTCATGTCCAGAAGTGGTATGGAGTGTTCTCTCGTTTTAATGACATCGCCAACCAAGGCATTGGCACAGGCCTGACAACAACCACATTTATGGTTGCCGTGAATGGGATTGAGACCTGTGATAGACTTCTGGCACAAGCCCGAGGTTTGATTAACCTTACCCGTCACTAGATGGTTTTTCAGATTTTTATTTCTTTTAAATGCAAAAAGAGGCTTGGCAAGTTTAGGTTCGTTGTGTTCCAGATTAAGTAAATACCAAAGAGAGTTGATTGTGTGTCTAATTTTGTGATTAATATTAGAATGTTTTGTAACACAAACCACTCTGTCCATTTTCTTTTTTTCTTGGGCTTGAAACATGGCTTCCCGATTAAAATATCGGGCCCGCTTGAAGGAATCCTTAACCAGTTTAAAAGGATATCCGCGTTTGACAAGTTTATTTTTCAGGATATCAGCCTGTTTGAGAAAATCCTTGATATTAGTACAATTTCTTCGGAGGCGGAGAAATTGACTAAAGGGATGCTATCTTTTTGGAAAGATGGATGATAGCTCCCATACTGCAATAGAGTGTTTCTAGCAGTGGGTTTAGTATACAGAGACACAGATAATTTGTTATCACTGTGCTCAACCCAGACATCAAGGAATTCCAATTTATGCCTACTGGAATGAGCCGTGAATTTCAAATTCACGTCTGCGGCATTGATCCATGAGATGAATTCATCTAGGGTGGTAGAATCCCCTACCCAGATAAAGAAGATGTCGTCGATGAACCGAGACCAGGCTCGGACATTTTCATGAAAAGGGCGATCTCGTTATATATATGGATTCGTTCAAATTGGCCCATATATAGACATGCCACACTAGGGGCACATGACGCTCCCATACTTACTCCTTGGGTCTGATGAAAGAAGTTGTTATTAAATTCAAAATAGTTATCCCCCAGGACCACTTGAAGACACTCCAGAATAAATGGGGCATTGGTAATGTCCGATTCATGAAGAAGGGCTTCCTGTATGGCTTTCATAGCCCCATCCTGTGGTATATTGGTGTATAGAGACTCCAAGTCCAAAGTGACTAGGAGTTCTCTATCGCAAGAATACTGCAGTCCTTCAATTTTGGAGATAAAATGTCCAGTGTCTCTGACATAAGAATCCAATTTTTGGACTAGAGGTTTGAGGAATTGGTCCACGTACTTGGAAAGGGGTTCAGTAGCCGCCCCAATGGTGGACACAATGGGTCTCAAAGGTGGTGACATGAGATCTTTATGCGTCTTAGGGACACCATAAATAATGGGTATCCTGGTGTAGGTAGGCGTAAGATATTCAGCTTCGCTAGTGCATATAAAGCCTTGTTGTACGGCTGCCTCTACCAGATGTACAATCCGTTTTTTAAAGCAACTTCAGGGTTTCTCAAGATGTGTCTGTAATGTTGGGTGGATGACAAAAGGAATTCATCTTCTCTATATATGTGGAGGTGTCAAAAATAACAATTCCTCCCCCTTATCACAAGGCTTAATGGTCAGTTGTCTATTGTTTTTAAGGGACACTAAGGCAGAATTCTCTGTTCTCAAAAGATTGTTAATCGGTCTAGGAACAAATTTAATCACTTGTTCAATTTTCAAAAGGACTGCTTTCTCAAAGCAGGCCACTTCAGGGCCAACTTCGTCCAAGGTGGGAGTAAAATTGGACGGAGGTTTCAAACCAGAGGAATTCACATCATTTTCCACATAAGCTCTCGTGGAAAAGAATTTCCTAAGTCTGATTTTTCTAAAAAATGTGTATAGATCTTTCAAAAATTCAAACTTATTGAAACCGACAGACGGAACAAAAGAAAGGCCTTTAGATAACAGTTCCAAGGAGTCACGTTCAATGGTAGCAGAAGATAGATTGAATACAGGAATATTATCTATGTTCTCCAGTATTTATTTTCATTACATGTGATGCACATTTCCTTGATTTTGTCCTTCTGACCATTGTTGTCGTACCTTTATTTATGTATCCTTTCATATCATATCTGTTTAAGCTTCTCGTGCATGCATTAATTATGATGTTAAGTTTGCTTTATAGCATTGGAATCTACATATCTATATCATTATAGGTTGATTGAGTGTCCCACGCCATCTAATTCATGGTTTATGACTTGCCCTGAGGAAGGTGTGGCCCGGGAGTAGGGTCTTCACCGAAACGCGCGTCGGCGTTGGTCTTTCTAAAACCTGAAGAGATTTTCTATCCTCTATTTGGACCAGCGTATCAGAACATTTATTTACCTTGCTGGTCCCTTTTTAATTTTGGATGACTTTTTATGTATGTTAGTTGGATGAAAGGAGCTCATGAGAATTGTATGAGTGTGTATGTATGAATGAAGATTGGTTGTTGGGGTACTTTATTCATTGCAATTCTTCCACTGTTTTTTAACTATATGTTTAAAAAAAAAAAAAAAAATTGTGTAATCTAAAATCAAATGTTATGACATTTTTTGATATTTTGATAATAAAAAGATAAAACTATTCATTGTATCTTTGGTGGTTTTCTCAATGCTTGCACGGGATTGCCTTGTTTAATTAATCAATACAGGACTCCTTTGTGGGCCTTTATAATCCTTGAACGGGTGGGTAGTTCTTTCCCTTTGTACTGTTCACATGATCCCCTATTTTACCCACCCCCATCTCTTGTAGGGGTCCCTCCTTTTCCTAGGCTTTACCCGAAGGTGTCAGAGCGCTTCACAATAGGAACAGTAACATTACATGAGGAGAAGGTTACAAGTGAGCATAATACAAAAGCAAGCGTTACATTACATGAGGAAAAAGTGACAATTGTGCATGATACATGAGATACAAAATACAAATAGAGGTATAATACTGCAATAAGTGGCAGTCACTCAGAACACACTGGGAAGGCACTTCTATAGGCATGGAGTACAGAATTTCCTATAGTGGAAGAACTTCCTTGAGGGAGTAGAGAGGGCGTGAATTAAATGAAGGGTACAGATATCCAGCACAGCACGCAAGGGTGAGGAATGTACAGGAAAAAGTACAAATTTACAATGAAGAGCGAACCTCCTGAGAGTGAAAGTATTAGTTCTGAAAGTGTCTTTGGAAGAGAAGAGATTTGAGGTCAGCTTTGAAGATCCGGGTAGAGGAGGTGGCACGGAGCAATGGGGGAAGCGAGTTCCAGATTCTCACCGCATTGCCTGAGAAGAATTGCGCCATCGATCTTTCCCTTTTGAAGACGGAGGCTCAAGCAGAAGCTTTTCCGCATTGCGAGAAGGGCGAGAGCCACTGGACAATTTCAATTTATTCGCCAGGTAACGAGGGGAGGACGTGTGTAAGGCTTTGTGTGTGATGCAGGCAGTTTTGTAAATAGATCTTGCCTCGATCGGAAGCCATCGAAGAGAGGACAGGATAGGAGTGACGTGGTCGCTTCGTTTAGACCCTGAAATGAAGCGAGCTGCTGAATGGAGGATGGATTTGAGAGGGGAGAGGTGGGATTTGGGTAGGCCCGTCAGAAGAGAATTGCAATAATCCAGTCTTGAGAGAACCAGAGATTGTACCAAGGTTTTTAAGTCTTTCTCCGGGAAGAACCGACGGATCCCCCATAGAAGGCGCAACTGGTAACGTGCGTTCTTAGCAATAGAGTTGATGTGGGAGATTAGGTTGAGTCTTTTGTCAAGAATGACACCTAGGGATTTAGCGCTGTCGACAATGATGGGTTTGTTGTTGAGTAGGTTCAGCTGATCCATCCAAGATTGAACAGGAGGAGGTGAGAGAGAGGTAGAGAGGAGGAAGAATTCAGTTTTGGCGGGATTCAGAATGAGTTGGTGAGCTAACATCCAGTTGTGAATAGAGTTGAGAGTAGAGTTGAGTAGTGAGAGATCGTGTGCGGAAGATACAGGTATCTTCCCACTAGTCCACCAGGCATTTATTTGTGGAGAGTGACCCCTTGGGTGGCAGAATAGCAGTATGTTTTTAGGCCCATCTGCCCCCAAGGAGGGCAGAAGCCACTAGACACCAGTTTTTTTTTTAATTTTTGTGTTGGGGAGTGGCCAAAAGGGCAAGGGTTGCTCCCCTTTTACGGGGGTGAATATTTTATTTATACTCTTTGGCCCACCTACCCCTTAGCTTGGCTGGTGGATTGTGTGTGGACTGGTGCATTATTTGCATATGTGATTGTAATGTTTTTTTTCTCCTTTTTATTCTAGTGTAAAGCTTTTGATTCCTGTTTGCGGTTTCGGCAGTGGTTGTTCTGCAGTTTTGCGTAATTGCATTTATTTGGTAAGAAAAATATTTTTGTTGTGTGTACTCCAAATGAGTATTATTGTCATGCATGAATGATTTTTTTGTAAGCGGTGTCATAATGGCAGCATATTTGTTAGTGTTCAGAGCATGAAATTCTTTGCGATGTTTTGCATTGTCTTATGTGTAATTTTTTTTTCTTCTTTTTAGTGGGATATTGTTGATCCTTACTGTGTCTGTGCAGAGTAGGTGGTGGTGAGTCTAGCTGCTTCTGTCACGTGAGTATAGTGTTGGAGTATATAGGTCTTTGTGATAAAGCTACATTTTGTTTATTTTTTTTTTTTACAAAGGGTTTGTTGTTGTTGACTTGTTTGACAAGTAACCTTTATTAGTAAGCATTATGGCTAGCCGTAGAATGACTGCTCAGCAGGTGGTTGGTTTGCTTCTTGAATCTTCCTCTGAGCAGGATTATGAGACTGACAGTGCGTCTGAGGGAGAGGAGGGAGGGGAAGATTCAGGCAGTGAGTTTTCTCTCCACATGGAATCATCGGATGATGAAAGTACTCTCAGTGCGGATGAAGTGCCTGTTTTAGAGGAGGATACTACTGTGCCGATGGTGCAAGAGGCATCTGGATTGCAGCCTGGGGCTGCTAGGCTTCCTACTGGAAGTGCTGGACTCTGGGTTGATCCAAACATGGTGCAGCCGGTGTTGCCTGCCTTTAGTGGTTATGCAGGGTGTAGAGTGGATTGTGAACATTATTTGCCTATACAGTATTTTCAGTTGTTTATG
Organism: Calotriton arnoldi; assembly: GCA_963921515.1. Taxonomy (NCBI): domain Eukaryota; kingdom Metazoa; phylum Chordata; class Amphibia; order Caudata; family Salamandridae; genus Calotriton; species Calotriton arnoldi. Next base: position 5,758,227 of record CAWUFW010000005.1, on the reverse strand, counting down.
GATGATGTATTTTTGGGTGAGATTGTTGAGCAGACTAATTTGTATGCTGAACAGTTTTTGAGGGACAACAGTGCCAGACTTAGGCCCCATTCTAGAGCTACCCGGTGGAGTCCCACAAATCTGGAAGAGATGAAGAAGTTTTTGGGTTTGACTTTTTTGATGGGTTTGATAAGGAAGCCGTCCACGGGTTCATATTGGTCTACCAGTCCCTTGATGGCAACGGCCATATTTCCTGCAGTTATGACTTGTGATCGGTATTTACTTTTGCTTCGGATGCTGCATTTTGTTGATAATGGTTTGGCGTTGCCACGAGATCACCCTGAATGTGACCGTCTTTTTAAGATTCGGCCTGTTCTTGATCACTTTGTAGATCGATTTTCAGAGATCTATACTCCAGGGAAAGAAATATCTATTGATGAGTCTTTGGTCCTGTTCAAGGGCCGTTTGGTTTTAGGCAGTACATTCCTAGCAAGAGGGCACGCTATGGAATTAAGCTGTATATGTTGTCTGAGAGTAGGACAGGATATGTTTTTAATTTGCGTGTGTACACTGGTAGGGATTCCACTATTGACCCCCCTGGTTGTCAGTCCACTTTTGGAGTTTCAGAGATAATTGTGTGGGATCTTGCTAGAGGACTGTTTAACAGAGGCCACCATTTGTACCTTGATAACTTCTACACTGCTGTGCAATTGTTTAAGGAATTGTTCAAAGTGGACACTTTTGCTTGTGGCACAATCCGCTCTAACCGTAAAGGTTATCCAAAAGAGCTTGTTTGCAAAAAACTTCAGAGGGGACAGTGCAGTGCCTTGCGTAGTGAGGAACTGCTAGCTGTGAAATTTGTGGAGAGGAGGGATGTGTACATGCTGACTACCATCCATGATGAGAGTACTTCACCTGTGGCTGTTTGGGGTCCGATTGCTGAAGTGCGCAAACCTGTGTGCATTTTAGACTACAATAAGCACATGGGTGGTGTTGATAGAGTAGATCAGAGGTTGGAACCTTACACTGCTATTCGTAAGGCTTACATTTGGTATAAGAAGTTGACCATCCATCTCTTCAATTTAGCAACTTTCAATGCTTTTGTTGTGTTCAAGGAGTGTTCTCCTGCGTCAAAGTTGACTTTTGTTCAGTTTCAGCAGTCTGTCATAGGCAGCCTTGTTGTTGTGGAACAGGCAAGTGTTCCTAGAGTTGGAGTGGTGGAGGATGTGGCTCGATTGAAAGATCGCCACTTTCCTGATCACATTCCTCCTACACCCTCAAAAGACTTTCCCACTAGGAGATGTAGAGTCTGTTGGCGAAGAGGTACGCGGAAGGAGACTCGTATGTACTGCCCTGAGTGTCCTTCTAACCCTGGGGTGTGTGTGCCTGCTTGTTATAGAGCGTACCACAAGCAAAATAATTATTGGGAGCAACCATGAGTGGTAAAGTGAACTGCCTGGTCTGTAATGTTTAAGAATTGTTGGTCTGTTTCAAGGTTGGCATTAGTGCAATGTATTTAGTTTCTGATTTTGTGTTAGTAGATTTGTATCTATTTGCAATTTGTTTGTGTTTTCTTTTTTGTATAAAAAAATCTTAAATGTGATGGTGGTGTGTGTTGGCTGGTGCTTGGCTGGCAGTGTGCGTGGAGTGGCGCTTGGCTGGCGGTGTGCGTGGAGTGGCGCTTGGCTGGCGGTGTGCGTGGAGTGGCGCTTGGCTGGCGGTGTGCGTGGAGTGGCTCTTGGCTGGCGGTGTGTGTGGAGTGGCGCTTGGCTGGCGGTGTGCGTGGAGTGGCGCTTGGCTGGCAGTGTGCGTGGAGTGGCGCTTGGCTGGCGGTGTGCGTGGAGTGGCGCTTGGCTGGCGGTGTGCGTGGAGTGGCGCTTGGCTGGCGGTGTGCGTGGAGTGGCGCTTGGCTGGCAGTGTGCGTGGAGTGGCGCTAGGCTGGCGGTGTGCGTGGAGTGGCGGTTGGCTGGCGGTGTGCATGGAGTGGCGCTTGGCTGGCGGTGTGCGTGGAGTGGCGCTAGGCTGGCGGTGTGCGTGGAGTGGCGCTAGGCTGGCGGTGTGCGTGGAGTGGCGCTTGGCTGGCGGTGTGCGTGGAGTGGCGCTTGGCTGGCGGTGTGCGTGGAGTGGCGCTTGGCTGGCGGTGTGCGTGGACTGGCGCTCGGCTGGCAGTGTGTGAGTAGTGACTTGCTGCTGGTCACTACACACACTGCTAGCCGAGCGACACTCCACGTAATCCATCAGCTTGTGTGGTTGCTGTGTTAGGAATGTGGGCGTGTGAAAGTGATGGGCCCTTGAATGGCACTGTCTGCTGGTGTGAGTGTTGTAATGTGATGGGCCCGCGGCTGGTGGTGTGAATGGTTTTGTATTTGTCACACGTATGAAAGGTGTATGAATGGCCTGTAAAGAGGTTGGTGCCTTGTCGTGGCTTTACAGCTCACGAGCTGTGAGTCAATGGTTCAGTTTCTCGTCCTTTCAATTATTAACAGTGCATTTCATTTTTGTGAAATCACTTGTTAATACAATTGTATATACTGAACCATCACTCACCCTCGTGCCAAATCCAACCAGTATGTGTGTGTGCTTGAGGATTAGATGGCTGTGCAGTAATATTTTTTTTTGTCTTTCTCAAGCAGGGTGTACCTTGTCCCTTTTTGTGAATGTTGTAATGTGTTTGTTTCGTGCCTGGTGGTGTGAATGGTCTTGTGTGTATCACGTATGAAGGGTGTGTGAATGGCCTGTAAAGCGGTTGGGGCCTTGACGTGGCTTTACAGCTCACGAGCTGCGAGTCACTGGTTCAGTTTTTTGTCCTTTCAATTATTGTCAGTGCATTTCATTTTTGTGAAATCTCTTGTTAATAAAATTGTATATACTGAACCATCACTTGCCCTCGTGCCAAATCCAACCAGTATGTGTGTGTGCTTGAGGAATAGATGGCTGTGCAGTAATCTTTGTCTTTTTAGTCTGTATGCCAAGGTGTACATTCTGTCTAAGAATAACCTACCAACTGTAGATATTGTCGTAAACGAAACACCCATGGGAGTACATGGTGATATCTCTCTTGTGGATCCCAACAAGTTATGGTACCCACAATGTCCTGCAAACCTCAAAATGTCTGTCACATTTTCCTTGCAATATTGTGCCAAAATGTTCACGCTGCAGAAATAAACAACACATTATCTCAAAATGACCTGGTTTTGCAAGGGGGGTCACCTGGGTTTTTGGCCCGGGGCTCGGCGGCCACCTAGGGAAACCTACCAAACCCACACATTTCTGAAAAGTAGACACCCGGGGGATTCCAGGGAGGTATGGCTTGCGTGGATCCCCCAACGTTTTCTTACCCAGAATCCCCTGCAAACCTGACATTTTGCTGAAAAAATCCCTTTTTTCACACATTTTTGTGTGGTAAAGTTGTGGCATCACCGGGCTGACACAAATTTCCTACCACCCAGCGTCCCCCCAGGTCTCCCGATAAAAATGGTGCCTCACTCGGGTGGGAGGCCCAAGTACCCGCGACAGGCAAGGGCCCACAACTTATTGAGGCGACCTCAAAATGGCCTATCACAAAACGACCTGGTTTTGCAAGGGGGGTCCCACGACGTTTTGGCCCGGGGCTCGGCGGCCACCTAGGGAAACCTACCAAACCCACACATTTCTGAAAAGTAGACACCCGGGGGATTCCAGGGAGGTATGGCTTGCGTGGATCCCCCAACGTTTTCATACCCAAAATCCCCTGCAAACCTGACATTTTGCTGAAAAAATCCCTTTTTCACACATTTTTGTGTGGTAAAGTTGTGGCATCACCGGGCTGACACAAATTTCCTACCACCCAGCGTCCCCCAGGTCTCCCGATAAAAATGGTGCCTCACTCGGGTGGGAGGCCCAAGTACCCGCGACAGGCAAGGGCCCACAACGTATTGAGGCAACCTCAAAATGGCCTATCACAAAACGACCTGGTTTTGCAAGGGGGTCCCATCACATTTTGGCCCGGGGCTCGGCGGCCACCTAGGGAAACCTACCAAACCCACACATTTCTGAAAAGTAGACACCCGGGGGATTCCAGGGAGGTATGGCTTGCGTGGATCCCCCAACGTTTTCTTACCCAGAATCCCCTGCAAACCTGACATTTTGCTGAAAAAATCCCTTTTACACACATTTTGTGTGGTAAAGTTGTGGCATCACCGGGCTGACACAAATTTCCTACCACCCAGCGTCCCCAGGTCTCCCGATTAAAATGGTGCCTCACTCGGGTGGGAGGCCCAAGTACCCGCGACAGGCAAGGGCCCACAACGTATTGAGGCGACCTCAAAATGGCCTTTCACAAAACGACCTGGTTTTGCAGGGGGGTCACCTGGGTTTTGGCCCTGTGCTCGGCGGCCATCTAGGGAAACCTACCAGATCACACATTTCTGAAAAGTAGACACCGGGGGCTTCCAGGAGGTATGGCTTGCGTGGATCCCCCAACGTTTCCTTACCCAGAATCCCCTGCAAACCTCAATTTTAGCTGAAAAAATCACTTTTTCAGAAATGTTTGTGTGGGAAAGTGTGGCATCACCGGGCTCACACAAATTTCCTACCACCCAGCGTTCCCCCAGGTCTCCCGATAAAAATGGTGCCTCACTTGTGTGGGAGGCCCAAGTACCCGCGACAGGCAAGGGCCCAAAACGTAGTGAGGCGACATCAAAATTGCCTATCTCAAAACCACCTGGTTTTGCAAGGGGGTCACCTGGGTTTTGGCCCCGTGCTCGGCGGCCATCTAGGAAACCTACCAAACCCACACATTTCTGAAAAGTAGACACCCGGGGGCTTCCAGGGAGGTATGGCTTGCGTGGATCCCCCAACGTTTCCTTACCCAGAATCCCCTGCAAACCTCAATTTTAGCTGAAAAAATCACTTTTTTCAGAAATTTTTGTGTGGGAAAGTGTGGCGTCACCGGGCTCACACAAATTTCCTACCACCCAGCGATCTCCCGGGTCTCCCGAGAAAATGATGCCTCACTCGTGTGGGAGGCCCAAGTAACCGCAACAGGCAAGGGCCCAAAACATTTTTTGATAGGCAATGTTGATGTTGCCTCAAAACGTTTTGTGTCCTTGCATGTCGCGGGTACTTGGGCCTCCCACACAAGTGAGGCACCATTTTTATCGGGAGACCTGGGGGAACGCTGGGTGGTAGGAAATTTGTGTGAGGCCAGTGATGCCACACTTTCCCACACAAAAATGTGTGAAAAAGTGCTTTTTTCAGCTACAATTGAGGTTTGCAGGGGATTCTGGGTAAGGAAACGTTGGGGGATCCACGCAAGCCATACCTCCCTGGAAGCCCCGGGTGTCTACTTTTCAGAAATGTGTGGGTTTGGTAGGTTTCCCTAGATGGCCGCCGAGCACGGGCCAAAACCCAGGTGACTCCTTGCAAAACCAGGTGGTTTTGAGATAGGCAATTTTGATGTCGCCTCACTACGTTTTGGGCCCTTGCCTGTCGCTGGTACTTGGGCCTCCCACACAAGTGAGGCACCATTTTTATCGGGAGACCTGGGGAACGCTGGGTGGTAGGAAATTTGTGTGAGGCCAGTGATGCCACACTTTCCCACACAAAAATGTGTGAAAAAAGTGATTTTTTCAGCTAAAATTGAGGTTTGCAGGGGATTCTGGGTAAGGAAACGTTGGGGGATCCACGCAAGCCATACCTCCCTGGAAGCCCCCGGGTGTCTACTTTTCAGAAATGTGTGGGTTTGGTAGGTTTCCCTAGATGGCCGCCGAGCACGGGGCCAAAACCCAGGTGACCCCCTTGCAAAACCAGGTGGTTTTGAGATAGGCAATTTTGATGTCGCCTCACTACGTTTTGGGCCCTTGCCTGTCGCGGTACTTGGGCCTCCCACACAAGTGAGGCACCATTTTTATCGGGAGACCTGGGGAGCGCTGGGTGGTAGGAAATTTGTGTGAGGCCAGTGATGCCACACTTTCCCACACAAAAATGTGTGAAAAAGTGATTTTTTCAGCTAAAACTGAGGTTTGCAGGGGATTCTGGGTAAGGAAAGGTTGGGTGATCCATGCAAGCCATACCTCCCTGGAAGCCCCCGGGCGTCTACTTTTCAGAAATGTGTGTGTTTGGTAGGTTTCCCTAGGTGCCGGCAGAGCTAGGGTTCACAAACTACAGCTAGGCACTTTGCCAAAAAAGGGTCATTTTTCACCTCGAAATTGAGGTGTGACCATGTTGCGTTCTGTGCCGTTTCCTGTCGCGGGCACTAGGCCGACCCACACAAGTGAGGTACCATTTTTCTCGTAAGACTTTGGGGAACGCGGGGTGGGTGGAAATTTGTGGATCCACGCAGATTCCAGAACTTTCCACCACAGAAATGTGGGGAAAATGTGTTTTTTTTTACAATTATTTAGGTTTGCAAGGGATTCTGGGTAACAGAACCTGGTGGGAGGCAGTCAAGTCACCCCATCCTGGATTCCCCTGGGTGTCTAGTTTTCAAAAATGTATTGGTTTGCTAGGTTTCCCTAGGTGCCGGCAGAGCTAGGGTTCAAAAACTACACCTAGGCACTTTGCCAAAAAAGGGTCATTTTTCACTGCGAAATTGAAGTGTGACCACGTTGCGTTTTGCGTCGTTTCCTGTCGCAGGCACTAGGCCGACCCACACAAGTGAGGTACCATTTTTCTCGTAAAACTTTGGGGAACGCGGGGTGGGCGAAAATTTGTGGATCCACGCAGATTCCAGAACTTTCCACCACAGAAATGTGGGGAAAATGTGTTTTTTTGGACAATTTTTTAGGTTTGCAAGGGATTCTAGGTAACAGAACCTGGTGGGAGGCAGTCAAGTCACCCCATCCTGGATTCCCCTGGGTGTCTAATTTTCAAAAATGTATAGGTTTGCTAGGTTTCCCTAGGTGCCGGCAGAGGTAGGGTTCAAAAACTACAGCTAGGCACTTTGCCAAAAAAGGGTCATTTTTCACTGCGAAATTGAGGTGTGACCACGTTGCGTTTTGCGCCGTTTCCTGTCGCGGGCACTAGGCCGACCAACACAAGTGAGGTACCATTTTTCTCGGAAGACTTTGGGGAACGCGGGGTGGGTGGAAATTTGTGGATCCACGCAGATTCCAGAACTTTCCACCACAGAAATGTGGGGAAAATGTGGTTTTTTTGGACACTTTTTTAGGTTTGCAAGGGATTCTGGGTAACAGAACCTGGTGGGAGGCAGTCAAGTCACCCCATCCTGGATTCCCCTGGGTGTCTAGTTTTAAAAAATGTATAGGTTTGCTAGGTTTCCCTAGGTGCCGGCAGAGCTAGGGTTCAAAAACTACAGCTAGGCACTCTGCCAAAAAAGGATCATTTTTCACTACGAAATTGAGGTGTGACCACGTTGCGTTTTGTGCCGTTTCCTGTCGCAGGCACTAGGCCGACCCACACAAGTGAGGTACCATTTTTCTCGTAAGACTTTGGGGAACGCGGGGTGGGCGGAAATTTGTGGATCCACGCAGATTCCAGAACTTTCCACCACAGAAATGTGGGGTAAATGTGTTTTTTTGACAATTATTTAGGTTTGCAAGGGATTCTGGGTAACAGAACCTGGTGGGAGGCAGTCAAGTCACCCCATCCTGGATTCCCCTGGGTGTCTAGTTTTCAAAAATGTATAGGTTTGCTAGGTTTCCCTAGGTGCCGGCAGAGCTAGGGTTCAAAAACTACACCTAGGCACTTTGCCAAAAAAGGGTCATTTTTCACTGCGAAATTGAAGTGTGACCACGTTGCGTTTTGCGTCGTTTCCTGTCGCAGGCACTAGGCCGACCCACACAAGTGAGGTACCATTTTTCTCATAAGACTTTGGGGAACACGGGGTGGGTGGAAATTTGTGGATCCACGCAGATTCCAGAACTTTCCACCACAGAAATGTGGGGAAAATGTGTTTTTTGGACAATTTTTTAGGTTTGCAAGGGATTTTGGGTAACAGAACCTGGTGGGAGGCAGTCAAGTCACCCCATCCTGGATTCCCCTGGGTGTCTAGTTTTCAAAAATGTATAGGTTTGCTAGGTTTCCCTAGGTGCCGGCAGAGGTAGGGTTCAAAAACTACAGATAGGCACTTTGCAAAAAAAGGGTCATTTTTCACTGCGAAATTGAGGTGTGACCACGTTGCGTTTTGCGCCGTTTCCTGTCGCGGGCACTAGGCCGACCCACACAAGTGAGGTACCATTTTTCTCGGAAGACTTTGGGGAACGCGGGGTGGTTGGAAATTTGTGGATCCACGCAGATTCCAGAACTTTCCACCACAGAAATGTGGGGAAAATGTGGTTTTTTTGACAATTTTGTAGGTTTGCAAGGGATTCTGGGTAACAGAACCTGATGGGAGGCAGTCAAGTCACCCCATCCTGGATTCCCCTGGGTGTCTAGTTTTAAAAAATGTATAGGTTTGCTACGTTTTCCTAGGTGCCGGCAGAGCTAGGGTTCAAAAACTACAGCTAGGCACTTTGACAAAAAAGGGTCATTTTTCACTGCGAAATTGAGGTGTGACCACGTTGCGTTTTGCGCCGTTTCCTGTCGCAGGCACTAGGCCGACCCACACAAGTGAGGTACCATTTTTCTCGTAAGACTTTGGGGAACGCGGGGTGGGTGGAAATTTGTGGATCCACGCAGATTACAGAACTTTCCACCACAGAAATGTGGGGAAAATGTGTTTTTTTACAATTTGTTAGGTTTGCGAGGAATTCTGGGTAACGGAACCTGGTGGGAGGCAGTCGTCACCCCATCCTGGATTCCCCTGGGTGTCTAGTTTCCCAAAATTTATAGGTTTGCTAGGTTTCCCTAGGTGCCGGCAGAGCTAGGGTTCAAAAACTACAGCTAGGCACTTTGCAAAAAAAGGGTCATTTTTCACTGTGAAAATGTGGTGCGTCCACGTTGCGTTTTGCGCTGCTTCCTGTCGCGGGCACTAGGCCTACCCACACAAGTGAGGTACCATTGTTTTCGGAAGACCTTGGGGAACGCGGGGTGGGTAGAATTTTGTGGATCCGCGCAGATTCCAGAACTTTCCACCACAGAAAAGTGAGGAAAATGTGTTTTTTTTAACCAATTTTTTAGGTTTGCAAGGGATTTTGGGTAACAGAACCTGGTGAGAGCCAGTCAAGTCACCCCGTCCTGAATTCCCCTGGGTGTCTAGTTTTCAAAAATGTATAGGTTTGCTAGGTTTCCCTAAGTGCCCGCAGAGCTAGGGTTCAAAAACTACAGCTAGGCACTTTGCAAAAAAGGGTAATTTTTCATTGTGAAAATGTGGTACGTCCACGTTGCATTTTGAGCCATTTCCTGTTGTGGGCACAAGGCCTACCCACACAAGTGAGGTACCATTTTTATCGGGAGACTTAGGGTAACACAGAATTGTAGAGCAACTGTTATTACCTATTGACTTTCGATGCATTTCTGCCTTCCAAATGAAAGACAATGTGTAAAAAATAAGTCATTTTGAAAAATGACCTATAATTCTCATGCTAGTATGGGTACTCCCAATTTCGGAAATGTGCAAATATCTACTGTTTCTAAAATCTACATTTTGTTCCCATTTCAGAAATACATAGGTGTCTTTCATAACAATTTTTCCATGTATACATTTTCCCAAAATAATTGCTATATACCCGGTACATAATAAAAAACCATTGCAAGATGCTGCTCAGTTATTGGCTCTGGGTTCGTCGGGTTCTTGGTGAACCTACAAGTCCTATATATCCCCACAACCAGAAAGGTCCAGCGGATATAACGGTATATTGCTTTCAAATAGCTGTCATAATTAGAAGAAGTTACAGGTGAAAACGTTGACACAAATGGCTGTTTTTTTCAACTAATTTTCAATTTTTCCTTCATTTAACTGTTAGTTTCTATAAGGAAAACTTTAAGGATCTACACAAATGACCCCTTGCTGAATTCAGAATTTCGTCTACTTTTCAGAAATGTATGGCTTTTCAGGATCCATTATTGGTTTCATACCCATTTCTACCATTAACTGGAAGGAGGTTGAAAGCACAAAAAATAGCAAAAATAGGCTATGTCCCAGAAAAATGCCAAAACTGTGTAAAAAAGTTGGTTTTCTGACAAAAGTCTGCTTGTCCCTGAAAGCTGGGAAGATGGTGATTTCAGCACCACAACCCCCTTTTTTGATGCCATTTGCAGGGAAAAAACCAGACGCTTTCATCTGTAGCCCTTTTGTCGCATTTTTCCCCCAAAAAACAAAATTTTGCTGTATTTTGGCTAATTTCTGGGTCCCCTCCAGGGGAATCCACAAACCCTGGGTACCTTTACAATCCCCATGATGTTAGAAAAAAAGGACCCAAATTTGGCGTGGATACCTTATGTGGTCAAAAAGTTACAGGCGCCTAAGCACGCACTACCCCAAATAGCCAAAAAAAGACTTAGCACAGGGGGGGAAAAGGCCTAGCAGCGAAGGGGTTAAAGGGGCACATAAGACAGGACAAGACAATACAGTCCTCACAAACGAACAAGGAACTCCGGAAGATGGGTTTAATTAATACCAGTTCTCTTCCAAGACATAAAACGGAGATCAGGATATTGTTAGAAGAGGAACACTTGGATGTTCTGTTTATTACAAAAACGTGGCTTAATGATAGATCCATCCATCCATGATATTTTTAAAGCCCTTCCCCCAGGATTCCAAATACATAGACAGGACCGTGTAGGAAAAATACGGGGCGGTATTGCCATCATACTAAAAGATGAGTTTAGATGTGTCATCACACCTCTTCCAATACCAGATTGTGAAAGTTTTCAATTTGTCATTACATCTCTCCTATATGTACTTTTTCGGGAGCGCTAGTCTATAGACCTCCAGGATCAAGTATGAAATTTGTGGATGCCCTACCAGACATCTTAGCTAGCCTAGTTGTGAGGAAATCTCAAATCACTATCCTGTGCGATCTCAATATACACCTTGATGTACTTAATATTTCCTCTATTAAAAGATTGTCGCAGGACTTGGAGGAGGTGCAGTTAATACAACAGATGTTGGCCCCCACACATGAAAAAGGGCACACACTTGACCCAATATTTTCTAATGACCCTAAGATTCAAGTCTCTGCCCCGATCCCTGTACCATTGTCGGATCACCATTTCATTCCTTTCACACTAGCCAAACCATGTAGTCAAACTCATCCTAAGGTCTCATCTAACACAGCGCGGAGCTGGTCCAAAATTGTCGCTGAAGTATGGATCAAATCCCTGGAGACTCCGACTCCAAATCTGAAGGGCATTTTAGATGAGGTTTACTCTCAATGGAAAAACTGGATTACACAGTCACTAGATGAGTGTATCCCGAATATGGGAACAAAGCCTAAAACGGATACCAAAAGAGCCCTTTGGTTTAATACCCATCTAGCCTCCCCAGGGAAAGACTGTGAGACACTTTAGAGGAAATGGAGGAAGTATTATGAACGATCTGTAAAAACTAAGTATAAAATGACCATTAGGCGTTATCATAATGAAATCAAAAAAGCCCAGGACAAATTATATGAGGAAAAGATTATCAGGCTTCAAATTCCCCCAAGGAACTATTCAAGGTCGTCAAAGCACTAAAACAGTACATCAGGGTAACACACTTCCGCAATTCAACAAGGAAAGATGCAGTGAGATAGCGGCTTTCTTCCAGAAAACGTTTTAGATATCTATGACTCATTTCGGGGTAATATAGGGACAGACCCTAGTCATACAGAGGATATCATTGAGACTCTGACTTCTTCAGTTTTATCACTTTTTCCATCATTGAACGAAGATAATATACGTGCTCTTATGAGTTATTGGGGAGAGGAGTTGGCCTAATGGCTAGGGCGTCCAACCTCGAATCTGGGGAACTGGGTTCGAGTCTCGGCAATGACGCTGAACATCCTGTGATTCTGGGCAAATCACTTAATCTCCCCGTGCCTAACAAAAAAAAAATGAATGTGTGTCCTAATGTAATGTAACTGGTGCTATGTAAAGCGTTCTGATACCCGATTCAGGTCAAGTTCGCGCTATATAAAACTATTAAAAAAAAATGGAAAAAAAAAATGAGTGAGACTAAATCAGGATCCCATTAAATCCAGCATCCCCCAAATTCTATCTAAAGGCAAGGAGGCCATTCTTCCATCGATAAGTGAGCTCCTCAATAGCTCACTAGATTCAGGAATCGTTCCAAAAAATTGGAAACATGCAATCATCAGGCCTCTGCTTAAGAAACCCTATCTAGATCCGACAATAACTGGTAACTAACGTCCGATTTTGCTGTTACCTTTTGTAGGAAAACTGTTAGGGAAACATGTCAACCATGTGTTGTCTTGTTTTTTGGAAGATAATCATTATCTTCATCCCACACAGATGGGCTTTCGTGCTCAGCCTAGCACCAAATCTGCCCTCCTGGTGGTTACTGAGGAGCTCAAAGGCAAACTGGGCAAAGGTGAATCTGCCGCGATTCTGCTCTTAGATCTGAGTGCGTCTTTCAATACTGTAGACCACCTTTTTAAAAAACCTCCTTTTTAAAAGATAGATCCTTCCAGGTTATGGAAAGCTCATGCTTTTCTGATAGTATGCCATTTATATGTGGGGTGCCGCAGGGCTCGTCACTTAGCCCCACTTTGTTCAATGTTTACATGCGGCAGCTGGAAAATAGTGTTCAGGAGTTTGGCCTGTCCATAGTTTCCTATGAGGATGATACGCAGTTGATGGTTTTGATCCAGCGCTATCAATAAAATTTCTTCTCCTTTAGATATTGATGTCCAGGTTGAAAAACATTCCTCTTCACAACTATACCCATATGACGGTGGGGCCCATAACACCGTAATAAACAATCACTCTCACATATATTCCCTGGAACACATCCACCTTTACCTTAGGAGAAAAGTTAATGATTTGCTGGAAGGAGACGGGATACCTTTTTAAATCAACATAATAATTCTCAAATCTCTCAGGTATTCCGCTCATTGGTCGATGGACCAACTAGTAGGAATCAGTTGATGGTGATTAAGACCAGCTCAATCACTATAAACTTTTATTAAACATTTTACATTTATCATTGAGCTAAAGAACCACAGACTCGTAAATTTAATTATAATATAGTTTATCTAATTTTATAAGCATTTATAAATTCAGTTTTATTAATTGGATCAATACATTTATTATCATTATAAGAATAAATTGAAATTGCAATGCATACCCTTTAGATGGAAAAATAAAGTCCGTCACAGCAATTAATTTCAGATCTCAGCATAGAATTCCCAAAAACTGACTGTCTGTTCTACAAAACAGCCCTCCTCGATGGACCACCCATATAGGTTTTCCGCCAATCTCTCTCGTTCCTTCTCAATCAGAATTATGAGCAAAAGATTAATCGTATTAAAATATAAAGACCTATAGAAAAATAGCAGCGGCTTCTCCAGCGTCAGCGTCCAATGCTCAAATAAAATATGTAAAAACAGCGCTCCTCCTACTTAAGAGTAGGTCCTCTTATACCCTAATACTAGCTTACTAAACAGAAAAGTTACATTTTTGGGGGCAAGATTCACTCTAATTGGTCCATTTTGGGGGGTGGCACACATCTCATTATTCTTCTCCTTGTTCTAACCCATTCTTAAGAATGTATATAACTTGATCCTTTCTCACGTTCAGGACATTACCAATCCAATCGACAGTCTCTATTTGTATCTTCTTTCTGATACTTTATTTTGAACAGTTCATTGTCCATTCTCATATACCCTGCGACTTCTCACGCTCTTTCGCTCAGCTCCCTTTGGCACACGCTCGGGTGATAAGGTCATCACAGCCTTGATCCCGCTTCCATCCCAGGCTTTGGAAATAACCACGTGATGCTTTCGTTTACAGCTTCTTTCTTTCGTTTGGAAGCCATCTTGCGACAGAATCTCAAACGCAAATTCCTTTGCCCGCACTGATTTAGATTTCAGTGCTAAATTTAAGATCTTATCCTTCAAAGCAAATGTGAGGAAATTAACGAGAATTTTCCTGGGTTTGGGTCTGTTAGGGTTCCTCCGAAAAGGATCCCTATGTACCCTCTGAATGTCTCGGCTAAGCTCTTCCTCAGAGACTTCAAGCTGTAATGAGGTCTTAAGTAGAGAAACCACGTAGGACCGAATATCAGATCCCTCTCTTCCTTCTGGTACATTCAATAAACGTAAATTGTTCCTTCGTGCGTTGTTCTCTAATTTCTCCACTCTGTCTCTGAGTTCCCGATGTTCCGATTTTAAGAATTCGATTTCCGACTTTGCCTGGCCCAGATCTTCTTTCATTTCACCCACTGCATTCTCTAAAGTTACGGTTCTGGAATTTATAAGATCAACTTTTTTTTCCAGGGATTCGCAGTAATTCCTGATCTCCCCTTGGTTCACTGTAGATGCTGCAAATCCTTTCTTTATGTCCTCCGTTAGTGCAACAAAGAGATTCTCCAAACCTGCGGGCAAAGGTAAAGCTGGCTGTGCTGGCTGTGCTGGAGGGGATCCCCTTTCCGGTAGTTCTACAGTGCTGTTATCAGGCGCTCCTAATAGTGGTTGTACTAAACTTGAAGCGATAATCATTGAGTCATCTTTAGGAGCGCTCATATTCCCTAGAGGCACCCCCGAATCCTTAAATTGGGGGGCCAGGCCTGTTGCTTGGGAGACTAGGTCCATTGGTATGGCCACATCTGTGGCTTTCCCTGATTCGACTACAGTCTCCATCCCTGTCACAGGGGCTATATCTGAGGAAACAACCAGTAGCGTAGATGGAGGTGTAGGGGAAATTAAACTTACCGGACACTGACCCAGAGATCCAGGTCGTGTACCAATAACCAACACTTCTGGCTGAACCCTAAAATAGGAGCGTAATGATGGAGTCACTTTAACCACGCTACTAGGCACCTTACTTTTTGGCTTCCTAGGTTTAATAGACTTCCCTTTCACCTGGTAGACCTGAAAGGCAGAGTCACCACCAGTAAACTTGGTTCTTTCAACTAAAGAGACCTGTACTCCACAAGGAGAAGCGAGCTCAGCAGCAGCGAGGAATTGTGGTGCCACAGCCTCAGGGGGATCCTTACCGATATTTGTTTTTACGAAAGTAGTTTTAGTGCACTTTTTGCCCTTCTTACTACTTACAATAACTTTCTTAGGACCCCCTGTGGCCCCCCTTGTTGGTTTCTTTTGTCCTGTCCCAACTTCTATCTGTGGGCTTCCAGCGGTAGGAGAGGTAACCTCAACTATATTGAGGGGAGTCTGTTGTTTCCCAGAATGCTGTACTGATAAGGGAACTGACCTCTTTACCCTTACCACACCTTCAATGCTTCTGTTTAAATCACCAGCAGCCTCCTCCCCATCCTCTCCAACCTTACCGCTGACTCCGCTTTCCTCCTGCGCCTGTCTTTGCTCCTGCTCGTGGCCATGATCCAAGTCCAAGTCCTTCCCATGCGAAAAAAACCCGGTGATACTGGCTTTATTGCCCCCGCTGAGGAGGCCCCGCGCTACTGCCTTATGTCCCCTCCTGAGCTCCAGCGCGGCTTCCAACAGGCGGGGAGGCGTAGGAAAACGGTTCGCCGCCTCCTCTCTGCACATCCCTGGCTTCCACGGCGTCCGACTTTCAGTGTTCTCTTCCTCCGCAGCCCCCGCAGAAGAGCCGCGAAAAAAAGCCGCGCCGCAGGCCACCAACACCGGCTCAAGCCGGGAAAAGCTGGAGGGAGAAAAAAAAACCTTCTCGCGCGTCCTCCAACAAGCGCGGCGTCCCCAGTGACAGCCCAGCGACTCCCTGCTCGCGGCTTCACAGAAGAGCCACGCCGCATCAGCAAACCCAGGCACCGGTGCGAACAGCGAGGAGACGCTCCAGCAGAGCTGTCAGCATTCAGGCAATGGCCCCCCGCTCCTCCTCCGATCCATTACATTACTTTCACTCCCCGGGTCCATAGTGGCTGGCGCAGAGCTCCGGGCGCTAGCGGCTAACGTGCAGCCGCCATGTTCCCCCTGGACGAGGGGTTTCTTGGGGACCATTTGCTTCTTGTTAGTTTTACACAACTGTATCTTTTTCATTCTGTCTTTTTGTTCCCTTATACATGCTTTCTTTTAGTTCCTCCAGTTCTATTTCACCTATCTCTCTCTCTTTCTCTTTCTTTATTTATCTTATTTACTCTTTCTATCTTGTTTTGTCTTTTTCTTCTTTTGATACATATAATAACGAATCTCACAACTAATACTACTAGAATTATTATTGTTGCTGTTATCATAACTTTCCCTATAATAAAACTACTTATCTTAGAAAACCAATTTGATACTGAGGAAAAACTCTTACCAAGTCTCTCCCAGACATTTTCAACCTCCAGTGGAACAAGTTCTTTGTGTAAATTTGTAATATTCTTTATATACCTTTGTATATTTTCACTTTTATCTGGAATGTAAGTGCAACAATGTTGAACTTTCAGCATTCCACAGACTCCACCCTCTTTTGCCAAAAGAATGTCAAGGGCAAGTCGATTTTGCATTAACATAGCTCTCATAGCAACCATCTCGGTATTTACCATCAAGAACCCTCCAGCAGTATCTGTAGATAAACGATCTACTACTGTGGATAACTTCCGAATTTTAAATGCATTCAAAAATATTCCCACTGCTGGTATCATTGCTCCAAAAATAACACCCACTATTTCTGAAAAACGTTCCCTTTTTCTACGTGTGAATATCTCACCTATCTCGTGTGTTCCCTTTTCTTTTCTATCCACATGAAAAATCTTTGGAAAGACCAGGCCTAAGTAGCACGAGCCATACCAATGGTCCGGTAACCTATAATAAGCTCTGTTTCCGCAAATATAATAGATCCCTGGAAATATTGGATCTTTTCCCCCTTTGAATTCCCAACCTCCTAAAATTTTATAGTTGTCTCGACAATTACTGGAACCCACGAAATAGTTATCATACCTTGTTCTATTTCTACTAATGCACAACCTTCCCTGTCGGGGCCAATCCAAAGTCATAGCTGCATTTGTCTTTTTCTTGTCATTATTTTCTTCCTCAAACGCCCAAAGCGGTGTTTTTGTCTCTTCTATCACTTTTCTTTGAAATTTTACTCTTCTGTTTTCAACCATTTCTAAAAACACCTTTTCGTCCTTCCTTAACTCACATGTAAGGTTATGTTTAACTATATCATCGGATGTTAGAATTTTATTTTCTAAGAAAAAGTCTCCAAACGTCTTTGCCTCTTTCACCTTATTTAGTTCAGAAACTATAGGAATCTTTGCAAAAATCTCGTCTATGTCAGTATAATAATATTCTAATCTCTCTGTTCTATAAAATAGACTAGCTAAAACACTACATGTTATTCCATACGTCAAAGGAAGGTGATGATAGGTCACACCTTCTGCAACAGACGCAGGCAATTGCATACAAACATAACAATCTCTCACATCCATTGTTTCTACTTCATACAATAATTTAGTGAAAACATTTTTTGAAAAATCTGTTATTGATTTGTCTTTATGTAACTCTGTACTACCTTTTAATATAGCTGTTTCCTGCATGTTAGCTCCCTTTTCCTTCTCTGTGTTATTCTTTAATATAGACGTTTCTTCTACAGCTAATCTAATTGGAATGGTGATTGCTAAAATAATCCATACGGTCATTAATAATCCTGCACAAAAGAAGCACATCTTACACCATCTACGTAAGAACTCACATCTACATGTTCTATTTTTAGTATCTACCATCTTGTTCTATTACCTATATTTATAATATGTACAGAAAATGTGTCACCACACCTCAGAAATGACCTCTTAGCCACCCTACGCTCTCACTTTGTCTCGTTTGGTACTTTCTTTAGTTCTTTTCAGAACTCTTTCTTGTCAAATTCGGGGTTTTGTCCAGTCCGCTAGAAATTTCTTTCAAATTTCTTTAAACTTTAAAGAAACTTTAAACTTGTTGCACTTCACTTTCACCCATTTTCAAATTTCTTTAAACTTTAAAGAAACTTTAAACTTGTTGCACTTCACTTTCACCCATTTGGTTGTAGCTTGGTTCAGGGTTCTCGTGAGTGATTTCTTCTTCTTTGATATCAGTCAACGCAATGTATAGCCATTCAGGCGATTTATACTTCAGATTAGCTTTCTTTACTCTTTTTGTTTTCTGCAAGTGTTTTCCACCTGGTTTTTCTTGTTCCTTTTGACTTGTTATTTCATTTACTTGTTCTGCTTTCTTTCCATTCAAGTTTATGATCTTGTATCTCAATCTTTTGATTTCGTGGGGCCAATTATCTCCTTTTCTCGGCCTTTTTGGTTCACTTTCTTTTTCCTCTCTTTCTGCTCTCCAAGTTCTCTTCCTTGTTTCTAATTTCTGTTTTCTTTCTTCTCCACTTTCTTCTGATTCTGATTCAGACCTTTCTTTATTATCTCTTATCTTGAATTTTATGATTTCACCTCTTTCCTCTAGTTCTGATCCTCTTTGTCTCTTTCCTTGATCGCCTACTTCTGTCCCTCCTCGAGGTTCTTCCGATTCTGTGTCGATCTCTCTATCTGTTTCTATATTTCCCTGTTCTTTTATTTGCCGATCTGTCCCTATTGCTCCTCAGGAATCTTCCGATTCTTCTACCTTTCTATTTGAAACTATCCCTTCTTCATCTATTAAAATGATTTCTGAAGGATCTTTACCATGGTTTGTACTTAGTTGCTCACTATTGTGTCTCTTTGCTCAGTTTCCTCTTTTATGATATCAAATTTCCAATCCTGTTTCAGATTTTCATCACAATCTGAGTGATCTGTATCAGAGGCTGAACTGGTGTCTGATATTTCCAGATGTCGACTTACAGGTCGATCTTCAGATTCTGGAACCTTTGCTATTTTATTCTCTTCTTCTATCGTTGAACTTGTACTTGGGACTTCCAGATGTCAACTTACAGGTCGATCTTCAGGTTCTGGGGCCCTGTTCGTTTCTTCTTCTGCATCGGATGCTGAACTGGTATCGGATATTTCCAGATGTCGACTTACAGGTCGAACTTCAGGATCTGGAACTCTGATGGTGTGGCTGGCATGTACCCAGTGTTTCACTCCTGCACATTTTACTGCAGTGGTTGTCACCAGGATCACTTGTCGTGGTTGGTCCCAGCGGGGAACCAAACAGTTTCTTCTTCTGTGGACTTTTATGCGGACCCAATCTCCAGGATTCAAGTCATGAGCTGGTTTTCTTTCGAGAGTGGTCGCATCCGGTCCAACCTGATGAAACACAGAACGTACCACATCAGCCAATCCTTTGCAATAATCCAATACGAGATCATCAGTTATAGTCAGCAGTTTGTTGACAGGTACATGTGCTTGCCTCATTGCTCGTCCCATGATTATTTTGTGGGGACTCAAACCTGTCTTTCTTTCAGGTATGCTTCTGATAGTCATTAAGACCAAGGGCAAGGCATCTGGCCATTTGAGTCCTGTGGCTTGACACATTTTCCCTAATCTGTTCTTTATCATTCCATTCACTTGCTCTACTACTCCAGAAGCCTCTGGTCTGTATGCACAATGCAGTTTCTGTTTAATACCAAGTGCTTCACATATCAATTGAATTAATTCGTTCTGGAAATGTGTTCCTCTATCTGTTTCAATCGTTACTGGGAAACCGTACCTAGGAATGAATTCTCTCAGCATGAGTTTTGCCACTGTAATCCCATCATTCCTTCTAGTCGGGTAGGCTTCCACCCAACGAGAAAACAAACAGACGACTACAAGAACATATCTTAGTCTGTTGCTTGGGGGCATTTCGATAAAATCCATCTGCATTCTGGTGAAAGGACCTCCCTCTCGTCCTATTGTTCCTAGACTCACTACTGTCTTCCTTCCTGGATTTATCTGTTGACAAATAAGGCATCTTTGACAAAGACTCTCAGCTATGGCTCTGAATTTTGGGTTATACCAGGTTTGTCTAAAAAGTCTGATCATTGCATCTCTTCCAATATGAGCTTGTCCATGGTACATCCGTGCCATGTCAGCAATCATGCTATCAGGCATAACTGGTCTTTCGTCTCTATAAACCCAAACATCATTTTCCTCCCTTTTTCTGCATCCTGCTTTTATCCAGCTATCTTTTTCTTCATCATCTGCTGCTTCCTGCAATTGTCTCACCTCGTCCCATGTCTCGACAGTGTTAGTAAAAAGCAAAGGACATGAAATATGCTCTCTTTCTCTGCTTCGGTTCAATGAGACTACATTTTTGGCAAAGTACTGAGTTAGTTCATCCGCGAATTTGTTGCCCACAGTTATGTAGTCTTCCCCATTTTTGTGTGCATTGCACTTCACTACCGCAATATGTTTAGGCAGCTGTATCGCCTCAAGCAACTTTCTCACGAACTCACCATTTCTGATTGGAGTCCCTGCAGACGTCAAGAAACCTCTCTGAGACCAGATCTGCCCGAAATCATGAACCACTCCGAAGCCATATTGGCTATCCGTGATTACTGTGATTCGAACATTCTTTCCCAATTTGCATGCCTGAATTAGAGCAACTAGTTCAGCCACTTGGGCAGAACGTATTCCTCTCAAACAAGATGCTTCCATTATAGCAGCTACTGTGCATACTGCATACGCCGCACTCAAAACTCCTTCACTCGTTCTCAAACATGAGCCATCCACAAACAATACATAATCTGATTCTTTTAAATTCTCGTCTCTGATGTCGGGACGCGGTTTTGTACAATACTCGAGTACATTTAAGCAATCATGATCAACTTCATCCATATCTATCACATTCTCTTCATCTGGCAATGATGTTGAAGGATTTACATTAGTGCATCTGTCAATGGTTACATTGTCTGCACTCAAAATCACTTTTTCATTTCTAGTCAGCCGACTATGTGTCATGTATTGAGTTTTGGTTCTTGTCAAAAGAATTTCTACAGAATGAGGAACATATACTCTTAATGGATATCCCATCACAATGCCTTGACTCTGCTCCAGACTCACACAAGTAGCAGCAACTGCTTTCAAACATCCAGGCAACGCTTTTGCTACCGGGTCTAAAACAGCTGAAAAATATGCAATAGGTCTTTTCATGTTTCCATGTCTCTGCACTAAGACTGAAAGCGCACACCCATCTCTCTCACTACAATACAGCTCGAAATCTTTTTCATAATCAGGCATTCCCAGTGCCGGGGCTTCACACAATTTCGTTTTTAATTCTCTGAACGCTTTCATTTCCTCATCATTTAATTCAAAAGGATCTTTAATATCCTTTTTTGTCAAACGCTGCAATGGTTTTGCAATTAATGAAAATCCACTTATCCATTGTCGGCAATATCCAACCATTCCCAGAAACATTCTTACCTCTCTTTGTGTCATTGGAGCTCTCATTCCTTGAATTATTTTTATTCTCTCAGTTGTTACTTTTCGCACTCCCTTTTCAATCTTATGACCTAAATATTGGACTTCCTGTTGACAAAACTGTAATTTTGATGGTGATACTTTATGTCCTCCTTTTGCTAAATGGTTCAGCAAAGCAATTGTGTCGACAACACATGCTTCCTTGGTTTTTGATGCCACCAATAGGTCATCAATGTACTGAACCATCACAGATTTTTCAGGCATTTTTAAATCTTCCAGTGATTTCTTTAGAATCTGATTAAAGATTGAGGGGCTTTCTGTGTACCCCTGAGGAATTCGGCACCATGCCAAAATACGCTCTCCGAACCTGAACGCGAATAATGGCTGGCTATCTGAATGTAATGGGATAGAGAAAAATGCATGGCATAAATCAATGACGGTATACCATTCTGCTTCACGTGGAATTTGATATAGAATTACAGCAGGGTTTGGTACAATTGGACAACAAGGAACAACGATTTTATTTATCTTTCTCAAATCTTGTACTATTCTATATGTTCCGTTTGGCTTTTTCAGTCCCATTATAGGCGAATTACACGGACTGCTCATTATTTCTTTCAGAATTCCTTGTACAATCATTTTGTTTATTACAGGTGTTATACCTTCAATTATTTCTGGCGTTAATTTATACTGTGGAGTATTTGGGTAATTTGTTCCTTCTTTAACAGAAATTTTAACAGGGTCTACTCCTTTCATTAACCCTATATCTTCACCCGTAAAATCCCACACTTCCTGTTTTACTGTTTCTTTCAACTCAATTGGGATTTTCTCTACATCAAACACAGGAAATAAATCATTCACTTCTGATTCTAAGTTCACCATTGTCATTTTATACAGTACATCTTCATCGGGGGTCTGAAATGCAATCCCATCTGGAGTACAATAGATGGTGCAATTCATTTTGCAAAGTAGATCGCGTCCTAATAGGTTCACAGGACTGCAATCACACACCACAAATCGGTGCATTTCTCTGAATGGTCCAATCTTTACCTCTACAAATTTGGTAAGAGGCGCCTTAATTTGCTGATTTGAGACACCAACAACTTGGATATGTTCACCTGAGAGAGGAAGGTTTGGAATTTCCACTGATCTAACAGTAGAACGGGTAGCTCTAGTGTCCACAAGGAATGTTACATTTGCACCATTCAACTTCTCCATCCACAAATGGACCTGCTTGATCTACCTCTAGAGTTGCGCCAAGCACACACTCTTCCTCCTCTCCTAGGCACCGTCATAAACTTTCATCCGACTCATTCCCATCCTGTCGTAACCAGTATTGAGATATTGCAGCTGCGCGCGGCAATTGTGTTACCTGCTCTCCTCCGTAGAATCCTGTTTCTGCACTGTATCTCTGTTGATTTACACTCTTGGGAAGTGGTGGTTGAGGCACCTGACTCTGCTGAGTAACTACCTGCGGTTGCTGCAGCTGTTGGTAACTCACCTCACTCTGCACCTGTGGATTTAATTATTGATTTTCTGCATTAGCTTTTGGAGGAAATTTACACTTGTTTCTCCAATGCCCTAGCTTTCCGCAGTTGTGGCATGGCCACTTTTTCTTTGCCTCTTCTATACTCATTTGGCCTTTTCCTTTACCTATATTCGGTTTGGATTTAGTTTGTCCTGCCTCATTAATCTGATTATTCAGTTGAGCTTCTTGTTTTTCTGCAACCTTCACTTGTGCCCACATTGCTTTCTCTTTTAATTTACGCTGTCTACACTCAATATCATCACTACAATATTTAGCATACCTCAACACTTCATCTACTGTGCTGTTTTGGCAGCAGATCATATGCTGTTTGATCATTTCACTTATCTCTGGTTTTAATCCATAAACAAATCTATATACAAAATGACTCATGTCCTTCTCATTTAATGTCTCACAACCACTATACTGTTTAAAAACGAGAAGTAGCCTTTCATAATAGGCATGTACAGATTCTTTACTCTCCTGTGTAGTTCTATCGATTTTTACCCAATCTGTCTCTTTGGGTGGAATTTTATTTTTCAAAAAGGTAATAACCAGATCGTATTTTCTCATGACTTCAAGTCCTGGCGCTCCTGTTTTTGCGTCTCTCGGGTATTCTACAGTTGGCCAATCAATGGTAATCTTACATTCTGTCCATAAATCAGCTGGTACTACAATGTCAAATAATCCATCCAAATCTACCCACAACACTTTCGAAACTTTAACAAACCTTTCCACTTGTCTGTACCATTTTACTGGTTTTTCTCTTAATTTTGGGAAGTCATTTGTAAATGACAATATATCTTGTCTGGACCAGGGGACATGCACATAACTACCTCCTGGAGTTTCTCTCATCGGGTAGTCCCTTACAATTGGTTCTTTGTCTGTCACCGCAAAAGCCAAAGACGCTTTATCAGTCGTTTTCTCATTCCTTTTAGTCCACCTGCTTCTCCATCTGTCCACATCACCCCATTTTCTCAATAAAACAATTAATTCTTTTATCTGGGTTAACCGTCCTGAAGTGTTTAGATTTTCTATATCTTTCTCACAAAAATCTACCCTATATGGCTTCTGCAAACTTCTCACCTTTACAAATTCTACTCCTAGTTCATTCGCTGTCTCTTCTAATTTGTCATGCAAATTTCTTGCTCTCCATGTAATGCTCTTACATAAGAACATTATCTCATCGTCCTGGTATGTTTTCAGTTTTTCTGTACCAATAGTCCCTAAAATTAACTCTTCCATATCTATTTTTAACCTAATTACATCTAGTGGTTTTGGTTCTGTCTCTTTCTTTTGCAGGGTTTTCATCCATTCATTCAATTCATCTGGAGTCGGACCTACAGGTGTACTATTTAATTCTACCCAATTTCTACTCCTCTCTGGTGTTTCTGACGCAGATTCAGTTCCCATAGGAATCCTCCTAAACTCACTCTCATTTATTGTCAAATTAGTAGGTGGGCTTGGTCTATATGAGCTGACCAAATTTCTTGCACCTTCTTTTTCTAGTTCCAGCCCTTCTTTTCTTCTTTGCAAATTCGAATTCATGGTAATGACTAAAGAATGTTCATCTATTTTCTGATTCTCAAAAACGGGTATTACTGGACCTATTGTTACTGGTACAATTACGGCCTCCATATTCATGGTTAACTCTCTTATTTTCTCAGTCAACTCTCTCGTGGTATTTGCTAATTCAGTTGTATTGTCACTTTCAACCTTTTCGCTTTGTGGGGTTTTCAACTGTTCTTTTGACCTATTTATTTCGTATCTTCGTTCTGGACTTTTATTCCTCCCAGTTTCCATTGGCGGTGCATTAGGTGTCACCACCGCAGAATTCTGTTGGTATGGAGGTGGGTTTCGGTTTAAAATATCTTCCAGCAATTCATCCTCTGTCTCGCTACCACCATACCCGTACCTTTCAGTAACTAAATGTTTCTTTTTCTCAGTACATTTTCTCCTTGCTTCCTCTTCAACCGTAAAAGCCGGAAACAAACCTCCGGTCATATTAGCATATCTCCAACGCTTTATTCTGTCCTCATGATTCACTCCCCACAACCTTCCAGGAACGAAATCATGATTCTTTACTCCTCTGAATCTTTCTCATTCATACATCTCATCCTCCCATTCACTCAACGCTTCAAACTGTGTCGGTCTAGGTTTAGGCTCAAGCTTCGTCATTTTCTCTCTCAAATTCCGAAGTACAGCTACGCTGAATGAACCATTCTCGGGAAAAGCTAATACTCCATCATTTTGAGTATATTTAGTCCAATTTTCTAACCATATGCAGGTATGATATCCGTATTTCAGCATCATATGTGAAGCTGGTGATTTCGGCGGAGGAATTACTTGTCCCTCTCTAGTCACTACCTTTTTGTCTTTCTTAAAAAAGTTCTTAATTTTCGCCATCCACAACGTTTTCTCTCTACCATATTCATAATAAGCCATTATTTCACGATTTCTTTCCTTTTTCAAAGTTCGCAACTCAACTCTGTTCTCTATGCGTTATTCGGACCTATCACAGCGCGTCTCACACCAACGCTCCAATCCGAAGCTTCTACGTCACAACTTATTCAACCTATCACAGCGCGTCTCACACCAACGCTCCAATCAGGGCGTTTTCAATATAACCAGTGCACTGACCAATTCCAGCGCGGCTCTTTGTCGACGTCAGTTCTGCTCCTGACCCCTCCTTTACAAAATTTATCGGCAATTGTTTTCAACTATTCTCGGTTAGTTACGACATTAAAAACACATTTCCATTGTCTGATTTCGCTAACAAAAGTGACAGCTTTACTCTATTTCACAAGAATACAGTTTCGTTCGATAAGTGTAGCACTTCCCTCTACCTTACCCTTCTTTCAAGCAAGGGGTAAACCCGTTTCTCTGGGGATAAAACACATGTGGAGACTACACTGCTCCTGAGAATTAAGGCCAGAGTTTCACAAGAAAACCGGTTGCTATTTCACTCACACACCTTTTATACGGAAATTGTCCCTATCATAACACAACCTGTGTTATCACCAATATGAATTCAGACAATGCACTATTCTATGTGACTTCTCTTGCCACACGTGTCCACTTCCTACTTCCCGGAAGCTTCAAAACCTTCGACTTACATATAACGTAATACAATTCAACATATAGTGTTATACATAAAATAACCAATAATCAATAATCGATAATCACCAAACTAATCTATAGTAACCATAACTCTGCTACCAAGAAATCTGATCCAGCGCTATCAATAACATTTCTTCTCCTTTAGATATTGATGTCCAGGTTGAAAAACATTCCTCTTCACAACTATACCCATATGACGGTGGGGCCCATAACACCGTAATAAACAATCACTCTCACATATATTCCCTGGAACACATCCACCTTTACCTTAGGAGAAAAGTTAATGATTTGCTGGAAGGAAACAGGATACCTTTTTAAATCAACATAATAATTCTCAAATCTCTCAGGTATTCCGCTCATTGGTCGATGGACCAACTAGTAGGAATCAGTTGATGGTGATTAAGACCAGCTCAATCACTATAAACTTTTATTAAACATTTTACATTTATCATTGAGCTAAAGAACCACAGACTCGTAAATTTAATTATAATATCGTTTATATAATTTTATAAGCATTTATAAATTCAGTTTTATTAATTGGATCAATACATTTATTATCATTATAAGAATAAATTGAAATTGCAATGCATACCCTTTAGATGGAAAAATAAAGTCCGTCACAGCAATTAATTTCAGATCTCAGCATAGAATTCCCAAAACTGACTGTCTGTTCTACAAAACAGGCCTCCTCGACGGACCACCCATATAGGTTTTCCACCAATCTCTCTCGTTCCTTCTCAATCAGAATTATGAGCAAAAGATTAATCGTATTAAAATATAAAGACCTATAGAAAAATAGCAGCGGCTTCTCCAGCGTCAGCGTCCAATGCTCAAATAAAATATGTAAAAACAGCGCTCCTCCTACTTAGGAGTAGGTCCTCTTATACCCTAATACTAGCTTACTAAACAGAAAAGTTACATTTTTGGGGGCAAGATTCACTCTAATTGGTCCATTTTGGGGGGTGGCACACATCTCATTATTCTTCTCCTTGTTCTAACCCGTTCTTAAGAATGTATATAACTTGATCCTTTCTCACGTTCAGGACATTACCAATCCAATCGACAGTCTCTATTTGTATCTTCTTGCTGATACTTTATTTTGAACAGTTCATTGTCCATTCTCATATACACTGCGACTTCTCACGCTCTTTCGCTAAGCCCCCTTTGGCACACGCTCGGGTGATAAGGTCATCACAGCCTTGATCCCGCTTCCATCCCAGGCTTTGGAAATAACCACGTGATGCTTTCGTTTACAGCTTCTTTCTTTCGTTTGGAAGCCATCTTGCGCACGCGCACTTTAGCTTTTTCGCCTCAGCAGCCATTTCTACAGCACGGCCTAGCAGGCCTAAGCGAACTATCATAGAAATAAACAGAAAATAGTTAAGAATAAGGAAAATAAGCCTTTTCGTTTCCCTCCCATCATTCTACGTACCCCAATTAGGTGTTACCTAGCAGAAGCAACATATAAAGCTATTCCTTACTTACCAATCGCTTTATTTTGCCACCATACAATTTACTACGAAGCACAAATCTTGCAACATTATTCTAATTAGTACGCAAATCATTATGTTAGCGTTATTCACATTAACAATTGTAAGTGGATTAGTTTGCACAAGAAGTGGCATGTTACCAAAATATTTATGAAGAAAACATACGTTGTTGGTTATGCACTGAAACAAACAATTTTATTAATTATTAATGTTAATATTAGGGGGTTCAAAACATTTCCGTTTACCTTGCTCCATCAGTTTCCTTTGCGAACGGCCCAAACATGGAACACCAGCAATTAGTACCCTGTTTGGAAAGATTGGCTAAATGGATGACTAACTGCTGTTTAAAACTAAATGGCAACAAAACAGAACTGATGATTCTGGGGAATAATCCCATTCCCAGACCTTTGACCAGTTGCCCGAGCTGCATGGGTAACCCTCCTGTCCCCAATTCCTCCATTAAGAATCTGGGAATGTGGCTGGACAGAGCACTAACGATGGACAACCAAGCAAAAAAACTTGCTAGCTCATGCTTCAGATTACTCAGAATGATCCGGAACATTCTGGAGGTTATCCCGGAACACTTAAGAAAAACTGTGATTCAATCCTTGGTCACCCGCCTGGATTATGGTAATTCCCTTTACTTGGCATCACCAAAATATGTTATAAAGAGAGTCCAGGTGGTGCAGAATGTGGCAGCCAGGCTTCTTCTCAAAATTTCCAAGCCATGAACCGGTGAGGGAGTCTTTGAAACCGCTTCTTTGGCTGCCTGTTGATGCAAGGATCAAATTTAAATCCCTCTGCCTTGCACGTAAAGCAATAAATAACAGAGGTCTGCCTAAAATTAGAGGCCATGTCCTCCCCTTTGTACCTGCCAGATGTTTAAGATCGTCCCAAGAACACCTCTTAAGAACCTCTAGAATCAAGAGAGCGAGTTGGGGCGGCAAATCATTTGCACATCTGGTCCCAAAGATCTGGAACAACTTGCCCCTCGAAATTAGACTGTGGGAAGAGGAACTCAGATTCAGAAAAAGCTTAAGACATGGTTATTCCCCCAATAACCTCGAACCGGCATAGTCACCCTTTTCAGTACTCTCAACCAGCGTAGGGAAGCCCTCAGGTAGCCATGGGCTCTACAAAACCTAAACGCGTCGAGGCCAGCAGGCAGAGGCCGAAGCTGGGCTCAACAGTGACGGGCAGACAGAGGACAGGGTACCGATGCTGTTGTTGACAAAGGCGGGAAAACTTTGGGCTTCCGTACTCTGGAGGTCTTCAGCGTCGATTGGGTGCTCGTCGACAGTGGCATTAAGGAAGCTGCAGGAGGGAGTCGAAGCGGCTCACTCAGATGCTGAGCAGAGAATGTGGGAGGAGCTGCGGCGAAGTCAGGCCCACTGGTGATGCACATTTCCTTTAAGGGAAACTGACTGCATTAAAAAAAAAAAGATTGCTTTATTTAAAAGTAATCACAGACATGGTGGTCTGCTGACCTCAGCAGGCCACCATCCCTGAGATTTTTGGAATTCATAATGGGTTGCAAACCGAGACCTACCTCATTATTATTCATGAGGTAGGTCTTTTTGCTACCCACTGGCAATCGCAAAATTTGTAAACCACACATTTGTACATGGGTGTTCGCGATTAGCAAATCGCAAAAATTCGCTATTTGGTAATCGCAAACCATTACCTAAGTACATCTGGCCCCAACTTTTTAAATACCATGCACCCTGCCCTGTGGGCATTTAGGGCCTACCCTAGGGGTGACTCTTAAGTATTAATAATAAAGGTGTAGGCCTGGCAAAAGGTTTATTTTGCTAGGTCGAATTGGCAGTTTTAAAACTGCATACCCAGGCTGCAGGTGCAGACCTAATGACATGTTCTGCATTGCCACTTTAGTGGTGGCACAATATGTGCTGCAGTCCACCAGTTACATTTGAGTGGATTGTAGCCAATTTCAACATGTTTGAGGGGTCACAGCACATGCACTGGAGCCTGGTTAGCAGTGGCACAGTGTGCAGTCAAAAAAGATGCAACTTCAATCCAGAAAAAATGGGGTTACCAAACAAAAAGAGGCATTTTCCTAAAAGTAGAAAAAGGAGGTTTAGGGTTCAGGGGTGCGTAGTGGTAACAAGGGATTCTTAGGATGCAAGAAAGGGTAGTATTAAGGGGTAGTAAAAGGTTTTAATGTTCAGGGAAGGGTAGTGATGAGGAATAGTAAGGGATTTTAAGGTTCAGGGACGAGTAGTGTTGGGATAGTAAGGTTTTTGGGTTCAGGGAAGGATAGCGTTAAGGAGTAGGAAGATGTTATTAGGATTCAGGGAAGAGTAATTTCAATAGGTAGTAAGGAGCTTTTAAGGTTCAGAGAAGGGTAGTGATATGGAGTAGTAAGGGTTTTTAGGGATCATGGACGTGTAGCAGTAAGTGGTAGTAAGGGTTTTTTAGGGTGGAGGGAAGGGTAAGGTTGAGGGATAGCTGGGAATTTTTAAGGTTCAAGGCAGGTTAGTGATTGTAGTGTGCCATGTTGTACACTTAAGACGTGGACCCATACATTCATGCATCCTGACACTGGTCATGGTGTCAGGGGACATAATAAAAATGGAACGGGGCGGTCATGCAAGGTTACCTCCTGCATGAAGCCCAGAGTGAGTGTATGCCTCAGTCATTTTCGAGAATGAGCTCCATCAATGCTCTATATTGGGGATGAGGATTGCCGAACACTGGCAACCTCGCAGACACTAGCGCGGCTCCTGCCCTGCTAGTACCAATGCATGATCACTTTAATGCGCGACAGCTGCATGCAGAGAAGGACACGCAGATGTACTATCACAACCCTCCAGCCGCAGCCTGAAAGCTGCAGACACCCGCCTCGACACCCCACACAGAGAGGCCAGTCGGCAAGTGCCTAGCATCCAGCACATCGCCGATCACCTTGTTGCATTGCATGTCACGGTTCTGACTATCTGCCACAAGCGGGCAGTGCACAATTGAATACAATACACCAACCATTGAACCAGCACTGTAGCTCCCAATTCCATGCTATGAGTGTGGAGAAGCCCCTGCAACCAACTAAGAAGGGAGTGCATGCACTGCAAGATTGGATGCTTGTTGACACTACTGAACGTGTAAGTGTGCAAACAAACATTCGGCGATGTAGGCACCCTCATGCGCACTAACCACAAAAGAAACAAAAGTACCCCGTATAAGCCAGATGAACCAAGATGGGGCAAGTGCTGCTTCCCTCTGCCCCCAGGCTCAAGCATCTGACCAGTTTCCCCCAATGATCCAACAATGGGGTCGCACACATCAAATAGGTGGGGGTGCCAATCCCCTCTCTACATTCAGTGAACGGAGCTGTGGCAGCGACCCTGCCACAGCGGCATCACAATGGCGTTTGCGGGTCACATGTCGCAACAACTATTTTAAAGGCACTAAAACGACAGAGGGACAAGTCAGAAATCCCTTCACTTGCACTACGCATGGGAGGAGATATTCAAAATTAATACCAACAAAGAAATCCTAGGGTCTATTTGTAAAGAAAGATGCAAGATGTGTCAGAAGGTGAAACACTATCAACCTACTAGTGACTATGCCCCACATGCCTGGCTGTGGGAAATTCCCTTTAAGGACGAAATCCCTCACTCACCAAAGGTGACATGCTTCATCATATGGGATTCTCCTCCCAAAGGAAATACTAATTCCTTTGAGGGCTACAACCCCCTCTCTAAGAGGGAGGAGCTCAGGGATGTTTTCATTAAAGGATAACACTAATTACCCATAGGATGAGCAAAACTACTATGAGTGAAGGCGCAGCGCAACAGAACAAAACTAAAGTGAAATGTGCTATTAAAACTGGCTAAGGGGTGCAAAAAATCGATTTATTCAAAAAGCACCCACTGTCAGGATTAAAAAACAGTGCACCAACGGTATGAATTTAAACCGCACTAATATGGTGATCAATAATGGTCGACATGTTTCAGCCTATCAGCCCTAACTTTGAGCGAGGCTTTCATCAGGACCTATCAGGATGCTGCTGCTTCAAGTGCTCAAGTGAGTCAACAGAAAAGGATACGTGAGTCGGGTATGTTCTTGGTGAATTTGCTTCACCAGATCATCTCACCTAGTAGAAACAAAAAATCATCCAATGAAACATACTCCATCCCGGCGGGGCATTACATCACTAGTAGCCAAAATACTTATATGAAATGTATTAGATAGAAGAAGATATATCAAAAGAAGAAGAGGAAGCTCTTACCCGCTACTGCTGGGCAAGGTACTCTACCTCAACCTGGCAACCGCTCAGGATGGAGGCACCGCTCTAGAAAGAGAAATTATCGTGTTGCTATCAATAATAACTGTGTGGTGTATGTATCAAAAGAACCACATCATATACTGCCTACATTGGAGCAATATCAATCGGGTCCTTCATTACATGTAACCTGGATCTTAAATATATAAATAGGAGTATCAATATGTAGTGACAAGGACAGCACAGACCAGTTCTCACGAACTAGTAGGAAACTAACTAAGTTAAATGAATCTTAAACCCTTCACTGTAAAACTAATTGTTAATTCTAAAACAATTGAGTGTGCATTTGAAAGTACAAAAAAGGGGGGCCCGGTGCGATATTTATAAAGTCTTCTAAAGGGCCTTCTGCAAATAAAATACTCCCAGAGTTCCCAAACACGCTGATGTGGTCTGCCTAAATTGAAGATTTTTTAAAAGATTTTTTTAGAAAAAGGGGGCAAAACAGCATGCTTCTACACAAATAAATGGTTTCTACTACTCAAGGACTGCTGTTATCAAAAGGGCAGAGCCCGGCTAGAAAACTAACCTGTCCGTCGGTACCCCGTGTAATATGAGCCTGTGGCCGGAGGTGAAAGACCTGGCCCTGAGCGCGCTCTTATATAGGGAGGGAACTCGAGCAATGAATTGCAGGTGTGTATGGTCTCAAAGATGGAATGACGCATGTCCGAGCGCGTCGACACTGATCTCTACGCGCATGCGTCCAGCATGGTACTGTACACGAATTATATTCATTCGTAATCATATAAAAGAGCGTTCCACAGCCAACGAAGGAATCTAGCATCTTGCTAGATAAGATCCTTGAGTCTGATTAGTTCCTCCCCCAATTGTTAACGCTGCAGAATTCTTTCTCGATGGAAAAAGTAATAATAACACGCGCATGCGCGTGAACCAGACCAGAGGTCTCTCATTACCTCGCTTTAGTCATGCGCCCATGTGTATCATCAAAAATCTAAAATATACGCTTAATATAGAGAAGTCTGATTAATTTCTCCCTCAATTGTTATCTCTGCAGAATTATTCCTCGAAGGAAAAAATGATAACACGGCATGTGCGAGAACCAGAACAGAGGTCTCTCGTTACCTCGCCTTCGTCATGCGCCCATATGTAACATCAAAAATCTAAAAATATACGCTTAATATGGCGAAGCATATAATCAATTTGTTTCAAAAAATTGTACAACTGAATGGAGTCAAGAAAAACTGTGCAGAGAGAATCAAAGTAAAGTCACCTGATTGTATGCACACTATCTAAGGAAGCATATACAGACTATATATCCTAAGCGCAAAACAGGTTATAATTCATTCTGTCTTGTTCAATTCATTATGTCAATGGAAGTTTTAAGGCATTCATAACATAAACAAACGTAATGCAGGTGCAGGACACAAGACCAGAGCTAGATGGCAAACCATTTGTTACGTGTAAAAATCTAGTCATTGTGAAGTCACCAGTTGTCAATACAAATATGAAAAAGTAACAACCGCCTCTACTTAATAAACTGAACTTGCATTCTCATATGTTGTTTACATCAGCAAGTACAGATATCGGAATACACAGTAAAGTTAAAGATCAAAGATCAAAGGCTAACCACTTCAATTTTCTTTACAAGGCCAGCCATGGAATTTCATCGTTGAGGCCTAAGTCTGCACAATGTAATCTATGTACCCACCATTGTTCTCGCCTGAATAGATATCTCGTAACGTCAATTATGTGACTAGGAATTGGCGGTTTTTCCAACACTGTCCATCTAATATCTTGGGGAGAATGATTCTTCGCAAGAAAATGACCAGTCAATTTAGTTGATGCTTTCTTGCACCGAATGGTGCTCTTATGTTCTAAAATGCGGGTTCTGACTTTGCGTGTAGTCATTCCCACGTACCGCAGAGAGCATGGGCAAATGATGAGATAAATCAAGTTATCACTGTTGCAGTTGGTATGTCGCAAAAGTAACCAAGGTCTATTGGTCCCAATGTCTATTTCTGTAGTGCGTGTTGTTTGTGGGCAGACTGAACACGAACCGCATGGAAAATGACCTTTCACAGGAGTTAAACCCCAGAGAGTCTCTTGTTGGTCTGGCTTGTTGTGGCGCGGTGGTGTATGTACCAGATGGTCTTTTATGTTAGAACTACGCTTGAAAGCAAACAGGGGACGTGGCATTGGATCTGCCCCTATCTCTAGTATTTTCCAATTGGAAAGAATACTCCTCTTGATTTTATGAGAGAAACTATTGAAATAATTCACACAGGTCAGTCTTTCGTTTCTCTGTTTAGGTTGGCTGGGCTCTAGTAAGGCAATTCTGTCATTATTTGCTGCACGTTTGAGCAATCTTTTAATGAGATGTCTGGGGTACCGTCTAGCTTCAAGATGGTCCGACAAGTTTTGTGCGTGTTCATGATATTTAATAAGCGAGGAACAATTCCTTTTAATGCGAAAGAATTGGCCGAACGGCAAATTATCACGTAAGGATTTCGGGTGAAAACTCTCGTATGACAGCAATGAGTTTCGTGACATTGGCTTGCTGTATAGTTCAGTGCTTAATCCTCCATCTGAGGGAAAGATTTTCACATCCAGGAATGGTAAACTGATTTTGCTAAATTCGCAGTTAAATTTTAAGTATTCATTTCTACAGTTCAACCATTCTTTGAAATCAAGGATCGATGTTGAATCACCTCTCCAGACAACCAGCACGTCATCGATGTACCTTTTCCATAGACGTATATTGTTCTTATATGGATTCTGGCTGCTGAAGGTGTGATCTTGTTCAAAGACGTGAACATAAAGATTAGCCAAACTTGGGGCAAAAACACTCCCCATTGAAGTCCCCGATATTTGGAGAAAAAGTTGGTCTTCATACTTGAAAAAATTCTCCTTCATCGCCAAACATGCAAGGTTCATAATGAAAGACACAAGTGTAATAGTGTTTAAGTCCTTATTCATCAGAAGTGTTTCAATAACTAGTAGTGTTTCATCTTGCGGGATGCATGTATACAGCGATTCTACATCTAGCGATACGAGAAAATCGCACTCGGTGTCAAATTGTAGATCTTCAACAAGTCTCAAGACATCTTTAGTGTCCTTCAAGTAAGTTGGCATCTCACTTACTAGAGGCCTCAAAAAGTAATCCACAAATGTGGAAAAAGGTTCAAGCAAGGAACCAAGCCCAGAAATAATAGGGCGACCAGGAGGTGGATTGATATCCTTATGCACCTTAGGTAGTGCATAAAAATATGGGGTAATCGGGCATCTTTTGATCAAAAAGGTTGCTTCCTGTGTGGTTATCCAACCATTCGTGAGTGCTTCCTCAACTAGAATCTTAATTTCATTTTCTAACCTCTTGGTCGGATCTTCTCTTAAAGGCATATAAAACTTGGTGTTCTCTAGTTGTCTGAGACATTCTGTGCGGTAGGAGGAGGTATCCATTACCACTGTGGCTCCCCCTTTATCCGCAGGTTTAATCGTTATAGTGTCATCACTGGCCAGTGATTGCATCGCTTGTCGCTCTCGCCCCGTTAGGTTTTGAAATTGTCTGTTCGTCCCAGCACAAATGGCTGTCACTTCAGTAGATACCCCTTTCTCAAAGGTCAACACCTGCGGAGGGACTTGATGTGGAAGAGGGTTGAATGTTGATTTGATTTTAAGACCTGTGTTAGTGTCCAACCCTTCTGTAGCATCTTGCTTCTGATCTCTGAAAAAGAAATCCAGTCGAATTTTGCGGAAAAAGTGGGCTAATTCATGTTTGATCACAAAGGGATCACCTTTGTGCGAAGGGACAAAGCCTAGTCCTTTGTTGAGTAGAGCCTGTTCATCTGTAGACAGGACTCGCCTACTTAAATTTATGATCAAATCGTTTCGTTGCTCGATCCTGCGAGGGCTTCTGTCATGCTCCGAGTCGAGCGTGCTGGTGGGTCGTCTGCCCAATGTACCTGCGCTTGTTGGTTCCGCCGTTTGCCTCTGGATCTGCCTCGGCCATACCCTAAAAAAGGCTGATTCGCATACATCTGTGATTGCTGTTGGTATGGAAACATATGTCCTTGAGGTGGTAAATTAGGATACCCAAAAGGACCTGGTGCCCACCATTGAGGTGGTAAATGCGGTGGGGGGCCACCTCGATAGCCTCTCCAACTGCCTCTATTCCTTCGATACGGACCTCTAGTCATTGGTTCGCCCTGATTAGATGTATCCGAATCACTGGACCAACCTTCACTCCCTGATGTCGAGTAATTAGAGCCATACCT
The DNA here is from genome assembly GCA_963921515.1 of Calotriton arnoldi. NCBI lineage: Eukaryota > Metazoa > Chordata > Amphibia > Caudata > Salamandridae > Calotriton > Calotriton arnoldi. The sequence goes on along the minus strand of CAWUFW010000005.1, from coordinate 5,722,304 downwards.
CTTTCCTTGTCTATTGAATTGGGGAGGAACATACTCAGCACTTGTGTATGGATAAATAGCCTCCATAGAAAAGCGTGCTAGGTCTTTCTTAAATTTGGTCATTTTCAGAAGCTAGGACTGAGTCTTTGAATTCTTTGTTGTGCTTGTTAGTCTCCTCATTTTGTTTTTTGAAAAGTGTGCCCGAGATCGTAACTTTGATCTGGGACTCCAAAGTTTGTATGTCAACAAGAATAGTATCTGCCATACGTTTGGCTGTGTTGATTATAAGGATTAGCCAATATCGGGTGCAGCGCCACGCCATGAGTGACCAATCCTTTAAAAACAGTTTATCTTCTAGGAAGAGGCGGGGTGTATTCGTAACTATCAACCCTGTGGGTGCACAATTCCCTCTCAAATACTCAGTCATGATGGCTCCATGTATGTAAATACGAGAATGCGATTTTTTGAGTGAGAGAAGTTTAGACCAATCATCACTATGTAATGAGGGTCCTCCTTGAAACGTGTCTATTATACTAGGTGTACTCAAAATTGATTGTGCAGCCATATCATCAAATGCTAAACCCAATCGCTCAGCCATTTTGTATGCAGACAAGTGTCCAGTTATGAATGTGAGGGTCAAAAAAGTTAGCAACTGTATCTGTCCAAAATATCACTACAAAACAAACTCTCAAGATTAAGGAATATCTAACTTAGATCCTTATGCAAAAAGAGAAACAGGGACCCGCAGCCCAACAGCTGCTCAAACAACTGTAACAATATGCCGATTCCGACAAGGAGGGTCCAGGGGAAGTTTAAAGACCAGCTAGGATCATGTCCCCTATCGAAACTATTAATACCAACAAAGAAATCCTAGGGTCTATTTGTAAAGAAAGATGCAAGATGTGTCAGAAGGTGAAACACTATCAACCTACTAGTGACTATGCCCCACATGCCTGGCTGTGGGAAATTCCCTTTTAAGGACGAAATCCCTCACTCACCAAAGGTGACATGCTTCATCATATGGGATTCTCCTCCCAAAGGAAATACTAATTCCTTTGAGGGCTACAACCCCCTCTCTAAGAGGGAGGAGCTCAAGGATGTTTTCATTAAAGGATAACACTAATTACCCATAGGATGAGCAAAACCACTATGAGTGAAGGCGCAGCGCAACAGAACAAAACTAAAGTGAAATGTGCTATTAAAACTGGCTAAGGGGTGCAAAAAAATCGATTTATTCAAAAAGCACCCACTGTCAGGATTAAAAAACAGTGCACCAACGGTATGAATTTAAACCGCACTAATATGGTGATCAATAATGGTCGACATGTTTCAGCCTATCAGCCCTAACTTTGAGCGAGGCTTTCATCAGGACCTATCAGGATGCTGCTGCTTCAAGTGCTCAAGTGAGTCAACAGAAAAGGATACGTGAGTCGGGTATGTTCTTGGTGAATTTGCTTCACCAGATCATCTCACCTAGTAGAAACAAAAAATCATCCAATGAAACATACTCCATCCCGGCGGGGCATTACATCACTAGTAGCCAAAATACTTATATGAAATGTATTAGATAGAATAAGATATATCAAAAGAAGAAGAGGAAGCTCTTACCCGCTACTGCTGGGCAAGGTACTCTACCTCAACCTGGCAACCGCTCAGGATGGAGGCACCGCTCTAGAAAGAGAAATTATCGTGTTGCTATCAATAATAACTGTGTGGTGTATGTATCAAAAGAACCACATCAAATACTGCCTACATTGGAGCAATATCAATCAGGTCCTTCATTACATGTAACCTGGATCTTAAATATATAAATAGGAGTATCAATATGTAGTGACAAGGACAGCACAGACCAGTTCTCACGAACTAGTAGGAAACTAACTAAGTTAAATGAATCTTAAACCCTTCACTGTAAAACTAATTGTTAATTCTAAAACAATTGAGTGTGCATTTGAAAGTACAAAAAGGGGGCCCGGTGCGATATTTATAAAGTCTTCTAAAGGGCCTTCTGCAAATAAAATACTCCCAGAGTTCCCAAACACGCTGATGTGGTCTGCCTAAATTGAAGATTTTTTAAAAGATTTTTTTAGAAAAAGGGGGCAAAACAGCATGCTTCTACACAAATAAATGGTTTCTACTACTCAAGGACTGCTGTTATCAAAAGGGCAGAGCCCGGCTAGAAAACTAACCTGTCCGTCGGTACCCCGTGTAATATGAGCCTGTGGCCGGAGGTGAAAGACCTGGCCCTGAGCGCGCTCTTTTATAGGGAGGGATCTCGAGCAATGAATTGCAGGTGTGTATGGTCTCAAAGATGGAATGACGCATGTCCGAGCGCGTCGACACTGATCTCTACGCGCATGCGTCCAGCATGGTACTGTACACAAATTTATATTCATTCGTAATCATATAAAAGAGCGTTCCACAGCCAACGAAGGAATCTAGCATCTTGCTAGATAAGATCCTTGAGTCTGATTAGTTCCTCCCCCAATTGTTAACGCTGCAGAATTCTTTCTCGACGGAAAAAGTAATAATAACACGCGCATGCGCGTGAACCAGACCAGAGGTCTCATTACCTCGCTTTAGTCATGCGCCCATGTGTATCATCAAAAATCTAAAATATACGCTTAATATAGAGAAGTCTGATTAATTTCTCCCTCAATTGTTATCTCTGCAGAATTATTCCTCGAAGGAAAAAATGATAACACGCGCATGTGCGAGAACCAGAACAGAGGTCTCTCGTTACCTCGCCTTCGTCATGCGCCCATATGTAACATCAAAAATCTAAAAATATACGCTTAACATGGCGAAGCATATAATCAATTTGTTTCAAAAAATTGTACAACTGAATGGAGTCAAGAAAAACTGTGCAGAGAGAATCAAAGTAAAGTCACCTGATTGTATGCACACTATCTAAGGAAGCATATACAGACTATATATCCTAAGCGCAAAACAGGTTATAATTCATTCTGTCTTGTTCAATTCATTATGTCAATGGAAGTTTTAAGGCATTCATAACATAAACAAACGTAATGCAGGTGCAGGACACAAGACCAGAGCTAGATGGCAAACCATTTGTTACGTGTAAAAATCTAGTCATTGTGAAGTCACCAGTTGTCAATACAAATATGAAAAAGTAACAACCGCCTCTACTTAATAAACTGAACTTGCATTCTCATATGTTGTTTACATCAGCAAGTACAGATATCGGAATACACAGTAAAGTTAAAGATCAAAGATCAAAGGCTAACCACTTCAATTTTCTTTACAAGGCCAGCCATGGAATTTCATCGTTGAGGCCTAAGTCTGCACAATGTAATCTATGTACCCACCATTGTTCTCGCCTGAATAGATATCTCGTAACGTCAGTTATGTGACAAGGAATGGACGGTTTTTCCAACACTGTCCATCTAATATCTTGGGGAGAATGATTCTTCGCAAGAAAATGACCAGTCAATTTAGTTGATGCTTTCTTGCACCGAATGGTGCTCTTATGTTCTAAAATGCGGGTTCTGACTTTGCGTGTAGTCAATCCCACGTACCGCAGAGAGCATGGGCAAATGATGAGATAAATCAAGTTATCACTGTTGCAGTTGGTATGTCGCAAAAGTAACCAAGGTCTATTGGTCCCAATGTCTATTTCTGTAGTGCGTGTTGTTTGTGGGCAGACTGAACACGAACCGCATGGAAAATGACCTTTCACAGGAGTTAAACCCCACAGAGTCTCTTGTTGGTCTGGCTTGTTGTGGCGCGGTCGTGTATTTACCAGATGGTCTTTTATGTTAGAACTACGCTTGAAAGCAAACAGGGGACGTGGCATTGGATCTGCCCCTATCTCTAGTATTTTCCAATTGGAAGGAAGACTCCTCTTGATTTTATGAGAGAAACTATTGAAAGTATTCACACAGGTCAGTCTTTCGTTTCTCTGTTTAGGTTGGCTGGGCTCTAGTAAGGCAATTCTGTCATTATTTGCTGCACGTTTGAGCGATCTTTTAATGAGATGTCTGGAGTACAGTGAAGGGTTTAAGATTCATTTAAGATTCATTTAACTTAGTTAGTTTCCTACTAGTTCGTGAGAACTGGTCTGTGCTGTCCTTGTCACTACATATTGATACTCCTATTTATATATTTAAGATCCAGGTTACATGTAATGAAGGACCTGATTGATATTGCTCCAATGTAGGCAGTATATGATGTGGTTCTTTTGATACATACACCACACAGTTATTATTGATAGCAACACGATAATTTCTCTTTCTAGAGCGGTGCCTCCATCCTGAGCGGTTGCCAGGTTGAGGTAGAGTACCTTGCCCAGCAGTAGCGGGTAAGAGCTTCCTCTTCTTCTTTTGATATATCTTATTCTATCTAATACATTTCATATAAGTATTTTGGCTACTAGTGATGTAATGCCTCGCCGGGATGGAGTATGTTTCATTGGATGATTTTTTGTTTCTACTAGGTGAGATGATCTGGTGAAGCAAATTCACCAAGAACATACCCGACTCACGTATCCTTTTCTGTTGACTCACTTGAGCACTTGAAGCAGCAGCATCCTGATAGGTCCTGATGAAAGCCTCGCTCAAAGTTAGGGCTCATAGGCTGAAACATGTCGACCATTATTGATCACCATATTAGTGCGGTTTAAATTCATACCGTTGGTGCACTGTTTTTTAATCCTGACAGTGGGTGCTTTTTGAATAAATCGATTTTTTTGCACCCCTTAGCCAGTTTTAATAGCACATTTCACTTTAGTTTTGTTCTGTTGCGCTGCGCCTTCACTCATAGTAGTTTTGCTCATCCTATGGGTAATTAGTGTTATCCTTTAATGAAAACATCCCTGAGCTCCTCCCTCTTAGAGAGGGGGTTGTAGCCCTCAAAGGAATTAGTATTTCCTTTGGGAGGAGAATCCCATATGATGAAGCATGTCACCTTTGGTGAGTGAGGGATTTCGTCCTTAAAAGGGAATTTCCCACAGCCAGGCATGTGAGGCATAGTCACTAGTAGGTTGATAGTGTTTCACCTTCTGACACATCTTGCATCTTTCTTTACAAATAGACCCTAGGATTTCTTTGTTGGTATTAATAGTTCAGATAGGGGACATGATCCTAGCTGGTCTTTAAACTTCCCTGGACCCTCCTTGTCGGAATCGGCATATTGTTACAGATATTCAAAATTACCCAACCTACCGAACACTGGGGGTGATCACAAATATGATGGTGCAATTCCCCTAAATGAATACTTTGACCCCCAAATGAACCTGGATTTTAAATGATTCACATTGCGCTACGTGGTGGAGGGTGCACTGACGTATTCTACGTGACAATATGGAAACTTGCGAGCACCTGCACTGACAATGTCCCCCACAAAGAAGTGCTTGCAGGGTAAAACAGGGCTGCAGGTTGTGGGAGTGCGGGCCGGATAAACAGACGCGGAGGCTGTATGTAGTGGGCCAGTTGGCAAGTTTTAGTCAATACTTTGGTGGTTTTCTTGAATATTGTCTTTGGGGGACTATTAGCCTTCTTCCGGGTCTCCTTGCTCTCGTGTGATTCCTCGTCTCCTACAAGCTTCGTGGTTGTTCGGTCGTCTCTGGGGCTGATGGATCTCTCAGGGAGGCTCATAGGAGGAAAGAAAACAAGGAGCCGTCAGTCACCCCCTCAATGATACGCCCGTGGGCGATACTGTATCCGTCACCACACCCGTTCGGTGTTTTGGGGGAATGTCGCAAGACAGGACAGGTGGGTCTAGTGAGGTGAGGGAGGTTGTGATGGGGCAGGTCTTGATAGTACTGTGCACTGTGAAAATAAAGGGGGTAAAGAGCTAGGATCTCCCACGATTTCCAAATTAACCACCAATGGGATCAGATGGCATGTGAGGAAAGGGAACCACACAAAACAAAACCCCGTGTTACACACTCAGGTCCCCCCCCCTCTCCCTTGTTACTTGTCTACCTCCCGCCTCCCCGCTCCCTCTTTCCCCTGTCCGCGATCACTCACCGGTTCTGCCGCAACTCTCCTGAGTTGCGGCCGCTCTCCAGCCTCCTCCTGTGGGGACCACCAATCTTCGCACCACGCCTCGTCTTCGTCTCTGGATTCGTCTTCTTCGTCCCGCGATTCCACATCCTTCTCTCTCACGTCTCCGCTATCTCGCAACTCCTTCCTCGCTCCGGCCCATTCGCATCCGCTGTCGGTGTATCCGGGCTTTTTCTCTTCCTGCAGGGATGCACTTCCGGGGTTAATCCCTACTCCTTCCGCCTCTGATTCGCGTGCATCTCGACCCTGTATGGGCAGAGGACATGGGGGAGGGGTTACCTTTACGGAGGCCGCTGTGTTGAATTTCGGGTTCCGCGAGGCGATTACCACGGGTAAGCCACCACCGCTAATCGGACGTGTCAGCCCCGGTAACCGGCATGTCCTGCTCGTCACCCTCTCACATCCCCTTTCCCTTGCTGTCCTTCCGGTAGGGGGGTTTCCACGAGGATACCGGGAGAGAAAGTCTACATTTGCCTGGTCTGTTCCTTTTCGATGTTTGGTTTGGAATCTGTAGGGCTGCAAGGACAAGAACCAACCTAACACCCTTTCATTGTTCCCTTTGTTGCATGCCATCCATTCTAAAGGTGCATGGTCCGTATAAAGGGTGAATTCACGCCCCTCCAGGTAATATCTCAAAGAGTCAATAGCCCATTTTATAGCCAGGGCTTCTTTTTCAATGACTGCGTAGTTTCTTTCCCGGGGGTACAGTTTCCTACTTATATACAAAATGGGTTTTTCTTCCACCTGTTGGTTTCTCTGGGAGAGGACCGCCCCCAACCCCTGGTCTGAGGCATCCGTCTGTAGGACGAAGGGCAAGGTGTAATCGGGGCTAGCTAACACTGTGTCAGAGGTCAAGGATGCCTTCAGTGTCTCAAATGCCCTGGTTACTTCGGGGCTGGGGTCCTTCAAACTAGCTTCGTTCTTCACTGTTTTGTGCAACAGGTCCGTGAGAGGGGCTGCAATTTGGGAAAATCGCGGTATGAACCTCCTATAGTATCCAAGCAACCCTAAAAAGGCACGGAGGTCTCTTGCAGAACGCGGAAAGGGTATTTGTGATATGGCGGCCAATTTGTTGTTTTGGGGTCGTATGACTCCTTCTCCCAACAAGTAACCCAGATATCTTACTGTTTGTGCAGCCAAATGGCTTTTGGCGGGGTTGATTTTAAGACCATGCCCTCCCAAAGCCTGGACCACTTTGTATAGGTGTATCAGGTGTTGTTCCCAAGTTTCACTGTAGATGACAATGTCATCTATGTAAGCTCCGGCATATCTTTCATGGGGTTGTAAGATAAGATTCATAGCCTGCTGAAAGTTAGCCGGTGCTCCGTGCAACCCGAAGGGTAACATTATGAATTGAAACAGACCGTCAAGGGTAGAAAATGCTGTTTTCTCTCGGTCTTCGGCTCTCAGGGGAATTTGCCAGTACCCTTTGCACAAATCAAGGGTACTGATATATTTGGCCCTCCCTATCTGTTCAATCATCTCGTCCACCCTAGGGAGGGGGTAGGTGTCGAATTCAGAGATTTTATTAACCTCCCGGAAGTCGATGCAAAAACGCACCGAGCCGTCCGGCTTCGGTACGAGAACAATGGGTGAGTTCCACTCACTCGCAGAGGGTTCTATGATACCCATCTGTAACATCTGTTGCACCTCTTCTCGGATGGTGTTCCTACGGGCCTCTGGTATGCGATAAGGGCGGAGACGTACCCTTTCCCCGGGAATGGTTTTAATAGAGTGTTCCACTAATGTGGTTTTTCCGGGGGTCAGAGAGAATATGTCTTGTAAGGGCAGCAGAGTATCAACCAGTCCGTCTTTTAAGTGGGAGGGTAACTCATTATCAATACATTGGCAGTATAATGGAGTGTGTTTCCCTACGTTCCCGACCAAGGAAGGAAGGGTCCCTCCCATTTTTTTAGAAGATTAATGTGATATATCTGGGAGGTCCTTCGGTTCCTATCGAGCTCCAGTCTGTAGGTGACAGGCGTCACTTGTTCCAGTACAATGTAGGGACCCTGCCACTGTCCTAGCAGCTTATGATCTGAGGAGGTCATCATAAGTAACACTGCATCCCCTACTGAAAAGGACCTATTTTTGGCTTTTTTATCGTATTGTACTTTTTGGGCCTCTTGTGCTTTCTCCATATTATTCCGAACTATGGCTCGTATCTGTCCCAAATGGGTCTTGAGATTAGTCACGTACTCTACCAGAGGGGTGGTATTATTGGGCTCTGTCTCCCATGTCTCGCGAGCCATGTCCAACAAGGAACGGGGTTGGTGGCCATAGAGTAGTTCAAATGGGGAATACCCTGTACTCTTCTGGGTTTTGCACCGGATCGCGTATAAAGCCTGGGGTAACATGTCCTCCCACTGTTTAGACTCAAGGGCAAGGAGTTTTTTTAATGTGGCCTTAAGGGTAGCATTGTAGCGCTCGACTAGACCGTCTGTTTGGGGATGATATGCCGCCGTTCGTATTTGTTTGATACCCAACTGGGTACACACTTGTTTCATCAATTTCGATACGAACGGGGTCCCTTGGTCCATCAGGATCTCTTTTGGAAACCCCACCTGAGAGAATACCGATATCATAGCTTTAGCGATGCTAGAGGCATCGGGGTGTCTTAATGCAATTGCTTCCGGAAAACGGGTAGCGTAGTCCACTGGGACCAATACATAACGGCACCCGCTACGTGAAGGCAGCAGCGGCCCTATGATATCCATCCCAATCCTACAAAAGGGTTAATCTATGATGGGTAGTGGATGCAATGGGGCTCTGGGTGGCCTATACCTGCTGTTTTTTTTTACATATGGGGCATTCCCGACAGTACATTTTCACTCTCTTATATATACCGGGCCAATAGAACATCTTCATTATCAACTGCTCCGTTTTTTCCTCCCCGAAATGCCCACCCAATAAATGACTATGGGCCAAATAGAGGACTTTTTCCTGAAACAGGGTGGGGACCAACAACTGAGGGGTACCAGTGGCCTCTGCTTTTCTGTATATAGGCCGTTTTTGATAAAGAAATAGGGACATACGTGTAGCTGGTCTTCTTGGTTCAGGGCTCGGTTCCAGGCTTCCTGTAAGACCGGGTCCTCTCTCTGGGCTGTGTGGAAGTGTCTGTCGTTCTCCCACGGGTTCTCTTCTCTCAGGGCGGGAAAGGCAGACAGGGATTGTCCTTTTTCTTTCCGTTTTTGGTTTTTCGTTTTCCTGACTTTTGAGGGAGGCCATTCTGGGTTCTCGTCCCGGGAAAAGGGAGCGATGGCCCACCATTCCTCCTCCTTTGGAGTTGGTTCCTTCCATAAGCAATTCAGATAGGTGCGGATAATCATTCCTCAGTATGACCTGTTCCGGTAGCCGAGGGATGAGACCGACTTTTAAATCAGACCCTGGGTCCGTAGCGTGTTGTATATGCACATGAGTAGTGGTGTATAACTTTGTGTCCCCATGGACACAATGTATGTTGACTGTACCATCAATTGTCCCAAGCTCGGGTCCCAGGTCCTGTGGACGTATAACGCTTTGTCGACAACCTGTATCGGCCAGGGCTGTCATGTGTTGTCCGTTTACAGTCACGCCACAACGGTAAGGGGGTGGTTGTTTATTTTGGGAGAGACAGCAATAATTCCTCGCAATGCCTATCTCCATTGGTTCCTCCTTCTGTGGACAAAAGCGGGCTATGTGACCTAGTCCTCCGCAGTTATAACATTGCGGTCCAGGTGTAGGGGTTCTAAACACGGGAGGTCCCGGGGCTCTGAACACAGGAGGTCCTGGGATGATTGTCACAGGGTCGGGTTTTCGGGAAAGCGGAGGTCGGGGAGGACGATGAACCCCGCTTATCCCTGCTCTCCAAGGGGTTTCTTCTCGACCCTTTTGTGCATCTTGTGCTCTGCTGAAGGCACTAGCTATCTCCACGGCCGTCTCTAGGGTGAGGTGCGCATGTTGTCTGACCCATTTCTGAATGGGAGGATGGAGTGAGGACAGGTACTGCTCCAAATATATTTTAGCCATGATGTCTTCCTTTGTGGCTGTGGCTGGTTTCAACCAACGGTCGGCTATATCCCTCACTCGAAAATATAATGCTCTGGGAGTTTCTTGCGGACTCTCTTTGATCTGTCTAAGCCTCATCCTGTATGTCTCATCGTCGACACCTAGGCGTTCCACAATACATTGTTTTATTTCTGCATAAGGGTTCACTCCCAGAATGTTGGCCGCTTGATAGGAAGCCTGAAGTTCTCCGGACAATAAAGGCCCTAGGTATTGCCCCCACTTATCTGCTGGCCATGCTGCAGCCAGGGCCATCCTTTCGAAGTTGTTGAAGAAGTATTCAGGGTCTTCTCCGCTTACATATTTTTGTAGGATTACTGATGGGAGTGTACTCGGGCCCCTTTGTTGTCCAAGGGCGTCAGCGAGCTTCCCCATTGCGGTGTCATGTGTCTGGCCTTGTTCTGTAATGGCTTGTTGCAATTTCCCCCGGTCTTCTTCTACCACCGTGAGGAATTTCTCCATGGCTTTTCCCAAACTCTCTTGGCTTTCGGCCATTCGGGCGATTACAGCCTCCATGTCTCCGGTAGATCCCACTTCTGACACCACTTGTGGGAGTGCGGGCCGGATAAACAGACGCGGAGGCTGTATGTAGTGGGCCAGTTGGCAAGTTTTATTCAATACTTTGGTGGTTTTCTTGAATATTGTCTTTGGGGGACTATTAGCCTTCTTCCGGGTCTCCTTGCTCTCGTGTGATTCCTCGTCTCCTACGAGCTTCGTGGTTGTTCGGTCGTCTCTGGGGCTGATGGATCTCCCAGGGAGGCTCATAGGAGGAAAGAAAACAAGGAGCCGTCAGTCACCCCCTCAATGATACGCCCTTGGGCGATACTGTATCCGTCACCACACCCGTTCGGTGTTTTGGGGGAATGTCGCAAGACAGGACAGGTGGGTCTAGTGAGGTGAGGGAGGTTGTGATGGGGCAGGTCTTGATAGTACTGTGCACTGTGAAAATAAAGGGGGTAAAGAGCTAGGATCTCCTACGATTTCCGAATTAACCACCAATGGGATCAGATGGCATGTGAGGAAAGGGAACCACACAAAACAAAACCCCGTGTTACACACTCAGGTCCCCCCCTATCCCTTGTTACTTGTCTACCTCCCGCCTCCCCGCTCCCTCTTTCCCCTGTCCGCGATCACTCACCGGCTCCGCCGCAACTCTCCTGAGTTGTGGCCACTCTCCAGCCTCCTCCTGTGGGGACCACCAATCTTCGCACCACGTCTCGACTTCGTCTCTGGATTCGTCTTCTTCGTCCTGCGATTCCACGTCCTTCTCTCTCACGTCTCCGCTATCTCGCAACTCCTTCCTCGCTCCGGCCCATTCGCATCCGCTGTCGGTGTATCCAGGCTTTTTCTCTTCCTGCGGGGATGCACTTCCGGGGTTAATCCCTCCTCCTTCCGCCTCTGATTCGCGTGCATCTCGACCCTGTATGGGCAGAGGACATGGGGGAGGGGTTACCTTTACGGAGGCCGCTGTGTTGGATTTCGGGTTCCGCGAGGCGATTACCACGGGTAAGCCACCACCGCTAATCGGACGTGTCAGCCCCGGTAACCGGCGTGTCCTGCCCGTCACCCTCTCACACAGGTCCACTGCCCTCAAGCAATACATCCTCCAGAAGTCAGGCGCCTTTATAGACGAGAATCTTACACTTGTTAGGTCGCATGAACTGTCAAACTATCTACCTGAACAAATGGAGCTCGCATTCACCAAACACTCCACCAAGTAAGAAATCAGCAAGACATGATCTATCAAGACCGAAGCCATTGCAGCTGTCTCCAAAGACTGGATGCCACATACACTATCTGGACCAAAAACAATCCTACACCAGGAAAATTGTGTGGATACTGCGTACTTCCACATCGCCCACCCCAGGATTGCCGCACAACATGCTCCAATTGTCAAAGACCCATTTGCATTGCCAAAGTCTGCAGAGGAGGTTGCTGCATGAATAGACCTCGTGTGAGAGGCACTCCTCTGCACCAAGGAACCCGGGCCTTCACAGCGGCTGCTGAGCCCACCACACAGAAGTGGGACCATCACCCACAGATGCTGACTTTGCGAAAGACGATGACGAGTCATTTCTCTATCTCTTGCACGGGGGGAGGGGAATGCGTTCTGAACATGTATAAAAGTCACATCCCGAGTGCCGGTCTCACTGATAGACACTGGCGCATCTGTGAATGTAATCAGCAAGTGCCAATTTGAGGCACTATGTGTATGTGTGAAACCTGGGCTCCTGCCTTCCTGGAGCAAGATATTCGCTTACAGAGGAACTTTCCCACTCCCTTTGGAAGGTGCGTTCACCTGCCCTGAAACCCACAACGGGGAGAAATGTGATACCAAATTTTGGCACCTCAGGAGGGAAAGAGACTCTCCTCTACTACTCTATTGCTGAGGAGCTCAAGCTTGTACACTTTGCAACTGCTATCTATTCTACACATCTGGAGGAAAGACTCACCAGGTCCTAACATCTTTCCAAGGGTCTAGCAAAGCTAAGAGCACCCCCTATATCTTTTCACATGGATTCCACAATATGACCAGTTGCTCTCCGGCATTGCAGAATCCCATTTCAACTTTGCCCGCTAGTGGAGGCTGAACTGCAGAAGCTGGAGGACGCCGTAGTCATCGAAAAGGTGTCTGGCCCCACCCTGTGGGCTAGGCCCATGGTAGTACCCAGCTAGCCCAAGCAACATCAGAATATGTGTTGATATGCACCTCGCCATCAAGAGAGAGTGGCATATCACCCCTACAATTGATGATCTCATCAACGATCTTAACAGAGCCCGCTGGTTCTCAATACTTGACTTAAATCCTGGATACCACCAGTTGGAGCTCAAAGAGTATTGCTGGTACATAACCTATTTCTCCATTTATGGATGCCTACGGTGATACTACTGCTTCAACTTTGGAATTTCGTCAGGCTGTAGTCTTTCAAAACACTACAACAGAATTTCTGATAGGGCTTGCATACATCATAGATGTGAGTTACGACATTTGGATCTACACTCCCATACTCACAGACCACCTAAAAAGCCTGGTAGTCACTCTTCAACGAATTAGCAACATGAGGCTCACCCTCAACAGAGACATGTGCCAATTCCTACAACAGGAAGTGGAATTCTATGGATTCATCTTGATGGGATAAGGAATATGGGCTGACCCAGTAAAGGGGCAGATATCAAAGATGCTGAACCCCCATTGTCTCCATCAGAAGTCAGGAGCTTCATGGGACTGGCCAGGTATTGTGGGAGATTCATCCCCAACCTAGCGACGCTGGCCGGAAGACTCTGAGAACTCACAAAGACAAGGACACCCTGGAGCTGAGGAAGACAGAAGGAGGGCGCATTCCGTGGAATCAAAGTTGTCCTATTGTAGGACACAGTAATGGCATACTTCGACTCCGCCTATGAGTCCAAAATCACTGTTAACTCCAGCCCCATCAGACTAGGCGCTGTCTTGATGCAAAACAATGGGGCAGAGAAGCGGAAACCTGTTGCAATCGAGAGCAGGGCCCTAACGGATTCAGAAAAATGCTTCGCCCATATTTAGAAAGAGGCACTGGCAAATAAATAGGGATACACCCATTTTCACGTGTACCTATATGAACACACAACGGACCATAAATCTGTAATCACCTAATTGGAAGTATGGCATTGCACCCACGCCCACATATAGAGAAAAGGGTGCTTCAGCAACAAAAATATCAATTCACTCTCTGGTACAAACCTGGCTGCACAAAGCTCGCAGATTACCCCTACTGTCACACCCTGCCTCCAGACTCTGATTCCAAGGGATACAACGCTGGAGCAGCCGAATATGTGAAGTGGGTTGCCATGGCTAACTGTCCCCACACGATCCATCTAGCTGAAATTGCAGAAGCAAATTGAAGCGAATCCCATCTCCAGCAAGCATATGCAGTGGCCCAGTGCAGTCAGTGGAAGCATTTCCTCAGCAACGCAGGCAAATTTGATAAAGACAGAAGCTGAGAACTGAAAGCCCTTTGGTAGGTGCGTGATGAACTGAGCACCACCACTGAGGGTATTTCCATGAGGGTGCAATGGATTGTCATCCCCTAGACTGTGCTATAGCAAATTGTCCAACTGGTGCACTTGGCGGACCAAGATGCAACAAAAACCAAGGCACAGCTAAGAGGCTCCCAGCCATTGACACCTATGTTGACAATGTAGGTGCCAGATGCCTGTGATGCCAGACAATCATTACATCTGATAGACCCAAAACCATCATCACAGAAGACTCCAGCAATGGTTCATAGCATAACATCAGTGTGGACTTTGGTTCGTTGCCCGATGGGCACCACATGTTGGTGCTAACTGATGCTTAGTCCAAGTTCCCAGTTATGGAGGCATTAACAATCACTACCTTCGAACAGACAATAAGCCGCCTAGACAAGGTGTTTGCATTATTTGGTCTACCAAGACAGATGAACACAGACAATGGCCTGCCATTTCAAGGGAGTGAATTCCAGGCCTACCTGGAAAATCTTGGTTTTGCTCATTGAAAAATCACACTTAGGTGACCTCAGGCCAATAGAGAGGTTGAGAGGCTGATGAGGACACTGAATAAGACTACCAGGATAGGCGTGGAGCAACAAGCAGACATTGAGGATGTAATCCACAAATTCCTAGGTGCATACAGACGGACACGCCACAGCACCGGCTAATGTTTTATTTGAACGAGTAGTGCAGGGTGTAATAATTCATGTAGTACCATGGTCTCCAAAGCTGCTAGAAGTTAACACCAATCAACAAAAAACAGTCAAGGACAAGGACAAGGAATGGGAAAGTCACAACTGCCAATCATGTGACTCAAACATTAATGTTGGTGACCGAGTGCAACTCCGCAAGATAGGTGGAGGAAAATGCTGCCTGTCTTTTGAGAGGCACATTTTTCTAGTAACAAGGAGGCGAGGCACCAGGATCACAGCCAACCAGGGAGATAACCAAGTCACTAGGAAGTGTCTGCTTTACAGAAATGGTGGGCTGACTGCAGTGAGAGTAACAACAATACCATCTTAAGCGATCCTGGAGAGGATGTAGCTAGTGAGGCAGGTGATCCGTGTAGGTCCAGTAGCAACATCATCGGAGACAGAAGAGATCATAGTGCCCCCAGGGGATGTCAGCAGCTCAAAGAAACTGCCACCACAACGCAAGGCAGAGCATCAAGTGAACCAGCTACCACAACACAAGGAAACTCGTATAACCTGGGGCCACACATTCCGCGACCTATTAGACTTAAAGACCATGGACCAGATGTACGACCTTTTGTTGCGCTCGCAAATGGGAGATCGGCCCGTTTGCGACCGCAAAAAAGGGACATGGCATGTACAAACGCTATTTTGCGAGTCACTGACTCGCAAAATAGCGTTTGCGACTCTTGCTATTAGGAAGTGGCGTCCGTTCCTAATAGCGAGACTCACTGCCATTTACTATTGTTTTGCGACCGCATTTGCAGCCGCAAAACACTTGCAGTTTACCACCTACTTCAAGTAGGTGGTAAACCACTCGCAAACGGGAAGGGGTCCCCAGGAGACACCTTCCCCTTTGTGAGTATGTGATAAAATATTTTTTAAGAGCAGGCAGTGGTCCTGGGGACCACTGCCTGCTCTTTAAAAATGAAACTGAAAAGTTTCATTTTTCTTTTTTAAATGCATCCCTTTTTCCTTTAAGGAAAACAGGCTGCATTTTTTTTTTTTAAACTGCTTTATTAAAATGCAGTCCCAGACATGGTGGTCTGCTGACCCCAGCAGGCCACCATCCCTGGGACTGCTCGCCATTCCCAATGAGATCGCAAATTGCGCTTGCCTCATGAATATTAATGAGGCATGCAATTTGTGACCCCATTGGGAATCTCAAACAGTGTCTGAGACACTGTTGTACATTCACTTTTGCGAGTCGCAAATTGCGAGTCGCAATTCGATGCAATTTGCGACTCACAAAAGTGAATGGTCGTACATCTGGCCCCAAGTGTGTTAACTTACATAAGTCATGAGTGAACTTTGAGTTGGACAGTTGAGTTTTTACTAGTTACTTTATGAGTTGGAACTAGTTTGAAGTTCTCAGCAAAATTAATTTGAGGAGGAATGTAGTGTGTCATGTGACATACTTGTGGCATGGACATGTACATGCACGCACACATCCTGACGCCGGGCATGACGTCAGGAGAGATAATAAAAAGAGAATGGGCGGTCATGCTCAGACGCTTCCCCATGAGACCCAAAGTAAGTTTATGCCTCAGTCATTACTGAGATCCCGCTCAGGCCCCCCACTGTAGCGCTACAGTGATAAGGAGTAATATTGGTTTTTAGGGTTCAAGGATGGGTAGCTTTAAGGGGTAGTTAGGCTTTCGGGTTCACTGAAGGGTAGTGTTAAGGGACAGGAAGAGGTTTTTAGGAAGGTTTGTGGAAGGGTAGCATTAAGGGGGTAGTAGAGGTGCGCGAGCCAACAAATTACAGGGAGAGCTGAGCCAGAGCCGAACCAAGGATCTGGCTACGATCTTAGAGCCTGTGCATGAGCCGAGCCCTGAAAATATGTATATTGTAAATCATACAGCAAATCACTTAAAATATGATAAAATCTCTTCAAAATTCAAAAAGTTATTTCTTTATTGTGGAAGCTTTAACATTAATGGGCACAATATAGCACTGCACTGAGAAGTACTTATTAAATGTAATAGTTTTGTATAACTGGTAGTCTGAACTCACATATTAGAAAGTGCTTTTATACGTGAAAATGAAGAAAAAAAGAATTTGGGTGAATTAAAATATTGTCTAGGATCACCCAAATTAAGCTGGGAAGCCTCGGTTTTCTGGATCCACTCTGTACAAATCAGCCAGTAATGGGGTATCTATTTGTCTTTCTTTATGTTAAAGCTTTGTTTTGACCTTTTAGTGCATTCTTCTGCAGTTTTTAAAATATAGGGCGACCTTGACCCGAAGGTATTGAAGCGTTTTACATGAGCACCAGTTACATTACACAAGGTCACATGCATTATTTATAGGCATAGGGAAATTAAGTGATTTGCCCAGAATCGCATGATGTTGAGCAGACACCGAGACTCGAACCTGGTTCCCGAGTTCTAGTCAGCAGGTCTGGCCGTAACACCACTTCCATGGTAGAGGGAGGCATAAGCCACATGAAAACTCGGCACGTTATGGGCTTGAGGTTCCTACAGGATCTTGAGCTGAGCCAGAGCCAGGCTTCAGCATTGAGCCTGGTTCGAGCTTTCAGTGGCTCCCCCACCACTAAGGGGTAGTGCTGATTTTTAGGTCTCGCCCTGAAGCCAGCGCTTGCGCTGGGTCTGGGGGCGAGACATTTTGTAAGTGGGCTTTTGAAAATGCGACCACTTTTTTTTGTCCTGGCCTAGAGCATGCGAGTACGCGCACAGTAACGCGCGCATTCCTCGCATGCTCCAGGCGTCATTTGGCTTTCCTCTCACGCTCTCCCAAGCGCCTCGCTCTGCCCCTCCCCCACCACAGAGCGAGCGCATCCCTGCGATCACTTTCGCTTTCACGGCCGCGCGGCTGTTACTTTTACGGCCGCGCGGCCAATGCTTGTTAACATCAGTAAGATGCCGCACTTTAACTTTAACAATGGCGCCCATGCGCCTATTGTCAGCAGTTCGGCAGCTTGTAACATGACCAGAGGTGTTTTTTTCCTTCTCCCCCCTTCTTTGCATATATGTACGCAATTAAATAGAAAAGAAAGGCGGCGGCCACCTTTACTTCATTGCCGGCTGTGCAGACACATGCATACATAATCAGCAGGGCGCCCTTTTACGAGCGCCGCGCTGTTAATGGTGTCATTGTTATCCCCCCCCCCGCTCGCCGCTCTTATTTTCACTTTATTGAAGGTAGTTGCCGTCCGCTTTTGTTTGTTTATACACGGCTGTGCATGGCGCACTTTTAGTTTAGGCACTGCTTTAGGTCAACAGTGTGTTTTGGCTGCAACATTTTTTTTAGTATGCAGCGTTTTATTTTTTAATCAGTGGCCTGCACACGTCATGTTAGTGGGGTGATTTCTAGCTTACTGTAATGCTAAAACCCCTCTTCCACGGCCTCGAGAAAAACTTTGCACTTCACCAACGATGAGAACTCCAAGTTGCGCGAGCGCCAGGATTAATATAAAATCTCGAGCATTCTTCAAAGCGCGCGCCGTCCACTCCACACTCCTGTGCATGTCCCGGGTGCCAACGTACACATGGAGGGGAGGGCTCTGCTCAGCAGCTGCTTATAATTTTTGACCTATGTTTTCACCAAGCATCTAATCAATAAATGAGGTCAATAAAGAGTTGTAGTTTATACAGCTGGCAGTGAGGTTTTAACACGAGATCGGACTTCATTATCAAATTTTCTGGGAAACACTTCTGCTGACTTAACAGCACATTCATGATCGAATACATTTGTATATGTGCTGAGGAGATACAACGTGATTTATTCATCACAGTTATTTCTTAGTCGCATGCAGTATAAAGCTTTATAAATATAACATCTTGACCTTCAAGATAGAGTTGCGACTTTTAAATCTAATACAACATTTTGAGAATTCAATTTGCGAAGCTGATCAACGCTCCGTTAATTAAAGACAGGAGTCTCTCCACTGGCTATTACCAAACGCCTCCAGAGGTAACCAATTACAGAACACCGTATTCAGGGGTCATTAGTTTAGCAGTTGTAATTGATCAATGTTACAGATGCTCTGAATAATCCCTAAATTTGACAGATTTCCTGAAATTGCGCAACACTTATTTTTTACAGGATAGGTGGTTAGTTTTTCGGGTGATTTTTTCTTTTTTTTTGTTTCTAGTCGAATGTTAATCGGTCCATACCTAGACCTGTTGAACAAGAACCCAGTCACTATACAAAATACATCGATGTTTCCCTTAGCACTCTGCAACAAAGAATAAAGGCACCACAAATCCAATGGTCTTAAAGTAGAGTTTGTAGTATTGTTTCTAATGTTCAAATAATTTTTAGGACAACATTCCACTTGGAAAGTGGAAACGTAGATTTGCAACACACACATCAAAATGCAATCAAAGCATAACTATAACAAGTTATGACAAAAACAAGCATTTGCAATGCAGTAGGTCTCGCATTTGCGAGAGTTTGAGCTATTGGCATTGTAAATGACGATGCCTTTTATTTATGTGTTTTTAAAACCTGCAAGCGATGGGTAAACACGCACTTTGTACTTATAGCCCTTGTTTACGAGAAGTAAGGCTGGCAGTAAAAGAGCGACCCCTGACCTTGACTGGTAGGTCGCTCCCCCACCACACAGCTCCGTCTGTGTGCCCTGCTGCTGCCCCTGATTGTGCTCGTTTTTTTTCCTTTCTGTGCCCCCTTGCTGCCCCTGATTGTGATCGTTTTTTCCTTTCTGTGCCCCCTTGCTGCCCCTGATTGTGATCGTTTTTCCTTTCTGTGCCCCCTTGCTGCCCCTGATTGTGCTCGCTTTTTCCTTTCTGTGCCCCCTTGCTGCCCCTGATTGTGCTCGTTTTTCCTTTCTGTGCCCCCTTGCTGCCCCTGATTGTGATCGCTTTTTCCTTTCTGTGCCCCCTTGCTGCCCGATTGTGATCGTTTTTCCTTTCTGTGCCCCCTTGCTGCCCCTGATTGTGCTCGTTTTTCCTTTCTGTGCCCCCTTGCTGCCCCTGATTGTGCTCGCTTTTTCCTTTCTGTGCCCCCTTGCTGCCCCTGATTGTGATCGTTTTTTTTTCTTTCTGTGCCCACTTGCTGCCCCTGATTGTGATCGTTTTTCCTTTCTGTGCCTGTTCCCCGCCGCTGCGCCCCTGCGGCCCCGCCCCCTCACTGCCCATTCGCTGCCCCATTCCCTGCTCCTCCCTCCCACCTCCCCATTTATGGCGGCCGCTGCGCGGCCACGCCGCTGGCGCGCCGAAGGCGTGCCTAAGGCAAGCCGTCTGCGCCCGTCCGTGCCGTGGCCGCGCCCAGCGCCAGACCCCCTGGTCCGGGCATCTCCCGCGCCCCCCACATCAACAGACGCCGATACGACGCCAGCACCCTCCACGCACTCAACCCCGGAAAAGATCACGCCTGCTACCAGGCCACCCCGAAGCGCACCCAAGGGCCCTTCACCTGCCGGAACTGCAGCTTCACCAGCACCCGCCCCGCCAAACCACCACCCAGGAAAGAACCCAACTACCTCAGATGCATCCTCCTCAACACCCACTCCGCCCGCAAACACGCCATCGAACTCGGGGACCTTCTCGACTCAACCTCCCCAGACGTCGCATTCCTGACGGAGACCTGGCTGAATCCCGCTTCAGCCCCCGACATCGCCATTGCCATCCCGGACGGATACAAGATCACCCACAGGGACCGCACCAACGGAGTCGGAGGAGGCATCGCCATCGTCCACAGGGACACCCTCAGAGTCTCAACCAATACCGACGACACCCTCAGCACCGCCGAACACATGCACTTCCAGATCCACACCGATCCCAACACCACCCTCAGAGGAACCCTCATCTACAGACCCCCCGGACCCCGACCACAGTTCAGCGATTCCATCGCTGACTTCGTCAGCACACACGCCATCGCCTCCACGGACTACATCCTCTTCGGGGACCTGAACTTCCACCTCGAGAACAACAAGGACACCAACTCCACCACCCTGATCGACAACCTCGCCACCCTCGGACTCAGACAGCTCGTGACTACACCCACCCACGCCGCCGGCCACACGCTAGACTCCATCTTTTCCGCAAGCCCATACGTCTCCTTCAACCACACCTCCGAACCCCACTGGACTGACCACCACTGCATCCACTTCACCTACAGGAAGCCCACCACGCACCACCGCACCGAACAAATGCCTCGCCGCTGCTGGAGCAGAGTCACAGAAGACCAGCTAACCACAACCCTCGCCCTGAGCCCACCCGCCGAACCTTCCGACCCCGACACCGCCGCCCGCAACCTCAGACAGTGGATCGACGACTGCGCCAACACCCTCGCCCCGCTCAAGAATCCGCCCAACAGCCACACCAGCAAGAAAGCCACCTGGTTCACCGAAGACCTCCAGGCCTCCAAACGAACATGCCGAAAACTGGAGAAGATCTGGCTCCACGAACGGACAGCGGACAGCTACGCCGCCCACAAGAGCGCCACCCGCAATCACCATCACCTCATCAGATCCGCCAAAAGGGCCTCACTCAAAGACCGCCTAGACAACAACGCACACAACAGCAAAGAGCTCTTCAACATCGTGAAGGAACTCTCCAACCCCAGCTCCAACACCAACGACATCCAGCCGTCGCAAGACCTGTGCGACTCACTGGCCACCTCCTTCCACCGCAAAATCGCCGACATCCACGACAGCTTCAACACCACGACCGCCCCGGCAACCACCGAGACCACTGCCCCCACAACCACCAACCGCCTGCTCTCCTGGACCAACATCAACGACGAGGACACCAGCGAGATCATGAACACCATCCTCTCCGGTTCACCGCTAGACCCGTGCCCTCACCACATCTTCAACAAAGCCAGTACAGCCATTGCGCCCCATCTCCGGAAAATAATCAACATCTCCTTCGAGACAGCAACCTTCCCGGAAAGCTGGAAGCACGCCGAGATCACCGCCTTACTCAAGAAACCCAAGGCAGACCCCAAGGACCTCAAGAACTTCCGACCCATCTCTCTGCTCCCGTTCCCCGCGAAGGTCACCGAGAAAATCGTCAACAAACAACTGACCCGCTACCTCGAGGAGAACAACATCCTGGACCCTTCCCAGTCCGGCTTCCGCAGCAACCACAGCACCGAAACCGCCCTCATCGCCGCCACCGATGACATCAGGACCCTGCTAGACAACGGAGAAACAGCAGCCCTCATCCTCCTGGACCTATCAGCCGCCTTCGACACGGTCTGCCACCACACACTACGAACACGCCTTCACGACGCCGGGATCCAAGAGAAGGCCCTGGACTGGACCACATCCTTCCTTTCCGGCAGAACACAAAGCGTCCGCCTCGCCCCCTTCCGATCCAAGGCCACCAAGATCATCTGCGGCGTACCCCAAGGCTCCTCCCTCAGCCCAACGCTGTTCAACATCTACATGGCACCCCTCGCCCACGTCGCCCGACAGCACAACCTCAACATCATCTCCTACGCCGACGACACCCAGCTGATCCTCTCCCTCACCAAAGACCCTCACACCACCAAAGCCCACCTCCACGAAGGAATGAAGGCCGTCACCGAATGGATGAGGACCAGCCGCCTGAAGCTGAACTCGGACAAGACGGAGGTCCTCATCCTTGGTTCCAACCCTTCAGCCTGGGACGACTCCTGGTGGCCAACATCACTGGGAACAGCCCCGCCACCCACCGACCACGTACGCAACCTAGGGGTCATCCTCGACCCCACCCTCTCCATGACTAAGCAGGTCAACGCCGTTTCCTCATCCTGCTTCAACATCCTCCGAATGCTCCGCAGGATCTTCAAGTGGATCCCCACCGAAACAAGAAAAACAGTCACCCAGGCCCTCGTCACCAGCAGGCTGGACTACGGAAACGCCCTCTACGCAGGAACGACGGCTAAGCTCCTGAGACGGCTGCAACGCATCCAGAACGCCTCTGCACGTCTTATCCTCGACATCCCCCGACGCAGCCACATCACACCCCACCTGAGAGACCTGCACTGGCTCCCTGTCAACAAGAGGATAACCTTCAAGCTCCTCACCCACGCACACAAAGCACTCCACAACTCCGGACCAGCCTACCTCAACAGACGACTCAGCTTCTACACCCCCACCCGCCAGCTCCGCTCGACCAGCCTCGCCCTCGCCACAGTCCCCCGCATCCGGAAAACGACCGCCGGCGGCAGATCCTTCTCCCACCTCGCCGCCAAGACCTGGAACACCCTCCCCACCAACCTCCGACAGACCCAAGACCTACTGGCCTTCAGAAGACTCCTCAAGACCTGGCTCTTCGATCAGTAGCAGCACCACCCCCCTCTTCCCCCAGCGCCTTGAGACCCTCGCGGGTATGTAGTGCGCTTTATAAGTGACATGATTGATTGATTGATTGATTGAATTACTGCCAGCCTTGCTTCTCCTAAGCACAGACTATAAGTACAAAGTCCATGTTTACGCACCGCTTGTAGGTTTTCAAAACACATAAATAAAAGACACCTTCATTTACAATGCCAATAGCTCAAACTCTCGCAAATGCGAGACCTATTGCATTGTAAATGCTTGTTTAGGGCTAGGGAAAGGTAGATTTAAGTGGTAGTAAGGGGCTTTCAGGGTGTAGGGTAGGGTTGCATTAAGGCATAGGAAAGAGTTTTAGGCTTCAGGCAAGGATAGCATTAAAGGGCAGTAAGGGTTTTTTAGGGTTCAGGGATGGGTAGTGGTATCGGTCAGTATGGGGTTTTTAGGGTTCAGGGAAGGGTAATTTGAAGTTTCGGTATATTAACTAAGTGAATGAATATCTAAAAAAATAAGTCGAAGTAAATTAATTATAATAGCATTGTAATTTAAAAATAAAAATACTAAATAAAAAATAAAAAATAAAACTTACTTACCTGCGAAGTAAATACAACACAAACAACTCTGAATCGAGGAACTTGAGTGCTATGGTTCTCCAACCCCTTCCTCTAAAACTGTTTTGTCCCATAGCCCTAATGGCTAGTACTGGCAGACCCTGTCAACTAAGCCAGAAATCATCTCATTATTAAAACTCTTTGGACAGAGCCTTTCAACAAATCAGAACAGACACAAAGAGCGAGAACGGACTGAAACGTATCTAAAGAGGGGTGTTGTGAAAACGTGGATCGCCTTCAGCAAACCGCATTAATCATTTTATTGTGTCCTCTGCTCTGAGGAAGTGTTGCAAGAACTTCACCGAGATGTCAGTATTCACTAAAATGTTAGTTAGCTAATAACATGTAGATAACATTCTTTATTATGTTTTGTAATTTCAATTTAGTACATTACGCTAAATAAGGCGTATTGAGTTAGAATGACGTTTTAAAATGATGTCCTTCCGCGCAGACATGTGTCAAGTATACTCTTTTGTGTATTCCAAGATGGACGCTGAATTCGCTACGTAAAACCAGCACGAGTAGGCGGAACTGCTGAGACTAGTCCTGCTTTACTATCAACAGTGCCACAAGCTCGCCTCCCCGTTGGCGTTTTTCTGCCAGGCAACAACTGTGTCCTCGTGAGTAAACATAGACGAAGGACAAGTCTTCTGTTTTTCCCGAACACCGAGTACAGACAACAACACGGGGACAAAGAGTAGCTTTTTTGCAGTCGTAGAAGAGAGAGTGACTGCTTCCCAGCAGCACAGTGACTACTCCCCTAGAGCATAGTGACAGTGCCCTCGGACCACAGTGACAGCGCTGTTGACAGCTGCGCTCGGGCCGCTGTGACAACCTCCGCTGGTATGGTGAGCGGGGGCGGCGCTCAGTGAGCGCCTCCCCGGAGACCTAAACTCTTTGCCGCAGGTCTCAGTTCAGCCCCCTACCGGCCCCCGTTCCCCAGCCCACTCCAGGGCCCCGGCCACCGGCAGGATGTGGCTGAAGCTCTGCTTCCTGCTGCTTTATTTCTTGGTGCTTTTCGCCCTGGCACGCTTCCTGGAGGCCGTAGCTTGGTACGAGACGGGCGTGCTGGCTGGGCAACTGGTGGACCCGGTCACCCTCAGCTTCCAGAAGCTGCGTAGCATCCTGGAGTGCAGGGGCCTGGCCTATTCTGGCCTGCCCGAGAAGAAGGACGTGCGGGGGCTGCTGCAGAGATCAGGTAAGGGCATTATTCTGTTAATACTCGAGGACTGGGTAAAGCTGAAATCATACAAACACTCATTTGCAACAGTTGCAGAGATCACCCAACTTCTGCTCTTCATAAGTGTTTGAAGACGGGGCACTGGCTGTGCCAGTTCTGCCCCTACTAATGGCATTGCTGTAGAAGTCTAGAGTGGCCGTTCTAAGCTCCCCATACATGCAGACAACGTTTGAAATTGCCTAATTCAGAGCTGGGCCACAGTTCATGTCTCCCTAGCACTTCTGCGCACACAGTATTTACTCTATGCAAGCAGCCTAGATAACTCTTTCACAAGCTAAGGGGCAGTTCCGCGTGCACTGTTGACTGACCGGGTCATGCAGCTTGTCCAGTATTTTCCAGGTATTGCCTGGGTTGGTCTGGGACAGCAAATAGGCCTGGGCACTAAAAGGCAAGAGGCCCTCAATAGCCAATCAGCTAAAAAAAGTGGGCCATGTGGGGGTAGTTTTGAACTTAAAAACTCTCTTTATAGGTGTTTTGCAAGGTATGGGAGACCGTGCATTTATGCCTGCAGCTGGCAATGTTAATGGTGATATCGGGGAAATCAACCTTAAAAAAGGACCAACATGCCCACAAATAAAGCCCACCCATTGACCTGTCATACTAGCTTTTTCTTGTACTGCCAATTGCTTCATAATCAGTCAAGTATAGAGGTACTGAAAAATAGTAGCAACCAGCCTGTTTCCTGTAGCAGTTCTTGTGTGGTGACATATTTATTTTTATTCATCTGGACTCATTCGGAATACCCCCACCCCTCGCTGAGCACTGCAGGCTCATCTTATTAGCGAGGGTTCTTGTTTTTCTTCCCAGCACAGTCCGGTATTAAATGACCCGCTCTCAGACAACTTTGTCTTACTTGTGTGCCGTGCTGGAAGAGTTGGTGGTCAAACGAGCAAACTACGTCAAAAGTATTTCCAGGCAATGTAAACTATTCTTTATGATTATTAAAAAAGAGTTGCCTAGTTAAAAAGCAATAGATGATTTTACACAAATTATTATTGAACTAAATACCAGTTCTGAGCCACTCCTGAGTCTCAAATCATGAACGCGTTGCCTTTTTTAATATAAGAAAGGTGGAAACCCTGTGCACAATTGTGAATTTTTTTCACTAGTGGCAAGCAATGTCTGAATTGGTGCTCTGGTTGCTGCATCCCAAGACCATATGCAGTAATCCATGCCATATACATTACATTTTATAGAGGGTGGCATATGCTTACATTTCAGAAACCTTCATTACAAACTCTTGGATTGCTTGATTTACAGATTGTGCACCTATCTCACCTTAATTGTGCAGTATAAACACTATCTAGAGTGTCTAGCAACACAGCCACTTTCAACTTCCTTAGTGCAGGAAATGTACCTTCTATGTGTGGTTACCCTGGATTTTGCTGGACCCTATGTATTTGCTGACTTTAGAGCTTTGTGCACTTTATCCCTGCTAACAAGTAGTACATTGGCTGTGCTCCCCCTTTAACTGTGGGTAAATTGGCTTATTCCTGATTGGTACATTTAACGTGCTTCTAAGTCCCTAGTAGATAGTGTAAAAAGTGCGTGCGAGACCTGGAAGTTAAATGCCACTTGTGGACTTCAGCGCCTATTGTGCGGTCCACTATAGTGGCAGTACAAACATAGTTTCAAACGTATGCTGTGTAGCCTGACTGCTGCAGTTTAAACCTGCAGTGCCACCTGTTAACCTTTAAAAACCTTCTTTTTAAATATTATTAAGTCACCCTTATGTAGGCCTTGCAACCCACAATTTAAGTTGCATGGTATTTAAAAGTAGGACATGTAGAAAATTAACGTTACTATGTCCTGTCACAGTGACAAGGCCCAATCAGGTATTTTTCACTGTGGCAGGCTGGCGTACAGATTAAAATGTGCATACTGTATGTCAAGAATAGAACCAGCAAGAAAAATAATTATAACACTATTTTAATAGCTATTAAAAATCTTATCTAATTGTGCAGTCAGAGTTTAATTAAATATCAAGAAAGGCAACTTATAGAAAGGTAATCTTTATCTGCCTGAACTGTCAGAAGGTTAATTAGTTTAAGCCTTTGGAAGCGCTTAGCCTGCGGCAGCCTTGAATAGGTGTGAAATGACCCCTTCAGGAACAAACAATAGTCTGACCTGTATTGGCAGAGATGACTCCTCTGAACTCCACTGAATATTCAGAGGGGGGGCTGTGGGCATCCTGTGACACCACAACATCGAATCCTGCTTGACAGGTCGGTTGAGCCACATGTACATGGGGAACACTTGGAACTTGAACACTTGGAAGGGAGAGAACAGGATGCAAAGACAATTCTTATATATCACTTGTCTGGTTACTGAAGTCCTACCAGACATATGTCTTTGGGTTTGTTGTGGGTGCAGTACCTGTTTCAAACTAGATTTTAGTATTGGATGTGGAAGGACACTAGGATTACCATAGTACACTCCCCACACAGACCCCCAGTGCAAGTTTAGTGTGGCCGAAGACTTTCACCATCTTGAAATTTTCCTGACACATGGCATTTTGGTAGATATTTGCAGCAAGGCAAACGGGAAGGGTGGCAAAATGGGTAGGGTTGGTCCCCGCAAAATTTTGCCCCTTTGGTTAGAGAGTGCCAAGGAGTCACTCACACCCATTAGCTGGTCATAGGTATGAATGTGGCATCTTCAGGCACCCACTTCAGAACACTCTCTGGATCTTCACATCATCAGAAGAGGACTGAGCCTGCTGTCTGTAACCTGAGAGGAGCCCTGAAAGACTGGACCTATTGCCTCTTTTGTCCAGGGCAAAGAAGTGGACTCCAGGGGTCACTTGGCTAGCCTCCTGTGTGGCTACAGTGAGACAACAACCTATAAGAGGCCTTTTCCTGGATGTACCAAGCTGATTAGTGGCAGCCTGACCTGGACCGGACCATACTATTGGCCCTGCATGTCTCTTAGTGCCTCCCCTGAGGTTCTGAGGGCCTTATTAGTGTACTCCTATTCGTGCTTGGGACTTGAAAACTAAGTTAGAAGGTCCTGACCAGGACGAACCTGGCTGGTATATCTGACCCGCGCTCCTTCATGGTCAGCCTCAAATTGTGTCTAGGTCTCCGTCTACTGCATCCATAGACCATCATTGGTACTCTGTGCTTTTAGGCTCTATTTTCCTTTAATTCTTTAACAAACTCATATGTTCGGGTCCCCTTATTGGATTTTTTTAAATTTTGTTCTTTTGTTTATTAAATGTACTATATTTTACTTATTCATTTACGTTTTAGGTCGAGCCTACAAGACAGCATAGCTGTCTGTTTGCGAAAGATCTATTTTGTTTTTTTAATGAACTTAAAGGTGCTTAAAGCCTACAAATGGTTGTCATAGGTTGGCTTTGTCACTCTCGTCCTTGCTTTTTGCTGGCTTTCCTTGTCCATCTTGTTTGTCCTTCCCCTGGAGCATGATCTCTTTACTTTTGTCCTTGCACTGTTCACTTTTAGGGAACTACTTTATTCTTTTGGGTCAAGCACTCCATGAGAACACATGCGATTTACAGCTCACTCTCCGCAGTGTCCACCCATACAACTCACTCCCCAGCTCTACATGTTGCCCCATCTCTATCGCTTTCGATCAAGAACCATGCCAAATTCCCAACTACTGTGCTCTGTGTTGCTCTTTCTCCTGTGCTTCTCTCCACCTCCTGTTTGTTGTCCTGCCTCTTGCTGCTTTTGGCCGCCCACTATGCACTCTCCATTGCTTACCCAACTAAATCTCCCATCGACTTCTCAATTTGCCCTCCTCTTGAATGGAAGAAAAAAAAACATTATTTTAAGGGCCTGGCACCTGCAATTTGCTGCCAGGTTGTTAATTTTTTAGAGTGCGCTTTCATGCAAATTTAACTTTGATCTGGAATGGTAAACAGTTCCAAAAAAAGGTGGACGTACATCATCATCAAGCTGCCCTAGGAAGGACCACAACCGGGCCCGCTGTAAACAGTGCCATGGGCCCCCACAACCGTTCTCAGCGACCTGCAGCCAGCCAGCAGATGTAAGTTCAGGTCAGCTCGGATATTGGAGTGTGGAAAGAATAAAGTATCTGAGAGTGTCATAAAGACATGCATATGGCCTGCAACAGATCTCCCTTTTCATCGCTTTGTGTTTAACTGTAGATGCACTCCTCCTGCACTTATCTACAGTAGTGCACTAACATATTATAGACTTCCTTATGTGTTCACTTGAGTAGAATATGGATAAAGGTGGAGCTGCTAGGTGCTATTTTCTGAGTTCTGCTTCTTGTAGCCGACCTTATGGCATCACAACTGAACTCGGATGTACGGTAGCAGGAGGCTGGTGATGTCACAAGAACATGGTATGCACTTAGTGAAGAGATTGTTTGCTTCTCTTTTAGTCTCTTGGAGCTGGGTCAAGCTGATAACTGGCTGACATTTTTGATTTTGTAAATGCTTCTGTGATGCACTGCTAGCCCAGTCTAAGGTCTATAGGATCAAAACTGGAATGCTAAGCGCTAAAAAAAGTAGTCACAAATATAATGCATACCTCTCAGCCAGTTTGCAAGAATTATTGCGTAAATCTATTATGTACAGACCTGCCATTGGAGTGTTCCAGGCATTGTTTGAATGTTGGGGACTTAATGTACACTGAGTGACTTTGTGGGATATTGTATTTAGAACTGTCATGGAGATTGGTTTTAACTGATGATTATATAGGATGAATTTAAACACTTTCATCAGCATTCCATTGCCAAGTTATGTATTAAAACACTGACTCTCAGAAGTACCTCACTATTCAGAAAACCAGGCATTCAGCCACTCCATCTAGAACTATTGAAAGTGGCTCATGTTCAGCATTTGGGATTTGAAGAGAAAAATGGTTTGGGACATTTCAAAATCTCTCCCAATCTGTAAAGAGATGTGTGAACGCAGATATGAGGTAGTTATTTATGTCTGCACTTCTAATGCATATCTACTGTCTATAAGCATTTCTAATGCTTATAGACAGTTTGGGAGCTGTTCTGTGCCTGAGTGAAGCTTGTATTGATACTTGCTAAACTGTACCTATTCTGTGTGTGAGCGAAATGAATGAATGAATGAAATTGGATTTCTATAGCGCGTAGCTACCCTGAGGCCTCCTAGCACTTGTGGAGCGAACAGACAGATAGGTTGTCATGCTAACATGAAGTACTGAAGAGATGAGTTTTGAGAAGTTTTCGGAAGGCCAGTATGTTTGGTTCCCCTCGAAGGGTAGGGGGAGAGAATTCCAAAGATTAGAGGCATTCAGGGAGAAAGAGTGTCCACCCCATCTGGATCTTCGTACTTTCCTTGGGGTGGCAAGAAAAGCGGAGCTGGAACGAAGACTCCTAGGGGGTTGATAGGGGGGTGACCAGGGACTGAATGATGGCTGGGCCTGATTTCCACATAGCTCTGTGGGCCAGGCACATGGCCTTGAAATGTATCCTGGACCGAATTGGAAGCCAGTGAAGATTCCTCAAGGCAGGTTTTGCTGATTGTCTCCGAGGAATCTGGAGAAGTTGGCGAGCCGCACAATTCTGGATCACTTGTAATCTCTGGATTGTGGACTGAGGGGCGCCCAAGTACAACGCGTTCCCGTAGTCCAGGCGGGATAGTATGAGGGCTTGCACCATAATCCTCCTCGCCTGGAAAGGGAGCAGGGGGAGGATCTTTCTTAACATTCTCATTAGACCGAAACATGTAGCAGAGAGCTTAGTGGCTTGATGATTAAAACAGAGAGAACTGTCAAGCCGCATGCCTAGGCTCTTAATCTGCTGCTGGGAATAGGGCCGAGACAAGTCTGCCATATAAGTGCCGAGGAGGGTGATGGAGAATTGCCCAGAAACAGCAATTCGGTCTTGTCCCCATTTAGCTTGAGGTGGGAGTGATCCATCCATTCGGCTACCGCCTCTAGGCAAGTACCTAGGGCGCAGGATGATCCCTCAGGGTGGTTTAATGCCACAACCAATTGGGTATCATCTGCGTATGTAATGATCTTTATGCCGAATGGAAGGACTATCTCTGCCAATGGGGCCATATAGGTGTTAAAAAGCATGGGGCTCAGGGAAGAACCCTGGGGGACCCCACAGCTAAGAGGCCGCCGGTTTGATGTGGCAGTTCCTTCAAAGACTTGAAAGAACTGATCCTTTAGAAAGGACTGAAGCCAGGTAAGTGCCAAGTTTGTCACTCCAAGATTTTTTAAGCGCTCAAGCAAGATATTATGATCAACAGTGTCGAAGGCGGCACTGAGGTCTAAAAGAATGATTGCTGCTGAGCCGCCCTGGTCCAGAAGTCTCCTTGCCTCCTCTGTTACAGCCAGAAGGGCCGTCTCAGTCCCGAGCTGAGGACGGAATCCTGTTTGAGAGACATGAAGCAAGTTGTTGGATTCTAAGTACTGTACCAGCGTGGAATTTGTGTCTCTCAATCAATTTACTCAGCCATGGAAGGAGAGAGATGGGATGGTAGTTGGCCATATTGGAGTGATCTAGATTGGGTTTTTTCAAAAGGGCTCTAACCTGAGCACATTTCCATGCCAGGGGTACCGTGCGGAAGTAATGGAGGAGTTTAAGGCATCTAAGATGACTGGGCGAATAGCATTGGTGACTAATGAGAGGTACTGCGGAGGCGCGGGATCCATGGGAGAGCCCGAGGTTACCCTAGAAATAAGAGAATCCAGGGAATCTGCGTCTAACAAAGGAAACTCTCCTAGAGAGCACTTTAGTTCGGGGTGCAAACTTCTAGTGCTGAGAGCTGAGGACTCAGTCAGATGGGGAGGAAAATGCAGACATATCAAATGGATTTTTTGATTAAAGTATTCTGCCAGATTGTTACAACGATCTGGCGCTCCCTCCGTTTTGGGGGGTTATGTGGCATGTTGGAGAGGGATTTAGCGATACGAAAGATCTCTTTAGGAGAGTTGGCAGCTGCATTGATCCTCTCCTCGTAGAAGGTGGTTTGTGTGATTTTAATTTCTGCCTTATAACTCCTAATTGCCTCTCTATAATCATTTTTCCTCTCTTCTGCAAAATTCTGTCTCCATCTCCTTTCAAATTTCCTGCAAGTCTGCTTAAGCTCCCTTAATTTAGGGGAAAACCATGGTGCCGATTTTTGCTTAAGTCTCTTATGAGAGGGTTTTTGGGAAGTATAGTGTCCAATGAGCTTTGGATCCATAAATTGAAGTTATTATTTGCCATCTCAGGGTTAGGGTCACTTTGAGGTCTGGTGGCATCAAGAGCTGTAGTCCATTGGCTAATGGAGAGATTCGACCATTTCCTTTCTAATGTCAAAGTAGCGCTCTGGGGTGGAGTGGGGGCCAAGGTCTCCCAGACCAGGGGAATTAGCGAGTGATCAGTCCAAGGGAGGGGGATGGGAGTGCCAACCAAGAGATTCTCATCATTACTGAACACAGGGTCAAGGAGATGGCCTTTGTCGTGCGGGGGGGGCGAAGCCTTTCTGCTTAATTTGGAGTGCCGAGAGGCTTGTTGATAACTCATTTGCCAGAGGGTTGGAGGGGTCATCCATGTGGATGTTTAGATCCCCCAGTATTGTAAAGTTAGCTGGAGTTAGTGCTAAGTTGGCAACAAGTGTGGGAAGTGCACTAAGAAATTGACCTATGGGACCTGGGGGTCGGTAGAGCAGTAAGCCGGAAAAGGTGCTGGTAGTTGAAAATTCTAGAGAGAAGTTCATGCTTTCGCAGTCTGGTGGCTCGTCCGTAGAAGACCGGCAACTAAAGTTGTCTTTAAATATTATAGCTAGTCCCCCACATCTTCCAGTCTTATGGTCTACTCTGTGTATTAAATATCCAGGTGGCAGGGTTTGAATAATGACTGGGTCAACTTCGTCTTGTAACCAGGTTTCCGTCAGGAATAAGGCATCTGGTTTAAGGTCGTCTAGTAGGAGTGCAAGTTCAACTGAATGCCTAGGAAGGGAACGACAATTTAGGAGGAAGAGTTTTAAGGGCGGGCCAAGTAAAGGTGCGTCCTTGCTGTGAGATTGAAACTTAAAATTACAATAGGAGCAGCAAGAGGGACTGTTAGCAATGTTCATTGAGTGTAAACAGTTGATACCAGTGGCCCCTCTCAGATCAATCAATGTCTGAGCACTATAAATGAGATTATTTTTAAAACTGCCAGGGGTCGAGGCCCCTGGTCCCGGACGGGCGCAGACGGGCTTGCCTTTGGCGCGCCAGTGGCGCGCCCGCTGCACGCGTCCGCTGTGCGTGCGATCGGGCATCCGGTTAAGTAGCAGTGAAGCGCGAAGACTAGTGCGCTGACTGCAGCCGGAAGTGTCCCGGCCTGAAAGTGACTCCTGAGAACGCCCTCCGCTCAACGGCACTTGCCGAGTCGGACCGGGGCGTGGGAGCAATCAGATGCGGGTGAGAGAAACTGTGCAAATTGCAATTTAAAATGTAGGCAAAGGAACATGCGAAGCAAAACAGTACAGATTTTGTTTAAAACGGGCTAAAAAGATTTAAGCAACAGATAAGCATCTTTCAGCAGCTAGCAGCACTACCCCTAATCAGGTTCTGCCGCGTCCGCTGCGCGTGCGATCGGGCATCCGGTTAAGTAGCAGTGTAGCGCGAAGACTAGTGCGCTGACTGCAGCCGGAAGTGTCCCGCCCTGAAAGTGACTCCTGAGAACGCCCTCCGCTCAACGGCACTTGCCGAGTCGGACCGGGGCGTGGGAGCAATCAGATGCGGGTGAGTGAAATTGTGCAAATTGCAATTTAAAATGTAGGCAAAGGAACATGCGAAGCAAAACAGTACAGATTTTGTTTAAAACAGGCTAAAAAGATTTAAGCAACAGATAAGCATCTTTCAGCAGCTAGCAGCACTACCCATAATCAGGTTCTGCCTATTCTGTGCTTGGTCTCTGTCGAGAAACAAGATTGCTGTGCAACGATCTAAGCTGTATTTTATGGTTAAGTGAAGCTTGAATAGATTTCTTGCTTGCCCATTTGTGTTTTAGAAAAACTTGCAGTGCTACTCCCAGTGCTAATATATTTGTTCCAGGACCTATTCTGTGCGTGAGGGACGCTTGCCTTCCTACTGCCACCTGTGCTACTCTTGTTCTGTTATGAGAGGGAATCCTTTGTTGCTGATCCCTGTGCTAGTGTGGCTTTGTGTGTGAGGGAAACCTGGGCTGCTTCTTGTGCTGTTTGTGAGAATAAGCTTACACTGCTACTACCTGTATTGCACCCATTTTGTGTGTAATGGAAGCATGCATTTCTGCTGCTTGTTCTATACGAGATCTGTACTATACTAAAGACAACACAATTAGAAGGGCACAGTGACATTTTCTAATTGAGATTCTGGGAAGTTATATTCTTCTGTAAATAGATTTTTAGGTCTTGTATACAGAGAACGTTTAGCTATCTCTTGTCGAAGACCGGTTAGTGACTATAAAACCACTTTGTCATTTGGTTGTTTCTTTTTCAGTTGCTTTCCCTCCTCCAGATTATAGCTGTTTAACATCCTTTTGATTGGATTACTGCTTACATTCAGCGTATTACTTTTTAGGTCTCAACTCCCAGGTTGTGCAAGCTGGCTTGTTGTGAAAGACCGATTGTGGGGTTATCCAGACTTTACAGTTGGGTTAAAGCTCAGCCATTGCTTACCATTGTCACTCTCATTTGATTGCTTCTTATTCGTTGGCTTGTCTTTCTCTTCCTGTGTTTGTCCCTTCCCTGAATATTAACCAATTTACCTTAGTTCTGATGGGCTGACGTTTATCCTTCCACTCCACCCTTTCAGACAGCTACTTTTTTTCTTTTTGGTCATGCACGGCAGAAGAGTGCATATGGTTTTATGCCCTATGTCGTGTGAATCTGCCCCCGATCTAAGTGCTTCTCTCTCACTTACACGCTGCCCACTCCCTCTCTTTTTCTCTTTCTCTTGCCCCCCCTCACATTGCTCGCTCTCTTGTGCACTTCACTTCTGCCCTCTGTGTAGCTTTCTTCCTGCTTCCCACCTCCACTACTCCCCCAACAGCCAGGATTTATTTTTGTTTTATTCCACTCCTCCATTGCCATCATAGTCCTGCTTCTTTTTTTTTTTGCTGGTTGAAAAAAGTGTGTTTTTAAAAACAAATTTTTTAGGGAATTGGCAGCACATTGCCTTAAAGCAGTTTTGCACTTCTTCAATGTGCTTTTTTAAATTTACTGATTAATCTTGGATCAGTAAATAAAACAAATGGTGCCTGCATCATTTATTATTAGGCTGTTTATTATTAGGCTTTCATATGCATGTTGATACACATGCCGGTATGTTATTACCAATGTGCACACCTACAAAATGCGGCTACGTCATCACACTTTTTTTCTTTTCTTTTGGACATGCTGCTCAGCATTGGCAAAAATGTTTTTTGCTGACACTGTACAGCAAAAGGCATTGGCAAAGGCAAAAGGCGAGACCTATTGCTTTGCCAATGCTTATTATTTATTGGTATTTTGACTTTAATACTGTTTTGCCACTGCATAAATGATTTACACATTTCCCTGAATTAGGCCTGTCGGGCCTGTGCTATAGCTACCAGGGGGTTGAGTTAATGTTAATTTTGTGACTTTGATGGTTCACCCTTACGACGGTTGTGATTATTCCTTGAGGCGGGTAGTTCCATTTCATAAACTCTGCTTAGAGGAACTTAACCATCCATAAAGCTGGCGATTTGCAAAGGAGGTGTTTGTATGTAAGCAGTGCAGGAAAGGAGGGGGGTTCAGCAGCTGCTATTGAGCCGGCTTTGGTATCTAGGCTGGACCCAATGAAATATCCTGAATTTGTCCCAGTGTAATTTGCCAGCACTGGGATACATTCAGAAGCCCCTGCGCACTGCTTGCTTTCTGTTCGGAGCAGCAACCTGCAGGCGGGAGAGGGCTATCATATTTTCACTTCCAACTTCTCCCAAAACTAAGGCCTCACTTAAAGGGCCATCGCCCCATCTCTTTGTTGGATCTCATACTGGCTGGGAGCTATCTGGAGCCGAACGCCTAGATGCCAATGTAGAGGAGGAAAAAACTTTGCTTGTTATCACTTCACAAATACTTAACAGAAAATCTCATTTGGAGGCAGGTTTTTGATTTTGTTCAACTCCTTTATGTATGAGATATGAGTGTATGGTGAGCATGTCAAATGTATCATTCTGTGTGAGAAATAACGATTGAAATAGCACTTATTATATTTTTTAATTAAAAATAATTGCTCATCCCTATGTAGAGTATCGGAGTGCTTTACATCACACACATGTTATACGGAATTCCTAGTTTTATTTCCCTGCACTGTGCCCTCAGGGCAGCACTTTCTGCAATACAGAATAACTACTTTTCAAACCTCCACAAAAATACTTGGGGAAATGAACATACCCCAAAAAATGTTGCAAGAGGAGTTAGAATAGTCTAAATAAGCCCCCTGGAATATTTGGAGCAAAGTTGCCCTTTACCCTAATGTTCAGGACTGGAATTAGAATAGTAAATCTGACCTCACAGTGTCCGCCACGCCCACTCCTGCCCTGAGGGTGCAGTTCAAGGCAAGAAGCACAAACATGCTTATACAGGGATAATAAAGCATACAAGTGTGTAAATCATTGTACAGAAAATGTTACATAAGAAAATAAGGGTTACATGGTGTAGGAGTCGCATATCGTCCATACTGGCATTATATGGAAAAGTGAATAGTCTAGAGAAACACAAAGTCAGGATTTAAAATATAACGCAGTGATGTGGGTTGTTTGTACTGGTAAGACTTTATGATTACCCGAAGGAACCCTTTTTAGCAACTTTAGAAAAACGAATAATTGCGAAACAGAACAATAAGGTTCTGAACCCATGCCCTGAACTTTGCTTGCAGCTCCTTCATGCTGATTCTCTGTGCTATATTAGAAGTACTTCAACTTACAAACTTCAAGTAGTAAAAGTATCCCTGTGACAAAAGCAGTAAACCACCGAACTATCTACATCAAATTCTAATCTGTGATCTGCATCTTACACAATGTTCTTTGCAGCAGTGTTTGTTATGTTATGCAGATTTGTATAGCGCACAGTCACCTGGGAGGGTATTCTGGCGCTGAGGAGGTGTGAGTCTAGGCACACCTAGAGCCTAGTGGGGCTATTCAAAAAGCCAGGTCTTCAGCTTCTTGCGGAATTCAAGAAGCGAGGAGGAGGTACTAATGTGTAGCGGCAGGCAGTTACACGCTTTAGGGGTGATGTAGGAGAAGGCTCGACCGCCAGATATGGTTTTCCTTATGCGTGGGATTTGTGCAAGTAGGAGTCCAGACTTTTTGTCAAAACTGTGACTAGACAAATCTCACATTTCCAGCACGTGCATGAATCCCCAGAGTTATTTTACTATAATAATGATCGCCTGAAAATTACTAGACACACACATAGATCTCTGCAGGAGGTGCCTTAACCTCTATATAATATTTCAAAATACAACTCATTGTTACCAAATGAGTAAGCCAGAACATATTTAATGTCACATTTGTCCTTGTTGCCAATTTCTCTGTGGCAGAGTTTAAAAAAACCAAATGTATAAGTTGACCGGCTCTGCTTTTCATAATCCTACCCCTTGTGATTCCACCCCCTTTCCACTGCACACCTTGACCCCCAAATCATGGGTGCCGGAATAAATGTCTTCCATTTCCAGCACTGCATGTAACTGAATCCAAAGTTGTCCCGAATGTAGACTGAGAGCGGCAATCCGTAATTGTTTTCTCCATCCGTCTTTTTTTCAAATTCAACGTTTCTTTCTTGTAAAATCAATGTGTTACTTTTCCCTTGATGGTAAAACTGCCTATGGGGCAATGGAATCTGGCAACCAACCGTATGCTATATCGGTATAAAGGTATATTTCTTGAAAAATCTCATGTGGTTCTTTAGTTCCTTTATCAAACAACAGTGACACAAGCTGTCCTTCATTACTACAAGAAAGAGGCTGCTTGTTAGATAGACCAGGTACTCCCCAGGCCGTCTCAACTGAAGAGATCAGTTACCGATTTTTGTCATAGATCACGTTAGCATTTATGTTTTCATATAAATGAGGTAACTGGAAAGCATTTAATTACTGAGACAGCGCATCCATGCCAAAAAAGTCTGTGCTTTATGTAGCAGAACAGTGGGTCCTTGCATTCTTCCTATGACCATTTGCAGCCCTGCAGCTTTTGTGACTTTGTCATACGACAGCAGCGAGAGAAAACAAGCATTGGCATAGCCAATAGGTCTCGCCTTTGGGACCTTATAAGTGTTTAGTTATCCAGCACAATATCCTTGGTGCAACAACATCAAGTGTTGCATGGCTAAACACTTATAAGGTCCCAAAGGCGAGACATATTGGCTATGCCAATGCTTGTTTAGTGTGCCAGCAGCGCAAAAGTGGTAATGAGAAGAACGAAATTAGGCAAAAGCCGCACTAGAAACATCCAACGTCAAGAGAGAGTGCATAATAGAATAATCAGCGGAGTAAATAGGAGCAGAAAATTCTAGAAGAATAAGGACAGAATACTTGCTGTTTATTAGGCCGGGTACACAAAGAATTCGGCCCAGAACGCAGTAGATTAACCTGCCTGCAAGTGATACGGAACAAAAGAGAAAGTTATTAACTAGGACACTAGGTGAAAAAAAGAAAGGTGAGAAAAGACAATACTTAAGGACTTTGGAAAATAATCGGAGCAACAAGATGGGTCGCTAGTTTGATAAATCATTAGAGTACAGCGATGTTTTTTAACCACAGGAAGAACAATATTTGATTATAGGAAAAAGAAAAAAATCCCATTACGTGTAGTTGTTTTAGACACGAAATATGCAAAGTTTGAGAAATGCCTGTGGGGACGCAAAAATTCGAAATGACATTTCATGAGGTGCGGACCCGAGCGGAGCACAGGACAACGTTGCCTGTAGTATGCTCTTGCAGGTGGTCCGAATCCGGATTCTCTGCCTGGTAATTACTCCCTTGGGGGCCTTTTAGCTGTCTGGGCACACTGGGGGAGGGGGTGGGGGCGAGGGCACCAAGGACGGTGTTAGCGGACAGGCAGCTCCGACTGTAAAAGAAAGAGACCCCTTGGCTCACTGTGCCTGGCTCTCTAACGGAGGGGCACCTTGGCACTTACGTAAGCACAGGCAGACTAGACTCTCAAAAGGGGCACAACACAGGCCCCTGCGGCGCAGCGGGGCCCCCTCTCAGCCAATGAATATCTGTGAGATGTCAGCCTCGGGGCCCCTCATTGTATTCCTCAGCCCACCCCACCCCCAAATAATTTTGCGTTACGCCGCTACCTCACATGGGCTAGCACACACAGAGCTTGAACAGCAGGGCGCAGGGTTGTTCTCTCTCACTGGTATTTCTGCCCAGCAAAGTAGATTCTGTAGAGGCCAACAGTTGTGCCAACACTGACCATCTATACAGCACCCATTATAGACCCAGTCTCACCCACTTCAACAAATGCAGTTTTATCACCCATGCTAGATGGAAGAATACTGCAATATTCCAACCCTAGGCTAGCCTTTTAGAAAACAATGCATCTTGGGAGTTGTAGTCTTAATTCAATTTTCTGGGCTAAGATATCAGAGCCTAATGTTTGTAAAAGCGTTATGACTGGGAGCACAGCGCCCTCGGGCTAGAAGTCACAGTGGAGTTTGGGGTGGTTAGTCATCACCCGCTTCACTCCGTAATTGCAGAAATGTAGCTGTCGGGAGGGGAGGGAGAGGGAGAGGGAGAGGGAGAGAGAGAGACAGACAGAGACACACATTTTTGGAATAATCACAAGATGGCCGCCGAGTAGGAGCCTCCTCGAGGAGCTCCCGGTTTAGGGATTACCAATTTGGTAGTTATCCCCGCTTTAACCGCTCCTCCGGCCCACCCTTCCGCCTACACTGGACTAAACGACATAGCGGAACGCACAGGGATCTACCTGGTGTTTTAGACCTCTAAAATCAATTCTATTTGATCATCTTACCTGCGGGTCCGTCCAGCCGGGAGGCTGGGGTCCGTCCCTCCACTGCTGGACGCTGCTTTGGCTCCGTGCTGCTCATCGGCTCCACTCGCCACAGACCTGGTGGGGTCGTTATCCACAGTTCCGAGCCGTCGGTCTTCGTCTCCACTGGTACCCCCGTCGCTGCGCAGCCTACTCCTCCTTGATGCTGGATTGGCGGGCTGAGCGGCGAGGATCCTCGGGACAGGTACCCTATCCTTGGGGCGCCCACGATGTCCACTGGAACCGCCAGGGAGTTTCTGTCTGGTACTGGTGAGCCCTGTCGTCCGTGAGTGCCGAAGTGGAAATCGGCAGCTGCATTTGCCCAGCGGGTACTATCTCCCCCTCCCTTGGTGGAGGACCCTTCAGACAGCGGTTCAGGGGCTTGCGTCTTCCGACCTCGGCGTGACTCAGACCCCATCCTGCAGCTGCGGCGCTGCGACTCTGCCTGGAGAACGGCGATGTCCTTTTGCCCTACTCAGAGGACGCTGACACCTTCTCTCCTGCTGAAGTCGGTCGTGGCACTGCCCCCTCGGGACCGGCACGGAGTTCTGTCTTCCTTGCGCTGCTACCCTTCCTAGGGGACACCGACATCCTCTCCCCAGCCCCCCAGCCGAGGGCCGGCGGGGCCCGGCTCCCTCGGGACCTGCCTGGAGTCTTGTTCGCCGTGTGGTCGGTTATGCTGGTTGGTCCTCACTGCCGAACGTGCCGGTGTGTTGCACACTGTGCGGGCATAGCTCTCGAGGCAGCATGGGATGTAAATTCAGACCAGCGTAATTGGGGCTGTGTACTTGCCCACCTTTGGGCATCTCAAATACTTTATTGATGACCCTTGCCTCTTCCGGGGACTTTGACCGAGAGAGGACTTCCCCCCTGGGTTTGGCTTTTTTTTTCACCCCTAGGGCATTATCTAGCAGGCATATCGGACCTCGCACTCTGGCCTTCTGTCTCCGCCCCCCCTCCCCGGACCTAGAGACTAGAGGGGGGAAAAAAAAATTTTTTTTTTTAAAAAGACTCGACCCTCTGTACTCATATGGGGGCCATCTTGGGATGTGGACACTGATTCTTTGATGTTGTGGCATAACTTGTCTGACCAACCGAAAGAGACAAAGGACTCGCCCCTCTTTACTCCTATGGGGGCCATCTTGGACTGTTGATGTTGAGGTATGATGACTAGACCCAATTTAGTCTGAGAAGTGACAGGACTCTTTTATCATTGCTCCTTGTATGTTCCAAAATTTCTGCCCCCACTATATATTCCCATATTACGCTAGAAACCCCATGCTGCCCACAGCTATCCCACTGCCCCCGATATACACTACACCTTAGGCCAATATTTGGACCCTCTTAATCTTATGCTTTGACTCTCTGGGCTGAACGGCCTCCCTACAGTGTAAACCAACTAGACTCCATCGTAATTGCTTCTTCTCCCGGCTGCTCGACTATCTGCATTTTATGCACTACTTCTACCAGTTGTCTATCTCCCTTGGCGCTACTTACACGCCAACAGAGCTACCTCGTATGGAGGCTTTGTGATCAGAATGTGTCTCCTTAACTGCTGCCAAACACTTTGGACCCCATTCGGCCTACACCAAGATGCTCCCAACTTACTGTGCAATTCGCCCCTTTAGTATCTAACTCATATTGACGCCTCTATATTTTACATGTCTCACTACCCACGGCGTGACAATTTGTAATTTTACCCCTGATCTATCACCTGATATTTTTGATCTATCATGATCTGGGTATCCAAACGGACCTACCCCTCCTTGATGCTCTTACATTACCAATGTTAGGTTTCTTGCTACTAAGACACCGATATTTTTACCTTTCGCTGTACGTGCACCCAAATTTATCTACCTCATTGTTGCCTTGCCTCTGGCTAATTTATCTATCTCTCGTATGTAATTGTTGATACGATATTCTTAGTCTAATGTACTTCATGCCCTTAATACTGACCTACCCCTTCTTGGTCGTAGACTTTTTGTACTCATACTTATTTTATATGTATAATGATACTAGATTGTGTCCTTATATTTTAAATGTATTGTTGCCTGCTGTTAGGACATAGGATGTTTTTACCCTATGCGTTATGTGTGCCCAAATCTATCTATTTTAAATATATTGTTGCCTGCTGCTAGGACAGGGGATGTTTTTACCCTATGCGTTACGTGCGCCCAAATCTATCTACCTCACTTTTGCGACTGTTTATTGCAATTGTTGCCTTGCCTCTTGCTTATCCACCCTGTCCCTCATGTTGAATTGCTGATTTGAGGGGCCTAACCGAATTCACTTCATGCTCCCAAACTGATCTACCCCTTCTTGATTGTCTACCCTGATAGTTACATTGCCGGCTCCTTAATTATCCACACTACTGCATATAGCACGTTGCCTCTTAGCCTTATCCGGATTTCCCTCCTATTCTCCTCCTCCCTCTCCCTCCAGTCCGGTTGAGACGATCTCCCCAACTGACTGACCAATTCCTCATCCTCCCCTTCCGAACCGTGCTGAATCGGATTACGGACTTAACTCTTTTCCCAACGCTTTTCCGTCTAAGCCACCTTAATACAAGGCCCTTGCCCTGGACTTTGAGCTAATTGCCCACCCACTGACTTTCTACCACCCCCCGCTTCCATTCTCCCCCACCCTTATGCCTCCTTATAATTTCCTGCTCGCTCAATTGACCATCCTTGCATAATTACCATGCCTCCCCTCAATGACACCCCTTCAGCACTGGACACACACATAGCTAGGAGTAGCCCCAATTCTTGGACTATCCTTTACCCTCCCAACCTTTCCAAAAATGCTAAGAAGAACCTGAAACATAAAACATTAAAACATCACCAAGAAACCTTATTCGTTGACAACTATCTTAGCCTCACCTCCATTATTAAAACTAACTACATCTTTTACACCAGACGCCCCTCAAAATGGAAAAGTATCTTCCTCCACTACCTACCCATAACGAAATCTTGCAAAATTCCTTATGGATTGAAACTGTCCACCACCCCTTCCTCCACTTTCTCAGGTGAAATTGACATCTCTATCTTTAAATCCAGAAATATCCTCATACAAGCCTCACAAAACCATCTCACCATCTTCGAGCACCACTTCAGCACCTTGCAAGCTCTACTATACTCCCCTTCCCAGATCTCCGCAGCCTCTCATTCTCAGGATGCCACCCCGGCCTCACCACTTTCGACATCAACCCTGCCGCTTCTTGATTCGACAACTACCAATAAAGTTGCCCAATCCCAGACCTTGGAACCCACCGCCTCCCGAGCGTCCTCTCCCTCATGTTACACTTCCACATCCTCCCTTTCCACTCAAACCCCCCACTTCCCCCTCATCTGCCTCTCCACCTTCTCCTGACATTCTTTCATCTCATTCAGCCACCCAATCCCTCACCCCTCAACATGATTCACCCCCACTCAACCCTAATCACTCCCTTCTCACCCCTCCTCAGGACCCTCTCCCACTCAACCCTAATCACTCCCTTCTTACCTCTCATCCTTCCCTCCCTCCTCAGACTGATCCCCCTCCCCGTTCCCTCTATACACTGAGCCCACTCACATTGACCCCCTACTGCTCCACCAGGGACACCAATCTCTCGCAAACTAAGTGACTTCCACCCCCTCAGACAAGATTGCTCCCCCCCTCACCCGCCCCATGCCCCCTTTTCTTCTCTCAGTACCCATCAGACCCCTTGGTACGCTGGCTTTCACTCTACAACCCATCCTCAGCCTAGCACCCTGAACACCCCTCACCTCCCACCACCTGGGTTCCCTCCACTTCCACTGCCCATGCCTCTCTTACGGCCTAATTCGGAACTTGCCCCCTCCCCCTGACCTCCTTGCCCCCCTCCTTCTACACTTTTAACCCAATCGCTTCTTAACTTTGACCTCCACCTCTCTATCCTGTCGCTGGAACTTTCATCTCTTAGGAACGACTTTAACGCCCTCTCCGATTCTATCCTTGTCAACCATACCCTTTCTAAGGGCGCTATTCAAACTAATCCTACTCTCCTCCAACACATGAACATCTCCCCTTACGGTATTTCCAGCAATGAACCCCCCGATAGATGTCCCCTATTACCACCCCAATCCCTGATCCATCTTTCCTCCCTGAACCCCGGGGACACAAAAAATACCCCCTCCCCTACCCCCATGACTACTGACCCTCTTGCACCTCACTCTACGGCCCTGGTAACCCAGGGGCGAAGCCACAGCCTTACTTCCCCTGTCCCGCCCAGGCCTCCTCCGCAAATCACCATTACTTCTGACCCCCCCACTCTACACTCCTCTATTCCGGTGATCATGGGGAGAAGTCGTATCCCGACCTCCCCTGGCTCACCCAGACCTCCCCCGCAACTCATCTCCATCCATTCCGGCTGTCCCCCCAAAATCAATCCTGAACCCAT
Source organism: Calotriton arnoldi (assembly GCA_963921515.1). Classification (NCBI taxonomy): domain Eukaryota; kingdom Metazoa; phylum Chordata; class Amphibia; order Caudata; family Salamandridae; genus Calotriton; species Calotriton arnoldi. The sequence continues at coordinate 5,678,087 of CAWUFW010000005.1, read as the reverse complement.
CAACTGCATGCTTGTCAACTGCCGATCGGCTGCACGACATGCAACAGAAATTGCGGAAACCATCCTTAGTGAAGCCATTGACATCGCGTTTCTTACAGAAACCTGGCTCAAAGCTCACTCCTCATCTATTCTTGATCTACTCTCTCCTCCGGGCTACTCCATCCTCAGAAAAGATAGGCTTGGTAAAATTGGAGGGGGTCTAGCCATCATCTATAAAGACGATCTACAAATCTCCCTTGTTCAGAACCCCGAGCAAACCACCTTCGAATACATGGGAGCCGAACTTAAAGTTCAGGGTTCCCCCCCCATTCGACTAAATAATATCTACCATCCCCCCGGAGACCCTATGCCCTTTGTGGAGGAATTTTCTGACCTGCTCTCCCAAGCCTCGATATCTAACTCTAAAAACCTCTTCCTCGGATACTTTAATATTCATTGGAACAATAATGATGATCCTTCGGTCATCATCCTCAATGACCTCCTCGATGTTACTGACGTCAAGCAACTCTGCCATGCACCAACACATTCCAAAGGGGCTACCCTTGATGCTATCATTACTAGCAAAGATCTTGCTTCCCTTTCCCACATTGTCCCCATCGACTGGTCAGACCATCACCTTATCCTCTTCACAATCAATAGCTCCATACCTCCCCCGGCCTCTCAAAACATGAAACACTGGAAACTAACTAGAAATCTTCACCTTATTCCTCCAGGCGTTCTGGAGACTAAGATTAAAGCAAAACTTCAACTGTCAACTCCCTCACAAAATGCTAATGACCTTACCGAACACTACAACAAATCCATCATTGAGGTCCTTGACCAAATTGCCCCAGCCAAACTAAAACCACAAAAAAACAACCCCCTAAATCCTGGTTTAACGCTGATCTTAACAACGAAAGACGCTCGCTTAGGCTGACCGAGCGCACGTGGAGACAACACCCTCGCCACCAAATCTTGCCCTCCTTAGAACCGCTAGGGCTAATTACAAAAACACATCCTCAATGAAAAGGCCTCCTTTCTCCGCACACAACTCGATCGGGCCAAAAATAGACCCAGGGAACTATTCAGCATTATTAAAAATCAAACAGCTCTGCCCCCCCCCAAATTAATGGCCTCTGTGGAAAGATGTGAAGAAATCGCAAACTTCTTTTCCGAAAAAATCGCTAAGATTGATCTATCCTTTACTCCATCCCCCCCGCCAATGTGCTCCCTACCCCTCCTTGACCCCCCGCCCAAGTCTCCTTTCACACCTCCGCCCCCTCCTGACTCTGTCCATCCCCCTTCCATCGTCGCCCTTCCGGCTCATCTCCAGACCATCCCACAGCCAAAAAATAATGCATCCTGGTTTAACTTCAGCCCAGTTACTGAGCGGGAAGTCTACAACATCATCACTAAGCTTAAACCCTCCTCTCATACCATGGACCCTCTCCCCGCCAACCTTGTTAAAGAGTTGAAACATATCATCACCCCTTATTGGACTAACATCATCAACTCCTCCTTTGCCACAGGATGTGTCCCTGTCTCCCTCCAACTCGGCCAAATTACTCCCACCCTCAAAAATGCTAATGCTGACCCCACCGACCTGAATAATCTGCGCCCTATCTCTAATTTGCCGCTTCTATCCAAGGCCCTCGAAAAATGTGCCCTGCGCCAACTAGACAAGCACATTGACTCCTTCAGCCTTTTGGATACATTACAGTCAGGCTTTAGAAAAGGCTGCAGTACCGAAACTGCGATGCTCAACATTGTTGATGACATCCACCACTCCCTTGACAAAGGAGAAGCCTCCCTTCTCATCCTTCTTGACCTCTCTGCGGCTTTCGATACTGTCAACCACTCCGCCTTACTGAACACCCTCGAAAATCGGTTCGGCCTCAATGGTCCTGTCCTTGAATGGTTCTCCTCCTTCTTTCACCACAGAACCCAACAAATTAAGATCAGCCAGTGCCTCTCTAAACCCACTCCTGTCCCACTGGGCGTTCCCCAGGGGTCCATTCTCTCTCCCTCCCTATTTAACCTCTTCATGGAGCCCCTCACCCTCATTCTCAAGCAAGCAGGAATCAACTACCACCTCTATGCGGATGATACCCAGCTTTACTATAAGATCAAATCCCAATCTGATATTCTTCACCTTAATGATGCCCTGACCAAGATACAACAATGGTTCCATCACAATCACCTTAAACTCAACCCCCAAAAACGGAAGTCATTCTCTTCGCTCCTAAAAACAACCGACTCCCCATCCTCCACTGGATCTCTGACCTTAAAGCTCTCAATTGCTCTCTGTCCACCTCTAACTCAGTTAAATCCCTCGGAATAAGCATTGATCAGAACCTAAGCCTCTCTCCCCACATAAAAAACGCTGCCAAAGGTGCTCTTTTCTCTCTTCTTCACCTCAAGAAAATCAAACCCTTCATTCCTGCTGATGACTTCAAAATAGTTGTTCAATCACTAGTACTTTCTAGACTGGACTATGGCAATGCCATTCTCTCTGGAACTCCGAAAGTCTACTTAGCCCCAATAAAATCTGTCCTTAACCTCGCAGCCAGGCTTATCTCAGATTGTAAGCGGTATGACCACATCTCCCCCATCCTCAAAGAACTCAAGTGGCTTCCCATTGAAGGCCGATCCACCTACAAGAATGCTTGCATTACGCATAAAGCCCTGCACCATCAAACCCCAGCATATCTCTCGGATAAACTCCACAAAACGGGCTGCTCAAGAGAATTGAGGAGTACAAATACTCTTATGCTAGTCCCCCCCTTGGTTAATAAGAAAGCCACCCAACTCCGCTCTTTCTCCGGCAATGCACCTACTATTTGGAACTCACTCCCTAAAGATCTACGCTGCAATCCCTCCTACTCCAGCTTCAAAAGAGATCTTAAAAGGCACCTTCTCAACAAATACTGGGGTCCTTAAACCTACCACTATACGGAGTTCCACATCCTGCTCATGCTATTGTCAGATGCCCCCCACTTTATACTTGATTCACTGCACCCCACTCCTCCCATCCTTACATATACTTCCACTTCCCCCCTTACTAGTCCTCCTATAATCATGACCTAGCCCCACATGCCACCTCCTCTCCCTTCACCCTCCTCTGCTCCCCCCTACCTCTTTATTGTCTCCCCCCCTTCCCAGTTAACCCATGTTAGTCCTGCCAACCAACTCCGGCTATGGCCTAATTTGTACCTTTGACTTTCTCGACCTTGTATTGACTGTTCTTGGCTTATGATTTTGATTATTTGCCACTGCTTTTTGTACAAATGTTATTTTGCAACTTGCTCCTCTCTTAACCCTTGTGAAGCGCTCTGATACCTTTGGGTCTAGCCAGCGCTATATAAAACTGTTTAAATAAAATAAAATAAATAAATAAATAAATTTTCATCTTTGTGATACATGGTGGGGAAAAAAATATTGATTAGTATCTTGGGAGCCTGTGTCGGGCATTCAAGGTGGGCAGGGTAGATTAAGATGTATCAAGCCAAAGATGGGTCAGTTATCATGGTTCCTCACTCTTTGGAGTTTATTAAGGTACCTTTTAATGGAAGGCTTGTACAAGTTACACTTCATACAACTATTATTTGTAAGGTATCATGATTTGTATATCCTTTTCCAATCATGGTTTCAGAGCAGATGTCAGTAAAATAGCAACAACATATAACGTTGGTGCTACCTTGCTTGTACATTAAGGCCCCCAAACATTTTGGTCGAATTTTAAATAAAGGAACGGAAATCTTTTAAAGACTTCAAGTCGTGAAAATAACACAACAATCAGTAATAATTCTAAGAATATATTTGGTGACTCTATCCCCAGTCTCATATAGTGACCTCTAATTCTAGGTGTACTTCCCCTTCAAGTATTTGTTTTGTATTGATTTGATTTATAAATTTGAGTGTCTCCCTCATATCTTTTTTTAATATGACTTGTGGTTTGAACCGTGTATCATTTTGATATGACCAGTTTGTTATTATCCCTTTTGGAGTTTTCCCTTCAAAATTTGACTTTTTATGTTTCCTGCTCTGCATAACTCTCCATAAGCGTTATCACATTCGTTTTGGTGCTGTGCACTGCCTAACCATATTCTGCAACTAAGTTAAAATCACAAAGACAAACTCACATGCTCACCTTATGGTTTTTTTCCCCAATCTTTTGTTCCATTCCGTGCTGGATGGCTAGAGTTTGAGGGTTGATATTTGCAAATACATCATCTCGTTGAATGTATCTTAATCGTGAAAGAATCCTTATTTTAAAATAAATAGACTACCCAATGTGCTTAAGAAGGTAATGAGTTAAAAACTGAAAAATGAAAATGATCTAGAGTGGACTGGGTCACACCTTTCTCGCCGGAATTTTGTGACTTTGTTTCTAAGCCGCAGCTAAGAATAGCTGACTGATCAGGTGTACACGCCTTTGTTTATCCTACTGCTAGTTTGCCTGAGGCTAACAACCACACTATGTTTGCTGGGAGGTGGAATATATTACTATTTGAAAGTTCATCAATGAAGAGGGAGGGGATAAAGAGATTTACTCTCTTCAAACGATCATGGAAATTGTAAATGTTGTCAATTATTGATTTATTATTCATATTGTGCGCAGCTGTTAAAGTTTGAGTTTACCCTTTCATCTTTTGATAATGATGATGCCAAATGTTCTAATCTAGTTTTGCTCGTCTTTAATGAGCTTTTTTCCCCTCCAAATAAATATAATTTAAATATATGTCTGGATTAACGAAAAAGAATATGGCTTAATCTTCATGTCCGGTTTCTGCAGCTTTTGACTTGTGCATATGGCTGTGGCACAGCAATGCAGGACATTCGCAAGCAGGCACGGATGGGGCATTAGACAAGAAAAATAACCCTGATGGATTTAAGACCCACTATCATAACTCATTGACCTATCAAATAATTAAAAAAAATACTATTGTTAATAACAACGGAACTACAAACCCACAACTGGTGTTGCAACTAATAAACCAAATTTCAATCTGTGACAAAATATTCAAAATATGGATTAGCAGATACTAATGCCGTTAGTGCTGCAAAGCCATGCTAATGACAGAATGGGAGTTATATAAATATGTATAACATAGCATATACCACTCTGTCCTGCCTTAGTATTTTTAATGCAATACTTTTGTGTCAAGCCATTATTCTGAAATGTGCAAAACTACTATTTTGTCTGACTTCATTGTGTACCAGCCTTCTTTCTGGCTTTTAAGGTTTGCGACTTCTAAAGGGAGAACTGGAAGAGTGGGCACATGAGCTCTCAAATCCTGTCTGATAGTTCTTTGTTAGTCTCTTTACTGTAGTATGTGTGAAATGACATTATATGTTCTACTGGTTACATTCTTATGTAGGGCAGGTTATGGTATTTCTGGACCACGTGGAATGTAAAGAATCTTTTCCCAGAGGGCCTGCTTCTAGCACGGAACAGCAGTTTCTCTGATACTGCAGTTTGATGAGAGATTTTGTGTAAGTATTTTGTGATCGATAGAGGCCTGACATTGGCTGGTAGCTCGCCATGTACTTCTTGTCTGCATTGACCTTTGTCAACTATGGTGCTGTCGGAGAATTCTTGAGATGCAGATGAGCATTCATTTGCGAGAGACCTCTCTGATGAATGCTGTGATCAGGTGGCTGAATGCGGGTTGACACAATCTGGTGGCTTTAGCACTCTGTATTTTGGGGAGGTGTTAGTCGTGCATAACAGGCGTATGTTTTAACTTTTAGAGCGATCCACAGAATGTGAACAGGACGTGTGGACGTGCACAGCAAGCAACCGTTTTGTAAGCTCGCTGGTGTTAGTGAGGTTAGCCTTGAGAGTGTCTAGATTGTCAAGTCCTGGGTCGCACACAGTTTTGTTTACGAGATGCATACACTGATTTAGAGCTGTCTTACAGCGAAAGCTTAACTGGATCACATGGTTTTCAGACACATCTTGCTGTTTTGTAAGGAAATCTGAGGAAGTAACCTATGGCCATTTAAGTGCATTGGAGATCAAAAGATTGGGCACAAAGGAAAATCGTTTTGGAAATAGTGTGCAGGATGATGTGACAGTTTGCAAGGAAAGATGGCTCTGAAGAACACAGAGTACTCTGTTAAGGACGGCATACTCTGAGGATCAGGCTGATGTCTGGGTTGGCACCCTAACCGTACATATTTTTTGTTTCACAAAGTGCCTTTTTATGAAGGTGGCTGGATTGTTTTTGTGATGTTTTCTGGATGAGACAATGAAGTAATGAAATAAACAACGTATTGGAAATACATAAAGACTCCCTCTGGACTTTCTTTGCCATTTTGTGTTATTGGGGATATAGGCTGATGGCGAATAGAGAGAACCTTTTGGTAACCAGCCAAAAGTGAAAAAAGAAGCTAGCAAGAAAGAGGAAGCGGCTATCTGTGATGTTACTTCCACCTGTATGATTGCCTGCCTAGGCCTGGCATACTAAATTCTTCCACCTCCAGAACTTGATTAATCAGAACCTGGTGATCAGTGGTATAGCGTGCTACTGACTCAAAAAACAAGCATTGGAAATGCAGTAAGTCTCGCATTTGCTTATGTTACAGCTATTGGCGTTGTAAATGACAATGTCTTTTATCCATGTGTTATGGAGTGTATGTGGTGTGTAGTGATTGACTCTTTGTCTGCAAAGTAGTGATCTCAGGGCGGTGAAACGAGGAAGAATGAATGAGATTCAGGAGAGATCACAAGCACAGCCTTGTGCACGAGGCTTCGCATTATTCAGGCCTCTTGTCCCTCGACCCTGCTCTTACACATGGAACCAATCTCACAGAAAAACGGGGCGAGCATTGAAACGGATATCTGTTGATTAAAGTAAAAGAGAAATCCAGGTATAAAAAAGAGCTGACCATGAAAGTGAAATCACGGGGTGACCGTGTACAAGTTGTCGAGGAATGTTAATGAGAGAGAAATAAAGGCTTTAAAAGGGATAACAGTGAAAGTGAACTTGGAGGTGACCACGAAAGATATATTAAGGGGAGAGAGTCTGTGAAGATAATCCAGGGGTGTAACTGTTAAAGAGAAGCCGAGAGGTGACCGGGAATGGAACCATAATGGTGACAAGAGAAATTCTGAGGTCACCATGAAAAATGAATCCATGGGTAACTGGAAAAAAAAATCGATGTTTAAGTGGAAAAGAAATCAACAAGTGACGCATTGTGAAAGGGAAATAGTGGGGCGACATGGACGGGAAATCAGTTTGGTGTATGTGACGCTGTAAGAAAAACCAGGGTGGGCGGACCAGGAAAGAGGACTGAAGAACTGGAGCGGGGGTACCAAAAAAAAATACTACTGCTTACATTAAATAACAGAAAAATCGAGGGACAAGAATAGAAGCCGAGAAATTAGGAAGTGGCAATGAAACAGAATTTAGAGTGACAATGTAATAGGCATTTACTAAGTATAAAAACAAAACGGTGAAGTGGCAGTGAAGGGTGTCTGAGTTTGTCGGAGGAAGCAGTGTCGAAGTAGGGGTGCAGAGAAGTGATATAGCAGCTATCACAGTGGTGGCTGATGGAAGGATCAGGTTCAAACCTTGCTTGTCCTTCGTCCGAGCCCTTGGGGCCAAAGCGGCTCGCCCTGTAATCCTGTTGAGGGCCCAAAGAGGGAGGGCGGGGTAGTGCTAAGGCAGGCCTTGCTTTGGGTACTTATCGCCTCTTATTGCCTTTATTTTGATGTAAAAGCAGAAGATTGGAACAATCGTTAATTGAGCCCGCTCCTGCCACCCCTGGAACGCAGGGGAAGGCTTGAGGCTGGCGGGGAATTGAAATGCAAGCATGATGTAAAACAGAGCTAAGATTGATCTAATGAATCTCTCTCCAAGTAAATGGAGATCGAGGCCCCTGTTGTGCCGCCATTAGCATTTTATCCCTTGTCACGGCTGACATGGAAAGAGAGGATTGGCTGTGGCGCTGGTAAAACATGCTCGTGAGAGGCTGCTGCCCTTCCCACCCGCGGCTCTCGGGGAGTAATTAGTGCCCACATTTTAGATGCAACTGCGTGTTCTTGTGCCGAGTAGCAGGTCCCTTTACTCTCAGATGCTGGGGTGAATAGGATGCTTGTAAATGTCTACTCATTCCGTGCATGTAATGCGGGAGGTCACCCAGTATTGACTTACACGGGAGCCAGGCGCAGGCAGGTAAAGCGCTTTGCTAACGATCCCAATTTGGCTAAATGAGCTGAGATCGGGTCCTCCGTTTTCATATCCCGCAGTTAAGAAGCTAGGCCCCGCCTTGGCACATTATGCTGCGTGGGGATGTGTCTGGGAAATCATAATCCGTTGAACATTCTAAATTCACCAATTTTGGAGCGGTTACCTACTTCAGCTGATTCAGTTTCTGTCGCAACATGTTTTTCCTGGAAGCGGGATTTAGCTAACAAGCGCGGCCGCCAAAGTCAGCGGACCACGCTCCAAATTAATTAAAGAAATAAGCAAGCGCGGTGAATAAAAGAGTGCCAACAGACTTAGAAAGGAGACTGTGTAACTCCGCCAGTAAACGATCCAGTCCGGGTGGGTGTGGCCAAAAGTGGACAGGGCGGTAACAAGGAGGGACTAAGAAGCCTCCTTTACAATAGAAAGCCAGCGTTTAGCCTGAACTATGAAGCAAGCCAATGGGAAGAAGGGGCGTGGCTTCAAGTCCCCTTCCTAAAGTGTATTGATGACAATAAGCCTCGCAGAGCGAGGAGCGCATGCGTGCTCCAGCGCTAGGTCTGCGAGACCTAAAAACAGGGCCCTGATGTTGCAGACATAGGACATCTTTATAAAACTGCGAGAATTGGTCAGTCCTGGCATCCTTATTGTACAAAGTGCTGTGTAATAAATCGTTTTGCCTGCTCCTGCTTGTTTGAGTAGCATAGTTTCAAGGGAAAGGAACTAAGCTGAAAATTAACCAAATTTAGGCAGTCTCCTAAAAGAAGATGGTCTGTTATTTTGTGTATGTCAGATTATTACATGAATATGCATTGTTTTGGCTAGTTCATAAACACAGTCAGGGGCTTGCTGTAAGGTTAAAGAGAAAAAGCTAACACTAAGTAAACTGATTTATGCTTATAAAAGGAAATTTCAAGGCCAGATGACAAGATACGTGATAAATATAGGGTTTCCTGTTTCTATTGTGTGTTTTTCTGGACTCCAGTAGTGTCCATCAGACTTAAAATTGATAGTTCATTGTCTTGGAATGTTGAAAGTGTATTTTCTTCACTTTCTCTCACATCTCATGCAGGTAACTGTAGCTTCACCATCCGTCGAATGGTCAAAGCATGAAATGTGCCTGTCTTGTGAGCACTGGGTCTTATGAACAAGCCATTTTGCTAACCAATGTCAAAGTAAAAATACTGTCAAATGTAATTTTATTTTCCACAAATGTTCTACATTGTTAAAACACAAATCGTATCAGTTGTAAAACTGTAAACCCCTCGGCTCTGCCAAACACAACACGAATGAGAGCAATAAAAATTAAAAAAAACCATATTTTTAAACCTCCAAACACAGGTAGAATGATCTCGGGCTGTGCTTTCTTGCGGCTGACTTCTGTAAGAGAGCCGCACTGTGTTAGCTCCATTAGTAAAACAAAATTGAAATTACACATTTTCTCTCACTTTATTTTCTTTGCATCGTGTTTTAATTGGAGGCAGAGTAAAATCTGTATCAATCGGGAGTTTGTATTGCGCGGCTACTCACCCATGAGGGTCTCAAGGCTCTGAGGGTGGGGCTGCTGATTCATCTGGGCATAGACGTTCAGTCGAAGAGCCAGGTCTTGAGATCCTTCCTGAAATGAGTCAGCGACGGGGATTGCCTAAGGTGAAGGGTCAAGGTGTTCCAGGTCTTGGCGGCCAGGTAGGAGAAGGATCTTCCTCCGGTTCTGGTCTTGTGAATCCGTGGGACGGTGGCCAGGGACAGTTGGGTGGAGCGAAGTTGTCTGGCGGGTAAGTGGAATGAGAGGCGGTGTTTAGATAAGCTGATTCTGCGTCGTGGAGAGCTTTGTAGGCATGTGTGAGAAGCTTGATGGTGATTCTCTTGTGGACTGGGAGCCAGTGGCTTTGTTGGAGATGTTGAGTGATGTGGCTGCGGCGGGGATGTCAACGACCAGTTTGGATGCGGCGTTTCAAAGTTCTGTAGTTTTCGGAGCTGTTTCTGGGTGATGCTGGCGTAGAGTGCGTTGCCGTAGTCGAGTCTGCTGGTAATGAGTGTGTGGGTGACCATCTTTCTGGATTCTGTGGGGATCCATCTAAATGTCTTTCAGAGCAGGTGGAGCGTGTGGAAGCAGGATGAGGATACGGCGTTTATCTGGTGGTTCATTGTGAGCGAGGAGTCCAGCATGACGCAGAGGTTACATGTGTGGTCCATCGGAGTAGGAGGGGTTCCCAGTGCGGCGGCCCACCAGGAGTCGTCCCAGGCTGAGGGGGTGGGTCCCAGAATGAGTACTTTGGTCTTGTCCGAGTTGAGCGTGAGGCAGCTATCTTTCATCCAGATGGCCACGGCCTTCTCCCCGCTGTGGAATGTGGTACTTGCGGCTGTGGGTTCATTGGTGAGGGAGAGGATCAGCTGGGTGCTGTCGGCGTAGAAGATGATGTTTAGTCCGTGGTTTCTGACGATGGCCGCGAGAGAGGCCATGTAGACCTAGGGTGGGGCTCAGGGAGGAGCCCTGGGGCACTCTGCAGCTGATCTCTGTAGGTTTGTGAGAGGAACAAAGGTAGTCTGACTCGCTGTGTTGGGCTGGTAAGGAAGGAGTGGATCCAGTCCAGGGCCTTGTCGCGGATGCCAGTGTCATGGAGTCTTGTGATTAGGGTGCGGTGGGAGACGGTATCGAAGGCGGCAGAGAGGTCCAATCGGATGAGGGCTGCGGTTTCGCCGTGGTCGTTTTGTTTGCAGTAACTAGGGTCTTTACCTTTCATGGGATTTGATGGTGTTTATATGTTTAAAATAACAATAAAAAAGCCCTGAAAGACTATATAATATGCACAGTAGTCTCCGTTTAGTGATCTCTACACAGATTTCATAGCAATATTAGTTAATGCCCAGAAGTCTCAAACTGACCTGCGGTTTCTCCTCATGCTTGACGTCTGCTGGGCAACATCTCCCTTGCACATTACTTTAAGGTTGCAGTGGCCAAACTCGAACTGTGAAAAAAAGATATTGTCTGAAAAACGTTCAGCTTATCACTACACCAAAGCAAACCCTTTTTACCTTATGTTAATGCATCCTTACTATACATGTTTTTTGCACTTGCTAGGTTTCCATGGAGTCAGAAGCAAGATGTCTGGTGCCACTTTATCAGATATTGATAATATGTAATGCCATCAGTTTCTATTTTACCTGCAAATATAAGCGGCAAGTTATAAAAAAACAGATAATTACAAACCCTGTTTATTCAGGATTACAAACAAGCCCTCTTCTATCTAAGAGGTGATGGATGAAGTTGGTTGAAGTTTACAGTCTGTCTGAGCTGTCCCATTCTATCACCACTTCTAATTTGATGTTTAGTTTATACTGTCTTGGGGTTGAATAAATAATGGCATGTGTCTGGTGAATTCTTCAGAATGTTCATCAAGGGGAATTCTATAGGAATGAGCCAGTTCTGAAGAGAACCAAATGTTTCAAGCCCATATCATTGGTGAGGATGCTAGGCAGTGAGCGTTAAGCAGTTGATCGGTTGGGTGGGTTTTAGTAGAAATGGTACATGTGCTTTACTAATATTCCTGAATGTACACATCAATAGATATTTATGTATTGTGAGCTTAGCTAGGAGCAACACAGAACTCTGCAGGTAGGGGCTAGGGATTGCAAGCAAGTGGAGGACTGTGTACAATGTGCAGTAGAGGAGAAAGGGTGGTTCTACATTGTTGAAATGTAGTGCTCTTTAAAAAGGTAAGTTTTCAGTTCTTTCCTGAATTAGAAGAAAGTATGAGTGCTTCTGATACAGGCAGGAGTGTTGTTTTCAGACTCTAGACATAGATGAGGAAGCAAACACAAGGAGATGATGGACGGAGCGCTGAAACTTTTCAGACACTCTCCCTCAGTCATTATTGGATCTGGGTTGAATCAATCATCATTCTTTAACTCACTTCGCCACCCCAGTTCCAACCCAGCCATATGCTCATCAGTCTTGACCCTGTTCCTCATGGGAACCGTACAGTTTGAACTGCCAAGCCAGGTCTTCCTTGGACTAGAAACAAGCATTCCGAGACTGGTTTTGGGGTAACACCCCTCAGCCAGGCTAGCTTGAATCCAGTGGCAAAGTGAGCATGGGACCCAAGTCTGGGCATTCTCTGCCAACTTAGGGCGAACAAAGCAAACACAAGGAGATGATGGACGGAGCCTGAAACTTTTCAGGCACTGGGTGGGTGGCAGTGGCTGGAGCATGCGCACGGACAATGGAGGGTGGGAGGGGCTAGGGCAAGCACACAAACAATGAAATGGGATGAGAGGGGATGGGAAGCACATGGACAACAAAGGATGGGTGGGAAGTGCTGGGGAAGCAAACTAACAAGCACACAGACTTCAGAAGGTGGGTGGGAGGCTATGGGGTAAGCACGCGGATAATGGAGGGTTGGGCGGGGGTTTGGGGCAAGCAGGCAGATAACGGAGGATGGGTGAAGAGGTCTGGGAGAGGAATACTGAGTTGGGAGAAAAAAACTGAAAAAGTGAGCAGTGGTAGGACACAGTAGTGCGTCCATGCTCCACTGGAGGGACAAACACACAAAGAGGAAGGAGGAAACCTAAGGAAGCAGACTAATAAGAAGCAAGCAAGCAAATGAGTTACAGTGAAGCCAATTAATGCTAAGAAAGGTACAGTCTCTAAGCCCCCTTTTAAGGTAACAAAAGGTCATGCAAGAGACGGCACAGAGACCTAAAAATGGCTGCTTCATGTAGGTTCACAAATCATATTCTTTAATGATTACTTTTCATTATAGCTTATAAGCTCATGTTTCTGAAGCTGTCTAAACGTGGGCTGTAAATCGATTGCCATTCTATGTGTGTCAAAGGATTCAGTTATTTCCTAATTGACAGCGAAGTACCCGCATCAAGACATACTAAAATAGCAGTGAGCGTTTAATTATGGCATGCTTTGCAATTTCCACACAAGTCCCTTTTGTGATTCTCTTCCAGGAAACGTACTTCGGAGAACCCATTTTTGTATAGTTGGTATTGCAAGAACTGTGGCTTTTCTTTAGTTGCACAGCTCTCCTTTCTAAAGGTTCTGTAATTGTGGTGATGTGCATGCTAATTTCGGTGGTTTTATAGCGGTTAGCACCACACATTCTGCAGGCAGATTTTTTTAAGGTTTCTGAAAGATCGATATTAGTTGATTAAAAAAGAAATGCCCACCTCAGTAGCTATATCTTTGCTGATTTGTGAGTCTAAACTTCCAAATTAACGGATCAGCTGGGCCCTAGACCAGGGGTGTCCAAGGTAGGTTGGGGCTACTGAATCCATAGCTCAGTTTCAAGATACCCTCTGATTAAGTAAACGAGTACCATTTAGGTATTATTGTTTTTAAATGCATTTTACCTGACCTGGATCTGGCTTTCTTGGTGTTACTTTGTGCATCCCGGTCTAAACAGATGTTCCCTTTCCTCTTCTTTCCCACTACTGCCAACATTTTCACTAAAGCATGGCATGGAAAAATCTGTGCAGAGATGCTTTCGCAGAGTGGTGGTGCTCTTTCCAATACTCTTGAACCAGGAAAATATTGATGAGATTGTGAACTATGATTCCGTTTGTATGAGATAAGAGTTACTGGCTTGTTTGGCTTTCTGAAGTCCAGGTTAAAGAAGTCCAAGACAGTAGTCAAAGCAAGACTCTGTAGTTTGAGCAGCCAAGCTCTTTTATCGTTTTTAAACTTCAGCTGATTTTATGCCTTTACTTGTAGTGCAAAGCAAAGTTAAAAGAAAGTGATACAGGCAACAGAAGCAACATGGATGCTGCAGGCTACTGTGGTGTAACACCTACTCTATCTTTCTAATAGAACTGGAAGGCAGAGGAGAGGCTGTGAGAAGCCCAGCATGAATTAAAGAGCTGAAAGATGAGCAATTTATTCCATAGTTTGCACAGAGTATTCTATGAAGAGTTAAATAAGACTGATTTCTGATGCTCACCTTAGATGTAGGTAATGTATTTTCAGTCCAGATCCATTTGGGATTCTTGCTTCTGCATGGACTTTACCCCAGGTAAAGACAAAGATAAGTCTACCAGAGTGAGATGAACCTTACTCATGGGGCTGTGGAATCATGAATGCACAGTAGAAAACCAAGCCAGAGCAGTGTTCCAAAGCATCAATGGTGAAGACACTAATACTTGTGTGTCTTGCCCAAATATACAGGAGTCCATTGTTTAAAAGAAAAACAGTATGTTGAAAACAACCTACTATTTAATTGGCACATGAAGTCCAAAATATTACTGCTAGTTTGATAGACATTCCATCTAGTTTGATAGACATTCCCTCCTGGCCATGCATCACCATTGTTTGAGTCCTGGCACCATCTTGTTTTGTTTGCGAAGTGGTTGCTTGACATTTCCACTATTTCTTATCCTATGCGATGTCTGTGTCTTTCTCTTCATTTCCCCTTTCTGCTTTCTAAGGGATGGTTCAAGTCTCACACTGGTGAACCATCTCCAGTGGGCATGGACACGCTGCAGTGGTGATTTGGGAACAGAAGGGGGAGAGAGTGGAAAATCAATTTACCAGCGCAAATGTGGAAGCAAAGCTTCCTATTTAACCTTTTGAGGTTGAATTAAACAGCCTTAGATATTTTCTCTGGGTAATAGTTTGAGAGTGGAAGGGGGTAAATAGCATCTTCTGGGATCTATAAACCTAGCGAGGTTCTCTCCACAAAGGAATTTTGTCACTAGGTGCAGTTCTTAGAATTGGCAAACATGAGTTAAAATTTTATCAAATCTACACCTACAACAAATTAGCAACATACCACCATCCCCATTGTTTTTACTTCCCCATTTGCCTTGTAATATACACATTCTTTGTGACTACACTGTAATAGTTTAAATCTTCTACAATACGTCAGCTGCTGCAATTTTATCAAATTTCTGAATGTTAATTCAGTATGTCAGTGGAAAAACATAAAAGATCAGTTATAGCTAGGAACGAGTCATCACTTGTCTTTTGAGTATGAAGGTAATCTGTTTTGTAGTGACATAGAGTAGGTGAAATCTAGACATCCGTTAATCTGAACTGCTACTCACATTTTCCAAAAGACAGGCACTGCATCTCTTGGCTAGCCTAGAAACCTTACCATTAATGTATTCTTGCTTCTCACTAAAGATGGCATGACCAGACGGGAGCACCCAAAAACGATGTAATGGGATCAAGTGGGACGACAGCCCAAGTGCTTCCTCTAATTTCTTTCAGGTGTCAAATCCAAAAGGATGTTTTATAGGCACTGTCTTCACACTGGCATGTGACCTGTCCTATAACCCACCCACCCCAACCACTGGTTCATCACTACACCTTTGTTGCTCCTCGTATCTTGTCTCCAAAAGGGTATGCAATAGGGGATTTGATAAAACAGGAAACAAATCCTAAAGAAAAATCTGTGGATCTTTGTCCCTCCAGGTAGAAATGCACAATCTTTGTTTGACTTGAGTATAAAACTGGTTGCTAGTATAGTTTGAGATAATCCTAAAGCACGTAGGGGTTTAAATGTGTGAATAAATAAATACTGAAGATACTAAAAGTTTGATATGATGAATATTGGCAGGTATCAACAAAGATCCTTTTGAACTATTTTACTGATCAGAGAGGAACATATAAATAAAGTGGGCATGTGCCCTTCATCTGATTGTTTTTAATGGCTGCATGCGGGGAAGTAGGCCTGGTGCTGTACCTATGAGAGAAAAAGACAGCATTGCTTCACCTGTTGATTATGTCCAGTTATGCTATTGTAAGATACAAAATCACTTTGAAAATATAAATTGCAATACAGATCAATCATAATTTATTTTTGGAGTTTAGTGTCCCTTCATCTGGGAACACTGAGCAGTGGGATTTAAGTGATGATTTAGTCATTACCAAAAAGTTCCCCTTTGGGTTAGAAGAGCTTATCATTTAAGTTGACACTATGTTCCTTTCTTTTATTGAAATTATGAAGTTTAAAAATATTGCAAGAATCTGGTTACTTTAGTGAACCGGTCAGTAAGGTGGCAGTAGGGTAGTCTATAACATGGAAAGGGACTTTGCCACATTAGGTGGACGTGTTGATGAGTTAAGAATTCAGATAAAAGCTGTTTGTAATTGTTGTAGGTCTACATATACACCATTATTGCTGTTGGAAGTTAAAAAATAAATTGCAAAAATATTAAATATCGAAAGGCAATATTCTGACTATATTTGGAGACCATATGAAAAAACGCAGCTTCAGTAAGTGAGACTCAGTGGAGTGTGTAAATATTTATTTCTAAACTTCATTTAAATCCAAAAACTGATGTAGCACACCCCCAACAGAAGAAGCACTTTAGTTAGGTTGGATTAAGATTAAGATCCACCAACCGTGTTTGAGGTTATTAAGTTGATTAACGGCTTTGTTTCATCGTGAACAGAGGGTCCTGATGAGGTTCCTTTACTAGTTTAAGTAGCAAATATGACTGGACTGGACAGAAATTAAACAAAATTATTCCAAAAGTTCATAAGAGAAAAATGACCCACATTTATTGCAGGGTAACCTGTTAATGCCAATACTTGGAAAGATAAATCATTTAACACCTAAATCACATTGTTGGATGCTGCAGAGAAAAGGTTTCTCAAAATATCTGATAGGCTATTTACAAAATTCAAATTGAGCAATCTGTTCTTTTACCTGCATCATCCACCCAAGTTAACATAATGTTTCATTTGTATAGTATGACATTTAGTACTGCCTTTACCTAGTCAGTACAGCCTATCTTTGTCAAAATTAGGGCGATGTGGAATATCAAAGCTGCCATTTGAATTGACAGTGGGCCTTCATACAGACCAATTGTTTAAAGTATTGTTGAAGGCACAAATAAAATCTCAAGACATGGAACTTCCTACACAAGGCTGTGTCCAAGACCTGCACTGTTTCCCAACGGTATGGCTGATTTTATTGACTATTTGCAAGGTACTCATTCATATCAAGGTTAAGGTCAAAGTCTCTAAACACATTAATGTATGCTGATAATATTGTTATGATGGGTCAAATGCCTGTCAGTCTACAGCATAAATTGAGAAAACTGGTAGAATTTGCCCACAGTTTGAAGATAAATACTTATAAAACCAAAGTAATGTTTTAGTTACAAATGGATGTGAAATGTGTGGGTGAAAGTTAAATGGGACTACCTTGGAGGTGTCCAGGATTATCGTTATCCTGGGGTGACTATAAATTGAGGTTTGTCTTAAAAAAAATCTTCAAAAAAAAATAAATCTAGTTTGTCAAGAAATGAAATTTTGACTCAATTTTCTTTTTTGAATGCTTGTTAAAGAGACCTTGTGGCCCTTAAGAGTTTATGAATTGTTATGCACTCTACTGTTATATGGCATAGGAAGACAGCGAATAAAAATAAGGATTCCATTGGCATGTAAAAATAGAAATTTGTTATACAGACAATTTGGTTTTGCAAAAGTGTCACATTTGCTGCCCTGTGATTGGGTCTGGTCTTAGCAGGAGTTCAAATAAGTTATGCCCTAATATTGTAATATACTCTGCCCAGCATGCCACGTAAACATCTGCTCTGTCATATGAGTTAGTAAATCTATGAGAAAAAAGCAATTTGTAATGGATTTTCAAACTACAACAGAGGTCTTGTGGTGGCGGTGGGGGAGGGTCTCTCTGAAAATAGTTGACAAGTGCAACAAAGTTGACATTAAAAAATGGTGTAAAACTATGCTTGTATAGGAGAGGTTTAACAAAGATATATCTGATTTGCTGAAGGATGCCTGAAGGCAATAATGATTTTTCGGGCAAGTATTCGCCACATAATTTGGAATGAGGGCATCCACAGGAAAATTCCAAAGAATAGTGGATATGTGAAATTAGTAATTTAGGCCTACAGAATATTGCACATGGTTTGTGTCCAGGTCTGACCATATCAAGAAGGATATTTTTGAGACCAGAAAACGGTTGGACCACATCTGATCCCATTTTAATTTTAAATAATTCTGATTCAATTAGTATAAATTTTAGACAGCGTATAATTTTTTTAAATCTTATTTAAATAAATGATCCAGTGTATTGGTAACCGAATTACAGGAAAGTGATATTTTATTACCTAAAAAGATAACTAAATACAAATAAACTGTCTCCCCATTTTTGTCTCCACTTTGACACCTCAATGTGTCAGATTGTCCTTATGATGATTACTTCTGTGAGATGTTGCTGCCCTTTTCAAACATTTGTCTGCTTTTATCTTCATATTTCTCTATTTCGCTCCTTCCTGGGAATCTCTAAATTGTGCAATAGTCAACAGCCTTTTTAAGACCGAGTTTCAGCTTGTTTGACTGGTTGTACAAATCTTTCAGGCCCAGTAATTTGTATACTTATTTCTTTGAATATGCAAACTTGCTTGCTGCTGTTTAACTTGATACATAAAGAGGGAGGTATGTTTGCCTCCCTGCACAGCACCATTCTCTCCTCCATTATGTCCACGAAGAATGCAGTACAATAAGGAGAAAGCCTGTATTTGGCATAGAGGAAAACAAAAAACACAATATAAGACTTTGCCAGTGGGGGGGCGTGGCTAGCGTGCCAACATGGCGGACGCAACTTTGTGAGACTCCGTACCTAATCCCCTAATTATCCTGACTTTCTCCTGCCATCCGACAGGGAAAGCTGCGGCCTTCGATAAATATAGGACTGCGCTTGCTGTTGAGCGCTTGTGGCAGCCTTGCAGTGCGGCCCTGACCTGTGGGGACGGCCGCGGCAAGCAAGCGGCCTACGGAGCTCCGGAGCGGATGCGTGCAGGTGTCCCCCGCCGAGTGACGGTCCCAGCGACTGTGAGGCGACCCCCCCCCTTTTTACTGGATGCACTACCGCTGTGTCGGAGAGCCCCACCGAGGACGTTTCCGGCTCCTATATGTCCCGCCGGCACGGCAGACCTGGTTGAGTAGCAAGCGCCTAGGAATCAACCGACACCCGGGCCCGTCCTTGGCGGTCCGGCGGCGCAGGTCCTGGCTGCGCGACGCTAGCAGACGAGCCCTGCAGGCCTGCTGCCGAGGCACTGATACAGCGCTGAGAGGAGGTGTCGCTATCGCTGCTGCCACTACACTGGTGCCTGCGGCGGTGTGACTGGGTCGAGGCCCTTCACCCGGTGCTGGGGGCGGCCTGGACGTCCTCGTGGTTTAATCACTACACTAGCGGGTCCCCACTCCCAAGTCGCTACGGGAGGGAGCTGCGAGACTCCACGAGAGGCACCGGCAGGACAGAAGTGGAAGAATTTGTGGAGCAGCAGGCGCACCTCCGCCGATCAGTAAAAGGAGGCGACCCTCGATGGAGCGCGACCCGGAGGACCTGGCTCCCGCGTCGGTGGCGAAGCAGACAACTTGGACACCTAGCTGATATGCAAGGGAGTGCGGACACGTCAGTCTTTTAGTCGGTGACTGGCACACACCCTCACATGCGCCCTATGCATTGCACCCCCCCTGGGCATTGATGAGACCCTGCCTGGGTGAACTAGACTGAGCAACGCCCCGTGCTGGGAGCCGGGAGATCTTCGTCCCCGAGTGGTGTGGTGAGCTGGACTCTGCCTGCGTGGTTGCTCCCAAGGGAACTTTTTACCTATCCTAGATGATGTGTGACTGTCCCAAAGCTGAGGGAGATGCTTGAGGGTCGTAAGGGACACCAAGACTAGGCATATTGGGATGCCCACTGGAGAGCCGGGACTGTTTTCCTAGGGAGCTGGCCGGGGACCCGACATGGCCTATACCGATTGGTGAGCGGACCTAACTATTGGACCTATAACCGAATGCGCAGCTTCATACGCAGCTATAGCGCCGGATGATGCTGAGTCTAGTGTGTAGGGCGGACTGGGGAGAACGCACAATCTGTTCCTCACCTTGCACCCCGATTGTGTCTGCCTGTGCCAGAACCTGAGGGACCCACTGGACGCTCGCGGCTTTGGACACTGCGCACAAGTGAGACAGCAACTGTAAGGCGCCACGACCTTGAAGCGCCTGATGCTGAGTGGAACCCACAGACCTCTGTATATCCATCCACTGAATGTGAAGGGCCCTTGAACCATCGTCGTGAATGATGCGCGAGCCGATATAAGGGGCCAAGAGACAGTGCGCTATCGGGCGGTCCAAGCCGTGATCCCTACACTGAAGAAGCGGACGCAGCGCTGTAAAGAGAAACCCGCTTTCACCTGCTGGGCACGGAGTGTCACTGGGTGCTACCATATACGACAGGAAAAGCCCGCGCACATAGCGTTAACGGAACTCGAGTGGGATGCAGCGTAGGTGTACCAGAAGAACAGCGTCACAAAGGGAGACACTGATTACTCCAGACAAGGGACCTACTGTCAACCAACTCTGAATCCTGACTACAGACAACTGACAGGGGCTCAACGCAGAACAGACCTGGCGTCTGAGGCAATAGTCTGGAGCGTGTTGAGTCGACCAACACCCCTGACTGTGCTGAGTTGTCGAACATAACGGAAGGGACGCTGTTACCTGTTGGATGTGAATGCCTACCGCGCAACAGCTAGCGATGGGCCGACTACGCAATAACACACAGCAAGGTGTCATGCGCGCAAGCAGCTCGGAGCCGCCGGGCATAGGAGGAGAAAGCTCAACGGATCCACCAAACACGGCATTGGTAGCTAAGCTGGACTCAGTACTTGCAGCAGTGGAGAAGATCGGCAATGCACTGGAACAAACTAGAACATCCTTAGAATCCAGGATTGATATGGTTACCTCCGATTTCACACTCCTGCATGCCGACCACCGTAAATTAGCTGAGAAGGTCAATCTGCACAGTCAGTCGCTTATGGAACTGAAACCTATCACTCAAAGTCATACTGCTGCCCTGCAAGATATTCTGGACCGCATGCACGCGCTGGAAGACAGAGTCGAAGATGCGGAGGGTCGCTCCAGACGCAAACATTTTCGCGTGGTCGGTCTCCCGGAGGGAGAAGAGGGACGAAAACCGGAACACTATGTTGAGCGCTGGCTCCAGGAAATATTACCCCCCGGGACGCTGTCGTTGCATTTTGCAGTTGAAAGGGCGCACCGAGTACCAGCACAGAGGCCACCTCCAGGAGCCAGACCGCCACCGTTCCTCTTCAAGCTCCTTAACTACAGGGACAGAGACGCAATATTGCGTGAGACACGGAAACTTGTAGACCTCAGGGTGAGAGGAAACCAAGATATGCTATTTCCAGACTACACAGCACTAGTGCAGAGGCACAGAAGCACTTACACAGCGGTGAAGCGCCAACCTCGAGAATTGGAACTGCCCTATTCCGTCCTGTTCCCAGCCAGATTGCGAGTGGTTACGAAAAATGGAGTTCGCTTCTTTGACTCGCCCGCGGAGGTCTGGGACTGGCTGGAGGAGTCGGGCATGTGGTCGGGAACTCGCCCACAAGACGCTGATCACACCAAGAATCCTGGCAGAAGAACCCGCCGACGGGGGAGACGAGTGAAGTAGAGATCTGCGAAGTCGGTGACTGCGGCGCCTAGCCCAGAAAGGAGCAGACTGGAACGCCAAGATGCCCTAGACATTGTGTCGGCAATGGGATCTGTGCAGTATCGAGAACATCAGGAAGTGTGCTCCACTGATTCAGTGGCAGCCAGTGGCTCATCCTCCCCTGGCCCAGACGAAACGAGGCTCCCCGAGGTAACCCCACAGACTGCCGATGATATCATCTGACTGAACGCAGCCATCATGAACTGAGTTGGAAACGCTCCACGCAAGTAGTGACTCAATTATAGAGATGATTGTTGTACATACAAATGTGCTATTGAATTAGGCGTCCCTGATATGTTAGCCGCCATGAGGTGTACCATACACGTAGATAATGTAGCAGAGAGTAGCTGAAACACATTTTTAAATCCTAGACACATTGAACTGAGAAACCTCACTAAAAAGAGATGGATGCGGCATCAGTGACACCAGGTGCACTCAGAGGGGTGGTGGGGGCACTTGCCAAGACGCAAGTGTCACACTGATGGATCCACCATGCACTGATACACACACCAGCTATAGGTCCACCATATACAAATGGCCGCAGCCCATAACATATGCGCCCAGCGATTGGTAGCCACTGTGCGCTGACTTTGTTGGCTACTGGGTGGTAAACCTTCTAGACATGAAGGGGATGATATTATTGTAGTTGAATACGCGCTATACATACCCTTCACCAGGCACTGTACGGGAATAGTTTTTCTTGTCATTGTTGACGGACATCTTTGTAATGTTTGCCCTCAGCCGTTATAATGTTACAGGTTCTATCGCAGTTTTGGTTACGACAGACAGACTCTGAGTCCCACACAGGTAATAAATGCTCAACCACATCGCTCGCTCCTGCTCCCAAAGACGTTCACACATGATTGCCATGACACAGGTTAACATACTGACGTGGAATATACGCGGAATGCATACACCCACGAGATGGTACTCCATATTCGCCTACCTGCAGAGACAGTCGGTCGGCATTGCCCTGCTGCAAGAAACACACATGTCTCAAACAGAGTTAGAGAAACTGCGTAAGCGATGGAGAGGACAAGTATTTGGTACCACATATTCAGCGCATGCGAGAGGCACACTAATTTGGGTGAGGGCGGGGATTCCTTTCATACATGAAGAGTCTATAGTGGACGACGAGGGTAGATACACTTTTGCGCGAGGGAGATTAAACGGTCAAACAATACTGTTGGGGTCCGTATATGCCCCAAATGTAGATCAACCCTCCTTCCTTGTGCGGCTATATCGGAAATTGACCCCCTGGACTGGTATTCCCTGGGTGTTGGGAGGGGATTTCAACTCAGTACTCAATGTAGATCTGGATAGATCATTTCCCCCCTAAATCAAACCTCAGCTGTCTCCAATGCCCAGGCACTCACGGACTGGCTCACAAATTGGGCGATCATAGACATATGGCGCACGCTCAATCCAACTGAGCGCATCTACTCCTATTACTCAGCGGTGCACGGCCTACACGTGCGGTTGGATAGACTGGTGGGTTCCCAGTCACTGCTCCCCTTAATTAAGAAGATAGAATACCTTGGCTTGACACACTCCGATCATAATCCCCTGTGGATGCAGTTTAACTGGGTAGCGGACCATCCTCCCATACCAACATGGCGTCTCCATACAAACTCGTTGGAAGACCCAGAGTTCCGATCATCTTTAGAGATGGCAATACTCACTTACTTCGAACTCAATGAGGGTACGGCGAGTAATACACTCGTGGAATGGGATGCTTTCAAAACGACGGTTAGGGGCCATTGCCTGGGGACCACATGGAATATACGCAGGCAGTTGACCTCCTCGCTTACAAAAATAGAGGCCCAACTGTGGAGGTATGAACGGGAAGGGGAGGGGGAGGGCAGGGACTTTAGACGTCTGGGGCAGCTGCACGTGGAACATGCAGATTTATTGGAGCGTTTAAGGTGCCATAATTACGCAGCACATACAGCCCGCACACATGCATTAGCTGACCGGGCGGGTCGACTACTTGCCTGGTTGATACGACAGGACAACACCCGCACTCCAATAGGGGCTATACGTACGCAGGCAGGGACTCTGTTGTATACGCAGCACGAAATACACAAAGCTAATACGGAGCATTATAAACAGCTATACCAATCCAAAGGGCACGGTACTGAGCACGAATTGGAGGGGTTTCTGGGTGTCCATACAGTTGCCTACAGCCTCAGGGGAACACCAGGAAATTGTTAACGGCCAGCTCACGCTAGAAGAGATTGGGGACGCCATAGGATCTCAACCTCCGGGAAAACACCTGGGCTGGATGGCCTGCCGGCAGAGTATTACAAGACGTACCGAGAGTCTCTAACGCAAAAACTCCATGCCTTGTATACTACTGCCTTGGAGAAACAAGAACTGCCTCCCTCGATGCGTGAGGCATATCTAGTGTCCCTGCTGAAGCCGGATAAGGATCCCACGGCGCTTGGTTCATATAGGCCTTTGGCCCTACTAAACACAGATTATAAAATTCTTGCCAAGGTATTAGCCGATAGACTGGCGCCTGTAGTCCCTACGTTGGTTCATGCCGACCAAAATGGCTTTGTGCCAGCACGGAGCACCTCCCTTAACTTGAGGCGTTTTTTTAGAGTGGCGACAGACGCTACACTAGAATGGCCTAGAGCAGGATGCTTAATTCTAGACTTGGAGAAGGCCTTCGATTCTGTGGAGTGGGGCTACCTGTCTGCGGCGCTGTTTAAATATGATCTGGCTTTAGGGTTCCTTCAACTAGTTAGCCTATTGTATACAGGCCCTACGGTTCGCGTGAGGCTAGGACCATACATATCGGACGCTGTTCCAGTGCGCAGAGGCACCAGGCAGGGGTGCCCTTTGTCCCCCCTCTTATTTGCGCTTGCTATAGAGCCATTGGCGGAAGCATTGCGCACCACATTGGGAGATGGTATACCATTGGGAGACACAGTACACCAGGTATCGCTATATGCGGATGACCTTCTAGTCTTTATTAAAGACATAGAGTTTTCCTGACCAGCTGGAGCGCCTACTACAGAGTTTCGCAGCCATATCGGGACTAAAAGTAAATGTTGAAAAGTCCTGTATATACGCATTCCGAGAGGGAGGTCGAGACCCGAACTTTACCATTCACGGTAAAAAGGTGCTATAGAGAGAAGATACCTTCCGCTACCTGGGTATCCGCATTTATCGGCAGCCGAGGGACCTGTTTGACGGAAACCTGGGAAGAGCCCTGACAGCAGTCCGGTCACAAATGCGGTTTTGGAGCACACTCCCGCTAGCAGTGACGGGCAGAGTAGCCCTGACCAAGATGGTAGTCCTCCCCCGGCTTCTATACTACTTTGCCAATGTGCCTTTGTACATCCCTGCGTCCTTTTTTGCTACACTAACTAAGCTCGTTAGAGACTTCATATGGGGAGATTCAAGACATAGAATGGCACTAGCGAAACTATACTTACCCACCGACCAGGGGGGCCTAGCAGCGCCCTGCTTTGAGCATTACTATTTAGCTGCTCAGCTGCAATGGGTGGCGCGCTGGCTTGCAGATAGACATCTCACAGATCCGGCTACCACACAGCCGCCTCACTCGATGGAACAAGGTACCAGACTTTTCCACCCTGCCGTTAAGTCGAAGGTACCAACACCGCTGCTGCTTGCGGTGGCGTATAAATGTTTTCGCAGGTGTCTGTATATCACCAGAGGCATCACCCCCTATGCGCCGGCGATACTGCTGGAAGGATCCCCTAACGGACTCACAGTGCTCACAGCGCAGCAGATTGCGAACTGGCTAGAAGGGGGTACCCAGACACTAGGGGACCTATACCGCGATGGGACACTCTTACCATACACGACTTTGGTAGACGAAGAGGGTATCCCGCCGGGACAATTTCTTACACATCACTCACTGATAACCACGTTGGCGGCCAGATGGGGGGGACATGATGACTGAACCACGCCCGCACCTCACTATACAGTATCTACATGTCATGGGTCGTGGCAGGCACCTTATACGTTGGTTTCCTGCTTCCCTTAGGACCCATGCGGCGTCGTAAGTGGGAGTTCGACTTAGGGCGCCAGTTGCGAGATAAGGAATGGGCACGGGTACTGGAGTGTACGATACGCATACCCAGAAACATGCGATTTAGACAAATCCAATTGTATATTGTCCACAGGGCCTATCTCACACCTGCCACGATCAACCGGTATTTTCATCGCGCAGACGCGGCATGCCCGAGGTGTGCTGAGCCAGGAGCTGACCTGATACACATGTTATGGAGTTGCCCCCAGATAGGTGCATACTGGAGCACAATAGCTAGAATGTTACAAGCATGCACAAATCGTGAGCTGCGTTTTGAATGGTCAGTATACTTGCTGCACCAATTTAGGAGGACGCCCGCCACAAAAGTAACATCTAGGTTCCTGGATCTGGGGATAGTGGTTGCCAAGCGGCTCCTCACTAAACGGTGGAAAGCAGCAGATCCACCACTAGCGCAGGCATGGCGCCACTCATTGCTTGCATGGGCTAAGGCAGAGAGTACCGCTATCAGACGTGAGGAAACGCTGGGGCTGCGTCAAGACCCCATAGTGATGCATTGGGATGCCTTCTTATGTGAGCTGCAGCAGACGGAGGAAGATGGGCCTGAGGGGCAGCCCGCGGAGGGATAGGAGAACAGATCGAGTGTGATACATATGCCGTTACAGGGTGCACCGCGACATACCATGGACACATAAACGTTAGCTAAATATATGTGCAAGTGTAGACGTCATAAAAGGGAAACACTGAGTGGAAAACATACGCGAAAATGCAAAGTAAGTAAGAGCGAGGATGTGGGAAAGCGATAAGATAACCGGGTCAATGTCATTGTTTATGTTTTATTAAGTTGTTCCATCTGTTTATAGACTTTACAAGACATGCTGGAAAAAATTTCTTTTACAGGATATCATATACGTTCAAGTTCTATTTAATTGCAAATACCTGTAAATCTACAAAGTATATAATGATGACTGGAAGACGAATAATGTACATGCTGTCTAATGGATAACTGTTTAGACACATCGATCATATATACTGCGTACCGTATACCAGATGTTAAACATTGTACGGAATTGATGTGCAGCAGATGCACATGGAACATTATGTATGTCTTAACTGTTTGACGATGCATTGCAAGACAGCTGTCACCTTTCATAAAATTGTATAAAATCAATAAAAACAGATTTAAACAAAAAATTAGACTTTGCCAGTGGAGTATAGACGCCGTCTTCCAGCGTTTAAGGAGCCAGGTGTACTAAGCATTTTAACGGTCTGAAACACTCAGATTCTGTGATTGAGACCATTAAAATGTATTTTGCTATGCTCTGATCTCATTTTAGGAGTCAGAAAAGATTTTCTAACTCCTAAAATGGGATTCCAAATGGATACTGATTTGGTATCTGAAAGAGGCTTGTTGTAGGCGGCCCTTTCAAATTCTAAATCAGTATCTTATGTATCAATATTTTGTGACTGAAATCCGGTCACAAAACATTGAAAATTTACTGACACCTCAAAGGAGGTGGTAACCATTTACAAAGACACCCATTCCCCTTTATGAATGTAAAAAAAAAAAGTTTGAATAGGCAGTGGTCCAGGTATCTACTGCCAACTCTGAAATGTAAAAAAAATAGATAGAAAAAGGACTTCAATTACAAATAGGTTACTTTAATAAAAAGTTGTCACAGATATGGTGACTTGCGGACCATTGCAGCTCACAATTCCAGTGATTGTGGCCCAATAAATTGAGTCACAATCTGAGACCTACCTAATGGTTATTTATAAGGTAGATTGGAATGCTACTCAATCCGATTCTCTTTTTTTACGAACTGACCTAATGGTGCCTGGGTCGGTTTGTAAAAATGTTTACTTGTAAAAGATTACTGATCTCAAATGGCAACTAGTAAATAGTACAAGTCCTTCTTTGTCCAGTAGATTTGTGAAACTGATGAGGAAATACTCCCCCTAACTACAAATAATTACTTACCAAGCCATCACAGCCTCCCTAAGTCTGTATGGAATGTCATGCATTCGACATAGAATGATTTCCCGTTAAAAATGTAAAATGTAAATCCGTATTTGTAAAGCGCGAACTACTCACCCTTACGGGTCTCAAGGCGCTGGGGGCCGTCGCGGAAATTAAGTGAGCTATTGCCCAGAGTCACATGGTGCTGAGCTGAGCTGCCGCCGGAGCCGGGGATCGAACCGTGAGCCCCGTGCTCCGAAGTCAACTGCCCTGGCCGCTGCACCACACCTCTCCACTAGTTAACATGAAATTGCTCTTGTTTCAGTCAACTGTTTGTGAATTAGTCATGACATCTTTTAGTATCTATGCCAACTTTTCCCAAGAACACCATTAAATTGCTTTTGTGACAAATGACTCATTATAAAGAAAAGGTTATGGTCTTCAAGGTGTCGCTGGTACTCCCAATCCTATTTTAGATTCACTCAAATAATATTCATCTACACACACTTGGCCCCTCACCCCCACTTCACCTTACGGCTGTTGGAAAAAGATCTCCGCTAAAGTGCCCCTACTATAGGGAGCCCGTCGGGTATTGCACTGCCGACCCGACGAGGAGCAGCCCGATGATGAAGCATGACACCCTACTGAGTGTGTGAGGGCATTATAATCCAATAAATGGATTCCCAACTTTGAACCACTCTGGTCGGGTTGGTTTAGATTCCCTTCCTTCTGACTCGCATTCCTCAGGAACAGCATAACCTTTTCTTTATACTTGCTCCGGGGCATTTATTCTGGACCTTCCCAAAAAGCCCCCCTGTGTATTAACAAATGACTCATTCCCATATTCTTGAAGTTAATAGTGGGTTAAAATAGTAAATTGGCTTTCTCTAATTGGGGTGAGGCCTTCCCACCTACGTGAGAGGTGGGTTTGAAGGAACTTTACTGGAGATATTGACACATTTTCGAAAGTGACATATGCTTCACCATGGATTTGCTGACAGGGTTTGGATTTACGCAGACTGACTCTGGAGTGACACTGGCTTTCCTGGGTTTGAGAGGGTGATACAGAAGGTAAAATGGAGGTATGGTGATTTCAGTAAATCTCAATTCAAGCGCAGAAATCGAATGAGGCAGTTGGTGGTTCTTATGTAACCAGAGATAACAGATCATGGCATACTTTATTTGATATTGTGACATTGCCTCTATTGTTCTTATGCTTTATCTTATGCAAACACGTCTTCTAATCCAGGTGGATGCAGGGCACATTTGTTGTGCTTCAGCATAGGCTGCTGTCTTATCCAAACTATAACTCCTATCACTCAAATTACACCACATTGTCTTCAACACAGAACATAACTTAGTAACCACTTCACTTCAGGCCTCTTATAAAAACCTCAGGATTCAAAGGAAAGGCAAATGACAACTGCCAAATGCGAAGAACTTAATAATGACAAAGTACATACAGGTGCAGATAGCTGTCTTCTTATTAAACTCTTTTGGCTTCAGCAAGATATGGACAAAATATGGGCATATCACATGAAGGCATACACTCATCTGCAGGCTTCTTCTGCACACTGTCCTCACTGAATTTGTATATGGGTAAGCCTGGCTCAGCACCAACAAGGAACCACAAACTTTCCAGGCTGAATGTCAAAATGCATGTGCATATTATATTTATTCTCTGTCCTCCCTGATGCGCTTGTTAATGCAGTTTGCAAAATTGCTCCTGCCAGTGCCATCCAGGTGATGTAGACCAGGGTTGTGGGAGGCAGCATCAGGAACATTTTATAAATTAAATCAGCAGGCTTGAAGCAGTATTTAGTTTTTTGGACTCAACACCACCCCCAGCTCTTGCTATAACACAGTCTATTAATTCTAAACAGTTTAGACTATTATTACTTTCATCCCTCCTATGAAAATTAGGAGGAGTGAAGGTAACACTGGTCAAAACTTTAAAGTTCTGAACAACTGTATGTCCCTACATGCTCCCCTAATGTGCACTGTGCATGCGTGTGCATCAATCAAAAATCCACTTTAGAGACGGCAAACCTGTGACTGGAACCCTATTGAAATCTTTGGCACTTTATAAAAGTTAGTAGCACTGTCCTGTATGTTGCATCCTTGTGGCCTTGCCCATTTGGGTCTCCACAGTCTGCTCCCAAAGAAATAATAATAACAGTGATCTGCACTGAGCAGGTGGGATTTTGGCAGATTCCATTTAGCATATTTCAAGATGCAGCAGTGGTGAAGGTCTTGATGGTGTTGCTTTGATGTAGTGAGCAGTGAGTCGTTGAGAAACTGTAAGTTGGAATTGCACTTGGCACTAGGCATTTGGAATGTGGCTTTGGGCCTTAACCAAATTGCTTCTAAGGTGTCAGAAGAAACCTTATCAACATTTATTGTGTCCAAAGGGGCTGGTGGGGGCAATTCATCAAAACACTGTAGTTAGCCAAATGTGAAAGCTGCTCTAGACAGTTGTATAAGCACATGGCAAAAAAGGTGTTACTACTGTTAGAATAGGATTGTAACTAGATAAGTGAAACAACCGTTGCTTCCAGGTCCACGTGTATGACCACACAAGTGTCATTGTTTCCTTGATTCTGTTTCAGGAGACCTTATGGAGGGAGAGCTCTATTCTGCACTTAATGAAGAGGAGGACTCCGAGTCGGTTTCTAGCACAAATTTCAGTGGAGAAATGCACTTTTATGAGCTAGTGGAAGACACCAAAGATGGCATATGGCTAGTGCAGGTAAGGACTAGCTCTATTTGTTATTGTCTATGTCGGCATTGTTGAGAAGCTCTCCACAGCCACACCCGCGTTCTTCTCTCTCTTTAAGTTTATCACATTCGTTTCGTGTTTTGAACATTTAGAAAATGGTGCTACAGAAATGCCGTACACGTATAGATTGCACAAATTACTACCTAGTAAAGTCTGTCACTTTAAGTGTTGAATGTGATTTGAAAGAACAGTGTTAGGCGAGCTGTCTTTCTGAGCTCACTATTGGCGGAAAAATGGAGCACTGGGGAATACTTTAAATTTGTATTTATTTAAATGTGAGGTTGTTCTTCGCTTATCTAAACACACATAAACTACTTTCAGTTCATAATTTATCTGACAAAACATTAAACAATTAATCTGCATTTAGAGACCCTTTTTAGTAGTCTGTTTCTTGCGCTCCAAAAGCCAACAAATAAAAGCTAGTTTAATATTGGTCATTCTGAAGTGTTTTCCTGTGCATCTGTATTTTGAATGGGTCATCCTGTTTTTAATCCATTTAAAATTTTATTTCTGCTGCCATCCTACAATTAACACTATTTGGTTTGGCTTTTTCAACATCCATTCTAAACTGACAGTGGTCATTGTTTTTTTATTTTTTATTATCGTTTTATTAAACTTGCAGATGTATAACACACATCACAGGTCAATGGTAATGATCATAGCTTGTACAATTTCAAAATCATTTTCATCCCCCAACCTCCTTCAGTGTTACTTAATTGAGTAATTCAGTTAAGGCAGGTTCTAGAACCACCTTGTCATTTCTGCATGCCTTGCTTCATTTATATCATTGCAACTTTTCAAATGCCTCTGTACTCCACCCACCTGTTCCATATTTTACCCCACTTCTCAGGGCATCCCCGGGTTTGATAGACTACTTTTTCGGCTGCTCCACACCAATCAAGGTCCTTCTCCCCGTCTGTGACCCTAGGGGGATGTGCTGCCCCCCATTCCCTGGCTATGTTCCTTTTAGCAATTACAGCTTCCAGCAGTAACCACAACCTAGTATATCTCGGCCACTTGGTCTCCCCAGTAATACACAGTATGTGCCATCTGGCATCTAGTGGGACCGACTTCCCCTTTAACTGCTGACATCACCTGTGTAATCCTGCTCTAATATATCTGCAGCCCTGTGCAGCCCCACAGCGTATGATAGAATGTGCCCTCCTCTGCATCCCCTCGTGCACTTGTTTGAGTCACATTTACCCATCTTGTATAGTCTTTTTCTAGTTGTGTACGACCAATGCAGGATTCGAAGTTGTATGAGGCGGAATCGTGCTTTCATGGCTACTTCTCTAGGGCTTTGTATAGCATCCTCCCCGTCGTCATCCTCTAGAGTCCCAACGTCTCTCTCCCATGCATCTCTCAGGGTCCCCAGTGGATCCGGCTCAATATTCATCATTTTTTTGTATATGAGGGATGTGGCTTTTTCGGTTATTGGGTCTAGGAGTATTCTATCTTCTAGTGGCACATATTCAGGTATTTGATCTCCCACCACGATATGTGTTTCAATTGTATGTATCGAAATTTTCAGTGTCTGGCATTTGATAGTGTGCTTGCAGGGTTTTGAAACCTACCATTTTCTGACCTTTCCAGACATCTCCTAGGTACTCAATGCCCAGTAGTTCCCACATGTGAAAGCCCGGTAGCCCGCGTACCTCTCTTAGTAGGTCGCTGTTCCACAGGGGTGTTCGCTTCGTTAGTTTGCCTTCCCATCCCAGGAATTTAGTCGCCTCCCTCTAAAGTCGTATAGTAGTTTGTGTATGTTTCGGCATCTTGCTTGTCAGGTCCTTAATATACAGTGCATCTAGATATCCTTTCAACCCATCGAGTGGTGACCCATTTGGTACGCTGGCTCCTCCCTGCCCGCGAAGACCCAGTCATTAAGGGCGTCAAGTTGTGCGCCCCAGTAATGCTTACGGACATCCCCTCTCTGTAACTTGTGTAGCGCAACTCTGAAATTCCCTCCATCCCATAGCAATTTTCTCACTTGCGAGTCAACATTATGAAAAAACACTGTAGGGATTTTGTACGGGGTGTTTTGGAGGACGTAGAGCAGGTGTGGTAGCGCCATCATCTTAAAAAGGGCTGCTCTACCCATTAGTGAGAGCGGCAGCGTTCTCCAATGTGTGACATTCTTCCATAGTCTATGCAGTTGGGGGAATAGGTTTTGTTCTAGAAATTCAGCTTCTGTGCGGGATATCATAATGCCCTGATACTTAAATGTATCCCTGACCTTTATTGAACTCCCGCTGGGAGGCGTAGTTGGCGTTTCACCTGTCAGTGTGAAAGCAAGAGATTTGTCCCAATTGATCTGATAGCTGGAGTAGCTCCCAAATAGTCGAAATATATGAAGAGTACGGTGAATAGTAGATCTGGGCTTGGTGGTGTATAGGATTATGTCATCAGCAAATAGTGAGATTTTTACCTCCCATTCGCCCCCATCGATATGCCTCCTATTAGTGGATCCCTTCTGACCCATGCCGCTAGGGGCTCTAGTGCCAATGCGAAGAGCATGGGCGAGAGCGGGCAACCCTTCCTCGTGCCCCTATGCAGCGTGACCTGCCTGGAAACCACTCCACTCACCCACACACTGTCTAGTGGTCCTGTGTATAGCAGCTGCACCCAGGCGCAAAATTTAGGGCCAAAGCTGAACCGTTCCACACCGCAAAGAGATATTGCCACTCTATACTATCAAACGCCATACGGGGGTCCAGGGACAACAGCAGGGCACTATTATTCGGCTCGTTTTTGGCTGCCTGGAGGACTCCATAGAGTCACCGCAAGTTCAGTCTGGTGCTGCAATGTGGCATAATGCCGGATTGGTCAGGGTGGATTAAGGCGGTTATTACTTTGGTGAGTCTAGTTGCCAGGATCTTGGCCAGCACCTTTGCTTCAACATTGAGTAATGAGATCGGCCTATAGTAGGAACAATCCTCCGGTGGCTTGCCATGTTTCGGAATCAGTACTATCATGGCCAATCTTTGATCTTCCGATAGTCCTCCTCGGTCCAGTGACTCCTTAAACATATCTAGCATGTGGGGGGCTATCAGGGTCTCCATCCCCTTATAGAGTTCGACCGCTATGCCGTTGGAACCGGCCGCCTTGCCTGATTGCAGAGCTCTAATTGCACTACATATTTCTTCTGTAGTGACTTCGTCATCTAGGTCGTCTCTGTCTTCTTGGGACAGCTCTAGGAGATTTGCGTCTCTGAGAAATTCTGTACATTCCGTTTTAGTTCTTGTCGAGGAGGATTGATATAACTGCTTGTAGTATCTTGCAAAGACTGCAGCTTTATTATCACCTGTTTCGCAGGTTGCTCCGTCTGGGTCGTTTTATTTTTAACACCCAGTTTCTTTCCTCGTACCTGTTCTCTAGCCATGCCATTAGCTTGAGCTCCTATTTCATACAGTCTCCCCTGAAATGCTATGGCATAGTGCCTAGCCTTTCCTTCTGCGATATTGCACATCTCCTGTTGCTTAAGGCGGAGTAAGTGATTAGTTTGTGGGTCTATTTCTCTGGATTCTTCGGCCGCTGCCTCCAATTTAGCAAGTTCTTTTTCGAGCGCTTCGTATTGGAGTTGCCACTCTTTCCTCTGTCCCCCTGCTAGTGCCTGCACGTGTCCCCTTATGACCATTTTATAAGCTTCCCATAGCACACAGGGCGAATCTACGGTCTTCAGATTGTCCTGCAAATAGTGTTCAGTCCGTTCTCGGATATTATCCATGATCTTTTTGTCTTTAAGCAGCCAAGGGTCTATGCGTGGTGGCAGAACATTGGTTCTAATTGATCCCACCGTTTGCACCTCGACTGGGGAGTGGTCTGATATACCTCTCGCCCTATGCACTGTCTCCCTAAATCTGCTGGCCATGTCTGAGTGTGTTAGGATATAGTTGAGCCGTGAGTACCCTCTGTGTGATGCCGAGAAGAAGGTGTATTGTTCGGCTAGGGGATTGTGTTCTCACCACAAGTCTATCTCTGGAAGGGTCCATTATTCCGATGAGATCGCCACCCAGTACCAGCAGTCCGTGAGGGAGCTCTAAGAGTAGTGTGCTTAAGTCTGGCAATGTGTTCGGGTGCATCCTGGGTGGCACGTATACTGAGCACAGATTGCCGACCCTCCCCTCTCATGTTCCAGTGATGGCCACATACCTGCCTAGACGGTCATGCCATGTTCTCCGGGGTGTAAATGTTAATTTTGTTTTGATCAGTTTTCCCACTCCCCGAGACCCAGTGTTGAATCCAGCATGCGCCACTAATTTGTACCCAAATCTATCTAGAGCTTTGCATGTGTTTCTCAGCAAGTGCGTTTCTTGTAGTTGAACTATGTCTGGGGAATGTCTTCGGATATATTGCATCACCATCGTACGTTTGACTTTATTCCCTAAGCCATTAACATTCCATGTCATGATCGCCAGGTTGCTCTTTGTGGGGCGGGGTCTAGCGGGTGACGTCGGTGGGTACATGTCGGTGGTCTGTGTTTCTCTTCTCTTTCTCTTAGCGGGATTCTTACGTGTGCTGCTGTTGTTACCTTGATAATGGTTTGGGGAGCAATACCATTGCCCCCCCTTCGTCCACCCTTTCTCATGATGTGCTTCTAATTTGTACATGTGCTGTATTTAGAAGTAAACATGGCAACGTCTAACCCCCTACTCCCCTACTTTGTAACTCCCCCCTCCCTGCTACCTTGCATGGTGACCCTGAACTTCCCACCCCCCCCCAAATTGCAAAGTGCCTGTCGCCCCAAAACTGAACTATCGAACATCGGGTGGGCCTAAACCATGTGCTTGCCCGCTTGTGAGCCCGCCCGATCCCCTGTAGTAGGACTGTGGGGCTTAGTATGTATCGTACATGGATATGGTCCCATGCCTTTACGTCAAATCTGAAGTGTTTGTATTAACGTAAAGCTTAAGTTATATGCTTATCTCCGTCTCCAGAGTCCATCCTCTGCACCAGTCTTTTGTACTTGTGAGTTGTTCATCAGTTCTATGAGTTCCCGGGAGTCGCTCCGTGGCTCCTAATTGTCGAGCACTGTCCTTCTGTTATCTTCAGTCATCTAGACTTGCCAGAGAGTTGCCGTGTCGAGGGGATTGCCGACCCGTGTCAGCAGGCACAAGTGCCGCTTGGCGACCATTGGTTTCTTGACACATAGTAGCTGAGATATTTCATTTCTCACCTTTGTTAGAAAAGTGGTTACAACATGAGTGTTGTTAATACGTTGTACACTTTTTTGTTTTCCCACATGAGCAGAATTTAAAGGTCCCAACTGTCACCTTGCTCCCTCTCACAGACCTTTTCTTACTATCAACTTCCACTGTCCGCTCCAATCGTAACTTTAATTTGATATCTAACCTTCCTCACCCCTCTATTATTGATTAACTTTTATATAATCAGTCTACTTGTTCGCCTATTCACCAAGGTCCGTTCCCCCGGTCTCTTTTTTATCTCTAGCCTTTCCCTCATCCTTCACTTATTTTATTGGTTATCAACATCACCATCATTGTTTATCACAGTTGTTTCTATATCTGTGTATATTTGACGTAAATAAACTTCATGGGTACACAAAAGGGAGGTGAGAGTTCCAAGCACACCCTTCCTTGATATTAATAATATAACAAGTGCCTAGGTCCTAGAAGAAGGGGACTCACCTCTTGCATGTCCTCTTGAACCATGCAGGTACCCAAAGATATTTGGAGAGGTCCCCTCACCCACAGTTTGTGGCATGCTTCATCTTTGGTGACCTCTCCACAACAACGTAAGTGAACACTTCCTTGGACTGACTCAACCAGTCCTTCCGAATTACAAATTAATTGTGACTGGAGAAAAGCAGGGATCTTTTTATAAAGATGTATTATAAATCTATTTCTGGGTATACCCTAAAGGTATTCCTTTTTATTTAGGGAGTACTCTAGATATGATTAAAGGTCTTGAATCGGATGTATGATGAAGGTCAGTGGTTTATCCATTCATAATGCCTAACCAATGTTTGGCCAAATTCTATACCCTAACGGGCCATCCACGTTCTTCAGGGCTCCTATATTCCCTGCCTGGTATTCATTGATATAGTGCAATAGAATGAGGCATAAGGCTCTCATACCTGTTTCTAAAGGTTTTGTTTGCACTCTGTTTTAGAGATGGTTACTTTTGCTTGCCTTTAGCCACACATTCTTCACTCTGTTGTATGTACAGTGCACTGATTGGGTAGACTCTGCTCTATAGCAGTGCATAAGTAAATTAATAGTTGGTGATCAAAATGCAAATCTGACATTGATCCTCCTATATGTAAACAACCTACTCTCACTTTTCAAGCAGAGTTGTTGAAGTTTCATCATACAAGAATAGAGAATGTGGAAAAAGCAGCTGACCAACTGGCATTGCTCAAGGCTTGTTTGTAGTAGAAGATGTGTATCCTAAAATGAAACAAGCTGTTCAGAGGTAATAAGGTGACTATAGTATAGACAGGACCACTGGAAGTATGTGATTGTGCGGCAGTTATTGCATAATCCTAGATTTGCCACATAATCCATCCTCTGCAGCATAATCTGCAGATTTTACCAAAAAGAAATGTTGTTTCTAGCTCAAACGGTTAAAAAGTTTCTAAAAATGCAGTGAGACACGTTGCTGCGCAGTGGAAGGCCCTTTGCAAAGCTGAACTGGTCACCTTTCGGTTTCATATTGCTATTTTTGGGTGTTAAACTGGTACAACCAATGCACAGACAGTGTTAGCAAGTTTAAAAATGATGAACTAATAAAGTCATACTATTACAAAATGTGGCGCATTATGCACCATAATTTGCCTTTTCTTCCACATAATTTACTCGCCCTTGCCTCATGATTTGGGCCTCTCTTGCCACATAATTCCAGTCGCCCTGAGTATAGATTAAAAGACACAAAATAAAGAATAGAAAATACTTCAGTATACACACTCTTGCAGTACTACCATTTAGTTTGGTAATCATTCTTCTGTTTTCAAAACGGCATTTCTCAGGCCGTGGATTTAATCAGAAGGTTCTGCTAGACAGAGCTGAAGAAAGCTAAGAAACAAATGGCAATTCTCTAGTTAACATGCGAAGAGAATCCTGATTTCATTAAAGACATCGGAGACTAAGATTATGCAATAATCTTTTATTGCTGCCCCAACATGCAGCCCTTTAAAGAACATTACACAAATACATCATAAAGCATTAAATCAATTTTAGAATCTTCAAACAGTATATACGTCCAAGACACACAATCACATTCCTTGTTAATGCTGCGACGAAGCAAGATATTTCCTTCATCTTGAACCAAAATGTATACTCTGATAGATCTGGAAATAAAACACATAATCAACAAACTTCATCATAAACCAACATGTCTTAATCAAAGTAACTTCTACTTATTCATACATTCAGCATGATATCTACACTACAATAAACATTTAACTTATTACCTGTATTATACAATGGGAGAGGAAGGCTCAATAATTTTAGCCTCCGTTGTCTTTAATGAGTTCAAGATTCTCTTTGCATGTTAATTGGAGAATTGCTGTTTCATTACAAGACCAGAGGCTACCATTATACTAAATGTATGCCCTGAAAATGTTACTCGCCATTGCACCCCTAGAGGAGTGGTCTATGATTCTGGAAAGGTCTACTCCCGCCTCCTTCATCACTGTTCACTCACCTACACAAGGTAGCTGTCGAAACCGCTTTATAAGGCTTCTCATAGGAAAGTAATAACTACTTCCCCATCCACTCTAAATTCTAACAATTTGTTTTCAGACACTTTTATGCAATTCACTACCCACAACTTAACACATTTGTAAAAAATAAGGGTAGAAAATAGTTGCAGACATGGTCTTAGTTCTTTTCCATGCATCAAAGTGTACCCCTTCCGGAGTGTAACACCTATTACAAATCTCCAAAGCCTTAACATCTGAAACCCTGCTAAAAGAAACTAAACTGAGTAATGTTGCTAGCTTAAAAAATATCTGTCTTAGAGAAAGATAAATGTTAGGGCCATGATAAAAACAATTTGAAAATCAATCCTACATCCCATAAAGAAACATAACAATTTGAAAGAGGTTTCTTAAACCTAATTCCTTTCATCAATCTCCATTCCAAATGATCACTTCCTATTGCAAAATGATTTACCAAAGCTTGTCCTGCTCACACAGCAGATCTATAGCAGTTAATTGTCCTGTAAGAAAGACCAGAGTTGAACAGATCAGCCAGATAATTTGCTTCTTCTGCTACAGGAGGCTCCACGGAACAAATCCCTCTCCATGCACCAACTGCACCATTTCTTCCATACTCCCTTGTATCTTTTCCTGGTACCCAGAGCCCAGAACTCATCCATTAAGTGTTTAGCCTTTCCTGAGTGACCTGAATATCTGCTAATACCCCTGAAATCTTCCAAACAGGAAGGTTCATACTCACTTCTAAAACCAAAGGGTGCTCTTCTCTCTCTGAATCTACCAGAAGACCCAAAGTAACCGAAACCAGTCTGGGTAGCTCTTTTACGATTTCCATCACACCTGAGAACCAAACTTGAGAACTCCAACATGGAGTCACCAGAACGATTCTGCATCTCTCTATCTGAACCTTCATCAATACTCTCTGGATCATTGAAAACGGAGGAAAAGCGTAACCTCCTTCTCTTCCTTAGTCCTGAAGAAAGGCATCTACTACCCCCAACCCCAGGATCTGATCTCCAACTGAAATACATGGGTACTTGATAGGCCAGTCTGCTCGCGAACAAATCCACTTGAATTGGTCCCCCATAACCTCTGATTAATTTTGAAAAAGACTGGGTTCAACTTCCAATCGCTGAAATCCCTGAGGTATCTGGAATTCTAATCTGTTCTTGAATTCTACTGACCTGGAATATATTCCGCTCTTAAAAGGATTTTGTGTTCCCAACAAAAATACCATATCAGTTTGGCCAAATCTGCCAATTTTCTTGATTCTCTTCCAGGGGATCCTCATCAATAGTCATAAGCACTGAATATTCCCGCCCATGTGCGGGGACCCCGGAAGTAATATAAAAATTATATATGGATATCACATATATACAGCTATATATATATATATATATATATATATATATATATATATATATATATACATACATACATATATTATTTTTTCTTATACCAATGCAGCTCCCAATAGGAGGCTAAACAATGCAATTACACACATAAAGACTGTATTTGCCAATATATAAAAACACCAGAGGGCAATCAGTACTTGAACTCTGTTTTTTAATGAGCAAAGTACTCATAAAGAGTAAAACTGCAAATTAAGTAGACATTGTTAGCCTACAGGCTGCATTGCAAACCAATAGCATAGAAAATGAAAGCATTTTTAACAAAAACTGGCACCGTGCCTTTAAGGCAGCCATGACCCCTAGCTTCCCATCATGCGTCAGGGGTGACAGTTAGGTTAGTTGTTCTTTCCGGCTCCTTCAGTCAGGACCCTGGATTTTCAGCTCTTGCTTTTTTTGACTTTCTGTCAAAAATATCTTATAGAAATCTAGTTTTTCTACTTTCACTCGACGTCTTTTGGTCTTAGAGTGCAAGTAACACCTTTTTTGTGTGACAGAAAAGGTTTATTTTGGTTAAAAATGCCTTCTTTATTCGACCCTTGCCCGTCCTGTGGCAAGAAGAAGGCCAGAACAGATACACATCCTGTGTGTATTCTCTGCCTCCCCGAGTCCCACTCTTCTGACAATTTGTAAGAAGTTGTCAAGAAGGACCATCAAGGAGAGGGACAGGATTCGTCTTTATGGCCTCTCTGAAAGAGGTAGGTCTCCTGTGAGGCAGCAGAAGAAGAGAACTCTGTCGACGTCGAGAGGAAAAGTCCCGACCTGTTCTCCGTCGGCGTCGGGATCGACGTCGAAGCAGCCGGCGACGAAGAAATCGGCGTCGAAGACTTCGGTGATGCCGGCGCATCATCCCTCGACAACGAAATCATCGTCGACGAAGGTTACAGGTCCTCCGTTGACGTCAACCAGGCGACGCTCAACGTCGAGCGACAGGTCTCCGGCGCAGGTTGTGCGTTCGACGTCGAGGCAGATCACTCCGTCGTGGCAGCGGCGATCGACGTCGAGGCACAGCGCTCCATCGTCGCCTCACCAACGGCGATCGACGTCGAAGCACATCTCTCCGTCGTCGTCTCATCATCGACGATCGACGTCGAGGCGCAGGTCTCCACCGAGATCAATCCAACGATCTTCGGCGTCGAGACACAGGACACCTCCTTCGGCGTCGAAGCAGACGTCGGGACAAGGCTCTCCGATGTCGATCCATCATTCCTCGCCGTCGAGACGGACAACACCGCCGAGATCAGTACATGGTTCTTCGGCACCGAGACCTCCGTTTCCGGCAGCCCAACGCTGGTCGACGTCGAGGCAGCAATCTTCTGAGAGGGTGCAGAGAACGTCGAAGCATGACACTGCATCGGCGTCGGAGAGACGTTCAACGTCGAGAAGACGTTCTGCTGCAGGATCAAGTCCACCTTCTAAGAGAAGAAAGTCAACGTCGAGGCATACGTCTCCGTTGAGAGGGCAGTCGGCGCATAGACGCTCCAGATCAACGTCAAAGCGCCCTTCTGGAGACGCCTCACCTCCAGTGAGCTTTTCTTCGTCGCCTTCAGGTTCTCCCAGTTCTCACCGAGGGTCAACGTCCAGATCCCCGGAGGTGGTGATCTCGACGTCCAGCAGCCCAGTGTCAGCGGGTCGCCAAGATTCCCCAACAAGGTCAGCACATGAAGAGGTGAACCTCACTCATCCTGCACAGTCTCCTAAGGGAAGAGAGAGGCGCAGATCGCCTTCCATCCATTTGTCACCACGATGGTACAGGCCTTTGCATCACTGGGCTACTGACAAGGTCACGACAGACAGATCTCCGTTGGCTCGTTTAATTGCGGATAAAGAGCGATCTCCTTCAAGAGCCAGAGCTCGCAGCCGCACCCCTGTGCACTCACACAGGAGGAGGTCTAGATCAAGAAGCAGGAGGAGAGCACACAGATCCCCTACTCCGTCCTCTTCTTCCACTCATACACCCCATAGAGACTACTCGCCGACTTTGACTGACAGTCCTCCGTCGAGGGTCTCTCCGGTGGACGACGTCTACACTTTTCAGGACATTCTTGGCAGAGGATCTGTAAAGCTGGGTATCCCTATGCCAACTCGTCAAAGCAAGTCCTCTGTGATTTTTGAGACTTTACACCAAAGAGCAGCAGCTAAACCTCTGCTTCCCTTGGTACCAGGCCTCATAGAGCCAGTGATGGACATCTTTCTCACACCAGCGAGTGTTAAGACCCCTCCAGCGAGAATCTTAAAGTACCGTTCACCAGAGGACGACCCGCTCTTCCTCAGAGCTGACCCTCCACCGGATTCAGTCATAATTGCTGCGGCAAAGAAGACCCATGCGGTGGCATCCTCCTCCACTGTCCCACCAGACAAGGAGAGTAATACGCAGGATTCCTGGGGAAGGAAGGTTTGTGGCACTTCGGCCTCCATGTTGAAGGTCTCCAATGCAGCGGCGCTCCTGGGCCGCTACGACAGATCTCTGTGGGACTCACTACAGAGATTCACTGAAAAGTTGCCACAGGAAGACCGCAAGGATTTTGAAGAAATCCTAACAGAGGGCAGTCAGGTGTCTAACCAGGTCATCAGTGCTGCGGCGAATGGAACTACCCTTTCGGCACATGCTTATGCTCATGGGGTATGCGCAAGAAGAACATCTTGGCTACGACTTACAGCGCTCAAGCCAGAAGCGCAGTCACGCATCCTCAATCTTCCGTTCTCTGGTTCCTCTTTGTTCGGGACTCACACGGATGAAGAGATGACAGGATGAAAACGGAACTGGACACGCTTAAGGCTGTGGGCCTTGAAAAGAAAAAGGAATTCCGTAAGAGATTCCGCCCTTACAATCGGCGATCCTCCCAACAGAGGGTTCAAACCCCTCATTGGCAGAAAAATCAGGATCAGCAAGGCCAGCAAAGATCGCAGTATCGGGGCAGACGTCCCTCCAGAGGAGGAAGAAACCAGCATCAAGGCAACAACTCCTCCAAGACGCAGTCAAAGCAATGAGTACTCACTTCCCCTGTCGCCGTTCACCACTCCAGTGGGGGGAAGTATCGCAAATCATCTCGAAGAGTGGCGAGCAATCACAAAGGATCGGTGGGTGCTAGCTACGCTGCAGAATGGGTACTCTCTACGTTTTCAACACCGTCCCCCTCAATCCCTCCAGTTCCACCATCGTGTCACCAGTTAAAACTCTTGCAGAAAGAGGTTGCCACCCTTCTCAGAAAGTCAGCCATCGAGAGGGTGCCAGTATCTCAAAGAGGGAAAGGGGTTTACTCAAGATACTTTTTGGTAAAGAAAAAGGGCCAAAAGCAGAGTACAGACCCAATCTGGACTTGCGGACACTCAACCTATCCATCAAAAAGGAAAAGTTTCGCATGTTGGCTCTCCATCAAATATATCCACATCTCAGACAGGGGATTGGATGTGTTCGCTGGATCTGCAAGATGCATACTTTCACGTCCCGATCAATCAGCATCACAGACAGTACCTGCGATTCCTGGTGGGATCCGCTCATTACCAGTTCAAGGTTCTACCCTTCGGGTTGAAGTCAGCCCCCAGAGTGTTCACGAAGTGCATGGCGGTGGTGGCAGCCGCACTGCGCCGCAGGAGCGTCTTCGTGTACCCGTACTTGGATGACTGGCTGTTGAAAGGCCCTTCCCCAGACAGCGTGAGGAGTCATTTCTTGAGCTGTCTCGAGCTGTGTCACCGGCTGGGCCTGCATGTGAATTTCGCCAAGTCAACTTCACAGCCAACGCAGAAAATACATTTCTTAGGAGCTCTGCTAGACTCCGCGGTAGGAAAAGTGTTTCCTTCGGAGGAGAGACCGTGTTCCCTCATACAGAAATGCCAGCTGGTTCTGCACAACAGAAAACTGCCTGTGCGTCGGATTGCCTCCCTGCTAGGGTCGATGGCATCCTGCATATTCCTGGTTCCCAATGCCAGACTACGAATGCGTCCTCTTCAGCAGGATCTGGAGGACAAGAGGGACCATCAGACAGCTCGCTGGGACGAAAAAATAAGTCCATCAAACGCGTCCATACCTTGGTGGATGAGAAAACGAAATATGCAAGTCGGAATTCCTTTCCATCAATCTCCGCCTGCTCAGACACTGATCACGGACGCCTCGCTGCAGGGTTGGGGGGCCCACATGGAACCTCTCCAGATTCAAGGACTGTGGTCTCCAAAAGAGCGATCCTATCACATCAACATGTTAGAGCTGAGAGCAGTTCACCTAGCCCTCAAAGCTTTCCTCCCCTCGATTCAGGCAACCTCAGTATTAGTACTGACGGACAACACCACCACCATGTACTACCTGAACAAACAGGGGGGAACTCGCTCACGCACACTTTCCCTGGAGGCTCAAACACTCTGGCATTGGCTCCTGGCTCGGAATCTGTCAGTCACAGCAGTCCACCTGCCGGGAGAACAGAACGTGAGAGCGGATGCGCTCAGCCGTCACTTCGAAGACAGAGAAGACTGGGTTCTCAACGACGAGGTCGTCGAAGACATCTTCCAGTCATGGGGTCGTCCCACCATCGACCTCTTTGCGGACGACTGTGAGAAGTTGGCCTGGCATATGCTGTCCACTAATTATAGTGGGCACCTTGCACCAGTCCAAACAACCCCTTATTGGAGATAGGTTAAAGACAACCTTATTGAAAGCTATCCTAGTGGTAGCTATGGAGAGCAGCCTTCAGGCTAAGTCTTGAAGGAATGTAAAGCAGCTTGTTTTACCAGTCTATAATCTCTTGAGTGATCAAATGAAAGAGCACCACACCAGGTATATATTCAAAATATATGTATTTATTGCTAAACACACCCCTCTAGTCTCTTTATGAGGCTAGAGTTCGAAGTACACAAGTTATAAGTTATTTAAACACAGTAATAGCACAAATACATGTTTGGGCCCCAGGGGCGTACCAAACCATATATAAGTGGTATAAGAACCACGACTGAACTAGACACTAGGCCTAGAGCCTCTAGAAGTGCTTGGACCACAAGGAACCACCCAAGGTAGTGACACAGGGGACCCACGGGGGACGCGTGCAGTGTAAATACACAACCGCGATACGCCGTTAACTTCTATGGAGAAAGTCGCGATCAGGAAATTAAAGAAAAGGGACACTTAAAGGAGGACTTGGAGCA
Source organism: Calotriton arnoldi (assembly GCA_963921515.1). Taxonomy (NCBI): domain Eukaryota; kingdom Metazoa; phylum Chordata; class Amphibia; order Caudata; family Salamandridae; genus Calotriton; species Calotriton arnoldi. Next base: position 5,633,431 of record CAWUFW010000005.1, on the reverse strand, counting down.
AACCCTTTGAGAACTAGGTCGTTCTAGAGTGTCTACCCACGGGAGCACCGGAGTACTCGTGTTACCTCACCCAGGGAAGCCGGGTGCATAGGTGCCTTTCGGGGTCGGGTTTCGTCGTCGATTTGAATGGCGATCTGCTGCAAAGGGCTGCTGGCGACCAAGTGGAAAGTGTCCGGGTGGATCCAAGAGTGGATCGGAGATCTGAAGAACCTGAAAGCAGAGGGGACAGAGTCTGGGTCACTAGCCAGTGACCAGGAAGGCGATGGACAGATGCCCACCGATGTCGCTTGCTTCAAGTGCGTTGACGGTCGTCTTGACTCTTCAGCCACGAGGTCCAGGAGGCGTTGTCGGCGACCAGGAGCAGGATTCGGGCTGGTACACGATGTCTGTCGAGTGCTGAGGTGTCGGCGACCGGATTGGACCCAACAAGCCTTGGCAACGGCAAGTCTCGGTGCAGATGAAGATCGTCGATGGTGCAGACCAGCAAGGTCTGAGGAACTCACCCAGCGAGGGTAAGTGAGGGCAGGCCTGGAGCAACCAGGGTGCCCAAGAAGAAAAGGATTGGCCTTCGTGAAGGGCTACTAGCCAACGGGCTAGCGACCGCGAAGGAGCCTCGAGACGTCGCACGTGGATCTGGCTCACAGGACACTCGTGGAGTGGAGGCCAGTGATCTTCGGTGCAGTTGGTGCTGGAGGCTAGGGCTACTCGGAGCCCAAAGCACGACTTCGTGGGAGACCCAGAAGAGGATGCACTAGCAAATGCGTGCGGTGTCCAGGGGTCACGGTTCCACGTTACCCACGACAGCTATGGGCCTCAGCTTTGCTGGGGACTCAGGGCAGCCTCGGGGAAGTCTGGAAATCCACCTCTGGTGATGCACAGACTTCGGCGTCCGACGGGAGCTTAGGCGATGCAGACCGGACAATTGCTTCTTTGGTGCCTGCCAAGCAGGGGAGTCACTCCTTGACCCCAAGGGAGATTCTTCTGTCCTCTAGTCTTTAGTAGAGCGTCGAAGGTCCAGGATTCAGTGTCAGAGTTTCGTCCAGGGATAATCTAAAGTCCTAAGGACTGGGTTCCTATACTTATACCAAGTTTAGGGGTTGGACTACTCTGTGGCCCCACCTATGGGTGGGTCAGGGCAGAGGGGTGGCTACACCCCTTTCCTTTGTCCAGTTCGCGCCAAAGCAGGGGCTGCAAGCCCCTGATCCGGTTTGAACTGGGGTATGCACAGGGACACCAAGTGTGCCCCCAGTGCAGGACTTCAAAGCACCCGAAAGTGCTCCCGCCCAGCCCCAATACACATTATCCTGTCTGGGGAGGTGGTCACACCTCCCTGGGACAGGAAACCTATTGTCCAGGCCTCCCCTGCCGGAGTTTCGTCCAGCAGCAGGAGGCCAGACTCGTGTCTGTGGCAGCAGCATCCATTTTGTGATGCCAGGGCTTTAGAAAGAAGTTACCGGCCAGGCCAGAGTTAACATGTCTCTCCCTCTAGAAGGGTGGAATGCTACCCCCGCCGCCAGAATTGGCGGGGGGATAGTATTCCAAGATGTTTGACACCAAACACGACATGTTTAGGTGCAGCCATTCCAAAGTTAGCATTTAACGCGAGGTTATAATGCGCTTAAGAGTATATGGTCAGGCTGCACTACAAACAGCATCAGAGAAGGGTCTCCGAACGCTGCAGGGGCACCCTCTCACATAGGAACCACGCACTCTGCCTTCAGGATTGATAAGGCCTGCCATAGGAGTGACTTATAGGTTTATATGTGTGTATGTATTTAGGGATATAGGTAACCTATATCACAGTAAGGGGTGCATGCACCACCTTACCCAGGCTGCAGTAGCAGACCTGTGGTGTCAGTTTGGATGGCCTTCCAGGGGTGGCACAATACATGCTGCAGCCCCTGGTAGGCCTCTGAGGTACCTATGCCCTGGGTACATAGTATACCATATACTAGGGACTTATAAGGGCACTCCAGATTCCAATCAGAGATGTGCCTAAGGCACATGGAAACCATTTTACAGAGAAAGCAGATAGACTGGGGCCCTGAATAGCAGGATCCCAGTCCAACTAAGTCATAAACCAGCAAAACACCATAAAAAAAGTGGGGGCAACCATATAGTCAGATTCCACCTTCCTACAACGACGAAAATACCAAATGCCGAGACTTCGCCTCACGGTTCTACCGACCAGGATCGAAAGGGAATGCCCTTTTGATAGACTGGTCAGGGGCATTTGTGTACGCCTTTCCACCCCTTCCGCTGATCCCGAAGGTGGTGACCAAGCTGTCCCATTCGTGCACGAGGATGATACTAATTGCCCCGGACTGGCCGAGACAATGGTGGTACCCGGACCTTCTGCACCTATCAGAGTGCCCTCACAAGAAGCTGCCGTGCAGACCGGACCTGCTGTCCAAGATGAACGGGAGGATTCATCACCCCAACCTTCCCTCACTGAACTTGGCAGCATGGCTCCTGAGGTCTTCCAGTATGGCCACCTAGGACTACCGCAGGACTGCATGTCCATCTTGAAGGAAGCAAGAAGACCGTCCACGAGGCATTCGTATGCATGCAAGTGGAAACGGTTTTACATGTGGTGTATGCAAAACAATTGTAATCCAACCAAGGGTCAGGAAGAGGTCATCCTTCCTTACCTACTTTATCTGGCGAAAGCAGGGTTGAAGTTTTCTTCCATTAAGGTGCATTTAGCAGCTATAACTGCATATAGACGTTCACCTTCCCAACCTTCCTTCTTCCAGTTACAGGCTGTTAAGGATTTTTTGCAGGGTTTAAAGAAGGTCTACCCTCCGGTCCGGCCTACTTCACCACCCTGGGAGCTAAACCTGGTGCTATCAAAATTGATGGGTCCGCCTTTTGAACCCATACACAAAGCAACCTTACAGCATCTTTCTTGGAAGGCGGCTTTCTTGGTAGCGATCACGTCAGCTCGCAGAGTGAGTGAAATACAGGCTCTCTGCTCTAAAGAACCTTCTACAGTCTTCCATCTTAACAGGGTTGTGTTGAGGACGCACCCCTCTTTCCTTCCAAAGGTGGTGTCAGATTTTCATGTGAATCAGACCATCTCTCTACCCACCTTTTTCCCAATCCCTCCACTCCAGCTGAGAGGGCTTTGCATTCTCTGGACCTGAAAAGGGTTTTAAAATTCTATCTGGATCGGTACAGGTCTATAAGAAAATCTGATCAACTATTTGTTAACTATGGGTCGATCAGAACTGGTTTCGCAGCTTCAAAGCGTTCCATCTCCAGATGGATAGTTTCATGTATCAAGCTTGCTTATCAATTAGCGCAGAAGCCCCTGGGGGTTACTCCCAAAGCGCATTCTACCAGAGGAAAAGCGGCTACTACTGCTTTTCTTCATAATGTGCCCATGTCTGAAATATGTAAGGCGGCAACTTGGAGGTCCGTCCAAACATTTACGAGGCACTACTGTCTGGAGTCAGACACCAGAGCAGACACCCAAGTAGGCCAGGCCTCCTTGCGGAATCTGTTCAACAGCTGATTTCGGCTGTTGTTTTTTGTTGGGTAATTTTACTCTCATTTACCTGCAGGTGGTTGATGGGCTTGCTATTCTATTCAGTGCTTATGACTATTGATGAGGATCCCCTGGAAGAGAAGGATACGTTACTTACCTGTAATCCTAGTTCTCTTCCAAGGGTATCCTCATCAAAGTCATAAGCAACCCACCCGCCTCCCCGGGTAAATGAGGTGTTTCTAAAGTGTTAAAGGATATCTTTGTGCCCTGACCTTCAGGGTTATGCAAAGAACAACTGACCTAACTGTCACCCCTGAGGCATGATGGGAAGCTAGGGGTCATGGCTGCCTTAAAGGCACGGTGCCAGTTTTTGTTGAAAATGCTTTCATTTTCCATACTATTGGTTTGCAATGCAGCCTGTAGGCTAACAATGTCTACTTAATTTGCAGTTTTAGTCTTTATGAGTACTTTGCTCATTAAAAAACAGAGTTCAAGTACTGATTGCCCTCTGGTGTTTTTATATATTGGCAAATACAGTCTTTATGTGTGTAATTGCATTGTTTAGCTTCCTATTGGGAGCTGCATTGGTATAAGAAAAAATAATATATGTATATACATATATGTAGAGCTGTATATATGTGATTTCCATATATAATTTTTATATTACTTCCGGGGTCCCCGCACATGGGCGGGAATATTCAGTGCTTATGACTTTGATGAGGATACCCTTGGAAGAGAATTAGGATTACAGGTAAGTAACTTATCCTTTCTAGCCCCCTAAACCATTTATGTATGAAACAGCTGCAAAATTGTCCAAACGAATAAAAGGTTCCACTGTTCGCTAATAAATGTTTGAAACTCATCAGTGCGCATGAACACTGTAAACATGTAAAGGCCACATTGACTAGACATGGTCCATGTATCGACAGGTTCCTGTTTGGTAGTGGGCCCGTCCGTAAAATATGGGATACTACAACATTTTCATCAGGAGAATTGTGGGAGTGAAGAAAGTACAACTTTTCCTGTTGGCTGCAAGTTCTGGAGTTTGTCACATAAATAGGAGGCAAATTAGTTTTTTCACCCATACTTTCACATTTATAGGGCATTTTGGGTAAGAAAATAGTCGGTTTCATGCAAGCCACACCGCCATGGACTCACCTGGGTGTCTAGTTTACCTGGAATGTTTCGGGTTGGTAGGTTTCCCTGTGTGTCGGCCACCCCTTGTCCCAAATACCACAGCAGCCCAATCCACGGAATGATTGAATTTCAAAGGAAAAATTTTGATGTTTCCACGTTGCATTTTGGAGCCTTTCCTGAAATTGAATTTTTGTCCATTTTTGGCTTCCAAATGTAAGTCGGCATACACTAAGGAACTAATTTTGTCAAACTCCTTCAGAATTATCTGATATTATGGGTAACCCTAAATTCAGAGTGTTACCAGTACCCAGTATTCCTAAACTCAGATTCTTGTGTAACATTTCATAAAAGCATAGCTGTTCTTCATACCAATTTTTCATTAGAGTTTACCTTATACATTGATGGATTGTAGAAACGCAATGAAAAATCATTCATAATATGCTACAGCTCATTTGATGGCTTTGGGTATTACATGTTCAGGGACAACCAGTAAACATTATATATCTCCGTTATCATAAGAGTTTGACAGGCAGAACAGTATATTTCTTTTCTAAATTTGCTTTCAGTGCAAAGAATTGCAGATTAATTTACTGTCACTTATTTCTGTTTGTTTATATTTACTTTCATCATCAGGATGATAAAAACTTGGAGTAATCCACACTAATGACCACATGCTGAATTAAGATTTTTTTCTACTATTCAGAAATGTAGGTTTCTAGTCTTACCCATGGGTTTCCACACCTCTTTCTCCTACAAACTACAGCTTACAATTAGAAAATATTGACCATCACGTAGAAAATTGCACAAAAAACCCTATTTTCTTAACAACTGCCTGTTCCAGAAAGCTGAGAAGAGGGGAGTCTTAGCACAGTGGACCTTATATGGATGCCATTTTTATTAGAAAATTCACATACACTTTCTTCCACAGAACCTTTTGCCATTTTTTGAAAAAATTAATAAAATGTTGCTGCATTTTTTTTTTCTCTTCTCAATTTCCTCTGCAGGAATCCACTATAATACATAAATACATTTCTATCTGATATTGCACATGTGTAGCAATATGTCACTTAATTAGAATGATCTGCCTTTATAAATTGACAATCCTTTGGGGGGCGCTAGAGGGCGCACGGCAAGATGGCCGCACTCTAGTGTAGCTCTGCCCGGCTGAGCGACTATCCGACCATTATCTGCCTGTAATAGCGGCAGCCACTATCACAAAATTGCACGTACTGCCTGAAAGCCCTATCTACACACTTTGGGGCTGTTTCGGCGAGACGGAGAGTGCTGGAGAGACCAGTTTGCTGCGGTGTGGAGCCGGGACGCGCATTCATAAGATGGCGGCCGCCGCGATGTCCTGCTGACGGCTCCTGCTTGCCGATGCCGCGTTGGAACGATGGGCTGCTGTGACGAGCTGCGGTGGTTTGCGAGCGGCTGACGCTGAGGGGCTCCGGCGGCAGAGCACAGCGAGAGGATCCCATGCACTATTGAGCGGACTCCGGCATATATCAGTTGGTGGCGCGGAGTGACGGCCTAGCTGGGGACCTCCCCATCGGCGCTGAAGTGCTGCATTTCCCCCGGCAACAGCGCTGCCCGTGTCGTTGGCCCCGGTAAGTGCGGTGCGGCTTGTGACTGGGTCCGTGACTGCGGAGGCGGAAGCGGGCGCCTACTGAGTTGCGCCCTGCGAGCTGGGGGCTGCGTCTGTGGGTAGGCGGCTGGCTGGTGCGGCCTGGTGCTGAGAAGTGCAGAGGCGGGAGTGATATCGGGCCTACTGTGGGCCTGGTGAGTGGAGTCAGCGGCAGTTGGGGGCCCTCCGCAGCATAATATACGCTGAATAGAGCAGAGGCACCTGAGGGAACACGTGTGGCTGCTGGAGCTGCGGCTGGGACATCTGACTGGTGGCGCCCCGCGGAACCCACATTGCAGGCGTTGCCACTGGCTATATTGGTGATTGCGGTGGCCCTGCGGGGTGGTGCTGCACAGCTGCGGTGGATGCTACAGCCCTGCTGACTCAATTTTGGTGTGATTGTTGGACATGGACCTTGATCTGAGGGGAGCTCATTCCCCATCGTGCGCTGGGCTGTCCCTCGGTAGAGTCCTTGGGCCTGCTATCCCTCTGAAGCTGTTGGGGTAAATAACCGTGCCTTGTGTAAAAGAAGCTGGGCGACCACTGAGGCTGGGTGCAGGAGTGCTGGCGACTAAACAATTATACTAAGAGTGCGTTGACTCGATATCTGATAACTGCGCAGAGGGGGTAGTCACTCCGTGAGGTGCTGGCATACTTGGAGTGGGTGTGAACACTGTTTGGTACATGGGGCAGGGGGTTGGCGACTAGAACCACTGCTGGGTCTTGGCCCTGTTACTCACGACGTACGATAATACGCCTTTACGCCACCCTTTCAACACCCTTCTTATCGTTGCGTCCCTCGCCAAAAAAGGGGCACCCCAGATGCGGGAGGCCATGGATCGCAAGGATAAATCACAGCCACGTCTCACATTTGAAGCCCGCAAACCTTCTAGAACTAAGCAGAAAGCTGCATCGGACTCTGAGGCGGATACCCAAGCGGACGCCCCCCCCACCCTGGAAGCTACACTGATGGCTATGCAGCGCAGCTTACAATCAATAGAGGGCTCGATGGCTGCAGTTAACCACAGACTAGACCACATGTCTTCCCAACTCGAAAAACATAACATTCGCATGGGGGAGGTGGAGCAAAGGGTGTCCGCTACGGAGGATGGCCTGGGGGAAGTTACAGAAAAGGCACTTAATATGGAGAAGATACTAGCCCTTATCCAGGCCAAGAATGAGGATTTAGAGGCGCGGTCCCGGCGCAACAACATTAGACTCACTGGGCTGCCGGAATCCACAAATGTGGGGAAAATGGAGACTTTCATCGAACGCCTCATCACGGACGTTTTTGGTGCAGAACACTTCTCTAACTTATTTGTAGTGGAGCGCTCCCACAGATCCCTTGCTGCCCGACCGGCCCCGGGGGCTCCTCCCCGCCCTGTAATAGCCAGACTTTTGAATTATAGGGACCGTGATACCATTCTGAGGCTAGCAAGAGAGAAGGGAAATGTTGTGCATCAGGGAAACTCGCTGACATTCTTCCCTGATTTCACGGTGGCTGTCCAGGCGGCCCGGCGTGAATTTGGTGCTGTAAAAAAATTCCTGCAGACGGAAGAGGTCCCATATGCAATGTTGTACCCGGCCCATTTGCGCATAGGGCCTGATGGGGATTGTAAAATTTTCTCTTCTCCAAAAGCAGCTCTGGAACATGCTAAACCGCTAAAGAGGAGGAGGCACGAGGCCATTAATGTCACTACTGAGACGGAGTAATTGTGGGGATCAAACCATTACACATGGCTGGGTGCTATGCCCAAGTATAACTCTCGGACCTCTCTCCGCAGTGCTATGCAATTATGTGTGTAACTTAGAATGATCATTACAGTTATGTCATGTATTGTCTTGAAGGATGTATACCCTGGGTTTCGGATCTGTTCATATGCATGCACTCCGTTAGCTATGGCTTCAGAGCTGTTATAATGCTGATCTTTCTCCTCAGGCTCTCCGGGAATCACGGTGGCTGCCCGCCCAGGCTTTGAGAAGCTATAGAATGGGAAGTTACTATGGGGGGACCTAGCTGCCTCGACAGATATAGTACGTCGTCTAATTATGTTACATGCTACTGATGTATTCCCATCCTGGCGAAAAATCAGACATGCTCAGCTACCTCTTACTACGTAAGAGGCTAGAGGCTCTCAGCGCCCCTGACAAAAGGGAGTACCCCAAATGCATTGTGTTGTTGTTGGATATGTTGGGGAAGGGGCGGGAATTCATGGGGATGGCTTTGGCAAGTTGGAGTTGCTGAAGTGGGTGGGGGGTTGGGGGAAAGGGGTGGGATGGGCTGGATGGGGCTGCGTGGTACTCAAGAATATTGCAGTTTACATGTTCATAGATGGCATTGCTTTTAGGTACTATCTGACTGATCAATGCGAAGTATGAGTGGTGTCACTAAGTTCGTCACTAGGAATGTCCGTGGTCTGAATTCACCGAAAAAGATTCGCACAGTGTTTGCTCAACTGGATAGACTGGGGGTGTCTGTAGCTTTCCTTCAGGAGACGCACTTAATTAAGAGCTCGGCGCAGCGCATCGGTGCGAGGTGGGCCGCAGTAAAACTTGACTCATCCTATTCTACCTATTCCAGGGGAGTGCTGATACTCATAAAAAAGGGGACGAACTTCACATTAATTAAGACGGATGTAGATGACCAGGGGCGAGTAGCGATCATGTATGGCCAAATGGGGAACAGGCCGGTTTTGTTGGTTAATGTATACGGGCCAAATATAGATGACCCCTCATTCTTTGCTGATGTGTGGCGTCGTATTCTAAGCTTTCCGTCTGCGGAAATAATCTGGGAGGGGATTTTAATGTCTGTCTGGACGCATCCATAGATAGAACGGAAACTACTGTAGGTAGAAGTAGAAAGGCGGCGGAGGCCATTCTTGGATTTCTAGATGCGGGCCCCTTACTGGATATTTGGCGGCTCCAGCACCCAGGACAACGAGAAAGTACGTTTGTTTCCTCAGTGCATGGTACTTGGTCCCGTATTGATTATTCAGACCCTCCAGGATTTCGCGATTTCGCGGTTTGCTGCAAAATCGGCACTTTAGTAAAAATGCCGCGATTTTTACAAAAGTGCCCGCGAAATCGGCACTTTTGTAAAAATGCCTCAATTTTTACAAAAGTGCCCGCGAAATCGGCAATGCGCACAATTAGACAGTAACTGCTGGTGACTAAGTTTCATGGGGAGACGCTTCTTCCACATTTTAAGAGGGTGCCTTTATCATAGCAAACTCGGGCAGAAAGAGGACATCTTGGGAGCTAAACCCAGTGAAGGAACTGGTATGGTAATGGCAACATGACAAATGTAGGTGGCAGGCGAGAGAAGGGCAGGCAGCAAGCTTCCTGGTAACAGAGTTGGCACAAGTAAGGGCCAGGCGGACGAAAGGTGTCGGGCATCATGGCGCAAAAGGCAGCACAAGAAGATGAGATGAGGACAAAGGCAGGAAGGAGTGGGATGGCAGCGAGCACCTTAGGGCAGAACCTGGCGCGGGTAGAAATCAAGAGAGAGGAGGACATTTTCCAGAAGGTGATGGGTACCATGGAGACAAGGGGCCAGAACAGGACACTTAGCGGGCAGGCAGTGAACCCAATGGGGCAGATCAGGTGAAAAGAAGTCACACTCTGGAAACTGTCAGGCGGCAAGGAAGTGGTGGAGAGAGGACAGAGCAGCAGCAAAATCCATCCATACATGTCCTGTGTAAATGTCTGTCACCCTAGCAGAATAGTAAAAAAACAAGCATTTGCAATGCAATCGGTCTCGCATTTACGCAAGTTTGAGCTATTGGCATTGTAAATGACAATGCCTTTTATTTATGTTTTGGTTTTTAAAACATAAATAAATGGCATTGTCATTTACAATGTCAATAGCTTGGACGTGCGTAAATGCGAGTCCTATTACATTGCAAATGTTATAACGTTGTGCCCCCGCCCCCTTCACCCGTGAAAACAAACGGTCGGAGCCCTAGCCAGACCCTCCAGGATTTCGCGATTTGCCTTGAAGTATTGCACGGTTGTATAGTTCCTTTATTATGAGTTTCTTCTCTGCTGCTCCTAAGTGGATTCCACAGGTCATATACTGTGACTGGTTGCATAATTTCAATTTCTTTGGGTATCTCCCTGTCCCTCCAATCTGGACCCCCAGAGCATACACTAAGGTAGGTTCTAGAATGCCATTTCCTATGGGATGCTACCAGGCCATCTTTGATGGGCTTCTCAGAACCTATACTAAAGCAAATGGAGGATTGCATTTCCAAGGGATAACAGCCTTCACCTGTGGGCTGCTTCCTCTGTTCCATATCCCAGGTTGCCTATTCAAAGTGGAATACTCTGCTAAAACAGTTTCCATTGATTTAAGGCTGAAAATGAATGATTATGAGTAAAATAAAGTGCCGCAAAAATGCTGCTAAATTTCCATATTTGTGCCGCTAAATTTCCATATTTGTGCCGCTAAATTTGCTAATCCATGCCGCAATATCCTGGGGGGTCTGATTATTGGCTAGTGTCTGAGATGGTTGGGGCTTGGACTGTTGAGGTGAGGCATGAGCCACGCACATTATCTGATCATTCTCCGGTAGTTCTGGCTCTGCAGATACCCTTGTGTGAGAGACCGCCATTTGCATGGAGATTGCAATCTGCTGAGCTTGCGGACCCAGTGTTTCAGCAGACTATTGGGGAAGCTATTCGAATTTTTTTTCATGAAAATGAGGGGACAGTAGACCGCGCTGGCTTGTTATGGGAGGCTTTCAAGGTGACAGTGCGGGGTGCATGTATCGGAGCGCAAGCTGGGGTATTGAAAGATATTAGACGCAGGATTCGTAGGTTGGCGCTTGAGATATCCACACTGGAGCGCGAATATGAGTCGAATCCCTCATCTCCTATACTGGCTAAAATTAGGGATCTGGTCTCTGAATATAATGATACCGTTGACCAGGAACTGAGGCACTGTTCTCGCCGAGCGAAAGCTCGTTATTATGGTGAGGGGGGGGGCGCCCGAGTCGCTCGTTAGCACAGAAATTGTCGGAACCTCGTAGTCAGGACCACATCAAGGAGCTAATAGATGAGGATGGGGAAACACATTATTTGAACACTGAACTTGCTTACATTGTGTTGAAATTTTACACTACACTGTATGCTGCTAAAGATGGTCCTGCATCAGAGGAAATCGACTCCTACCTCGATGATGTGGCGCTAGGGTGGCTTTCCAATACGCATAGGGAATATTTAGTGCAGCCCTTCGACGAGGAAGATGTCAAACTCGCTATAATGGCGTTACCCACTTGCAAAGCAGCTGGTATGGATGGATTCCCTAGTGAATTCTATAAAATGTACGTTGATGAAGTAGCGCCTCGCCTCTTGGCAGTATTTGCGGAGGCTTACGATAGAGGGCAGCTCCCGCCTACGCTACCGGAGGCTCTAATAGTAACTCTACTGAAGCCTGACAAGCCCCCAAACAGATGCGAATCGTACAGGCCCCTCTCACTTATAAATATCGACGCCAAAATTTTGGCGAAGATGATTGCTACCCGGCTACAGACATTGATCCCTCTCTTGGTCTTGCCGGACCAGTCTGGATTCGTGACCGCTAGATCTACAACACACAATCTGCGCACTGTATTCTCTACGTTGCACTACTTTGAACCTGATTTTCAGGCAGTGGCTGTGCTGCTCGATGCCGCAAAGGCATTTGACTCCCTCCGTTGGGACTTTATGTTTACTGTCCTGCACCGCATGGGCTTCCCACCTTTCTTTCTTAAATGGATCCAGGTCCTATATACAAATCCAGCTGCGAGGGTACGGGTTAATGGGTGGGTCTCCCCGACGCTCCCTATAGAAAGAGGCACGCGGCAGGGCTGCCCTTTGTCGCCGATGCTTTTCTCGCTGGCTTTGGAACCTTTAGCGTGCAAGATTCGAGCAGTTACATGCACACGCGGCATTACGGTTCAGGCAACGACCACTGGTGGTTTCGTTATACGCTGATGATATGATGCTATATGTCAGGGAACCTGCAGTTTATTTACCGGCTTTATTGCGGGAATACGTGAAATTTGTGCGCTACTCCGGTCTAGGAATTAACTGGTCGAAATCTGTGATATTTCCATTGACAGCTAGTACCAAAGAAATAGGAAATAGACCTAGATTTCCCTCTGACGTGGACTCAGGAACCGGTAAAGTATCTCGGGGTCTGGCTGCACAGGGACCCTGCAAGGGTGATTACGGAGAACTATGGCCGGACCATCATACAAGTAACTGAGAAGGCGGAGAGATGGGCACATTTGCCGCTCTCTCTTGCAGATCGGCTTGCGGTCGTTAAAATGACCTTTTTACCCAAGCTGCTTTACTTTTTTGTTAATGTACCCATTAAATTGAACATAGCCTTCTTTCAGACATTACAGACAGCACTCCTTACCTTTGTGTGGGTCGGAAAAAAGCCTAGATGTAGTTGGGAGGTGTTGGTGCAACCATTTGACCGGGGTGGATTTGAAGCTCCATATTTCTATCTTTACTATTTATGTGCTCAGGCGCAATTTGCACACTATTGGCACTACCCGACACGTTTTTACCTCATCTTGCGATTGAAGCAGATGCTATCCGACCTATGCCCTTACAGGCAGCGACCCTTTCTGGAGGAACGGGGGGCCCTAGGACAGAAATAAATCCAGTGTTATGCACCGCTTGGGCCTGGAAAATGCTAGCTAAGCGGGCAGGACTTTCGTATATTTATGCCCAGAAGTTACCCCTGGCCTCTCACCCGGGCATTTCTGCGGCGGGGGAGGCACCGGCGTTGAGGGCACTAGCGACAGTTGGTATATCCACTCTAGGAGATCTTTACACACAAGGCCGATTCAAGACACTGAAGGAAATACAGGGTTCCACGGATCGAGGGTTGATGCTAGGCTTCACCTATGTCAGAGTGCGACAAGCTATAAAATCTGTTTATCCGGACTATCTGACAGAGCCGGTTACATTGCAGGCGCTGCAGAACATGCTGGGATGGGAGGGACGGAAAGGCCTCATTACCAAATGATATAATGCCTCCTTGCGGGAGAGAGAGATTGAGAAACATCCATCTTATTGTAGATGGCAGCGGATACTGGGTACTGAACTCACACTTGAAATGTGGAAGGACTGCTGCGCACTGACAGGTCGCCTCACGGCGAATTGCAATTTGAGGTTGATTCATTTCAAATATTTGCACCAATTTTACTATACCCCATTGCAACTTCATAAGTATGGTTTGCGTGAGAATGCTAACTGTGTCAGATGTGGGCAGGATGGTGCTGATTTTTTCCACATGTCCTGGACCTGTCCTGGGATCTCCGCTTTCTGGCTCAAGGTTGTTCATATTCTTACAGAGATTGTGTTGGAACAGGTACAATGTGAGCCGGAACTTTGCCTGCTAGGCTATGTAAAAAAGTTGAAACCATGTAACAGGCGGGTGGTAGCTGTCTCTACTTTATTTGCAAAGAGGTCCATAGCACTTTGCTGGGGGGCAAAAACCACTCCTACTGTCAAAAATTGGATCCGGGATTTGGTTGGTTGCAGAGATCAATTGGAGATATATGAAAAGAAAAAAAAAAGAAAAAAATTGACAATCCTTTAAAGTTATTACAGCAATATTATGCAAGGTGGGAGGGGGCACTCCCAGGTGTGGTGTTGTCAGAACTCCTTTTATGTTTAACTTTGTTTTATTGGTTTGCAAATGAATGAAAAGACACAATACATATATCATTTATCCTATTTCCGGCCCCGCAGGAGGCCCAGATTGTCCTTGCAACATGTAATAGCTAATAAAATATACAACTCCCGTCCCCCCCAACCCCGGATCCCCTCCCCGAACCGGTGTGCTATGGCGGATCCTTGGTAGTTCGATGCGTAAAGAGCCCTAGTGTGCCATATCTCCAGAAGCTGCCTCGGGTTTTTGGAGATCAGTTAGTCGCAGAAGGCGAAGGTATTTCGGGCATGTGATTTCATTGAATTCCACCGCTAGTAGGGATAGTAGAGGCTGCCATGTGGTAGCAAACGTGTCTGAGGAGTGCGTAAGGTTAGCTTGGATTCTCTCCATGCCTAGCGTGTACCACAGTCTGTATAGCCACCCCATGTGGGTTGGTCTATTCCGTGTGCCCCATTGAGAGAGAATGTGTTGCACCGCTGCTCCCATAGCCAGGCCCATCTGCCTTCCTCTGACTGACTTCAGTGGATATGTAATCGGGTTGGGGAGTCCCAGCACTGTGCAGGCCAGGAATCGTGGGATTTCTGTGTCGAATTGTTTGTCTATATCATCTAGAACTGCCGTCCAGTATCCTGCCACTTCCCTACAGTCCCATAACAGGTGAGTCAGTGTGCCCTCTTCGTCACATCCTCTCCAACATGTAGGGCTACGGTCGGGATTTCCCTTATGTAGGCGGGCAGGTGTCAGATACCAATATGTTACTACCTTGACCGCAGCCTCCCTGCCCGCTGTGTTCCTAGCCGTGTGGTTTGCCCTAAAATAAATGTCCTGCCATTCTTTTCCAGTCAGCTCTCTACCAAGCTCCCTCGCCCATCTCCTTTGTCCAGCGGAAGGTCCCGGGCGAGCCGGGAGGCGAATCAGCCGGTAGAGTTCGGAGATGATCCGCTTGTCCGAGGTTTTGGTGCGAGCCATTTCTCGTAGGTCGTCAGTTTTCTACCGACCATCGGGCGCACGTCTGGGTGTGTTAGCCAATGGCGAATTTGGAAATATTGGAGTCTCTGCGGTCTCTGGACGTCGTAGGCCTGTGCTATCTCTGAGAATTGGAGGAACCCCTCTCGGTCGAATAAGTGCCCGGCCGACTTGCATGTTGACGTCCTCCATTGTGGAAACGCTCGCTTTTCGAGCCCCGGTGGGAATTCCGGGTTGTCGAATATGGGAGTTAACGGCGAGGGAAGGAGGTAAGTCCACGTTTTGTCGCCACTTTGTCCCACACTTGCATAACAGTGCGTGTGAATGGGGAGAGTTTAAGGTTCGGGGACCTATCCGGGCGTTTGAGAAATGGTACTTTCCAGAGGTCTAATCGCGCCATCGCCTTATCTTGGAACAGCCACCTCTTTTCTGATTCCGGTCTGTTCCATTCTACCAAGTATCTGAGTTGCGATGCCAGGAAGTAATCTAGTAGATTGGGAATCCCCAGCCCACCTTCGTCGGGGGACGATGAGCTAGCTCCCTATTCATCCTCGGCCTCTTCCCGGCCCAGATGAATTGTTGTATAGCACTTTGCAATTTCTGAATGACGCCTTTGGGAGGCCAGGCTGGGATGGTCTGAAAAAATATAGCACCTGCGGCAAGATAGGCATTTTGACTGCAGCGATACGGCCAAGGAGTGACAAGGGTTGCCTCTGCCATCTACCCAAATCCCCCTGAACCCGCAAGAGAAGATTGGAGTAGTTTAGGGCGATTGTTTGCTCCGTGGAGGGGGTCAGGACTATCCCCAGGTACGGGATCCGATCTTGGAGTTGGAGCTCCCCGAACTCTCCGTGCATTACCCTTAGTGTGGTTTCATTGAGACCAAGCGGTAATATCATGGATTTCCCAACGTTGATCTTAAAGCCAGAAACTTCACCAAAAGCGAGCAATTCCCGCATGAAGGCCGGGACCGAGCGCTTGGGTGCCTCTAGGGCTGCCAGGATATCATCCGCATAGAGGCTAATCGGGTGTTTCTCCCCTCCAAAGGGGATGCCGAGGATATCTGGGTTATCCCTTATCCGTTGTGCTAGGGGTTCAACATATAAGGCAAATAGAAGGGGTGACAACGGACATCCCTGCCTCGTGCCCCTTTGAATGTCAAAGGGTTGGGAGCTCGTTCCGTTGACCCGGATCGTAGCTGTGGGTTTATCATAACAGCTTGTTACCCATGCCCTAAATCGCTCACCTAGGCCAAAGTGCGCCAATGTCTTGTCCATGAAGCCCCAGTCTACCCTGTCGAATGCTTTTTCAGCATCTATTGACAGTAGAAGGGCCTCCGTCTTGTTATGGTGGACTTTATCAATTATATGCATGATACATTTGGTGTTGTCGCTGCTTTGTCTGTTGGGAATGAACCCGGATTGGTCTGGTTCGATAATGCCTGGCATGCATGGGCCCAGTCTAGACGCCAGAACCCCTGTGAACAATTTGAGGTCCAGGTTGAGTAAGGAGATTGGCCGGTATGAGCCGCACTGAGTGTTGTCTTTTCCGGGCTTGGGAAGGACAACTATATCTGCTGCAAGCATGTCCGCGAGGAATAGAACCGGGGCCCTGGAATGAATTAAAAGTCGGGTTAAAATCGGGGCGATGAGTGGACAGAACGCTTTATAAAACCCTGCCGAGAAGCCATCTGGCCCTGGAGCTTTCAGTGGTTTGAGTCGGGAAATAGCACCTATCACTTCTTCGATTCGAATCGGCGCGTCCAGTGCTTCTGCTCCCCCCTTGTTTAAGGCCGTGGTAGCGGCGCATTGAAGATATGACTCTCCATTTGGTTGAGTTCGAGAATCTTTGCTGTACAGGGAGGCAAAGAATTCTCTGAGAGTTTCAGCTATCTGGTCGTCCAGTTCCACCACCTCCCCCGGAATTCCTAAGGGCAGCAATCCTGGACCTCTGGGCACGGGCTCTTAGTTTACTGGCCAGGAGGCGTCCCGTCTTATCTCCCCCTATATAGTATGAGTGTTTGAGCCGCAGAGCCGCGTATTCTGCCCTGTCTAGGTCCAAGCCCGCCAGCTGCGCTCTGGCTGCTTTCAGTTGACGCCATATTCTAGGGGCACCTGTCCGGCTGTGGACCCGCTCTAGTTCCACCACATTGGCCGTGAGCTGTTCTCTCTTTTCTTTCCGGTCTCGTACCTCCGCCGCGGATATGGCTATCAATTCCCCCCTCACGACCGCTTTGAGGGCCCCCCATAGCGCAGTTAGAGACGTCTCTGGTGTATCGTTTGTCTTGAGGTAATCGGTGATACATTTGTGTATCTGTTGGGATATTTCTTTGCGCAGCAGCAAAGTCTCCCTTAGTCTCCACCTCCCCCTTGGCCTATGAGTTGGGGGCACGTCTAGTGTCACTATCACCGCGTCGTGGTCTGAGAGTGCCGCTGGAGTAATGTCCACTGTGTCAACCAGTGCACTGACTTCTGCCGACCCTATGAAGTGGTCTAATCTGGCATATGTATGGTGTGCATTTGAGTAGTAAGTGTATTGCTTGCTATGGGTGTGGGCCACTCGCCATATGTCTACCAGTCCCCTGTGTGCCAGCCATTCCTGCCCTTCCTCTGATAAGGCTCCTGTTTGGCCGTGCCGTTGCCCAGATCTATCTTTCTCTGAGTCCATGACCAAGTTGAGGTCACCTCCCACTAATATCCGTCTATCTTGGGGGCTAAGTACCGCTGATATGGCTCCCTTGATGAATTTTTCTTGTCCTTCATTTGGGGTGTAGATGGATCCCACCACTATGGGAGCTCCCCCAACCCAGAGCCTGTAGGCCAACAGCCTGCCCCTTATTTCTGCTACCTTGTCTCCCACTGTGCCTCGGAATTTCTTAGCTAGTAATACGGCCACCCCTGCTTTTTTATCCATAGTAGAGGAATAGAATTGTTGGGGAAATGTTCGGGACCTCATTCTGTGCCAGTCCTTAGAGATGAGATGTGTTTCCTGTAGGAGGCACACATCCGCTCCAGAGTGCTCCAAGTAAGATATGATAGCTCGTCTTTTAACAGGGTTGTTCAGACCCCTCACATTGAGGGTTAGTACCTGAAGAACATGTTGCGACATACTGGGTTTACAAGTGGTGTTTGTGCTTGTGTCGTTGGTAGATTGCTTTTGCCTCGCGTGTCTGCGCCCCTGGGCCCTTATTCCATGTGTCCGTGGCTCTAGCCTACGTCCATGCCCGCGCTCCATTAGCACACCGGTTCCCCTTCCCACCCCTCTCCCTAACCCCACTTCCCTCCCTCCCCGTTCCCCCTGTGTCCCTCCCTCCAACTCCCCCCCTCCCCCCCCGGGTACCCCCCTTCCCTCCCTAACCCCAACTAAACAAACCCCAAATGTAGCCATTGTCCAATGTCTATCATCCGGTGACGCGGACATTTGGAAGTGAAAATTCGGGGTGAAGATGTGGTCCAAGTACCCCGGGCCCCTCCCCCCCCCGTTCCCCCCCCCAGCCAGCTATATTTTAGTGCAATAGCGTCCCCCTAGGCAACTCAAGGTTTGTCCGGCGAGACGGTGTCCCTCGAAATTGCTTCTAGGGCTGCCAGTCTTTCTTGTGTACTGGTGGTGTGATCCGGCCGTGTTTCAAATTTAGGCAGGTGTCTGCGGCCCACTCTGTGCCATCCTCCCCCTGAGGATCGTTGTGTGTGGGTGGGCGAGTCCTCCGTGTCCCGTTGTTCTAGGCCCAAGAGCGCGCATGTTTCATGAAATGATCTCATTTGATGTTGCTTGTCTCCCCACTTGAAAATCAATCGGAATGGGTGGCCCCATGAGTAAGTCACTCCCTTGTCTTTCAAAAACGTTGTCGCTTCCTTGAATGCTTTCCTCTTTTGTAGAGTGATAGAGGCCAAGTCTTGGTATAGTGCTATAGGCTTACCCTGGTATTTGAGGGGTTGCTTACGCCTGGCTTCACGGAGTATGCGTTCTTTGAGGGGAAAGTCTGGCAAGAAAGCTAGAATGTCTGGCGGGGGGGCCGGAGCCCGCTGCGCCATTCCCACCCTATGTGCACGATCAATGCGAATGTCAAAGTCTAGGGGCTCTTCCAGGATCTCCCTAAACAAGTCCTGAAGGTATCGGGTGACGTCCGGCCCCTCCTCTTTCAGCGGGACCCCCCTAACGCGGATGTTGTTTCGGCGTGACCGATTTTCGAGGTCTTCTGCGTGGGCTTGCAAGTCTACCTGTTGGTCCTTGAGTCGAATAAGCTCCTCTAGTAGTTGCACTATCTCCTCGCCTTTGGATTGCTCACGCTCTTCAATGGCGGCGACTCGCTCCCCCATGTCGTCGACCTCGCGTCGGATTTCTCTCACCTCGCTCGCCACTTCTTGCTTTAGCGTGTGAAAATCCTCTCGCAGCGTATTGAAAAGAGTTTCTAGGAACAGTCGTGTGATTGAAGCTTCTCCATCGCCTTGGTCTGCTTTAGGGGCCGGGGAAGTTCGCCCTCCTTTCTCCCCGGACAAGGAGCTTTTGGTTAGCATCTCTTTCAGTGTTCTTTCCCCTTTTTTCCGCATTGTAGACATGTTGGGGCTCCCAGGTGGTCGGCCCTCCGCCTCCAGACCAACTCCGCGTGCAATGCACTCGTATGTCACCTCTGGATACTTGGGTGGCGCTGAAGTAGGGTCTCTCAACTCCAACTTCCAGTGGTGCGATTTGTGTTGTCACGTATGTGCGGTGGCCCCGGGCTGCTGCAGACCGGAGCTGCTATTCCTCTCGTTTGTGGGCGACCTGTTGCGCTCCGGCAGGTTGGTTCCCCTGCGCAATTGCTTGCATGGGAGGGTGTATCCTATCTCGGCCAGTGCACTGCGGACTGGTCAGTGTCTTCGGCCAGCCTTGAAGCCCCCTGGGGCAGTGGTGAACTCTCGCTATCTTGTGCCCTGTGTGCGGCCCTGGGCCCTAAAGGCGTTGGTTCTTGGGGGCCCCTCTGTGGTTCCGCCCACCTTGTTCACTGTTACCTGGACAGGGACTGCCTCCCCCTGACCCACCTCGGCCTTTGTGTCTGCCTCTGATGTCTCGGGCTCAGCCCCTCCAATGCCACTGCCACTGCTTCTGCAAAACCAGGGGCCTTCTTGTCTGCTGTGCTACGCTGTCCCACGCCGCTCCCGCTCCGTTGTTTGCCCCTGTGCTGCCAGATTTAGTCTAGGCGGCGGGCACCCCGTGCCTCCGCCGGGCTCCCTCGCTGTTTATGCCCCTTATTATCTGTCCTTGGCCAGGCTGTTTTTGGCGTTGTTGCCCTGGGCCCACCTCTCCCTCACTGCCAATTGTACTGCAGCGCTTGGGCGTCCCGGGCAGCTTGCCTCCGGTAGGGTCGGACTCTGCGGGTCACTCACCGCTCAACCGCTCCCTCTCCCGTCGTCACCTTCCAGTGTGGCCTCTTCCCCAAATCGCTCGGAGATCTCCGACTGCGCGCCCAACTAGGCCCTCGAGCCGGGCGCTCGATTTATGCCGCCGGAACAGCAGGGGCCGCCTCTCCGCTACCGCGCTGCCCCCACCGGCGTCAGAGGTGTTCGTAGCTGCTGCGGGTTCACCCTCGCCTTTCCGCTGGACGCCCGTGCTGGGCCTTCGCCGGATCCGCCTGTGCTCCGACCCGGTAGGAGCGCGTCAGTTCTTCCCGCTCCGGCGCTGTGCTGGGCCTCCGGCTCGAGCGTCTCCCCCAGTCGCTACCTGCTCGGCCTTCCGCTGCACCCTCCAGCCGCATAGGACGCCCGTCGGTACTTGCAGGGGTGTCGCCGCACTCCCACTGGTCGTGCCACCGGTTATGGTGCACAACGGGGGGTATGCTGGTGTATATGGCTGGTTACGGGGTTCGCGATCGAGGATCCTCCGGGTTGTGCGACCGCTTAGATCGCCATCTTGGCCACGCCCCCCAGAACTCCTTTTAGAGGGCCACGGGGCAAGCAGGGATTACTCGGCCTGACCTCTCTGTCCCTGCTCCTGGGAGCCTTCCACCCTCTGCCCCTACAATGATCCTTCAACTGATCGATAGACATGGTGAAAAGGTCTGCTCCCAACCCTGAGTTCTCCATTATTTGTGTGTGCAGACTTTGTGTGAAAGAAATTGGATTTATTTTGCTATTGGCATAAATTGGAAATGACCTCTGCCATACTTACACCCTGGACTCCTAATCGTTGGGGGTCCCATCACTTGCTGCCAATTGTCAGAACTCCTTACTTATGGCCGTGGGGAAAGTTGGGGTTACTGGGCCTAACTGTGATGTCCTGGAGACCTGACCTTATGTGGGTCTTGAGAAACTGGGCCAAGTACTACCCCTTCAGCACTTGACTGTCATTGTGCTTTCCAAAGCTCTTTGGGGAGGTAGGTGCATGTCGTACACAGGTACAAGGCTTGAAATACACAAAGTAACCGCAATAACTGACTGTCCAGTGAAATAATGGATTCCATGATAAAAATAGTATTTAATATAGACACACAAGGCATAAAAACCACACACTAAATATAATATCCAGTCTTTTAAGGTAGTTTCGCTAGCATCATCCTTGATAATATCTCAAGTCCCTCTTTCTGTTTTAGTGATGCTTGTTTTTCCCCATTCGATTATGGAGGCAACTTTCAGATGTGGCCCACACTAGTCACCACTCGTCAAAGTCTGATTTTGGCCTTAGCAGTCGGCTTCAGCAGCTATACGCCCTTAGTTCGTGCAAGTCTCCTGGAGAGCTGGTGGCTTAGAATAGCCTTACCCGACCTGATGACAGGTGGCGAATGCAGGAGGACCATGGCATATCTTCACAGGCTCTGACCCCTCTGTACTGTAGGCTAGTGACCTCCTGCGGTATTTTCCTGATGACTCATATGGGATGCCACAGTCTCCGAACGACGCACATCGATGACTGGCGGACCTTCTCTCCGGCTCCCTCTGTTGTCGGTAAGTGTTATCACAGCAGTGGTCTTCTTGGGCAGATCCCTGGAGGTTAATGCCCCAGCTGACATTCTCTTGGCACGATGTTCCTAGGTGATGGCTGTGACTTCACAATGGTTCCCACCTGGCATACAGTAGTCGCCGACTTTACACTGCAAGGGGGATGGCCCTAACTTCCTGGTAGCCCCCGCCTGGCATACGGGGGCACCGACTTCCAGGAGATGGGGCGGACAGCCCACACTCTTGCAGTGGTCCCTACTGGACTGGACATCTCACATATTGCTCACTGTGATCCACTCGATATCCACTCGATAGGATCCCCTGCTGTGCCTCGCTCCTTCAAGGCACTCTTCTCTTCCTCACAATGTCTGCTTGCTTGGCAGGTAGGCAGAATGTTGGTGTTCCAAGCTCAGGGAAAGTGGTTTTGACTTCCTGAGTGATGGCCACTCACCCATCAGCAAGACTAGCCAACCTTGGTCCCTAGTCCTGGTTACCACAGCTAGAAATCTTGGTGGTCTTTTTATGCTGATGCACAGCGCTGTTGAATACCTTGAAGAACTCAAGCTCCCATCTTTATAGTCCATATCCAGACACTGATGTGATTTAGTGTTTGGGGCACTCAGGACAGGGGTGCACATCCTTTACCATGCAGGGGACTTTTCCGTCTCAAAAGGCGGCATCACAGGGTATTCTTTGATAATACTAAATATACCTGTCCCTCCAAAGTGTAGATGTCCTCTTCAGTTCAGGGAGTCTGCAGTGTCTGGTCTCTGTTCAGCCATGTTATCTGTAGCTTGCTGCCTGGGGGTACTCTCCTTCACTGCTGCAAATCAACAATTTTCCTCTGAAAAATGAACAATGCAAACTTAACGACCATGATCACTTCCTCCATCAGATTCTGTGCTTGGGTTCAGGGATCTCCATAAAGATATGCTCGAAATTAGAAAATGTTCACAGAAGGATCAGTAGCTAGTCGTGTAGCTAGCTGGCATCACATGACCCTGGATTATACTAAAGATTATAATTGTCTGCAGAACTGTGGAATACATTTACTTTGAGAAATGCAATGTTTTAAATTATTTATTTTACAAAAGAACAATGTCTATCTACAAGCAAAATGTACAATATTTTTTATAAAAATAAAAACTTGATACTAAAACTTTTGAATACATTTTATTTATAATACAAGGGTCGGCAGGTTCGAACCAGTCTAAGTCCACCATTATAAACCTGATGCTTCAATGACCTTTCAGAAGTACAAAATAAGTGCAATCAAGCGGTAATCAACTTTCAAAGTTTGGGTTTAGAACATGGGCATTAGATCCATGACTTGCACTGTTAAGTCCCAAGTAAACTCTGTACCCATCAAAAATATCTAAATGTCAGGCTATCAGTACGAATCAAAACAAATGAGAAGAGATCCTCCCTAGATGAGCCCAGAAAACAGTAACCGTGTCTCGAACTAAAATTACTGAGGTGTATGATCAGTCAATCTGGTCCGAGAGATGCTTTATTTATGCCTTATTGGCAAGTGAATACCGATGTCTTTCCTTCTACATTAACAGAGTCTTGCAGAACCCCATCAAGAACACCTAAGATTTCTACACAACCATTGAATGACAGTCTCTTCCCTGATGTAGCCAGGCTTACACCTGGAAATATCGGGATCCTTCAGCCATGATAAAAAAAGATTCCCTTTTTTTGGATGCTTTTTTCCCTTCTCTGTGTTATTGTGCAGAACTACCAAGAGTGTGCCCAAACCTCCCTACCCACCACTGTTATGTATGGTTAGTAGTTTAAACGCTTTTTTCAGCTTGATGGGTAGCTTCAGCATCAGATTCAGTCTTGTGGTCTGGAAGGATTCAACAGAACCCTTCAGGACATCAGAGTCCACCATGGACCAACAGATCCATCTCTGTTTGCTAGTCATCAAAGCAGGTCTTCCGGTTTCACTAATGGCTTCACCACACGTAAGTGACCTGTCGTTGTGTTCCTAATGGTGATAAATTAAGTCCCCCAACTAAGTAATCTTTAGCCCTTGGTGTCACGATTAATAGTGCAGGATCTACCATGGCAGCTTCGATAACATGGATTCAGGTCTTTGCTTCATCGTAGTAATTTTGACCTCCACATTGCCAGTCTTCTTCAGTAGCTTGTCCATAGAAGCCGGCAGTGTTCTCTCTCCTTTTGATACCCCCCACCAAGGGGTCACTTAACCTCATCTTGCTTTTTACTGTGTATGAAGCTGGGAGTGAAACATGTTTTGGGAGCAACTCTCATCCCGATTTCCTAGTCAAAGGCTTCTTGGTGAAGGTGTGCACTCACCCTTTTGGGGCTTTCTCACCGCCACCAGTTATCACCCACTGCCAATTAGGGTACACATCCAACACCTCTTCACCAAATGTCTAGAAAGTCTAGTGATGTCTAACAGTCTCTTGTAAGTATCAGTCTCCACTAAGGAGGCTAAGCAGATCTATATTTAAATATATTTATTAGGGCTTTCAGCCAGCCCTGTCCAACTATTGGTCTGTTGTTGTCATTTACTTTCCACTACCTCATGCAGTAGTGGGTAGTCGTTGGAAAGCTTCACTGTAACTGTGTTCTTCTCTTTCTCAAGAAGCACAAACGCACAGAAATTAGTTCTGTTCAGTGCCAGGGACTATAATGGCAATGAATGCTTTTTGAGACGAAAAATATTTTTGCTTTTAGCCATTTTTTTTTATATTGGGGAGAGCCTGTCCGTTCTCCTGAAAAATGGTTTTACAGAAACCATGACAGACCACGCCAGGCCTTTTGGCTTTCCTAATGATTGTTTTTACTTGTCCTGGACAAAGGACCACAGTCATTTAACAGGAACATCGCCTTTGATTCAAGCTCTGCTTATGACCTGCTTAAGGGAACTTTCATCACTTATTTTCTTCATTGAGTAGATCTATTTTGAAGTTATAACGCACATCTCTCTCTCTCTTTGCCCACAGAAGAAAATCACGGATTTTCCTGAAGATGACAGTTTGATACCTCAGTGTCGATTTTCCTTCCCGTATCTCAGACAATTAAGGGCAATGCCAACAGGCATTTGTTAAGAAAGTACTTGTCTTGTTTACAGAAGGCGACTGTGATGCTACTGGTGGAAGAAATATTGGTATGTACTCGTTGTACTACAATGTTTCTATGTCTTTAGGTTCGATTGTGCGCTACCTGTAATCAGACCAGAGAGAGAATTTAGTTTCATACTTTTATAAAGCTACTCCTGTGCAGAGTAATTAAAGGTACTTGGACAAGTTGCGACAGACCGATTCTTATAGCTATCTCGATTGGGTCGGGTATTTTTTTATTAAGGCTTAGTGTATCTTCCAGCGTCTAACCACAGTTTAAGATTTTTTTAAGTTAGATTTTGGAGTTTGGTATATAGACAACACAATATTACTAAATGTTTAGAAGGAAATTCTTATTTTTCTTCATATTAAGAGGCCGAGCTTCTTGATTGTGCCCTATGGGTGTAAACTAGCCTCCAACAAATATGCGGTCTGCAGAACAGGTCCTACGGCATTCTTTTCTGAACAGTACAATACCTGACATATATGAGCCCTCCTTTTCATACTTTAAAAGCAGAGCAACCAGTGTGTATGTAGGCGAAGACTGCTTCTGTTCATGCTGCCACTATTTAACTGTGCGTACACAAGGGTGTGACCCAATTGCTTGATGTCAAACAAATGAGTAGCAAAGTTTGGAAGCTTGGCATTCTACCTGTTTTTTCTGATTTGCAGCTATAAGTGCCTGTGCGATTAACATGCACAATCCGTGCTTCCTCATACTGATTGTTCTCAGGAGGAGTACGTTCCTTTTCATATCTAGTAGTGAGGATCCTGCGCAGCTGTGGGACTCCTTTCCACTGGCTGGTGAATTGGAATTGTTAGCCACAGACCCTATGTTAATACTATCCCAGCCGTTCTCATGCTCCCTTTGTTGTAGTCATGCTACAAGAGCTAATATTCAGCGCCAACATCCCCTTTGTGATAAACTTGTGTGCTCTATAGGTAATCGTATAGATAAATAGACATTTCATCAGAGTAATCGACTCTGTGTAATACTTTTTAAAACTATGGATGCAGCAGCCAAATACTTGTGATGTCCCCGAGTTGTCCGCTGAGTCCATTCCACCCCGTCCTTGAATGATGACGTTGTAACCTAAACCCCTCTTTGCCTCACTTTTTTTTACAAAGAGGAGTAAACAACTAGTGAGGGGGAAGCATGTATTCTTTTACTCTTGAGTAACATGGATAGTCATAAGTGCAAATCCGAAGTAGCGCTTTACACTACAAAGATGCATGTATATCTCATTTGCATCCATTTTATTTGAGGGTTTATGTTTTCTCTAGATAGGTAGCATACAATTATGTTTTTTGACTACCCTTTAACAATGAGGCATTGGATATTTAATAGTGCTGAGTGGAATGTAGTTCTTTACGTAAAGCAACATTACAGTCATAGAAATGATTTGGGTCCGAGGATTATGTGTCCCCCTACTGCATACAGCAACCAACACAACTTCATATATTCAAACTACATTACACAGAACCCTTTAGTAAAAAAAAAAGTGCAAAATATCACATGTAGTCCATTGGCTAAAAATATGCTACACCGGGGAACCGGCAGAGAGAGGCTGCACTGTTGTGGACTCCACCTGTTGCACCTTGTAGCTAGCAAAGGAGAAGGACTGTTCCTGCTGTGTTCTGCTCAAGGAGATGTTGTCTCCATAGCCCAGCCCAAGCCAAGAAACTCCTAGGGCCAGCTGACTGGCCTGTTCGCAGCACAAGGACACGATCGCTGAAGAAGCCTGCTGGGGCATGTCGGTAGCCCAAAGTCTTCAACCATCTGCCAACTGCTGCTGTGCAGCCCTAGAGACCAGGATCTGACGCTCAAAGTTGCACCCGAGCTCTCTGAGCCCCGGAGTGCCGTCGGAGTGCAGCTGGGACCCCCAGCGGACGAGTTATCGAACCGAGAAAGATTGTCCGGTGACCACAATATTGGGCTACTGGTAGTCCAGTGGCGACTGGACTTCTGCCAGCACTGAGAGGACTTCGAGTGACCAGGATCACTTCACCCCCTTCGTGGACCGAGGAGTAGTCACAGCAAGACCCCAGTTGGCAGCATTGTATCTGTTGCATCCTCGAGCATCTTCAGCATCCATCATCCCTTGCATCAGGACAACTTCTAAAGGAAAGCCCTGCAAAGGATAGAAGTAGCTGGAACTGACTGAAGACTGCTTCACCTGTTGATGTAACTGTTTCTGAGGACCCTGCTGGTCACCCTGACTGGCTCCCTACTGGAGTTGGTCACCTAAAGTTACTCCAAGTGACCGCATTACAACTAGCCCAGAACTTTCAGTGATTTTATGCTTGCTCATGGTTAAGTGGAATGCTTTGTAATTTGCAAAATTAAAAACAAATGAATGGAACATTTACGAAGTGCCTAAAATCATCAAGGAACTAAGAAATTAGTGAGGAACTACAGCGCTTTTTTTAACTGAAATCTATGGACTGTCGCACCTAGTAACATTTGATGAAACTTAGAATAGTAGGAGATCTGGAAATGTAACGTGAATGGAGGCCAAGTCCATTCTCTTCATTGTGGTCAGCTGTCAAAGAGACTGTTTCTTTCTATTGCTCGGTTTGTCTATCCACTTGGATTGTCACCAGTTTGTATTCCAACATCCTCAACACCTCAAAATAGGTATTCTCAGAATGCACCAGAAATGTAATCTTTTGAGAAGGAACTAGCTCCATCTTCTCCTACCTTATGTCTGTGTCCTGCAGTAGGAGAGGTGCCAGTCCTCATACTGATTGATTGTTTTTGAACTTGAACAGTGTGTCATTTAGGTAGATAACCCTCTTTATCAGTTTGGTCATCGTGCAAAGTTGTCTATGCGAGCGACTAAGTGTAGCAATCTTGCTGTTAAAATGAATTAGACCCACTTGGAGACCTCATGGATTCTGTTGCCTCTCTTATGAATATGGTAATGATACTTAACTTAACCTTCACTATCATCCCATTAATTCTGTGATACCCTACAACCATTGATTTGACCAGATCATCGCATATGACATGCGGGAAGATAACATGAACACTCAAAATTGGGATATGTACTTATCGTGTTAGCCTAATACATGGCTAGGAACCTTACAAGCAGCTGCCATTTCTCTCGGAAGCAGTTCTGTGAACTTTCAAATAAGCAGATATAATTATAAGATCCTGAAATTGAACTGGCACTCTTAAATATCGGGTACATAAGCTAATCCCTTAAAGATAGAAAGCCCTTTGAAGGAAAACTGATATCACTTACTAAACCCCACAATTAAAAAGACATATCTCTGGCCGTGGCTTGGAGCGTCAAGATGGCGGTCGTGCACTCTAAGAGCTTTCCGGACCCCTCCGTCATTCGCTTCCATCTAGTGCCATTGGGACGCTCCTTTTAACCTAGAAGTGCACTTTGTGCCCCAGACCTGCCTGCCACGCTGCCCACCCAGAGAGAAGTGCGGGTGCCCTGGCTGCTCACCCTGCTGTGACAGTACGCACCCCTCCCAACATGGCGACCTCAACGGGCTGGACGCCGCCTCACCGCTAGGCTCCGGTGTGCGCCGCTAGTTGGGACCCCGCCGTAGACCCTCGGCCGGAGCCACTGTCTGGGGATTCTGACCGCTGACGGTTCGGGAGATTGCCCCCTTCCTCTAAGGGTTCTCCTGTGTTCCCGCCCGGGACCGGTTTCCCTGCTGGCCCCGTTTGGACCCAAGTCTCTGCCTTCTGCCTTACCCGGGGTCCCCTGCTGTGCAAGATGGTTCCCGCCCTGGGAGTGCGGGATCCCACTGGGATGTCCTGACCGTGCCCTGGGACTCCCGCTGCCTCCGATCAGTGTTCCTGGATTGTGGGCGTGCTGGCCCCGGCGGCCTGTCCTCGCTGGTGGAGATGGCAAGTGGGTGCCCCGACCACCGGACGCTGCCCTGAGGACTTCGACCTGGCCCCATCTCCCAGGTATGTTGGTGCATGCTGAGTCACCTGGACAATGGGCCTACCGAAATAATTCTGCGAGGGCACCTCCCTGCTGACTGTAAAGTCCCCGGCTAATCCTTCCACCTCCTAATATAATAACTGCGGGCTTGATTGACTTGTGGCCCTGGGGCTTGGAATCTTTCTGTCAAAGACTGGGGCTGCACATGTGGTGGAGCCACTCCAACACGCCTTCCCCCGTAGCTGACGCTTATTTACGGCTTAACCACCTGCATAGCCCCAGCTGTGCTTCGCCCTCAGCCCTCTTGAAGGTGAGGATTTGGCCTGGTCGTCACAGACCGGTCCGACTGTCATCCCTCCCTCCATCCAGTCCTGCCTCGTCCGGAAAGGGACTCCTTATTTCGACCGTAGAGGCCCAAAAGAAGAAAGGAACCAGCTGCGGCCAACAATTGCACTAGTGGACTAAAGGATAAGTGTGCAGTTAAGCCTCAGCATCAGGGGGATCGTCACCCCCCACCCCACCCCCTCTCTGCTTTAGCAGCTACAGAGGGAGTGGGGTTCTTGATGGACCTCTTCTGTCTGCAGCTTGGCAGACAAGAGCTCATAATGAACTTGGGAGGGTGGGTGAGTGAGTGAATGGAAGGAATGGTAGGTAGGTGGATGGATGGATGGATGGATGGATGGATGAGCGAAAGGATGTACATAAAGATGGATGAGAAACAATGGATGGATGAGTGAAAGGTAGGGTAGATGGATGAGTGAAAGGGTGAATTGATGGATGAGTAAGTGAAATGATGGATGGCTGAGTGAAAGGCTAAATAGAGGGTTGGAGTGAGGGATGGATGGGACGAAGGGTGTAAGGATGGATCGCTGAGTGAAAGGTTGGATAGATGGATGAGCCAAAGCAAGGATGATGGATGGATAAAAAGTGTGGATGGATAAATGAAAGGGTGGATGGATGATTGAAAGGATGGATGGATGATTGAAAGGATGGATGGATGATTGAAAGAATGAATGGATGATTGAAAGGATGAATGGATGATTGAAAGGATGAATGGATGATTGAAAGGATTGGTGGATGAAAGGGGGTGGATAAGTGAAAGGATGGATGATTGAATGGATGGATTGGTTTGATGGATGGGTGTCCCTTGACCAATGACGGCTCTCCTTTATGGGCTCCATAGCTACACTATGCCCTCCTTGTTTTGGGTACTTTTTTTGTATCAAGAGTGAATAAATGTTTTCATTTCTCCTAGTTTCATCTTTCCTTGTGTGCTGCATTCTGCAGCGCACGTAGAACGAGGACAATGCCTCCATGGATTGTTTTTGTGCAGGAAGTTGTCTCTTCCTGCACAAAAACAATCCTGCCGCAGAACAAGGGTGCCTGTGTTGGAACTATGCACCAAATTGTGCACTGATACGGTGCATTTCTGCCCTTTCGATTTGGCATAGGGCTGCACAGCAAAAAGACTTACGACGCTGCCCTACGTCAAATCTTTGTAAATGAGGCCCTTAATGAAAGAAAGTGTGAGAGAACCCTTCAAGAAGAAGCTCATTGGAATTTGAACCAATGATTACACCCCCCACCTTTCAAGTTCGCCAGCCGCCACTGCTTATGGCCGCGATTTATCCTGTATCAAGAAGGGGTCCACAACTCCATTCAAGTTTTCATGCTGTCCTGTGTTTCTGTTCTTGTTTTTAGGGCGACAGATGCTTCTGTGGTGGAAGTATAGGGTGGGGGAGTGTTGTGGGTATAGGGCTCCGTACTGTTTCATTTCTATTCAGAGTTTTGATCTGTTTGTATCTTAGCCTGTTTTCCATGACACTCAGACACACAACTAAGTCACACTTCATGCAGTATGGCTCAGAAACATTCCCCTTGACACGCACTATCGGCACACTCTTAGGCATTTTTACACGGCGCAGCGCAGCACGTTTTGCCCATCCTGCCCACAGAAATCTACCTTCCTTAGGTCTAGCATCCCTGCGAGTCCTGTCCTGTAATGTTAACAGACTTCTAGATCACGTGAAACACGCCGCAGTCCTAGGGTTTGCACACCGACACCTCCCTGAGGTCTTGATACTTCAGGAGACCCATCTAATGGGAAACCGCTGGTCCTTTCTGGCACTTAGAGGCTGTGATAGGGTCTTCCACTCTGCCTTTGTTTGAGCTTCCCGAGGCATGGCGATCTTACTGTATCGCTCCCTCCCTATGACAGTCACCCATGAAACCAGAGTTTGCTTCATTGCGATCACCAGCATGGTCAAGGGTCACTTCATCAACCTTGTATGCATTTATGCACCCCCAGTGGCTCTAGATGCCTTTCTCCATGACCTATCCTCCTGGATCTTCCACAAGGGTTCACACTGATAGGTGGCAACTTCAGTGCAGTTCCTGCCCCAGACAAAGACACCACCGGTCCTCCCTTTGCATCCTGGGCCTCGTCATCTCTCAGATTTGGGCCACTGCTCTTGGTCTCTGCGACGTGTCGAGTGTATGGAACCCTCGACGACGTCAATTCACTCATACTTCAGCAGCACACCATACCCACTTCTGCATAGATCTTGTCTTCATGCCGGCCCATGATTGTCGCGCTATATCAAATGCTCAGATCTTTCCCTGTGGTATATCAGACCATGCTCCTCTCCCTCAGCTCCCCCAGGGATGGCCCGCGCCCTATGTGGCGCCTTAATCCGTGGTATCTTCAAGATAAATCCTATGTACAGGTCCTTTGAGCCGAACTGCAAGCCTATTTTCAATGTAACGAAGGCTCGGTCGGCACCCTCTGGGCTGCTAGTAAAGCAACCATTAGTGGGTATGCCAAGGGGGAATCCGTGCGAAGGAGCTCGCTTGCTCCCACCACTTCGCTCAGCTGGAGGCATGCACTCTACATTTTGAGGAAAGCCTTGTGATGGACTCTTATGGTGCAGTGCCCTGGCAATTGAACCTCTTCCACGAGGAGATCCGACTCCAGTCCCTTGAGGCGTCTAAACAACTATGGCGTGCCATGATAGCCAGAGTCTATGGGTGGGAGATGATAATGGGAAGTTGTTATACTGGTTGGCCTCCTGTCCACTGGCGACCAGAATTGTACCGAAATCACTGATGAACTCTGTAATACTTCCCATTACTCTCTCGGAGATAGCTCAAACTTTCACCCACTACTATAACCGTGTCTACGCGGCTCCACCTCGAGTGGACTCTGGCTCTGCCTCTCATTTTCTCAATGAAGTGCCTCTTCCTTGCTTGTCCCGATCCGAGGCTCGGATACTAGACGAGCCCTTAACGGCAGAGGAAGTTGGAGTGGCCATCTCAGCGGTGGCCTCCGGAAAGACACCTGGCCCTGACTGATTCCCCGCAGAGTACTATACTATGTTCTGGGACATTCTGATTCACCAACTTCTTGCCCTCTACAATGAGGTAGCACAGAAGGGATTCTTTCTTCCAGAGTTAGATGCTGCTACTATCATGGTAATCCAGAAAACACAACCCCCTCGCCCGCCTTAGCTGACTATCCTCCAATAATTCCTCATCAGCGGTGAGGTTAAGATATTTGCCATGCTTCTGGCCGCCCGCCCTAAACTGGTCCTCCACACGCTCATACACCTGGATCAATGAGGCTTCATGCTGGCCCGCAGTACAAGGCATTGCTTTCGGCACCTTCACGTGGCCCTGGCCCACCGTCCTCTCCTTCCATCCAGTCTGGCCTTGATTATAATTGATTTTTGAGAAGGCATTTGATACTGTGGACTGGGGCTACCTGGGGCACCTGCTAAGCTGTGCTGGGATCGGGCCCTTCTTCTGTGGGCTCGTCCGAGCACTGTACACTAACCCCACAGTGCAGGTCCATGTGAATGGTATGCTCGCCAATGTTTTTTCTATTGAAAAGAGGACTTTGCTGGGCTGACCATTGTCTCCTCTCCTGTTTGTGCTTGTGATTGAACTGCTGGCATGCCTTCTTCGTTGTGACGCACAGGTGTGCGATTGGAGATGGAGCGAGGGGCATGAAGATCTTATAGCTCTGTACGCAGATGACGTCCTTCTTTACCTTGCACACCCTGCGGTGAGTGGACCCCGGTGCCTTCACATCCTCCAGAGCTTTGAAGCGGCTTCCGACCTCGGGATGAACTCGCCCAAGTCGGCGTTGTTGCCTCTGGCTCCGATCCGAGACTTTTGATTGACAGGATAATATTCTTATAAGCCGTCTCAGCTTCCGATACTTGGGCATCTGGGTGGCAATTCACCCCGAACTTAGGTGATCCCTCAACCTTGGGCCTTTGACACGGACGGCCAAAGAAGACCTTGACAAATGGCAATCCCTTCCATTCTGTTGTGATGGGCTGCATGCCCTATACAAGATAATGATTCTGCCGAGATTCCTTTATGTCTTTCAAAATCTCATGATATCTGTATCACGGACATGGTTCCATATTCTGGACAGAGTTGTGACTTCTTTCTCTGGCACAAGTCCAGGCCTCGCCTGGCACTTGCCCATTGCCAATATGCCCCATGTTTTAGAGGTTAAGGTATGACCAACTTAAATCTTTATTACCTTGCCTCACAACTCCTGGTGATACAATATTGGTTGAATGGGGGATGGTCAGAATCTGCCTACCAACTGGAATTGTCACTCCTATGGTTCCCTCGGATTATGGCCAAGGTCTACGGATCCGCAATACCCCATGCCGCTCCCTTGGTTATCAGAGTGGTTCCTTGCCTGGAGGGCGGCTCTCCGCCATACTCCCTGGGACACAACACTTATGCAGCAAACGCCCATTTGGCACGCCAATTGGCTGCAGGGATTCAGGAGATTGGACCTTATCGGCATTTCACAGCTGGGTGACGTGGTCAGGATTACAAATGCGTTCCTTTCAGGAACTCCAAGAAACCTATGCACTCACCTCCACACAATTTTACAAGTACCTACAACTGCGACACGCACTCCACACTCTTTCAGACCTAACCTCTCCCTGAATTTAGCCCGCTAGAAGTCAAACTTCTTATGAGTGCATTGGGCGAGGGTGGGGTCTCCAAAATGTACTGTGCATTAATAATCAATGCCCCAGGTACGTTGGATTACCTTCGGTCTCACTGGGAGGGCTGGCTGGCTCCCCTTGAAGATAATTGGCGGGATGCAATGATGGCGCCTAGGGTCATCACCATCTCCTCCAGGCTGCGTCTGGTTCATATGTACTACCTGTATTGTGCCTATCTTACTCCAGCTAGGTTGCACTGGGCGGGTTTCCTCCCTGAACCCAACTGCCCCCGATGTGGAGGTGCTCCTGCCGACTTTTACCACATAGTGTGGCTGTGCCCCAGGATTCAAGAGTTTTGGACTGCCGTGGTGGGGGAGTTATCTGATGTGCTGGGTTTGGGGGGGGTCACTCTTTCACCCTTGGTGCTCCTGTTGGGGTTCTTGGAGGGCTCCTGGGGCTCGAGGGCAGATCGGGCTTCCTGGGTACGACCCTCATGGTGCCAAATGGGACATTGCTGCTCCCTGGAAAATCCCTATCCATCCCACCCCCTCGCAGTGAGGGCAGGGGGTGGACTGGTGTGCGCAACAGGAGCGACCTGTATACAAAGCTCGGGGTTATCACTTGAAGCATGGTCGAGTCTGCGCGGAGTGGCTGGGACAACGTGTCTTGAGTCCACATTCATCTGTAATTGTATTAATGTGTCGCTTATGAACCATGATATCATACAATTTCTCTGGATTGTGCCATAGCTTACTGCTATATTACTTGCTGCCGTACCAATTGAGTGTCTTGCTGTCTCTTCTATGCAAAATTCAATAAAATCTGTTTATCAAAAACAAAAAAAATACCTATCTCCTATATCTGGCCATTCCCCAAAATTTGGAATGACATCCCAAGTGAAATTAGGTTGGAATGGACTTTGATATCATTCAACATCAACCTGAAAGATCATCTACTAGTCAAACATGTGTAAATGACATACATAGATTAAATATAATACTCTGACCTGTCACAATCACTGATTGCACATGAGTGCACTTCTCTTGGTGGGCCTACCCCCCTTAACAGCTGACTTTAAACCTAATCTTCACAGACACTTGTCAACATCATATTTTCTTCGTAGCTTCTCTCAAAATTTTGACTACATTTGTCTCTCTCCTCAAAAACCCAGCTCTGTTCCCTTTATCAACAACTTTTTTTCTGATTTGACTATATTTAATTCGACTGACATATACCGGTTACCCATGTAAACATGGTTATAACTCGGTCCATGTCTTTTATCAGTTTTCTGTATTAGCCACCTTCCTCTCTTTCCTCCCTTGTTCAGTCCTTTTATGCAGTCCAGGTTTTATAATCTGTAAACCTACATGTCCTCTTGGGAATACAATAACTAGAAACTGTTTATGGAAAGCTCTCTGAAATTCTGTGCAACTCCTTTAAGTAGTAATATGAACTGCATTTTTTACAATCTGTGTCGCTAACTCCATGTGAGGATCAATTGATTGGAAGTCTGTGTGTAAACTGCTATGATGTTCTGTGGGTAGAGTCCAATGCTTTGGAACAACTCTAAATTAAAAGAAATGATAAAAAACTGTGAAAACTAAAAATAGACTCAAGGAAAAATACAAAACGTCCCTGTTGTCTGTAGCAGTGCAAATTGCAAGAGTTGCTGTTGCAGTGGAACTATGGAAATCAAAAGGTAAATTCTGTTACACTCCAAGTGTGTCAGCTGGTCTTGAAGGCTGAAGGGGAAATTTCAGCAAATGATTGCAGTCCTTCTCGAAGGATCTGCATGGGACCTCAAGGTAATGGCAGACAGGTTTGTAACGGAGTCAGTCTCTTTCTTCTGTCTGACCAGAGAAGATATAGCTAGGACTTCTTTTGTTAGACAATTGTTTATGTGGTAGTGGCTTGTGCCAGTGACTCTCAGGCCTCCTTATCTACCTGAAGCTATTCTTCT
This sequence comes from Calotriton arnoldi, assembly GCA_963921515.1. Classification (NCBI taxonomy): domain Eukaryota; kingdom Metazoa; phylum Chordata; class Amphibia; order Caudata; family Salamandridae; genus Calotriton; species Calotriton arnoldi. The sequence goes on along the minus strand of CAWUFW010000005.1, from coordinate 5,597,689 downwards.
TGGGAGAAGTGCGTAATGTGTGTGACACATTTCGGGATCAGATTTGTCCCTTTTTAGGTTTCGCCTAGGCAACGCATGCGCTGTCTCTCAAGACATGCTGTATCTATTGTATGGGCATTCAGCATGTCCTCGCTTATGTTTGGTCCCTTCATGTGCTTTTCCAAATTCCTTCGTTTTCATTGGTTAATAGCATACATTTGTCCCTCCTTTTGCTGTTTTAGTCACGCCCTGGAGACTGCCCTTGTTAGATGGATTATTTTACGGTCAGCCATATACTTTAGTGTTGCACACTACTTTTTCTTTTGTCTCGGCTTGTTTTTAAAATGTCCTGTTCATAGTCCCTGCTTGTAGCTCCAAGCGCCGCCACGCGTCCCACTTTCAATTCACCTGTTGTCTGTGTTGCCTTTAGCCCCTCCCTCCCCATGCTGTCCAAGTTGAAAATTCTCCACTCCCCTCCCTTTGTCACTGTGAAGCACGTTAGTGCCTGAGGCACGCTGAACATGACTCTCCCCCCTCCCCTTGTCACGGTGAAGCACATCCGTTCCTCAGGCAAGCTGAACATTAGGCGACATTACGGCTACAGGGAGGCCGGGCGCTTTCAGTGCACGGTGTAAAACCTTTAGGTACACGGGCGCCACACTTCATTTTAAAACTCGCCTAGTGCTTCTTCTGTCATCGTTGCTTACTCACCCCCAACCTTCCCATCATTGCTTCAACGTCCTACACGCCCCTCCCCTCATTTCTACTTGTTTCACTTCCTTCCATGCGGGACATCGAGACCCTCTCCGGTAAAGCTGAACTACATGGAAAAATCATGGAAGTAGACTACTCAGTTCCCAAAAAATTGAGGTAAATACACGCCTCTTAAATCCATGAAAGCGACATGTTTTATTAATTTTACATAGATGTACGCCTGCCTCGGGGTGTTTATTGGCCCGTGTTTGTGTATTGCGTTTGTAAGGTAAATAAATTGCATGCGTGCTCGTGCTACACCTACACAATCGAGTGAACACACAGGCTTCTTTCTTTCCACCCACCTCTCCCTTCCAGTCGTGCAATACACACATTGCAGGTCTCCGCGTCTTTTGTTGCACGTCTGACGGTAAACCTGCTGGGGTGTAATAAGACATGCTTTTTCGGAGATCCACAGGCTCCTCAGGTTTTTAATAGTATTGCATGCATCAGGCTCATTTTTCAAAATGTTGCTTCAAAGAAATGTCATTTAAAGTTGCTTAGTAATTGTACTTTAGTATTTTTTCTAGTTGCAGTTTTTGTGTGTACATTTACTTTTCAAACCAGACAACCAATTTTGCTATCGTGCTTATGCGTGTTTTTTCATATAATGTTGGAGCATTCTGGTAACATTATGACTAGCATGCGTGGGTTTAATTTTGCAGATGTGTATAGAGTTTTTATGTTGTAGTCACAGTCAGCAATATAAGTGGCGCTTACAGTTCGTTGCCTAAAATCCCAGCAGAAGTTAAGATTTTCCCACAAAGAAGAGTTGTGTAGGGCTTTGCAATCTTCACAACGTTAGCACTTTTGCCAGAAATGAAGTGCGTTTGCGAGAAAATTAGTTGCCCATTCCTAGTCTCTGACGACTTGCTGCTTCCGGCATCATTGCTTTCGCACAATCCCCTACTTCTCTTAATGGTCACACATTCTTGAGTTGCTGTGCCCACCTGCCATTGTTGCTCTCTCATGTTGTCTTCACAACAAAAGCCCCAAAAACGTATGTAGCATAGGCAGTTTTTTCACTCCCATAATATCTTCCAGGGCCGGGATTCCTGGGTGCAGTGATCTTTTGGGGTTGTTAAGGGAAAAGACGCTAAAGCACAGGTGCAGCACCGTCTTTTGGCACAGCTGACCATGATCTCTCTTCACCACCCTAAAAATGCACGCAGTTTTTGAAACTCCATTCTAATGGCACCCCATAATTATGGCATACTGGCCGGTGCAACTCATTTGAATGAAAAAACCCTTTTTATGGCTGATGCGCCACAAATTATTTTTAACACATCACTACACACTTCCTTAATGTTATAAATGTAATACCGCTGCATTTTAACCATCTCTTACATATTATGTGTATCTTGTGTCAGCACTTTTCAAAGGACAGCTAATCACTGTGGTGTCTAATTAGGCTGGAATGAGTTTACGCAGTACAGTTATCTGTCAAACAGCTGACTATAAAGCATCAGTGTGACGCAAATGACGACTACTTATAAAAATGCAATTATCTTGCTGTATAGGTGGTAGTGTTGCAGTTCACACAAAGCTGGCACCACTCTTTAAACTTCAGCCATAGAGAGAAGGTTTTTGCTGCCATCAAATAATTTGAGTGCTTTAAAAGGATTGGATCAAGGTTTGATAGTACTTAAAGCATATTGCAGGCATCTAGGATTGCGCAATTCCACAACTAACAAATCCAAATCCAGGGGTGTGGAATTTAATAAAATATCTACTTGTCCATGGAGCAGGTTGCTTCATAAATCTACTTGTCCTGTAACAAAATCCACTTGTCCCTTTGGTGCCATGTAGTGCGGCGTCAAATTATGGCAGAAATCTCATTATATAAGAGCTCTGATATAGCCTCTCTGATTATGCCAGGGCTCATACCATAGTAGTGTTTGAATACTTGCAATCCCCTTATGTTGCCACGTTTCCGCTGATCTACATAGGGGCTGAAGGTAGTGGTAAGCAATAGTTCCAGGGTTAGAATGCCCTTTTGAGTCTGCAAACCTACTAACTTGCATGTTTTAAGGGTTTTCAACAACTCTTCTCTAATCTTTTCCCATACTGAGAAATGTTGGAAATTTACTCCTGACAATGGCAGACGTAAACCTTCTTCCAGAGTTGGTAAAAAAAAGTGGTTGGAGGGAATGTGAACTTACAGATGCTCAGATTTCCGCATGAACAAATCTACACATGCATATTTGCTTCAGCTAAAATGCAGTTCACAAATATTTTCTAGGAGTACTATTTCTTATCCTACTTCTGTAAATTCTTGGGAATTCACGAAAGCGGTATAGCTGCACTTAATGCAAGGACATATACCATGGGTGCACTTTTGAGACTTTCTTTACTAATTGGGACCCTGATTTGGTCTGCCATTGACCATGACCTTTTGCGTTAATTAAAATTCTGTCTCTCTCTCTGCATCAGCTGGCTTCACTGTGCTGTGAGTGACAGTATTCTGCTCTTTCACAAGGAGCATATCGGCACACAAAGTAGTTTTGTTCAGTGCCAGTAACTACTGTGGCAGTGTGTGCTTTTTAAGACCAAAAACTGTTTTTGCTTTTGCCAATGTTTGTTATAATGGTGAGGGCCCGGCAGCTCACACACCAGTAAGGTTTTACAAAAACCATGCCAAAACGATCCACACATTGACAAAACTAAAAAGCTGACCACCAATTTCAGACCTACTGGCTTTGCCAATGCTTGTTTATTTTTGTTTCCCATAATCTTATTGAAACTGGTTAAACTGATTTTCCATTATGAATATTTTTGGGAAATACTAGCATGCATCAACATATGTTTCTAAATGATGCTGCAAAGAAAGGGTACCTGAAATTTTACAGTAGTTTAGCAAAATGTTTTTTATCCTGCTTTCATTTTTTTATGAACATTTTATTTTGAAAGCAAAGAATCATCAATCTTGCTTTCAAACTTCTGCAAATATTTGCATCAAATCAGAGAGCATTCTGGGAGCATTATACATAGCCTCATATTGCTAAACTTTGAAAACGTGTGTAGACATTTTTATACTGGAACCACTGTCAGTAGTGTAATCAGAGCTTACAACATTAACTTAAAGTGCTCACCCTAATAATAAGGGCTTTCAATTAATGAACCATGAATACAAGTTTGAACAGCATTAACATATGGACAAAAATATTACCTTAACTGCAGGCAGTCCCCTTGATCGATCATGTGGTACTGCAAACTGGTAGGCTCAAGGACAAAATACACATACAAACTTGTTGCCCTTGACCCCAAACAATATGTCCTGGGCATCCGGCTTTAGGAATTCCACATCCCTGCAAATCAACCCACATAATTCCACAGCAAATGCATCCACTCCACTACAAACAAATAAACATAAATAACAAACAAAATCATTTACTGCGCCAAAACTTCAAATTTTACCAAATGCGAGACCAATTGCATTGCAAATGCTTGTTGCTTGAGGCATCATTGTTGCCAAGGTGGATTATTGTGACGTGTTTATATGAACATTTCAGAAAAACTGCATCATCATCTATAAGGCATGCAGATTTGATCATTCCTAACACTTTGCAGCCTATTATTGAAAAGAGAAGCTGGTGAAGGACCTGTAAACCAGATCCCAGTCTGGATTTAGGTTACCACTATGTTTCAGGTTTCCAGTCATACATTAGACTACTTTCTGTGATATGCATGATGAAATAAGTTTGTGCATATTTCCAACTACACTTAGCCACGATTGAAACTAGTAGAGTTAAAAAGAGCTTTCTTAAATTAATTTGCCCTCTTTGTGCTAGTTGTTTTGTCTACAAGATTATCCACTGGCCGCGAGTTCGAGCTAAAACAGCCTTTCTGCTCAAGCTGTTTAGTCAGATACGTTTGTGGGTAGTTGTGTAAAAAAAAAAAAAAAATGTCGGGTAGTTGTGTTATCAAAAAAAAAAAAAAGTCTAGACTATCATGTGAAAATGTTGTCAAACTGTACTATTCTTTGCACATGGCTGCCTTCATTGTTTGTGTCTGGTTGAGCCTGGATGGATTACAGAAAACGGGATATGATGGATATGATCAGGAGAAATATGAGAAGATTCAATTTTGAAGCGTGTTACTTCAACTGTAAAGTTTCTTTTATTTATTTGACTAAAATTGGACTAATTCCGGAAACTTAACTGTATCCATCTGTGCCCCAGACACCCTGACCAATCTTTGAACGCAGGCCTTTAGTTTCAAAGGACGCCAGATCAGCACTTTCAGCCAACCCTTTTTATCAGTAAACTAACTCCGGTTTTAGAAATCATTGAAAGCTATAAAAGCGTTTGGCAACGGCTGGCATTTGTTCATGAAACACTCAGTATCTGAGTGCATCTAATCGTATCCAATCTCATCGTCCTGTGAGAGTCTCACTGGGAAATCTGCATGTACGTATATTTAAAGAATGACTGAAAACTGGTTCTACCTGTTTTGTTTTATTTTCTAACAGGACTTGGAAGCTACAGTGGCCTTAACCTTTCAGATTTCTTTTCATTTTTTACCTATCTGGTCTTCTTTTCCACACATAATATTCTACACATTAATTCCATGGGTGCCAATTCTAACAGTATATCCCTAAAGATTCATCAATGAGTCGCACACAGATTGATGCCCACATTCAAGACTCTACAAAATTGCAGAAACAGCAACTGGCTTGGAGCTGGATACATATCGGTTTCAATAGGAGTACCAGTTAACTCCACACTCCTTCGCAGAGGTGTGGCCAGTAGCGTCTTCATTAAGACACTTATTCTTGGGCATACTGCACCTTCGACTTGGGGCTAGGTAGCCATCGACCACAATTTAAGTTGAACAACATCAACAAGACAATAAAAACGGAAGAAACCAAATGTTGGTCACCATTCCAGTGGGTAAGCGGGTACGTGTTTGTTGCTGCCAGTCTAGAAATAAGGTGCAGATACTATTCAAGACCATAGTGATCAGTGTGACTACATAATAAACGACCACAACCACTGTCACAGCCCAACAACTGGACTGTCAACCCAGAGCTTATCCCATTTGAAAAGATAGTCTGGTTTCATGTCAGTTAGCATCTCTCTTGTCCCTATCAAAGCACCCCTGTAAATTTCAGACTGGTGCCAGTTTGGAGTTTAAGTCACATATGCCGGAGAAGACCCAGGTAAGATACAGTGAACCCGTCATGGCTTAATGTTCTGACGAGGATGCCAGAATATTATTAGAAAAAATTAACAGAGAAAATAGGAGTAAACTCTTGAGACATTAGACATTAAAGTAGCTTTGATCCTGTTCTATAACTCTATTCTACCAAACCCTGTGCACACCGAATGCCAATGAACTGCTCTTAACAAACAGCATGCTTGTCAAGACACTTTCAGCGGGATAAAAGGGAATTGTAAGATAGGAATATTTACCATGAGTTAGGACGATATCATCCTGTACATCTTGAGGCAATTAATTCAAGACATTAGTTTTTGTACACGGACATCAGTGATGAAGCACATAGTCATAAATATCCTAAGGTAGTGGGTTTGAAAAATGTAAAAAAAAAAAGATAATACTAATCGTAAATGAGTATGATGAATGAATGTTTAAGAGGGGTATCGAATATGTTTTTGTAATTATATATATATATATATATATAGATATGTGTATGTATATATATATATATATATATATTCACTGAAAAAACCATAGGTTTCAGGCACGTTATAGTTAGAAATTAGCATTTAAAAAACCTTACAAATTCACTGAAAAAACCATAGGTTTTAGGGACAGTTATAGTTAGTTGGACATTGCACTCGTACAAAACCCGTAGAAATTCCCCGTTATAGTTAGTTCAGCTAACTATAACTCGCGCCCCGCAATGCACTGCTGATGACGTCACATATTACATCACCCATGACATGGTCAGTGACATCACTGATGACATCACTGATGACATCTCAAATGACATAAATGATGACATCATCCAGTGACTGTGTGTTTCTGTAAAGTTTAAATATTTTTAATATAGGGAAAGGCGTATTGAAGAATGAGTGGGTGTATAAGTGTCTGTATGGATGATTTAGTAGGTGCGTGACTAACTGTATAAGTGAGTGATTAAACGTATCTTACTGAATGCATGGGTTGGTGACTAAACTGGGTGAATGTCTGTATCCGTCTGTCTGTTGCTGTGTAAGTGGCTGCATGGGTTTGTGAATAGCTACATGAGTGTCTATATGAGTTATTGATTGGTTGTCTGAGTATCTGTATGGGTGCCTGAGTGTTTGTGTGGGTGGGGTGTGTGCGACTCTGTGCATAGATGTGTGAGTGGGTGATTCACTGGGTGGATGGTTTCAAGAGTGCATCTGTGATAGACTGTATGGGTGGATAAGTGTGTGTAAGAGTGTGTTAGTGAGTGAATGTATGTCCCAGTGGTACATGTGTGAGTAACTACATATGTGAAAGGCAGTATATATGTGTGTTGGAGTATATAAATAGCTATAAGCGACAGTGTGTGATTGTGAGAGTGACTGTATGGATGAGTGTGTGCTTGTATCAGTGATTGTATCAGAGCGTAAGAATGTGCTAGTATTTGTATGAGTAAGTGAGCTGGTGTGTGTATAACTGTATAGGTGAGTAAATTATTTGCATGACTGACTAGGTGTGTGAGTACCTCTATGGATGAGTGGCGGTGTTTGAGTGTCTATATAGGAGTATGAGTGCATATGATAGTCCTGTACTGAGTGACCGTAAGTATGAGTGACTGTACGGGTGAGTGAGTGGATGTGTGTGTAGACCTAAGAATCAGTGAGTGGGTATGTAGTTATTGGTGTTGGAGTGTCTATGGTTTTGCGAATGGTAGTCTGTAATTTAGAGTGGGTGTATCAAAGGTTATATTAGGGTGTGAGGAGGTGCATCAGATTATCACGTGGATGATGTCATCAGTGATGTCATCAGTGATGTCACTGACCATGTCATGAGTGATGTAATATGTGACGTCATCAGCAGTGCATTGCGGGGCGCGAGTTATAGTTAGCTGAGCTAACTATAACGGGGAATTTCACGGGTTTTGTACGAGTGCAATGTCCAACTAACTATAACTGTCCCTAAAACCTATGGTTTTTTCAGTGAATTTGTAAGGTTTTTAAATGCTAATTTCTAACTATAACGTGCCTGAAACCTATGGTTTTTTCAGTGAATTTCAAAGGTTTTTTAAATGCTAATTCCTAACTATAACATGTCTGAAACCTATGGTTTTTTTCAGTGAATTTCAAAGGTTTTGTAAATGACAATTTTTAAATGTATTAATTGTTATATTTATTTTTTGCTACGGATTTACTACACTTTTTAAACTATTTATTTTTAGATATTTTATTTTTTAAATTACATTGTAATTACATTATACATTACATTACAAAATATACTTTCTCAGAATGAATTACTTTAGTTTAAATACTTTGCAAATAGGCAATAGACTTTTAAGTACAGTAGTTACAGTTGTTGCAATGGGCAACACAATTTCAAACACAATGCAACATTGAGCTCAATGCTGAATTTCTAGTTAAATGCAATTAGTTACTTTATGGATTACTTTTCTAACCACATGACTGGATCCTAGATTCAGTCCTGGGACATCTCCTGTAAACAGTTGAGTAAAAGCGTTTTGGTTACAGTAGTGATTTTTAAGGAATATTATTGTATTTTAAAAGTTGACACTTGGAAACTTTTTCACATAGAATCACCAATGTTATCCTATGGGAGGAAATTCACTTAGCAGGTAAGTAGTGTTATCGTTACTTTTTCTTACTCAGTGGTGGATCCTGGATCCAACACTGGTGCATCTCCTGTAAACAGTTGAAAGAATGCGTTTAAGTCATACAGGCGATTTTTAAGGAATATTTGTAGTTTGTGAAAAACGACACTTTGAAACTTTTCTGCTGAAAACCAGACAATGGATTCCTATGGAAGGAAATACAAGCTACTGGTAAGTACGGTTAGAATTACTTTTCAGGGTCAGTGCTGGGCTAAAAGATGCAGCACTGGGTTCTCTCCTGATAACAGGTGAGTAAATCGGAATTCGTAGTTCAGCTGATTTTAGAGGAATATTATAAAGTTCCAAAACTCAACACTTAGAAGAATTTCCAAGTGAAACCTGTCAATGTTAGCCTATGGAAGGAAATTCAAGTTACTGGTAAGTACGGTTAGAATTACTTTTCAGGATCAGTACTGGGCTCAAAGATGCAGCACTGAGGTCTCTCCTGATAACAGGTGAGTAAATCGGAATTCGTAGTTCGGCTGATTTTAGAGGAATATTTGTATGTTTCAAAAATCGACATTTAGAAACTTTTTCAGCAAAAAGCAGGCAATGATATCCTATGGAAGGAAATTCAAGTTACTGGTAAGTACGGTTAAAATTACTTTTCAGGATCAGTACTGGGCTCAAAGATGCAGCACTGAGGTCTCTCCTGATAACAGGTGAGTAAATCGGAATTCGTAGTTCGGCTGATTTTAGAGGAATATTTGCACAATGGTGAAGGAAGGGTTTGGGGCCTAAAGTGACATGTCTGCAAACACGCCCTGTGGCGCGTTTTAAGTTGGAGAATTAATTCCTCCTCAATCCCGAGGGTCCCTAGGGGCCAACTGGCCCACCAGATACCTCCAGTATGTGCCAGAGAGCTGCGTTGCAGAGAGGTGTTCAGAGGCCACGCCCCTTTTTACAACACCAAGCAACGCAGCTCCGTGGCGCTTACTGGAGGTACCTGGTGGGCTAGTTGGCCCCCAGGGACCCTCAGGATTGAAGAGGATTTAATTCCCCATCTTAAAACGCGCCACGGGCCTGTTTGCACACATGTCACCAGAAGCTACGCCCCTCCCTCCACCACTGTGCAAACGCGCCCGTGGCGCGTTTTAAGTTGGGGGATTAAGTCCCCTTGAATACTGAGGGTCCCTGGAGTCCAACTAGCCCACCATGTACCTCCAAAAGCGCCACAGAGCTGCGTTGCAGAGAGGTGTAAAAGGGCGTGGCCTCTGTACACCTCTCTGCAACGCAGCCCCTAGCGCATACCGGAGGTTCCTGGTGGGCTAGTTGGCCCCAGGACCCCCAGTATTCAAGGGAATTACTTCCCCTTCTTAAAACGCGCCAGGGGCGCGTTTGCAGACTGCTGCAGGGAGGGGGGCGGGGCCTCCGGCACGATCCGGTCGTTTTTTTTTGTTTTTTTTTGGTGTGCTTTTTCCTGCCCAGGGGGTCCTTGTGGGACCCCTGAGCAGACCTAGGGGGTCAGGGTGTTTCTACCCTGCCCCCTTTGTGCGTTTTGCGCACTTGTTTCTTGTGTTTTGTTTTTTTTCTCGGCGGGATCCGCGCACCCTAAGCGCATCCCGCCGATTTAAATTTTTTTTATTTTTTTTTAAATGCTTTTTTCTGCCCAGGGGGTCCTTGTGGGACCCCCTGAGCAGACCTAGGGGGTCAGGGTGTTTCTACCCTGCCCCCTTTTTGCGTTTTACGCAGTTGTTTTACTGCTTTCTTGTTCCTCGGTTCTACCGAGGAACAAGATGGCTGCCAACACTTCCTGGTTTGGAGTGTTGACAGCCAATTAGCATGCAGCTCGTGATCAAGAGGGTGCGCGGATCCACCGCGGCCATAGATATCGAAACTTTTATTTTGGATTTTGTCAGCAACTACTGAACGGATTTACACCATTTTTAAAAGGGTGCTTTCTGAACCAAGCACTACCTTTTTGCCAAATTTGGTGTAATTCCGTTCAGCAGTTTTTGCTGAAGCCTTGCATAAAGTTTCCTATGGGAAATTGATTTTTTCACTCTTATTTTTTTAATTTCTCCGCAACTACTGAACGGTTTACACCATTTAAAAAAAAGGTCGCTTTCTGAACCAAGCGCTACCTTTTGCAAAATTTGGTGTAATTCCGTTCTGCAGTTCGGAGCTGTAGCCGTGGCTAAAATTTCTTATGGGAATTAACATGGAGAAAACACGTTTTGGGACCCCCTTTTTCTCGGCCCCCGCTTGATGAATCACCCCGAAACTTTCAAGACAGGAGCGGACCGGACCGCCCCACTAGTTTTGAAAATTTCGCGATGATTCGTCAAACGACGCCAAAGTTATTGGGAATAGAATGTTACGGATTTCCTATGGATAATAGGTCCTAACTATAACTATCTACTGGCGACCGCCAGTAGATAATTAATATATATATATATATATATATATTATCATCTACTGGCGGTCGCCAGTAGATAGTTATAGTTAGGACCTATTTTCCATAGGAAATCCGCGACATTCTATTTGAAATAACTCTCTTGCCGGTTGACGAATCTTCGCGAAATTTTCAAACTTTATGGCCCGCTCCGCTCCTACCCTGAAAGTCTCGGGGTGATTCAGTCAAGCGGGGCCGAGAAAGGGGGTCCCAAAACGTGTTTTCCCATTCATTTTCCCATAGGAAACTTTAGACACGGCTACAGCCCGAACTGCTGAACGGAATTACACCAAATTTGGCAAAGAGGTAGTTCTTGGTTCAGAAAGAACCCTTTTTAGGTCGAGCCTCGAGTAGCGCGCAAGCGCTGCTAGGCGAAGACTTTAAGGGAGTTTCAGAAGCAGTCCAAACGCTCGTGCGTCGTGGCTGGCCTTTTTGGGATGGGTACGCGCGGCAGACATGTGTTTCCAATTATCGTGCCCAGACGCATGCGCGATAATTGGAAAACATGCCGGCAAAAGGCCATGACGCACGAGCGTCTGGTCAGCTGAGCAGGCTGCCGCGCTCCCTCCCCCTCCGCTCCTCTGTGGTGCGCGCGCACCACTGTTTATTTTTCACCGCGCGGCCGCCATTTCTTTTTCATTTTGCAGCCTGGTTCTTTATTGAGGCTGGACAATGGCGGCCGCATGTTTTTAAACTCACGGTCGGGTTTTGCACATTGCGGGCAAGGTGTTTTACAGTACAGCCTCGGAGGTGCACCCCGGGACAGCAGAGGGGCACTGGCTTCTGTTCGTGCGTTAGACGGAGGAGGCGGGCAGCAGGCAGCACTTGCCCGCCGCCCGCTGCGGCATGTAGGAGTGAGCGGGCAGGATCCGGTCGGGTAACTCTGCAGGAGCAGAACCGGGAACACACTAGCATATCCTCAACACACCACACTGTGGAGTGTTGCGCAGGGTCTGGCTGTGGAAGTTTCTGGCTGATGCTTGTTTACAACGAGCAGGAGCTGAGCTGCAAATCCAAAGCCAGTTTTATTTCCTCAGCAGTCTTCCAAGCACACGCTGCTGGTGCACATGTGTAGCAGGAAGACCCGCAACAAGAAAGCTATGCCTCTGAGCTTAAATACAGAGCGACCTGTGGACGCAGAAAGGAGCAGAGCTGTCTGTTTAGGAGGATGTGTTGTGCCAGCCAGCAGGACAGAATAAGCCCTGGGATTTGAGCGAGATCTGCAGCTGACGCTGCCTGGGTGTTGTAGACGGGAGCAATGCTTATTCTCTGATTAAACGCAGACTGCTGCTCTTGTTAATGTGTGTTTGCAGCGAGATGTAGGTGTGGGAGACTAGCGTCTCCAATACAGGCAGCATGGTTACCACATCGACGGCGGAGTAGCTGCATGATAAATGACAGCATGCCCACCTAACCTAACTTGAATCATGCGAGAGGGGAGCTGCTGGAATTCTAATAGACTTTCTGGTTCCCAGCAGTCGGCAATAATAGGATGCTTTCAGCAAGATGACAGATACATGGGAAAGATGCTGTTTTGCACTAACTTGATTTGTTACAGCAGCCAACTTATTGGCACGATGGAGTGACGAGAACCAGCAGCTGGTATGGAAGGTAGGATTAGCAACAGCCATTGTATCATTATGAATGTAATTATAAGCTGTCCATGACAAAGCATATGTTAGAGCGAGCGGCAGCTGACAGGGGAGGATTTGGAGCAGAGGGCTCCCAACTCCGAGAGCGCGGTGCCGCGCAGCAAATAGCTTTCCAGTCAGCCTTCATGCTTGCATTACATGCCTGTCACTGTGCCGGCTTTCTCGGCTTGGAGGAAGAACTGCTTAATAGAAGCCGTTCCATTAAGATATGATTTTGAAATTAAGCGATTTGCCGCTGTGTTCAACTTTATGGCTCCAGGTAGACGGAGCTGGAAACCATCCAGTGTGATGCAGGCAGTGAGTGCAGTGCGCCCATGGAGTCTTATAGCACAATGTTTCATCGATATGTGTGTGAAAAAGATGCATGCCATCTTAGGAAGATTCAAGAAATAAATTTCTGAACATATCATCTACGGGTGGATTCAATACTGTGTGTTCTATCTGCCGTCCTGCGTGTGTTTTATGCAATGTAGACAAAGACAGCCCTACACCCTACTATGTGCAAAGCACTTAAATTGTATGATAGCCCTGAAGAAGGTGACAAGATTGGAATAGCAGCCAGTTGAATCAGTTTTGCTACACAACTCAAGCTAATACCTGTGATAACAAGCATTTACAATGCAACAGGTCTCGCATTTACGCGAGTTTGAGCTATTGGTATTGTAAATGACAATGCCTTTTATTTATATTTTGGTTTTTGAAACATAAATAAAACGCATTGTCATTTACAATGCCAATAGCTTAAACTCACGTAAATGCGAGACCTATTGCATTGCAAATGCTTGTTGTTAAATGGTGTAAATCCGTTCAGTAGTTCCTGAGAAAATCAAAAGGAAAATCACATATATATCTATAGCCGCGTCGGATTCGCGCACCCTCCCGATCACGAGCTGTCTGCTAATTGGCTGTCAACACTCCAAACCAGGAAGTGTTGGCAGCCATCTTGTTCCTCGGTAGAACCGAGGAACAAGAAAGCAGTAAAAAAAAGTGTGCAAAACGCACAAAGGGGGCAGGGTAGAAACACCCTGACCCCCTAGGTCTGCTCAGGGGGTCCCACAAGGACCCCCTGGGTAGAAAAAAGCATTTTTTTAAAAAAAAAAAAAATCGGCAGGATGCGCTCAAGGAGCGCGGATCCTGCCGAAAAAAGAAAAAAAAAATCCGCGCTTCGATGGTAATTTGACCCCGGGTGGCCCAAGTCCCGGGGGCATGGTGTGGGGGGGTTTTAATTTATGTAGCGGGGGTGCCTCTAAGGCCCCCCCAAGCCCCGGGGACCGCCACTCGCCGGGGCTTTAGAAAAAAAAGGGTGCGGGAGGGCTCTTGGCCCTCCCGTAGCCCCGGGGACCGCCACCCCCCGGGGCTTCTTTATTTGTTAATTTAACCTGTGTGGGGGGGCTCCAGCCCCCCCAAAGCCCCGGGGACCACCACCTCCCCGGGGCTGTAAAATAGTTGGGAGGGGGGCCGCGCGGCCCCCCTCCTGGAGCCCTTGATGGCCCTGGGGACCGCCACCCCCCAGGGCCGGCTCCTGCAGTGTCCCGGGGTGCCTTCCGGCTCCCGTCCTGTCATTGCAAACTTGCTTTGGATATTGGAAGAGAGAGCAGGAAACCTGCTCTCGCTTCCAATATCCAAAGCTGATTGCTTTTCCACATGGGGAGCAGCATGTTAGCTGCTCCCCATGTGGAAAAGCAATGCCGGCTCCCGTAGGACACGGGGAGCCGGCGGGACTGTGGGGGGTTTGGGGACCCCCCCACAGTCCCCAACGAGAGACCAGGACCCGGGGGATGGGGTCCCCGGGGCCATAAGTGGCCAGGGAGGGCGGCCACGCAGCCCCCCTCCCCAAATTTAAATTTTTTTTTAAAAAAAAGTGCAAGGCCGGCCCCGGGGGATGGGGTCCCCGGGGCCTTAAATGGCCTGAGGGGGGCCACGCAGCCCCCCTCCAAATAAAAAAAATAAAAAAATCGAGGCCATGCCCTGGGGAATGGGGTCCCCGGGGCCAATACAGGCCCAGGGAAGGGGGGCCACGCGGCCCCCTTCCCGTTTTTTTTTTTTTACATTTAAAAAAAAATAAAAAATGCTCAGGCCCCGGGGGATGGGGTCCCCGGGGCCAAAAGTGGGCAAGGGAAGGGGGGGCACGCAGCCCCCCTCCCATTAAAAAACAAAAGAAAAAAAAACGACCGGCATCGTGCCGGAGGCCCCGCCCCCTCCCTGCAGTACTCTGCAAACGCGCCCCCTGGCGCATTTTAAGAAGGGAAGTAATTCCCCTTGAATACTGGGGGTCCCTGGGGGCCAACCAGCCCACCAGGAACCTCCAGTATGCGCCAGGGGCTGCGTTGCAGAGAGGTGTACAGAGGCCACGCCCCTTTTACACCTCTCTGCAACGCAGCTCTGTGGCGCTTTTAGAAGTACATGGTGGGCTAGTTGGACTCCAGGGACCCTCAGGATTCAAGGGGACTTAATCCCCCAACTTAAAACGCGCCACGGGCGCGTTTGCACAGTGGTGAAGGGAGGGGCGGGGCTTCAGGTGACATGTGTGCAAACAGGCCCCGTGGCGCGTTTTAAGATGGGGAATTAAATCCCCTTCAATCCTGAGGGTCCCTGGGGGCCAACTAGCCCACCATGTACTTCTAAAAGCGCCACAGAGCTGCGTTGCAGAGAGGTGTAAAGGGGCGTGGCCTCTGTACACGTCTCTGCAACGCAGCCCCTGGCGCATACTGGAGGTTCCTGGTGGGCTAGTTGGCCCCAGGGACCCTCATGATTCAAGGGAACTTAATCCCCCAACTTAAAACGCGTCACGGGCGCGTTTGCACAGATGTCACCTCAGGCCCCGCCCCCTCGCTTCACCATTGTGCAAATATTCCTCTAAAATCAGCCGAAATACGAATTCTGATTTACTCACCTGTTATCAGGAGAGACCTCAGTGCTGCATCTTTCAGCCCAGTACTGATCCTGAAAAGTAATTTTAACCGTACTTACCAGTAACTTGAATTTCCTTCCATAGGATATCATTGCCTGCTTTTTGCTGAAAAAGTTTCTAAGTGTCGATTTTTGAAACATACAAATATTCCTCTAAAATCGGCCGAAATACGAATTCCAATTTACTCACCTGTTATCAGGAGAGACCTCAGTGCTGCATCTTTCAGCCCAGTACTGATCCTGAAAAGTAATTTTAACCGTACTTACCAGCAACTTGAATTTCCTTCCATAGGCTAACATTGACTGGTTTCACTTGGAAATTCTTCTAAGTGTGGAGTTTTGGAACTTTATAATATTCCTCTAAAATCAGCCGAACTACGAATTCCGATTTACTCACCTGTTATCAGGAGAGACCTCAGTGCTGCATCTTTCAGCCCAGTACTGATCCTGAAAAGTAATTTTAACCGTACTTACCAGTAACTTATATTTCCTTCCATAGGAATCCATTGTCTGGTTTTCAGCAGAAAAGTTTCAAAGTGTCGATTTTCACAAATTACAAATATTCCTTAAAAATCGCCTGTATGACTTAAATGCATTCTTTCAACTGTTTACAGGAGATGCACCAGTGCTGGATCCAGGATCCAACACTGAGTAAGAAAAAGTAACGATAACACTACTTACCTGCTAAGTGAATTTCCTCCCATAGGATAACATTGGTGATTCTATGTGAAAAAGTTTCTGTCAACTTTTAAAATACAATAATATTCCTTAAAAATCACTACTGTAACCAAAACGCTTTTACTCAACTGTTTACAGGAGATGTCCCAGGACTGAATCTAGGATCCAGTCCTGTGGTTAGAAAAGTAATCCATAAAGTAACTAATTGCATTTAACTAGAAAATCACATTGAGCTCAATGTTGCATTGTGTTTGAAATTGTGTTGCCCATTGCAACAACTGTAACTACTGTACTTAAAACTCTATTGCCTATTTGCAAACTATTTAAACTAAAGTAATTCATTCTGAGAAAGTATATTTTGTAATGTAATGTATAATGTAATTACAATGTAATTTAATAAATAAAATATCTAAAAATAAATAGTTTTAAAAAATGTAGTAAATCAGTATCAAAAAAATAAATATAACAATTAATACATTTAAAAATTGACATTTACAAAACCTTTGAAATTCACTGAAAAAAACATAGGTTTTAGGGGCGTTATAGTTAGAAATTAGCATTTAAAAAACCTTTGAAATTCACTGAAAAA
This sequence comes from Calotriton arnoldi, assembly GCA_963921515.1. NCBI lineage: Eukaryota > Metazoa > Chordata > Amphibia > Caudata > Salamandridae > Calotriton > Calotriton arnoldi. Next base: position 5,580,935 of record CAWUFW010000005.1, on the reverse strand, counting down.
ACCATAGGTTTCAGGTACGTTATAGTTAGAAATTAGCATTTAAAAAACCTTTGAAATTCACTGAAAAAACCATAGGTTTCAGACACGTTATAGTTAGAAATTAGCATTTAAAAAACCTTTGAAATTCACTGAAAAAACCATAGGTTTTAGGGACAGTTATAGTTAGTTGGACATTTCACTCGTACAAAACCCGTGAAATTCCCCCGTTATAGTTAGTTCAGCTAACTATAACTCGCGCCCCCGCAATGCACTGCTGATGACGTCACATATTACATCACTCATGACATGGTCAGTGACATCACTGATGACATCTCTGATGACATCTCAAATGACATCACTGATGACATCATCCATGTGATAATTTCATGCATCCTCTCACACCCTAATATAACCTTTGATACACCCACTCTAAATTACATACTGCCATTCTCAAAACCATAGACACTCCAACACCAATAACTACATACCCACTCACTGATTCTTAGGTCTACACACACATCCACTCACTCACCTGTACAGTCACTCATACTTACGGTCACTCAGTACAGGACTATCATATGCACTAATACACCTACATAGACACTCACACACCGCCACTCTTCCATAGAGGTACTCACACACCTAGTCAGTCATGGAAATAATTAATCACACTGCCATTTACTCACCTATACAGTTATACGCACACCAGCTCACTTACTCATACAAATAGTAGCACATTCTTACGCTCTTATACAATCACTAATACAAGTACACACTCATCCATACAGCCACTCTCACAATCACACACTCTCACTTATACCCATTTATATACTACAACACACATATATACTGCCTTTCACATATGTAGTTACTCACACATGTACCACTGAGATATACATTCACTCACTAACACACCCATACACACACTCACCCACCCATACAGTCCATCACAGATGCACTCTTGAAACCATGCACCCAGTGAATCACCCACTGATACATCTATGTGCAGTCACACACACCCCATCCACACAAACACTCAGGCACCCATACAGATACTCAGACAACCAATCAATAACTCATATAGACACTCATGTAGCTATTTACAAACCCATGCAGCCACTTACACACCAACAGACAGACGGATAAAGACATTCACACAGTTTACTAACTAACCCATGCATTTAGTAAGATACGTTTAATCACTCACTAATAGTCAGTCATGCACCTACTATATCATCCATCCAGACACTTATACACCCACTCATTATTCAATACACCTTGGCATATATATTAAACATATTTAAACTTTACAGAAACACACAGTCACTGGATGATGTCATCAGTGATGTCATCAGTGATGTCATTTGAGATGTCATCAGTGATGTCATCAGTGATGTCACTGACCATGTCATGAGTGATGTAATATGTGACGTCATCAGCAGTGCATTGCGAGGCGCGAGTTATAGTTAGCTGAACTAACTATAACGGGCGAATTTCACGGGTTTTGTACGAGTGAAATGTCCAACTAACTATAACTGTCCCTAAAACCTATGGTTTTTTCAGTGAATATATATATATATATATATATATATATATATATATATATTCCAGAATAAAACGGAATTATAGCCAACCACCACTACTATCAAGTTCAAATGCTACTTCAACTGAAGAAACACTGCATGCATGGTTGAGCTAAGATTGTCTTTTTAATGGACGATACAGTGAATGAAAGGGGAGACCTGAGATCCATCTGCATGACTTGAGTTCCTGTCATCCTACATATGGTTAGTGCAGGGGACGGGAGGATTTTAGTTCGGATCAAGATCTGCAAGAGTGGACTATTTTGGAGTCCTCATCTCACTGGATGATAGTGGTCGATCTAGACTGTCAGGCGTGCCCATCCACCCAGTAGTTGATGTGTAGTTAATGTGACTCATAAAAGATTAGGATGGTAGGTGGTAAAAGCATATGTTTTAGGTTGGAATTAGTTTGATCGGTACCTCTTACTCCTAGGTAGCAGGGGTAGATTACTATGGTTGTACGATAATCAGAGCAAAGGGCAGCATCTGTCTATATAGACCATATGCATGCTGTCTAGTATCTGTCCATATAAACCATATGCATGCTGGTTGTAGATTATTGTTCAGAGTTGTTTAATAGGACTAGTAGTCTGGAAATTATTTCAGGAACTGACGGATTTTCTTCTCCCTTCTGAAATTCAGATGTTCCTGTGTGTTGTATTCTGGCTGAGAAGGAAATCCAGTGTTTTAGCACTGAGAATGTGGTTCTCCTATAAATTTGTTTGTAGGTGGGTACAATGATTTGTGCCGCAAATCTGAAGTGTAGCATACTATTCTGTGAGTAATGTTAGCCAGTAGAAAAGTAGGATGGTGGTCATAACATCGGACAAATTAGAGTTGCCTTCCCTACCGCTGTATTTTGGAGGAAATGGTTTATAGAGCTTGGAGGAAATGGTTTATAGAGCTCCATTACGTTATTTTTCCTTGTTCCTCAAAAAAGCTTATCAAGGCCTTAAATACATGTTCAAGAAGGTACTCACGACTCTGGCATTCCTTTCATTCTGTCCAAGTATTTAAGGCTTACAGTACTTGGCATAACACATGCTTGTGAAGCAGGCGACATATACCCAGCTCTCTTCTCCGGCTATCACACTGAAGAATAACCACTTAACATTTGAAAAGAGGTGCTCAACTTTTTGGCACATTCCATGCTGTCATGTGCTGTATTGAGAAGGAACAGTTTTGACGGCAGTGCAATACATAGAGCTTGGTGGTGATTTTGCATTCAATTAGTTTATTTTTGACTGTGAAAATTGGCAATACTCAACTTTTCTGCCGAGTCTGCAAAGTTCCTGTGGCAAGGGACACACGTTCTGGAGACTAGTTGAGTGTAGAAGAAGCTGATGTTTATTATATGAAGCCCACGTACACATCTGGACTGGCAGGATCTGGAGCACCACAGCTACTAAAAATGTCAGTGAGCAGTGTTCCAGAACCTATGGAAGACAGAATTGAAGATAAGGATGACAATACAGCACAAGGATACCACATTCACCCCTTTTACAGCCGATGAAAATTAATTGTTGTTAATCAACATGTGGAACGAAAGGGAAAATAACACCAACCAGACTAGATGATAAATGCAATTCAGAGTCTTGAAATTTGAAAGGAGCTTTAACCAGACGATTAAACATGTAGTAGTCTCATGAGAACAGCAAACATCCTGTCTATTAGAAGGTACACCCAGGACTTGAGGAAAGAGTGAAAAAAGAAAAATCTGAGTTTTCCGACTATTTCTGCTTGCTGAGCAGACAAACACACCAAGCTCCTCCTCTTCCACCATTCCTTGTTCTGAATCAAAACAGAGCCTTTAGGGGGTTTTGAGCTTATCGTCCTAGTAATTCTTCTTTCATTTGTTTGATACCAACTCTCACATGCATATACTCATCCACTTCTCTTGATTTAATAGAGTAAGCTTTCAATAACCATACAGGCAAAAGCATAGTTTTGGTTTCTCTTCAACCAGGGAGTTTAAAGGGTGAAATACCCTAACAGTGTGTGGGCTAGTGTGATAACTCCAAACTTTCTGTCTGAGGTAAACTATCTATATTTAGACCTGCAGCTAGAATGATAATCCACAAAAAGAATTATGTACCTCTTATTCTAAAGTAAGAGACTTTAAAGACCATAAAAATCCATTGCCAATTTTCCACAAGAAGCATGCAGCATAGTCTGCAAAGATTTCTCATTTGCTTTTCAGTGCTTATCAGACAATAAGCATTCTTTTTTACAGACGTTAATTTTCGGCAGTACTTGTGCATACATAAATGGCTGCCAGTGATATTGCATTACATTTTTGCAAGTTGAAGAAACTTCAGGATGGGCAAATCTAATCCAGCCATCATGCAGAGAAACTGGCGGCACAAATAAGTCATGTCTCGATCAAATCATTTGCCACAGTAAGCTCTGAAGCAACTTAAACATAACCCATCAGATCTAGGTGAAGATATCGGTCTCTTGGCCAGCCTTCCTTAATGTGTTACTAGTTGGAGTTCATTCAACCAGTCATTTTCTGAGAAAACTCTCTTGATTCAATCACTGCTTCCACAGTTGCTACTACATGTTCCTGATCATTTAGTTGCTCACAACTCAAAACAGGTGGTAAGGGCATTTGAGAAAGGCAGTCATCCCAAAAATGGTCCCCACTGGGAACTATTTGACCATTAAGTTGAATTCTTAAACTTCTGACAGAAATTTGCCCTACTTAGCTTTGGCCTCTTCCCGCACCCATAAAGCAAATAGACTAAGGGTTTGTGATCAGTGAAGGCAGCAAAGGTTGAGCCTCTGAATGTAACTTTTACATTTTTGTACAGCCTGTACTCCGGCTAATGCCACACGTTTGGTAGAGCTGTAATTCTTTTTTGGATCTTTCAAAGCTGTTGAAGCAAAAACTGCGGTTTGTTCTTTCCCATCAATGTACTTTTTTAACACTTCTCTCAAATCACACAGGCATCCACAGTAATAAGACACCTCTAACCAAATGCCCCAAATACTCCACTTCTTGTGTAAATAATGTGCACTCCTCCGGACTTGCAGTCATACCAGGGTCCCTCAAATTCTTCAGACTTTTTCAGGGTCACAAAGTGTTCAACAAGAATAAATATCATCTTGGAATGCCTGCACACTTGACATCTCCCCAAGCAAGGGTATCCATCATCCATTGGAATGTGTTTGCCGCTGAGGGAAGCCCAAACTAAAGACCCAAGTACTTATACGCCTCAAACGGTGTTATCAAAGTTGTAAGATCCTGTAAACATTTGCTAAAAGGTGTCTGGTGATATGCAGAGTGTAGATCAATGAAGGAAACCAAGATTGATTTAGCCAGGTTTGCTAGCATATATTGAATACTGGGCAAAGTATGATAGACAACTAATATATTTCTGTTTATCGTGTGAAGGTCTACACATAAATCTAAATCTCCAGGCCTCTCACAGGTCAAACCTACTGGTAAAATCCATTCTAATGAATTTGTTGGTTGAATAATGCCATTTAAGCAGAGATAATCTAAAAGTTTTTTTGTATCATTCCTGATACTCAATGAAACCTGCCTGACCTAATGCACTAAAAGTATTGCACCTTCCCCCAACTTAATGTCATGTTCTAACTCTTTAAGTCAAGTCAAGTTTCACTTTGTCGATTTGAACAATGCAAATCATAAAAGTACATAAATGCATACATCTCATTATGACATAAAAAAACATTGAAGTTATGACCACAGATAAAAAAATTACTAGATTTCCAAAACTTTAGTTTAAAACCACCAATAAAAACCATGATAAGTAAAAACATACATTTGGGGTAGATAAAAATTGGAAAAACAGTAAAGCTGGACACATTTGTCTGAAATTCATCGACCACAAAAGCAGACGAATACATTTGTCAAAGTTTGTTAAATCTAGGGCATATGAAAACAATGTGCAAAGTATCCAAGAAAGAGACCATGTCACAGGTGCTTACAGGGAGCTCAGAAGTCTTGTGCCACCCAGATATGAGCTTAGGAAACAAATTTAATCTACAATAAGTCAAATGTCTTCTGTGATAAAAGGACATATCTAGGGTCAAATACAATTCCAAGTCACTCATTGATTTGGCCATATACTAATGAGTCAATGAGAGCGTAGTCAGCGTGAGGGCTTCCCTCTCCGTGCTCCCCTTGCCAAAAAAATGAATGTTTGACCAACGGATTATCGACTTTGGTGATACAGTGTGGGGAAAAAAATGTTTAAGGTCTGCCAAGGTCTCTCAAAGTGTGCATGATATATTGCAATCATGGGATACAAAACCTACGAACCAGGCCTATGCAGTCCCTTAGGTTTGTTTGTTAAATTTGAGTTCGTCTTTCAGCCAGACCGGGAGCCACAGAAGCAGGGGGCGAACTAGTATAAAATCTGATATATACCCCAAGCCTACGTTCTCATTGGCGATCTGAGATGGGATACATTACCGGAATCTTTAGAAAATGCCTTAAAAATGTATTTTCCACGATTTGGATAAAGGTACAGAATGTGTATCCCCAAATCTCACACCCATAGCTAACTGTGGGAATACATTTAGCTTTATATACATCAATAGTTGACTACGTCCACAAACGGCATGAAAAATCACCTACGCTTTGCGCTACTCTATTAAAGGATAGTATGTTATTATTAATCTAATAATTCCAATTAAGCTGCGAGTCAAAAAAATGGCCAAAACACAAAAGTTTTTAACTCTGCTAATATGCTGAACTTCTTATCATATATTTTCTAGTTTTGATACTCTTAGGCCACCATAGTATCATATTTAGAGAAATTAGTTTTCATATCCATGCTATCGATGAAGTTGATAAAACGATCTAACAGTTGCTGCAGGCCATTAGCAGGGAGTACGATCAAAACTGTATTGTCCGCATAAAGCAGGGCAGGCACAGGTCTACCCCCAGCCATAGGAACATCCTGAAACTGCTCAGTTAAAAAAGACTCTAACCGATTCAAATATAGGTTAAAAGAAAAGGGGCTAAAATACAGCCCTGTTGGACTCCTCTCCTCACCTTAAAATACAACATGAATTCCCGTTAGGTCTGTATCTCACAGAGGGTGAAAGCCCTATGTGCAAATTGCGCAAATAAGTGACATCTCAACCACCATGGTCTCCAGCACGGTCCAGAGCTTATCTGAAGGCCATGCTGAGGTGCATAAAAGCCAAGTGAATAGCTCCCTTTTTTGCTCTCATTTATTGACTTATGAACAAATATAGGTTCAGATTCTGCTCTACGGTCCACCACCCTGGTCTGAATCCATATTATATATCCAATAGGATATTATGCTCATTTGCCCAAGCTGTTAATCGATTCAGCACTACTTGACCAATGATGTTAACTTCCACATCCACTAGGGATATAGGTCTGTAGCAAGCTGGATCAGCTCTATTCCCTTTTTTAAAAACAGGGAAAATCATTGACATGCACAAGGACGAAGGAATAGGACCTCGGGCAGCAGCGTTTAAGTGCAAACAAAGATACTATGGAGTCCCATAAATCAATACAGGATTTATACAAATCCGCAGGAACCCCATCCAGGCCTGGGGCTTTCCCAGGTGGGAGAGCTAAAATAGCAGAGTTCACCTCCTTCCAACAAAAATTTGGCTCCTCCTTCTCTTGAGGGCTTGTAGGAAGAGATGTATGCCCCTCATAATTATAAATGGTATCAAAATGGGAGGTCCCTTGCATGACGTGGGACTATTAACGCCAGATTGGACAGGGGCTCATGGAACCAAGCGGCAAGTAAATTCTCCCAGGCCTGCCTTCTAAGAACATTTTTTGCTCATTACAAGCTGAATTATACAGGGGCCTGGCCTTTCTAACCTCTTTCTGTATCTGCGGCTTTTTATGCAGAGCCACCAACAAGTCTTTGTGGGTCTTCAAACAGCTTTCATCAAACTATTTACAACTTGTGGGGGGCATTGCCATCCTGGTAAGAGCCTGCTTCACTGCGCTACAGATATTGAAGAAGGATTCCAGGATACAAGTGTCAAAGGCATCCTTCTTGAGGCAGATGAGAAAATCCGAGTGGCTCGAGATAACCAAACTCTTTTTAGGGGATCTGCGGGAGCAACCTTGGCCCAGCTAATCCTGCGACCCTGCTTTGTGGATACCACTGGCTTCTTGTGTAAACCAGGTATAGCATTCCTTGAGTCCACCCAGCAAAAAGTAGCTAATCACAGATTATGGTCGCTGCGGACATCCCAAACCGTCTAAAAATTAATAAGTGAGTGGAAAAAACTAGCTGACGCAAAAATATAATCAATAGTGGTGCTATGACCCCTACCCTTAAAAATATGTACTGAATCAGCAGTATTAAACCCATCTGTAGTCTGCAAATTGATCAAATTATATTCAGTGATCAAGTTGTGTTGCAGCTCACCCTGTCGGGTATGTTGAAAATGCAACTGTTCAGAAATACAGGAAGGGTCACCTAGGTCCTCATCATAATTACAAACCGTACAGGGGTGCAAATTGAAATCTTATAATAACAAAATCAGTGCATATTTGGTCAAATCCAAAAATAATCATCTAAAAACATTCTAAACTCCAGGTCAAATGCTTCGCTCATTCTGGCAGGATTGTTCTTGTTAACTGTAACAACCTCAGGTAATTGGGTAAAATCAAAAGAACATATAAAATGTTGAGAGAGTTAAAGAAAACCCTATCCATTGTGCAACCTAGTCCCAAAATCACAAATGTCACGAGACCCCCTTAGGTCTTCTAGAGGGTTTTGCATTAATAGAAAAGGTAACAAAGCCATCTAAATGTTAACTCCCCTGCATGTCCCAAGTCTCTTGTAGGCAGACGGGTTCAAAGCTTCTTAGCTTCCTCGAACAGTGCTCATCCAAGACTTTGTCCCACGCCCCTGCTGCATTCCAGCTAACTACTTTGAGAAACTGGGGGGAAAGGAAGAGTCATCAACCAGAGGTACTGTCCCAACAGAGAGAGGGTGTCAAATCCGTTCCTAGAACTGGGCCAAGGGTTCAAATGTATTGTTAAGGTAAATTCTAGAATTAAAACCAGTGAAAGAGGAAATAGATGGCCCTCCAGTCTAAATCAAGGGCAACGACCCACCCATCAGGGTCCTAGCATAATGTGGAGGATAGAAAAAACCCAGAGGGTAAACAGAAATATTGCTTCTCAATGTTATGCTAATCTTGAGGTTAAATGGATATAATCCACCCATTTAGAATTCCGAAAATTTACAACTACGAGTGATCTCATCGAATGGGGACGATGCTGCAGTAATCCGGTTTGAGAACCAGTGTGACACCTTATTTTTGAGCTGATCATAATTCTCAGTATTGCTGCCTTTTAGTGACAGTGTCGAGGTGGGAGGTTTTGTACAAGGTATAGGCTCCCGGGTTTCATTCTGGGGAGTTGGATGAAGAACGGCCCCCCTTCTGAGGGCCCAAAGCAACAGGCTCTGGAAGTTCAGGAAGAGAAACACTGGGGGGGAGGGGGGGGGGGGGGTGCAAACAGTTTTCTCTAAAAAGATTTGGCTGGAAATCTAGTCGCTTGTGGGTATTTTGGGAAACGACCGCCGTTATGGTCTCAGAAGGGCAGCCATTATGCCCTGCCCTATTACAGGGGACAAACGGGGACTCCATAAGTAGGGTTAGATGATATCATTAAGTGAGAATTATTGAGGGCATCAAGAGGGACATTTAAATGCAAGTCTGAGTTGTACAACCCACTTTCCACTTTCTCTACAATTAAGTGAACACTGAGTGCTTCGAAGGCTCCCAAGATTTTTGTGTCCAGACTTTGTGATATTACATGACAGTTGCACAATACTGTAGTTACAGTATCTGACATATTTGGCTTCTTACTCTACTCTTTTCCCCTTACTTGCTTTCTGGGATAGACTGGCTGGAGGGTGCAGGAATCCTGTTTCTCGTTCTTCCACTAACTTTCATAGGTCTGTCCAGAGTGATACATTGGGTGCATCGCTTAGGCTTTTGTGTGGCCCTGCAACACCCACCTCGTCCAGTGGCCCAGCAGTACTGGTTGAAAAGGCCTGGACAGGTGTGGCGGAAGGCAAGGCCTCTGCTTGAGCAGATATAGAGTTAACCTCGGAGTGAATGAGAGACAATTGGTCTTCAACAAGAGTAATTTCTTCAGATAGAACACCCACAGCATTACTAAGGAAAGTCAGTATTGAGTTCTGTTTTTCGTAGCCTCTTATCGACCACATACGCAGACTCTCCTTTCCTCTTCCTCATGTCAATGAGGCGTTCAGGATGGGAGGGGGAAGTATCCTTTATTGATCAGATTAAGTGCCATAAGTAGGAAATGACTAATAAATAATGCAAATGGCAAGCAGACAAGTCACTCGCCACGATCAACAGAGGCTCAAAAAGCAAACTTAAAGGGGGTGGCCCAGCCCAGCCTACTCCGGGCTCAGGATGGGCCCGCCCTGTGCATGGGATAAACCCATCAGGTGATGCAAGTGTCTTTGAAGAAAGGCTACGTGTTTAATGCGTTTTGGGTTTCTGCAAGTTAATAACCTCTCTTGAATCCTGTTCAAGAAATAATTGAAAATAAATTGGACTCTGATATGTGTCATCACAGTTCTAAATTTGCAAGTTCCACCTAAGGTGTGGAGTGCAACTGTGTATTCTTCAACTCTTTCATCACTATTCTGTTTTCATTTAAAAAAATGTCTCTGAAGCATAATGCTTGGTTTATCTGAGAATTGTTTTTTTCTACCTTTCCTTATCCTCATTGTACTCATCCCAAATAATAAATTGCCCCTGTGGCGCATCAACCTCTGGCAAATTGTCAAACACCTGTTGACCCTCATGTCCCTGGTCATTAAACAGAGGTGCATTTTTCCCTTATGCCTTATACTTCATTGCATGTATTGCCACCAAGTAATTTTCAAAGATGCGTAACCTCTGTTTCCCCATTACGGTTGGTTTTCCAGGGTGCTGCATAAATGGGGTGGTTGCATGACCTCTTGTAATGAAGCTATTTTCAGCAATTGATAAAAGTATAATGTACAGAAATTGTCAGAGTACAGGGTGTATGTTATTAAATATTGCCACCTTACATCACATTTGGTAATTTCAGGAATACTACAGTTTTGTTTGCTACACTAAATTTGCTTAGTCAATAAATGGGAAAAATAAAATCCTTAATTTGACTGGAATATGAATATCTGGTCTAATCATTGTCGTCTTAAAGTAAATTCAGCAAGAATTTTATGTAAAAAAGAAACCAATACCACAAGTTACATGTTGGTTTAGGTGATGCATCGCTATTAAATTGCAGGACGACTAATCCAAAATGTCTACCTGCATGATGACACCACATGCTGCTCCTTGCAGTGGATTACGGAGCAGGCCTGTGTATTCAACCCAGAAGACATGCTTGAGGCTGATGCACGTGTGACCCACTCAACGCACGGAGAAGTAAACCAGTCTCTTGCTCTGCCAAAATCCTGCAATAACATCCGTTAGCCAGAGGGCACCCAACAGTCCTCAACTCACCCAGCCATTACAATCAAGCATGGTGCCAGTCTAACATCTTGCCAACCTCCTGCATCAAGTTGAGCACCGACAGCACCACGATCTTGAAATACATCAGTGGGCTCCTCCAGCACAATCCCGTCCTCTGTTGCCAATAAGTTGGAAAGACATACACAGGTTCTAGAGACTAGTTGAGCATAGAAGAAGCTGAAGTTTATTGTAAGAAGCCCACGTACACAACTGGATCGGCAGGATCTTGAGCAGCGCCGCAACTGACAAAGTCAAAATGCTAAGCAATGCTCAGGACCCTTCGTAATACAATTCTAGAACTGAACACACAATTGTGGGTAAGTATAATACATTATAAGCATACCACATTACTACAGTTTATCCCCCTTCACCAGATTATTCTCACCCTTTCCATAGGTAGGAGGAAGGCTAGCGGTTTTCCATATTCCATATTTCGGATTTGGCCGCCGCTAGTCCTCCTCCTACCTATGGAACCCTAACAGTCTACCCAAAAGTTAATAACACATTGTCCAAAAAGACTCTCTAAGGGAGAGAGAATTCAGATAATCAGGGAAAATATCCCATGTGATCCTAGAGAGGGATCCGGAAATCTACCAAAGGTCCTGACGAAAGCCAACGACCCAAGAGGGGGCAAGTATGGCTGAGACATGTTAACCAGGTGTTCTTTTATGATAGAGATGTATGGGACACGCTAATATTTCCCAAAACACATTATGTACCTCTTTTTAACCTTGCCACTATCCCTAGTAATCTTTCAAAAAAATTCAAGAAGTGTTTGGGGACAGTAGGCAATTTTAACTGCGTTTTTACAGAAAGGATTCTGTGAATGTCTCTGGCATGAGACATCTCCTAGTGGAGGATACAACCCAGTGATGTCACTTTCAGTCATAAGTACGTCGGTGGGAACTATACCACTGACTGAACATCAATGTTGAGGGTCCTACAAGAAACCCCATTGGAGATCCTCGATTTCATGTTTTTTCTCTTCCACTCTCCTTGATTGTGTGTTGTATTGCAAGGGAAGCTGAGTCAAACGCCTTTAAGCTTCTCTCTCCCTCCTTTGAATTTTGAACACCATTATCATTATTCACTTAGAGTACCATTGTTGTGCAGTTAGGAGACATGTTATTTGTGTGTGCTTCACATGAAGACATGATGCTGTTTGTTCTCTCTCTCTTTATTCAGCACACATTTGTTTCACTGTTGTGTGAAATAATTTTTTTTTTAATGAGCTTGAGAACATAAGTTACTTTTATATCTTAGTTCTACTCGTAGCTGCCTTATGAATTGTGTTGTTGGAGGAGAAGCTAATGGCATCTGCTGTGTCCTATCACATTGAAGCCTAGACAGGTCACTAAGCAACCACAAATGAATAAACACAGGGTGTTGAGTGATTCTTGTAAAGTCACATGACACCCTAGCCCTTTGCTGAGGATAGAGATCTATATTCTATAAATCTAGAAAACGTGTTTGACTTTGTCTCACTTAAACTTGACTTTCTGTAGATGCGCCCCAGTTCTGTCATAGCTGGTTCCTGCCTGGGTTAAGGTCTTGAGCAGGGATCAAGCTCAACGAGCAGGTGGAGGTGTAGCCCATATTAGTAGTTCTGTGTTAGGTACAGAATTATGTCCATTCTAGGCAAATTGTTATTGCTTTGAAATTAGGCAAGATAATTATTTTATATATAGTCCTGCTTTACCATCCTCCTAAATCCTTTCATAAGAAAGCAAGGAATCGCCCCACTCCATTGTACATGAACTCACAAATAATGTATTTTAGAGAAACTAAATCTCTGTCCAGAGGCCCCAACAGGATCTACTTCCCCCTTTCTGGAGGATCTAACCTTCCAGAATCACATGCCCACTTACTACATCACACATTTATTGGCGCCTTTATTCTCATCAAGTCACTTCCTTCAGATTGCTCTGCCAGTCCATTCATTTTGTCAGAACATTTTTATAATCTTTACAGGATCATTAGTTCTATACATTCTTCCTTTTGAAAATTTCCTATCTCCCAAACCTTGTAGAAAGGGAAAATGGTTGAAGGGCAAGCAGTTCTTGCCTATCCTCACCCGTGAGTTTCAAAAGTTCACTGGTAATGATGCTACCCTTAAGCCCTTTTCCAGATACTTTAACTCAATGATGCCATCACAAAAGTTTGTTGTTTTGGCCCCAAAAGAGTTTGATAATAGAACAACTGTGAAGTAGTTACACTTGTATACGGGTTCTTAAGCTTAAAAGATCCTAAATGAGAACAAAAAAGTTGTCTGCAGCACACAAATTGTTCAATTGGAGAACTTTTCTGAGGATTTTTTTTCATTTTCGATTCAGAATTTTCTAATCTGCAAACACTCAAGTCTCCTCTCCAGCCGTCACAAAATCTGTGCTATAATTTGTCCCTATTTTTCAGACCAAGATAGCTAGCATCAGAACAACCATTGTGGAAGAAAACAATTCTCTGTCCAATGGGCTTTACTTCCCTGTCAGCCTCTCCTTTGTCAGATACATTTCTGTAGAACATTTGAACCTCTGTGGTTGTTAAATTTATAGTCAGTGGATTCCTTATTCCTCACGTGATTCTCGTCTGGCTCAACAGCACTTGTTTCACTATTTGACAGCGCTTTTGACACTGGTATCCCTGTGACGTGGAAACTGGCAATATATATTACTCTGTTCAAAAAGTCTAACTTGGATCCAAAAGATTTAGCTAACTTTCTGCCTGTATTTTCAGTGCCTTACATAGGAAAAATCAAAGAGAAAGCCAAAATGTCCAGGGTTCAGTGTGTAGCGGAGAGCACAATCTTTTTGAACCTCCACAAAGAAAATTCAGAACTGGTAGAAGCATCGAACCTGAATGTTCGGTCTGTTGTGGCTGATCTCTGCCAGGTGTGTTCTTTAAAACCCATTGATCATCACCTCCTAGCCAACAAGCTGCATGGTTGCCTAGGCAAGGCCTTGCAGTGATTAAAATCTTTTCTGAAGGAGAGACTCCATATTGTCCCTTTTTATTCTGTGCCCCTTCAGTTGACGTTGAGGCATACCCCAAAGGGGTCTACTTTCCCCATTGCTATTCAGTTTGTACATGTAGCCTTGACTTTGTGCTCCAAGAGTGTGATTCTTGAAGTGCAGCTCATGTTCAGCTTTGCTAATCGGGAAGTTTCCTCCGTAGGATTGTAAGTCAGATAATCTGACCCCTTGACTGGCAGTGGTAAGACGGTTGGTGTCTTTTAACCTTTTAAATCACAAACCATGAAATGAAGGTTCTCTTGACCTGCAGCGCGTCTCTCCTCTTGGCCTTTATTTACTGATACTTGCCCTCCTTCTGATAAAAACAATGCAGAACTTGGGTTTGTGCCTCACCCACAAATTCTCTCTTGCTTCTGTTAATAGCTCCTGTTGCCACAATTTAACAATTCTCACCACATTCTCCAATTTCCTGACTGATCTTCATGCCCCTGCATTCAGTATTTAGTCCTGTGAATAATAGCATCTGTGAGAAAAAACTTGACTGTCTACCGCTGGTAATACAGTTGCAAGGCTCTTGAAATCTCTAAAAAAAAATAAATGGCATTAAGTTCTCCTACTCTGTTCTTCCTCCAATAGCTACCTCTAAAGAAAAATCTTCACCACTGTCCACAAAGCAAAGTGTGCTCAAACTCCTAAATTCAAGTAGCACAAACCTAGACATGCCTTTAGATTCTCCAGCCAAGCGTTACTCCTAATTCTTACCCCACGTAAAGTCTGTTCTAGGGGTGGAGCTTTCTCTGCCAAATGCAGCAAGTTTGTGGAATTCAGTACCCCATTATTCATCGGATCAAGCAAACCCCCGAATAACGTCTGTCCGAAAATTATAATGCTAGCTTTCTGTCATCCGTGTTTTGTCATTTCCCCAATTGATCATTTTTATTTTTCTATCCTATTAGGTGGTTGCAAATGATCGAGCCCCTCTGGCAGGCAAAGTCCACTGGGAGAAAATGGTGAAAAAAGTGTCAAGATTTGGCATACGGACAGGCACTTTCAACTGCTCCAGCGATCCCACGTATGTTTTCTCTCATCCACTGAGTCTTTGCTCTTTAGGATACACATCTTTTAGTTATTTAGTCACTTATTTGTCTTGATCTTCATTGCACTTCATACCTACATTTTGTGCATATAAATGTAATGGGAGTAGATCATTTGTTAGATAGTACTTTAAGTGAGAACTAGGAATATCAAAAGCAAAAGCAGAGTAACCCTTTTAGTACAGCAAGGAAGTGTTTTAAATTGTACAAGCGACAAATTAATGTATGGTAAAAATACACAGAAAACAGATTGAGAATAACTCTTGGTTAGTCACCTAACCTAGGGTCAGATGTATGAAGCTGTTTTGCAGTCGCAAATGGGCCGATTTGTAGAATTGGCTTATTTTCAACCACAAAAAAAGCATTTTGGTATGTATTAAACCCAAACTGCGATTCTGTAGCTCATTACTGAAACGCAATTTTGGTTTGCGTTCAGATTCAGTATTTGGAAGCGGTCTCCCTTCAAAATGGGAGATCAGAGTTCAATGTATTAATGTTTTGCGACCGAATTCTGGTCGCATAACATTAATAATTTACTGACTACGGAAGTGTAGTAGTAATGCATTTGCAAATGGAAGGGGGTCCCACTTATTGTCCCCAGTGAGAAAGTGTATATTACGGTGTAGCAGTCCTAAAGCTTCATTGTATGTAAGTGCACAGGGGCTCTTGTATAGCTGGGAAGCATCTGAACTTTCTTGGACCAAGTGTCACCCAAATTGACCTTGTTCTCTCCTTCCTCCGTATCTTCTTGACAGGAAGAAAGAAGGGGGTGGAGTTAGAGGTGTAATCTTCAATGGTGGAACCTTTGGGTGTTTATTCTAGGAGAATGCTAAAAGACATGGGGATACTGGAAGACAGCACCTGCAAAACTGTGATTACAGCTGATCTATCAGTTGACGGGGAATAAAGAATGAGCATGCTAGTGCTAAATGAGTTTTCACTGTTGACTGTGCTCATCTCATTAACTGGGACTTTCACTATGATGTTCCTAATGACAAGGTGATTGACAGGAGCTTGGTCAGCTAAGGAGCCCATTGTTTAAAAAAATATATATATATTTTTATTTTGTTTTTATTGCGAAACAAAACATCAAACAAAGCATGAATACACAATACACAGTGGATATCCATCCATAGCAGCATAATAAAACAATTAGAAGGGCAAAATGTCGTCAGCCGGTGGGGCTGTAGCCAAGTTCGAATAGCCTGGGCGCAAAAGGGATACAGGGTCTTATTTACGACGCTCGTGGGTACCAGTAGTAAGGCAAACAGTGCATCGTTCAATACTCCTTCCTCTGCCTTTCCGGGGGGGTTTCCCCATCTCCTTCTTCCCCTCCCACGTCTAGATCGTAGTACTCAATCCATGGTGCCCATATTTTCGAAATTTCCACGGGCAACCCCTAGCCTAGTAGGTTACTTGTTCCGCCACCATATACAAATCAAGACTTGCCCTCCATTCATTCAGAGTAGGTAGTTGCGGGGCCCCCCAATACTTAGCTATGACCCGTTTGGCGACCACCAACCCCAAGTTGGCCAGGATGAGTTTGCGTCGCGGGATATCCACCTCCGTGGGTATTCCCAGAAGGAGAAACTTTGGTTCCAGCTCCAGTTGGATTCCTAATATACTATTGAGCTCTGCCACAATCTTTTCCCAGTATGTTCGAACTGCATTACATTCCCAAAGGGTGTGTATAAATGTTCCACTTTCCGTGTGACATCTAAGACAATCTGGATTCGGAGCTCTCTCTATTGTATGTAATCTTGCCCTGTCAAAATAGGCTCGGTGCAGTATTTTGTATTGGATGAGGCGCAACCGTAGTTTAATTGCCACCTCGCGTGGATGCATGAGTGCCGCTTCCCAGTCAAGGTCGTCCATGACCCCAGTGGTTCTTTCCCACTTAGCTCGGAGGGGACCCAATTTGTCCGGCATATTATTAAGTAACGTTTTATAGGTATATGAAATAGCTTTAGCTGGGATCTCCTCCTGTAGGAGTCGACCCTCTAACGGGGCATATTCCGGTATTGTCTCTCTATCCAGTCCTTCTGCCGCCCATGCATGCTTCAGACGGAGGTAGGCATACGCCTGAGTGTCATGGAGCTGATCACTGACTTGGAGTGAGCGAAAGGAGGCCAATACCCCTTTCTCCAAGACATCCCCCACTTTGGAGATCCCATTAGGTCCCATTGTCTAAAACCCCTGAGCTTTCCGATCTCCAATAATCTATTCCCCTCCCAGAGGGGTGTCTCTCTGGTTGGTTTTTGGTCCCAGTTCATCTGCCGCTCAGCGCTTTTCCACGCCTTCAGCGTCCTCTGTGTTGCCTGTAACAGTCGGCTACTTCCCTTACCTCTGTAGAGATAGTGCAGGTGAGTACGCTCCCTGAACTGCAGTCTTTCCAGCCTATACGTCGGGTGTTCCCCAGGAGCGTGAATCCATTCATTGATTACAATGAGATGGGATGCTCTCTAGTATGCCCTAATGTCCGGAAGGGCCAAACCCCCATTATACTGGTTCCTTTGGAGTGTTTGTAGTGCAATGCGTGGATGGGCCCCATCCCAAAGGAGTAGGCGCAGTTCGTTGTCTATATTTTTAAACATGGTGTCTGGTGTTTTGCAGCACATAGAGCAACTGGGGAAGAGTGATCATTTTATACATGGCGGCCCTGCCCATAACCGTCAGTGGAAGCCTCCTCCATCTCTTAACATCTTCCTGGAAGTTGGAAAAGACCCTTCTAAGGTTGCGAGCTAGGCTAGCTGCCACATCCGTGGTAATATAGAGACCTAGATAGGTAAAGCCCTCCGTTGACCAGCGCAAGCAGCTAGAATAGGCCTGCGGCTCCACCGCCCCACCTACTGGGTATAAAGTGGATTTACTCCAGTTGATCCTATACCCGGCCTGGCCCCCATAGTCTTCAAAAATTTGAAGAATTTGAGGGAGTGTCTCCTTTGGATTTGTCACATATAGCAGAATGTCATCCGCATACAATGATATGCGTTCTTCGTCCAGCAGATGGGCTTCATCCACAAAACCACCCAGCCCCGGGACGGCTCTGATGACACAGGCCAAGGGTTCAAGTATAAGGGCAAACAGTAAGGGGGAAAGGAGGCATCCCTGCCTAGTCCCCCTGTGAATCGACCAGGTGCTTGAAAAAGCACCATTCACCCGAACTCTAGCTTCTGGATTCGTGTTTAATAGCGCCACCCATTCCCTAAACTCGGGGCCAAATCCGAATCTCTCCAACGTGCACTTCATAAAAGGCCAATGGACGGTGTCAAACGCTTTCTCAGCGTCGAGTGACAGGAGCAGGTGAGCCTTTTCTCGATCTCGGACAGCATCCATCCAGTTAGCCACGCGTCTCAGGTTATAGCGTGTGGCTCGTTTTGGCATAAAGCCGGATTGGTCTCCGTGTATCAGGGAGGTGATGACGGTTAAAAGACGTGTCGCAAGGATGGTAGCCAGTATCTTGGTTTCTATGTTTAACAATGAAATGGGGCGGTAAGACCCACACTCGTCCGGGGGTTTCCCCGTTTTGGGTATCACCACCACCGTTGCCATTCTAAGGTCCGGTGAGAGCGTCCCACTTTCCTTGGACGCCTGAAACATTGCAAGCAAATGTGGAGCTAAGAGGGTACTGTGTGCCTTAAAAAAATTCCCCCGGGAGCACATTAGG
Source organism: Calotriton arnoldi (assembly GCA_963921515.1). Taxonomy (NCBI): domain Eukaryota; kingdom Metazoa; phylum Chordata; class Amphibia; order Caudata; family Salamandridae; genus Calotriton; species Calotriton arnoldi. The sequence goes on along the minus strand of CAWUFW010000005.1, from coordinate 5,562,118 downwards.
GCCCGGGGTTTTCCCGGTCTTTAGTCGACCAATGGCCTCTATGCCTTCCGCCAGGGTAATATCGGCCTCTAAGCCATCCCTCTCGGCTTGTGCGAGGCAAGGGAGTTCAATCTCTTCGAGATATTGGGCTATTTGTGTTTCACCCGTTAGCGTCTGAGGTACATAGAGTGTTGAGTAGTAACGGACAAAGGCCCCTGCAATGTCCTGGGGTGTGGTGTAGGTATGGCCTTGTTCCCTAATGGATGTAACCCACCTCGACTCTTGCTCCTTCCTGCCCAGCCAAGCCAACAGTTTGCCTGCTCTATCCCCCGTCTCATAGAGTATATGTTGAACTGCGAGTTGGTGTGCCCGCGCCGCCTCAGTGACCAGTGCCTGATATTCCCTTCTGGTGACATCAATTTGCCGGAGGGTATGATCGCTCAATGTGGGGGAACCATTATTTTCAAGGTCCACTAGCCTGCGCTCCATCTCTAAAATCTTTTGGGTTTCCTGCCTCTTTTTATGGGCAATAATATTTTGGGCCCGATCACGCAACACTGCCTTGAAGGCCTCCCAGAGGGTAACGGCTGACTGTACCGAGCCGACGTTTTCCTTAAAATAGAGCTCAGTTTCTACCGTAAGTTCTTTTGCCACTGTTCCATCTTTTAGTGCCCAAGCATTGTCTCCAAGAAGTACCTTGACCCCCCCGCGTTTCCCACCCGCAGGTAGAGTGGCGAGTGATCTGAAATATCCCTAGCCAGATATTCCATTTCTTCAACTTGCTCAACCTCTCCAGCTGGGGCAAATAGGTAGTCCAACCTTAAAAACACCCTGTGAGCCCCAGAAAAGTATGAGTATGCACGTGTAGATGGGTGGTGGCGCCTCCAGAGGTCAGTTAGCCCAAGGGCCGTCTGGAACCTTGCCAGGGCAGTAGCGTCGTGCGACCCGGCTCGAGTCCGTGTACAATCCAAAGAGGGATCACTCACATCATTAAAGTCACCCCCAATAATGTGCATGGCAGAGCCGGACTGCAATAGGAGTTCCGTCAACTTATCCAGCGTACGTTGCTGGAGGCGCGGGGGCGCGTAAACACTAATAAGTACCCACGTTGCGTGGTTCCAGGTGCCCTGGACTGCTACATATGTGCCATCCGTGTCCTCCCATCGTCGAGTGACTCGGAAGGGGGGTGATTTCTTAACGAGTATCGCCACTCCCCTTGAACCTCGGGTGAAGCCCGCGTGTGCCAAGGTGGTGTAGTGCCCCCTACCCAAAAATGAACAGTGTGGGCCCATAAGATGTGTTTCCTGTAAGAATATTACATCCGGTTTGAGCCTTTTAAGGTAATTGGATACTAACCCCCGTTTAATCTTGTTCCCCAACCCATTGACGTTCCACGTCAGCACTGTGTAACCGCCCGCAACCATTGTGGAAGGAGAGTCAAAGCGTCCCATGCCCACCCCGAATTCCCAACAGCGCCCATATAATGCCCTCTCAGCTCAGTATCGGTATTCATGCAAACTATCTGGACAAAACTACCCCCCCTCTCCCCAGTAGACATACTTCAGAACATTCTGCAGTGTCCAAAACGCCCCCCTCCCCACACTCTGTAGGCACCCCCACCACCCCCAAATGCGTCAACATGACAACACTGGCACGGGTAAACCACCCAGAGGTCTGTAGTCCCTCCCCCCCCCTCCCCCCTCCCCTAGTAACTCAACTATATGATAGCACAATAACCACAATACACTGTATCCTTCCCTTTATCGGGCCAAGGGTCCCAAATGTCCATCAGGCCTCGGGAATCTCACAGCGTCTCTAGGTGGACGTCTGGCCCCAGTTCTTCAGTCCTCTTCGCCATTGCTTTGATGCTGCAGCAGCCGGGGGTCTTCTCCAGGATTATCTGGCCCGGAGGCCTCCAGTCGTTGGATACTCTCAAGGAGAGGCTGCTCACTGTCCGCATTCCCAGAGTCGTTCCCTTCGGACTGGTCAGTCTCTCCAATGTCACTTGATTTCCGGGAGGGCCGAGACATGCGCTCCTGGGCAGCATCGTCATCCGTGTCCGATATGGTGGCTCCCCGTTCCTTCCGCCTCAGAGACCTCCCCGGTGTAGCCACGGCAGCACTCCACTTTTTCAGCACTCGTCTCCGCCGTTTTTCCTTTGGTCGTTCCACGCTGGGGCTCGGTTGTTTGTCGGTAGACAGGGCCACAGCCTCCGTTGATCCACGCCGCAGCCGAGGCCGTTCTTCGATCCAGGACCACGCCTCCTCTGGTGTCTGGAAGAACTGCGTGGTATCCTGAAAGATAACTTTTAGTTTGGCTGGGAATAGTAACATGTACTGGATCCCGGGGGCTCGAAGTTTCGCCTTGATGGGATCAAAGGTGCGCCTCAGCTTTTGGACATCTCGCGAGTAATCCGGGAACACCATCACTCTTGTGTTTTTGTACTTGATCTCCCCCTTCCTGCGTATGTCTCTGAGTATGAGATCCCTGTCCTGAAAGTTCAAGAATCGGGCTATCAGTGGCCGAGGGGGGGCTCCCGGCGGCGGTCGGAAAGCGGGCATTCGATGCGCTCTCTCTATGACGAAACATGATGAAAACTGTGTCTCCGGGAGAGCTTCTCTAAGAAACGTCAGCAGGAAGCGTCCCGGATCAGAGCGTTCCGCATTCTCCGGAAAACCTATAAATCTCAGATTGTTTCTGCGGGCTCTATTTTCGGCATCATCGACTCTCCAGGCCACCTCCTTCACAGTCGCCACGAGTCCCGCCAGTTCCGTACGTGCGGATCGCGAGGTGTCTTCTAATTCCAAGGCGCGCTGTTATGCCTCCGTGACCCTTTCGGAGACCCTTCGCAGGTCTTGGCGCAGGAACGTAACCTCGGTTCGTATTTCTGCCATCTTGCCCTCAAGGCTTTCTCGGGATGCATGTATGGCCTGCAGGATCGTGTCCGCATCTGGGAGGGGGGGGCAGGACCTCCCTCCGCTCCCCCCGTCGCTGGAAGGACTCTAGTAAAGCGATCCAGCTTCCCTTGTTTAGATGTCTTAGGTTCCTTATCTTTAGCCATCTTGGGCGCTCTGACAGCCGGCCGCGGCCGTCCACCTCTCCCAGTCCCAGCAGCCACCGCAGTCGCCCGGGGCCGATTCCCTGCACGGCTCCCCCTCTCAATGTGGCAATAACCCCTTACGTGGGGCCTCAGAGGTCTCGCAAGGGTAACTCTGTACGCCTCACAATGTGGCGAACCAGACAGAGGTGAGGGCGGGTTCCGCTGGGCTCTTCTCCGTAGATAGTTGTGCCACTTCACCAATCCAATAACCAGTAGCGTCCCCCCGGTTGGACGAATCCGCTGTGCACTATCCGCCAACTGGGTACCTTGCAGGGGTATGTTCGCGGCGGCTCACCACACCAGTACAAAGTCGGGACGGCCCGCCGCCCCTCTCGCCACTCAGCTGTGCCCCAAACAGCTCCTCATCGCTGAGCGGAATCTACGTACTCAGTGTGGGTGGCAACTGTGCGCCGCACCGCGGCGGGCACTTGTCGGCGTCCAAGACCGCCGAAGACAATACGCTCTGGCCAAAGGTCTCTGTTGCCTTCACAGGCCCACCAGGGGAGGTGTCTTTAGTGCGGGGACTGCTATCAGGGAAACGGAAGCGGGGGGGCCTGTCTACAGCCCTCTTCAGTATGGGTCCATCACTGCAAGGAATCTGCCAGCATTCCAGCGGCTCCGCCCCGCTTCAGGCAGTGTCCCGGGCCGCCCGGCCTCAGAGGAGCCGATGCCTCCGGTCCTTTGCGCGGCTGCTCCACTTCGGCGGGGGTAAGAGGAGCGGCGCACCAACCTCCCACCCCCCCCCCCCGCCGAGTCTCTCACCCGTCTCTGCCGCTGGGGGCAAGCCGCCGTCAGGTCCGCTCAGGCCGCAGGAGGTATTCCACTACCGGAGAGGGTCCCTGGGTCCCTCAAGGCGGACTGAGGGCCTCACCCGTCACTGCTGTTGGGAGGGGAAGTGTCAGCGCCACCCGTAGCCGCCGCGGCCGTCACCACACGAGGTGCACCACTCTCGCACCCGGAACTCACGACCCTGGGCCGGCCTCCACCGTCAGTCACTCCCGGCCGGCCGCCATCTTGCAGAGGCGCTTAGCGGATGCCGCACCAACAAAGTCTCCGATCCCGGCAGAGAGGATCTCCACACACCTCCGCGGGGGCCCCCTCGACTGCTGCTGCCTTCTGACAACGTTCACTGGAATTCAAGGCGTCGAGGATCAGGGTAAGTACAGGATTAGGTCTGGGGCCAGCGGAGCTCGCAAAGAGCGCAGCTACCCGGCCATTTTCTCGGCCACGCCCCCCCCTAAATAGCACATTGTTGGCAAGAACTTTGACCGAGTGGAAGATGTACATTTGGTCATTGATGAGCAGGGAGGTCCCAGCAATGCTTTTTTCATTGATGAGGAGGGTGCTGATAAATGTGACAACAGGATTGTCGTCTAGATGGTAGTGGATAAGTCAGTCATCATGGGTGGATGAAGATGATGATGAAGAATCATTCAGCCTTGTCAAAGATGCTGCAGTTGACACTACTTCAGCCGACAAATCAGTTTTCTGAAGTTTGGAAGGAGCCCTAATGGATTTTGAAGCCTGGTAGGACAGAAATTACATAAAGGCAACCGAAGTGAGCCCTGGGGCCTTAACCCTTCTAACCTCTAAGATCTCCAGCTTTCTTTTCTTGAGCTTTTAGAGGGTGGAAGTGCTGGTGTACTTGTGCACTTACTCATTCCCTGAGGATTGTGTTCTCTTGACGACGATGACTTAACATAAGTTTGTACCTCTCAGAGTCTTTCCAGAACAGATTGTGCAGATCTTATTTTGTTGGAGATTGTGATTAAGGATGGCAGCAGTAGACACACTGCACATGAGGACCTTAAAGAAAACAAATTCTGATGGATACTTCTTACCACAAATTCCTCACTTTTTGAGAATACATTTGCCCATTCTTGTTAGCGTCGCAAATGAAGTAGAGTAGTTTGCTTTAGTTCTGCAGAGGTGATTGTCCGACACTGAGTGTTCCATGTGCAGGTGCCCTATGTCCCCCCTCAGCCCCTGATCTTCCAGTGCATTCTGTGCAAAGGTGCCCTATTTGCCCATCAGCCCCGTCTCTTCCCCGGGTGCATGCGGCAGTGGGTGTTCCATGCGGAGGTGCCCTCCCTTGGTTCCTGCAATGCCCTTGCGTGCCAGTAGGTGGCGTTATGCGGCTTAGCGTTGGGTCCTTCATGCCCCAGAAGGGACATCGGGCTACAATATAACCACCACCTTCATGTGTCAATCTCAATTGTTTTCTTTCCTCGCTTTACGGCACCTTCGATTTGTCACTTTTCAGAAAATGTTCTCAACATGTTTCCAGTGTGCAAGGGACATGTCTCCTCCCATAAAGCAACGGGGTTCAACCCCTGTAAGGATTGTCACAAACAGATGTCAGTGACAGATCCACAAAAGGTCAGTCTCTGGTGTCTTAGCTCCTCTCATTACTTGAACTTGTGCTCGAATGAATCTAAAGGCCATCCTGGACCGCACAGTCAAATTTTACGTCACCAGGCACCATGAGAAGGCTTGTGGGGCCCGAAACCTACCGAAGTCAGATTTGCTGATGCATTCTCGGCCTTGAGGCTGTTCTTGAGAGAGATCATCCCATACCAATTCTTCACGTAAGTCAAAAAAGGAAAAAACACAAGAAATTCAAATATGGCTCCCCCTCTTCCTGCCACTATCTTCAGGGAACGTTGCGTGGGTACCTCCAAAACTTGGTCATCTAAAAACGGTCCCCTCTCTAGTGCCAATCAAATCCAAATACCCGGGCCCATTAGTGATGCGACTTAGATTCTCAGACCCAGAGCCACATAAAGACGATGATAGCAATGACAAATTGCAAGTAAATAAATCAAAAATCTTTTTCTGAACCTCCAGGAGGTCGGTGTCCTTGACCTCTCTGGACACTGGACTCAGTTCTCCACCTGGCCCCTCAAACGAGGAATCTGCCTCTTTCGCTAGAAGTGTGGCAGAAGTTCTTGACCTCCGGCTTCCTTCAATGAAGATTATAACAAATGTCCTGACTGAGGTTCATAGCCAGGGTGCAGACCTCTTCAGAACCACTCCTATTAATGAAGCCCTCAAAGATACCTTCTTAGGCACCTAGTCAAAGTCCGGATCTTGCTCCCCCTTTCAATGGAAAAATAGCCCACTAGCCCAGACCAGCTCCGCGGCACCCACCTATCCACCTGTAGCACCCAACATCAGAGAGCTTCAGGCTTTCATCCACAGACCCATGCCCGCTCCACATCTTCAACCTCGGAAACCAAAGGATCGGCCAGGAACTCACCACCCTGCTCATAATCTCTATCACCACTGCAGCATTTTCCGATGCCTGGAAACACCCAAAGTCAGACCACTACTCAAAAAATCCTCCCCCCGACCCCAGCAAACTGAAAAACTACTAGCCAATCTCCCTGCTCCCATTCCCAGCAAAGGTACTGGAAATGATCATCAACAAGCAACTCACGACACACCTGGAGCAGAACCAGCTACGCGACGCCTCCCAATCTGGCTTCCGCGTAATCACAGCACTGAAGCTGCCCCGATCGCACCAACGACATCGGAACCCTCCTCAACTGAGGAGAAACAGCAGCTCTGATCCTCTTCAACCTCTCAACAGCCTTCGATATAGTATCCCACCACATGCTGATCTAATGACTCCACCACATCAGCATCCCAGGGGACGTGCTCAAATCTATCACCTCCTTCCTCACCGGAAGAACCCAGAGGATACACCTCCCTCCTTCACCGGAAGAACCCATCCACTCATGTGCACACACCAACCCGTGCCCCCATTGACAGTTAAACCTCAGAAGCGACGAGATCAGCCACCAGGTCACCACCATCCTCAACACATCCCATCACCACAGCCACCTTCCCTGACGCCTGGAAACACTCAGAGGTCTGACCCCTCCTCAAGAAACCCTCTGCAGACCCCAACGACCTCCAGAACTATCGCCCCATCTCACTGCTCCTGTTTCCCGCCAAAGTCCTGGAGAAGGCCATCAACCTCCAACTCACCAAACCTCTGAAAAGAAACAACCTTCTAGATCCCTCCCAATCAGGATTCAGAGGCAGCCACAGCACTGAGACAGCCCTGATCACCACGATAAACTGCATCTGCATCCTACTCAACAGAGGGGAGTCAGCCGCCCATTCTTCTCTACCTCCGCTGCCTTCCCACGCAACTCCAGACCATCATCTTACTTCTGGAATTCTAAATTGCCATTAAGACCTTACTGTTTGAATAAGACTCCGGGATTTGCAAGCGCCTTGATACACTATCGGGACATTAGCCACACTTTTATAAATCCTGATTCATTGATTTCACCAGTCAACTAAACACAAATGCTCTTCTTAGCACCCCCAAGAAAGTGAGTCAAAACATATGGAAGCGTTCAGGAAATGTATGGAGGCATTCGGAAAATGGATGTTCTACCCTGCCAGCCCTGCCCTTAGGTCTGTAAATTTGAGTTGCTTCCTGGGGCGCTACTTGCACACATTGTGGGACATGGTGAGCGAGATTGGGCCAGCATTCCCAGACGACCTTAGTGCCAGCCTTCAAAAAATAATTCAGGGTAGCCAAAACACGACAAAGTACGTGATCAAGTCGGGCCTGGACACTACTAATTGTCTGTTAGGGAAGTTGGTACTAGCATCGTGCTTCTCCATCACGCATGGGTAAGATCTGTGTGCTTCTCCAGCGATGTACAACAGTCCCTCATAAAAATGCCCTTTGATGGCACCCATCTCTTTGGAGACAAGGCAGACTCTGCATTAGAGGGCTTCAAAGAAAGCAAAGCAATAGTGCACTTTGTTGGCCTTGCAGCTCCCGTATGGCAGTTTCCCGAACAATATTGCCCATTCCGAAGCTTCGGAAGAGTGATTCAGCAGAGGCCGCAACAGACTTTGCGTCTTCAACATCAGTCCTCCCAGTCCTTTTGAGGTAGAGGTTGGGGGATCCGGCCGACAACGTCAGTGCCACACCACTACCGCCAAAACCCTTCAGCGGCACACTACTACTGTTGCCTAGTTGGAGGCTGTGAGAAAGTGCCCTCTTTCTGCATGGTTGCCCCCTCTTTTTGCTGAACTGCTGATGTGATTTGACTGAGTGTGCCCTGGGCTTCTGCTAATCAGGTACCCAGGGCCTATGTCCTTTCCCTAAAACTGCATTGAAACCCAAACCCAATTGGCATCTCTGGCCACAGATCAGCCCCTGGTAAATGGTACCACAGGTACCCATGGCACTGTGACCAGGGAAGGCCTCTAAGGGCTGCAGCACTTATTGTGCCACCCTTAGAGGTCCTGTATCTTTACACTCACACACTGCCTTTGCAGGCTGCGTATCTTGGTGCAGAACATAGTGAAGAGTCGACATGGCACACATCCCTGTGTGCCATGCCTACAACCCACTGCCTTGGCATAGATCAGTGTGTGCCATGTCGACTCTTCACTTTGTTCTGCAACAAGACACGCAGCCTGCAAAGGCAGTGTATGAGTGTACAGGTATAAGACCTCTAAGGGTTTGGTATCAAACTTCTCAGCACATTACACCCACACTGATGCCAGTGTGGGATTTAATGAAAAATGCACACAGAGGGCATCTTAGAGATGCCCCCTGAAAAAGACCTACCACTAGTGTCCAAGCTGAGTGGCTGCTTTCAGCTGCCACCACCAGACATGTTTCTGGACCCCTGGGTCGAGAGCCTGCTGCTCTCGGGGCCTGAAACAATGCACATCCTGGGACGAGGTGCCAAGCCTCCTCCCCCAGGATGGGCAGGGTCTACGAAGGGGAAGCTTCAAAGGTTTGCCACCTTTGTGAGCTTCCCAAGGCCACTTGCTGCTTTCAGCAACTGGTCCCCACTGGTTCTGACCCCACTTTGGGCGGGAAAAACAAGTGAGGAAGAGATGTGTGCCCACCTCTGCCAACTCCACCCCTCAGGTGGGGGAGGCGAGGTGAAGCACAACTCTCAGTCCCCGCCATCTTGCAGATGGGGGGGCCCAGCCAACCAGAGTGAGGCATATGCCCCCCTCACACTGGAGGGTGGCATAATAGGGGGTGTACCCACCCCAAGGAAGGGACCCATTGGTCCCAACCTTTACTTACTTGTAACGCCCCTAAATCTAGTATTTAGGGGGCACCCCGAACCTTGCTTCCTCAGACAAACCAGAAGAAGAAAAGACTAAACAGCCGTGCCGAAGCTAACAAGAGGAGGACGCCCACTGACTTGGCCCCAGCCCTACCGGCATGTCCCCAACTTGAACCTGCAGAAGCAAAACTCCGGTGTGTCCTGCAGCCAGCAGCCTCAAGAACCACGAGGATCTGCCCTGCCTTCAAAAGAAAAGACTCTGTCTCCCGTGAACACCGGATTTGTTCACCAACAGACTCCAGGTCCGGCAAAGTCCACGAGTCTGCACCCGACGCCCACGGCGCGAGTGGCCCAACACCAAGAGGAGGTCTCCCCGGCGATCCTGACCCGAAATCCGGTGACCCCTGACCTTCCTGCAGCCCCAAACCGTAAGTTCCCCCCAACTGCGACCAGGAGCTGGTAAGAAGATCCGACCCTAAAAGGCACCTCTGCACCCGACGCCCCACGACCTTGGGTGGCCCAACCGACGGTGCCTAACCAACCCCCAGCATCCCAACTTACCTCTCCAAGTGGTGGTCGCACCCAGAAGACCTTCGTCCCCGAGCCTGCAGTGTGTTTGCAAACCGGAGACTCCCCATTGAAAGCTACAGGGCGCCCGACGCCAAAACAGCACTCTGCACCCAGCCGCCCCAGTGCCGCTGAGAGTGCACCATTTGTGCTGGCTTGAACCCCTACTTGCCCTGAGCTAAAGTCTAGGAGCTTTGCTCCCACAACCCAGTGGCCTGCTCGTCAGCAGCCACCAACCGGAGGCCCCCTATCCCCCATTGGATAACATTGGGCCTCAGCACTCTGCACCGGGCCGCCCTAGTGCCGCTGAGGGTGTAACAAGAGAGCATCCTTGACCCTGGGGACCCCTGAGTCTAACCCCAGAAACCCAACTCCCCCAACAGAATACTTACCTTTGAACCGATAACCCTATTTTTCCCTATAGGATAACATTGACTGTTTTTCTGTGAAAAGTTTCTAAGTGTGGAGTTGGAAAATCTAAGAAACTCTTTAAAACTGTAACTAAATAACAAAAACGCTTTTACTTACCTGTTTACAGGAAATGTCCCAGTGCAGTATCCCGGTATACTGCACTGTGTAAGAAAAGTAATCTGTAAAGTAATCTACTTGACATTCTACCAAAAAGCCAATACAAAGTATATGTGCAGTATTTCAAAAGCATTGCATTACTAGTAGCTCTACTGTAATCACATCAAAGTGCATATACAATTGCAATTCAAACTGTTTACAGACTGCAATACTACTGTAAAGTACTTATTGCTTACCTGTGCCAGGCTTGCTTGGTTCTAGAAAATAAAATAACTAAAAGAATATTTTTATACAAAACCAATTGGTCTGAAGTTCAGTCTTTGAGTGTGTGATATCATTTGCTGGTTGAGTGTGTACAACAAATGCTTAACACTACCCTCTGATACAGCCTTACTGCTCGACCACACTACCACAAATAGAGAGTAAGGTGCTATCTACTTTTACCTCTGCCTACCTTTGGGGTTCCACTGGGCTCTGTGCACACTATACCTCACTTTGGTATAGTATATACAGAGCCAGCTTCCTACAGAGCCGGATAACTTACTACCTCACCTTCAGGGATGGCTAAGCATCACATCCGACAGAAGGATGCTTCAAATTGTCCAATGCGGTTATGCCCTGCCCTTCCTGTCTACCCCTCTGGACACACCACCTACACATTAACTGCTTCCAGAGTAATACTTGGTCAACAAGAAGTTAATGCTCTCCTGGGGGGGGGCGCTAGAGGGCGCACGGCAAGATGGCCGCTCTGTAGAGCAGCTCCGCCGGCCAAGTCAATTATCCTTTCATTATCCTGAACATCCGCTCTTGTTTACAGTTAATTCGGCGAAATATACACTTGGGAAGGTGTGCAGAACAACTTAGCCAGAAGCTGCGGACAGCGGAGCCGAATTTAAATCGGATCGTCGGCTGGAGAGGTCCCGGGCCTGCGACGGCAACGTGGTGAGCTGCGACCAGCCTTTGCGGTAAGGACTGGTGTGGGCCGCGGGGGGCGCCGGAATTGCGCTGCGTTCGATGTGAAGGGCGCGGCGCCGCTATACCTTTGCCCTGGGGACTGCGGAGCGCGAGTTGAGGGCCGGTAAGCTCCCGACACGGTGGTGAGTATAGTTGTAGGAGTAGGCCGCCCTTGACTGGCTGTCCTCGCGGCCTGCCGGGGCGGGAGTGCGGAGAGCCGTACTGCCTTCCGCCGCTCGGGGCGGTGGTCCGGAATCACCGGGGCTGCCTAGATTCGATTCTGTGGGGTTGACAAGCGGCCCACCGGTGTAAGAGAGGCATCCCTACCTTGTTGCTGTGTGGTGCGGAGTACGTGGGTGCACGGGAGACCTCTCGCCGATTGCCTGCGACTGCTGCTTGCTGGTGCCCGTGTGTGGTTCCCTTGTGTGGACGGCGGCGCCATTTGCTGTCAGGAGAATACAGCGAACAGTGTGCTGGTGTCATCAAATACCTCCCATGATGCTGGTGTGAACAACAAGCGGTGCACTGCGATGCTCTTAAGTGGACCTGGCAAAATTTGTACTTCGCCATTGTGAAAGCGTCCTGAGAGGAGCTGCGCCATTGCGGATCCGCAGTACTGCTCTCCTTCCCCCTCGATATTGCAGCTGTGGTCTAGTGTGGGAGTGAGATCCGTATCCTTACCCCGTTGGTGACTGTGTTTTTGCTGCCCTTGCCTGATAGCAGTCCGACCTCTCCTTGGTCTGACAGATCTCTGTTGCTGCGTCGCTCCCTCCATTGAGCAGCTGGGACACTATTCTGGCTTGCTGGCCTGTACTACCCCTGCTGGCCCGGTTTCCTCACTAGTGTTCTTTTTGGTCTGGCTGGCATATTTACGCTGCGGTGCCGCTGTTGGAGTTCTGGGGACACGTTGGTGGGCGCGGTGTGCTGCAGTCTGCGCAGCATCTCCTTCCCCCTGTCACCTGGTTAGCCTTCTGTGACATACCGTCTGACGGAAAGAGACTCGCCTCCTTTTTTATTTTTCTGTCCGGGCCTTGCTCTGACCAAGTTCGGCTGAGTCATCGTCATGGGTAAATCTGAACGTGGCCAGCCGCGACTCACGTTTGAACCACGAAAGTCAGGCCGGGCTCCTCAGCATACAGCCTCTGACTCTGAGGCGGACGCTCCTGCTACTCAACTCACTAATATTGACAGAACTCTCCTAGCGGTACAGGCAAGTCTTCAGACCATAGATGGTAAGATTGATCATCTGAATCTACGCATGGACCATATGTCCGCGAAGTTGGATAAACACGCGCAACGGCTGGTTGAAGCGGAGACCCGCATATCGGACGCGGAGGATGGTCTACAGCAAGTTAATGATAAAACAGCCTCTATGGAGAAGGTACTGGCAGTCATACAGGCCCGCAATGAAGATTTGGAAGCAAGATCGCGCCGAAACAATGTGCGCATTACGGGCCTACCAGAATCCACAAATACAGGAAGAATGGAAACATATGTGGAGAATCTTCTTCGAGAGCTCTTCGGAGTGGAACAGCTTTCGCCAGTCCTGATAGTGGAACGGGCACATCGTTCATTGGCTGCTCGCCCACCTCCAGGTGCACCTCCGCGCCCTATCATTGCCCGCCTTTTGAATTATAGAGATCGGGACACTGTACTCCGATTGGCACGGGAAAAGGGTTCCATCACACATCAAGGGAACAATCTAGCCTTTTATCCTGATTTCACGATGGCGGTTCAAGAGGCTTGGAGAGAGTATCAACATGTAAAGAAACTCCTTATCGCAGCGAAAATACCTTACGCCATGCTGTACCCCGCAAGACTGCGCATAGAGGACAAGGGGAAGTACAAGATTTTCACATGTCCGAAGGCGGCGATGACTTTTGCAAAAAATATTACACAACGCAGTGGCTCTGCATCCGCTAGTGCGGGACCAGATGCCGAAGGAAGTAGTGAATTAACAGATGAAGGATAGGGTCTAATATCTGCATGAGATGTCTTAAAGTTGTTTGCTGTGTTAATACTGAATTGCATTCTTGTCTGTTAATCGCAATGTCACAATGGACTCCAATAATAATGTGTTAATAATTGAAATGCACCGTTAAAATGTTCTCACTGATGTTTTGATGGAAATGTTTGCCTTGCGCTAAGGGCTCTGTTTTTGAAAGGTGCGGTAACAATTAGTGAGCGAATGTTATAATGATGGCTTGGCCATCTCCTGTTCTCACTGGGAGGGTTACTGTGCTCAAGCGCCCCCCTTATGGGTGATCCCCGCAACTGGTTTCTCCCATGGTATCACACTTGGGAATTATTTTGGGAGGTTCGGGAAGGCTTTGGCAGGTTGGGGTTGCTAAAGTGGGTGGGGGGTATTGGTGGGTGGGAGGGTATGGTAGAGATCGTTCCTGTGACTGACGTTGTTTTTAAATCCTCTAACAGTGGCAGATATGTCCATTTCAACAAATATAGCAGTACTTGTTTCCTTGTGAGGATAGACATTTCGATGAAATGGGCTGTGTGCATCTCAAATATGTTTTGCTGCAATTATACATAGTAATGTAATGTCCATCTCCTGTCTGACATGGAATGTACGGGGGCTAAATTCACCAAAGAAGATTCGGCAGGTCCTGGCGCACTTGGATCTCCATGGTATTGGTATTGCCCTTATACAGGAAACACATCTAACACAAATGACAGATAAGTTGGTGGGGAGTTGTTGGGCTGGATACCGTCTCGCCTCCTCGTACTCTTCCTATAGCCTTGGCGTCCTCACCCTTGTCAAAAAGGGTCTCCCATTCACTGTAATCCAAACTCATACCGACACAGAAGGGCGCTATGCTATCCTGCATGGGAAGCTGTTGGGCGCGCTTGTTACTATTGTCAATACCTATGGTCCTAACATTGATGACCCTATATTGTATGAGCGCATTTTTGCTGTTATCCGTGCAATCCCAGACGCTATTATTCTCTGGGGCGGTGACCTCAATACACATTTAGATCCAACCAAAGATAAATCTAGCGGCAGGGAGGGGCACTCTCCTGGGGCAGCGCGTGCGATTAAAGATGGTATGGAAGATTTGGGACTGCTAGATGTCTGGCGACATAGACACCCCAACGCACGGGAAGGCACACATATATCCACCGCACATGGCAGCTGGTCCCGTCTTGATTACTGGTTGATGAGTGAGGAGGCAGTGGGCTGGGTGACTGAAGTGGCTGGATTACCGCGTACACTTTCGGATCACTGTCCTGTCCGCCTCGTCCTTTCTGTCCCACGAACTGTCCCTATGGCCTTTACTTGGCGCTTTAGGTCTGAAGCGCTGTTGGACCCGGTTTACATGGAAACGATCCGAGAAGCTATAACGCAGTACTTCGAGCATAATAAGGGGTCAGTGGATAGCGCGGGGGTGCTCTGGGAGGAATTTAAAGCCACTATTCGGGGTACCTGTATCAGCACAACTTCCGGAATTTTAAAAGATTTAAGAAGACAACTGACTAAGCTTGAGATTACGCTAAAAAAACTAGAATGGGAGTACGAAACTGTGCCCTGCGAGTCGACTCTGGCTCCCTTAAAGAGGCTACCATTGAACATGCGAATTTGGCTGAGGAAGAGATGAGGTATATATCCAAACGATACAGGGCGCGAGCCTATGGAGAGGGTGGCAGGCCGGGACACCACTTAGCCAACAAGATTAAATACCGAATGGAAAGAGAGACAATCACTAAAGTTACAGATGAGGCGGGCCAAGAGTATCACAGTATTTTCGACATAGCCAATCAATTTCGGCAATTTTATGAGAAACTATACACCTCCCAGGGTGAGACCGATGTAGCAGATCTCGATAAATACCTCTCACAGATAGCCATCGCATGGCTTTCGGATGGTCAGAGGGAATTCATAAATCAACCGATCACGGTGGAAGATATCCACATGGCGATAAAAACATTGCCTAATAAAAAAGCGCCGGGCCCCAACGGCTTCACAGGTGAATTTTACAATACTTATATCGAAGAACTCTCCCCTTATTTATTAGAAATGTACGCTGAAGCGTATGATGTAGGCAAACTGCCACCATCACTTCGCGAGGCACTAATTATAACACTACTTAAAAAAGATAAACCCCCCACTAGTTGCGAATCTTACAGACCTCTGTCACTCATTAATATAGATGTAAAAATCTTGGCGAAGATGCTAGCTACTCGTCTCCAGCCGCTCATGCAAAAACTGGTCCTGCCTGACCAGTCCGGCTTCATTCCAGAGCGCTCGACTTCCCATAACTTGCGGACGCTGTTTGCCACACTCCACACTCTCAATCCTGAATTGCCGGCGGCGGCGATCATGCTTGACGCCGCCAAGGCATTTGATTCTATAGAATGGGGCTACCTTTTCTATGTTTTGCAGAGGATGGGTTTTCGCCCCTCTTTATTAACTGGGTGCGACTGTTATATGCTGGACCAACGGTACGAGTGCGGGTGGAGGGCTACACATCGGACCCAATACAAATAACCAGGGGCACTAGGCAGGGGTGCCCTCTCTCACCAATATTATTTGCTCTAACATTGGAGCCTTTAGCCTGTCTTATAAGACAATCTCATAAATACGCGGCGCTTAACTTTTTACATCGACCTGTCATTATATCTCTTTACGCGGATGACATGCTGCTTTTCATACGTGAGCCTCGCACTTATTTAGCACCAGTTCTTCGTGAATACATCCGCTTCGCCCGCTTCTCTGGCCTAAATATCAATTGGTCCAAATCGGTGGTGATGTCACTGACGGATAGCACCATTCCGCATGACCTCGACTTCCCCCTTGTGTGGGCCACAGAGTCGGTAAAGTACCTGGGGGTGTGGATTCATCGCAATCCAGAGGTTGTTATTCGCGAGAATTACGGGACCGCTACAGCACTGCTGGAACAACAAGTGGAAAGATGGATAAAACTCCCGCTCTCGCTTGCAGACCGTATTGCTTTGGTCAAAATGGTGGTGTTACCCAAATTTTTATATCTTTTCAGTAATATACCGCTTCAACTTGCGCAACAATTTTTTAACCAAGTACGCACTCTGCTGCTTCGTCTAATCTGGGGTGGCCGGCAGGCACGTGTGAGCTGGAGGACTCTCACACTGAATTACAACCATGGGGGTTTCAACGTACCTGATTTCTATCTTTATTATCTATGTGCACAGGCCCAATATGCGCATTTCTGGTTCACCCCACATGCATTCGTCCCTCATGTAGCGGTAGAACACTGGGATGCCCATCCTATCCCACTGAGCTCCTTACTAACTCATGGTCGCAGGCCTTTCACTCGCTCCACATTCAACACCATTACCTCCACGATTGCTGCTTGGCAGGCACTGGGGCGTGAGGCAGAAAAACTCCCATTATATTCCCCGCTTCTGCCGGTGGCTTACCACTCGAGCGTATCTGTAACACATGAGCAGGGAGCACTACGTACACTTGAGCAAGTGGGCATATCCAAGTTGCAGGATTTATTTCCGGCTGGCACTTTTCTGACCACCACAGATATGGACTACATTCAGAATAAGACACCCCTCTTTAATTTTTACATGTATAGATTAAAAAAGGCGTTGCAGCTTCACTACCCCACTTTCCCCATGGAACCTCCTGAGGCATTGGCATTGCACACACTTCTCATTGCCCCCACTCGACACAAGCTAGTCACTAAGTTATATCGCGCAGCTCGGGAAGACAGGCCTCTCAACAATGACAAGAGCCTCGACACTTGGAATGAGTATCTCGACCCACCACTCACTCGGAAGGAATGGGAGATCTGCTGCCAACTCACTAGCGCTCTCACTTCTAATGGAAATCTCCGAATTATACATTTTAAATATTTGCACCAGATCTACTACACTCCATACAAGCTTTTTTAAATATGGGCTCAGAGATACGGACGCTTGCAAATGATGCGGGGCCCTAGGGGCAGACTTCTGGCACCTAGCCTGGTCCTGTAGACGGGTGTCGGAATACTGGGCAGCTGTGATGAATACATTATCAAAGATTATTGGGATTATGCTGCAGTGCACTCCACAAATATGTTTGCTGGGGTTAGTTCCTTTCATAAAAGGTGCAGTGGGTAAGCTAACGAGAGTGGCATTGCTTGTTGCTAAAAGACGGGTAGCGATGGTGTGGGATAGTACACTGAGCCCTTCAGTGGAATTGTGGCTCAAAGATCTGTCACTCTGTAGAGAAAATTTAGTCCTATACGCGGAGGAGTTACCACCGTCCTCAAGGCCAAACGACATTTGGGAGCCCTTAGTAACGTATCTACGTACTGCTACTCAGCAAGATTCAAATGAAGCTGAAACTACGTGAACATGTATGCCATATCCTGCCTGTAATGATGTCAGTCTTATTGATTTCGTTCACATGTATATTTCAGTTCTAGTCACGGGCCTTCTTTGTTCTCTTTTTCGTTTTTTTGTTTTTTTATTATAATTTGATTGTGTTTTGTATTTAGTTCAACTGGATTATGATGTATAGTAGGCTGATGTTCTTTTATATTTTGTGTCTCTTTGGTGTATAGTAATTGTTATATGTATAAGAAGTTGTGAACATCAATAAAAAAATTTTTTTTAAAAAAAGAAGTTAATGCTCTCTTGGCGAAGGGAGCTATAGAAAGGGTGGCGGCATCAGAAGTCTGGACTAGTTCCTACTCTTGTTATTTTCTGGTGCCAAAAATGGACGGAGGAATTAATCCTATTCTAGATCTACGCCCTTTGAACTTATTCTTTAAGAAGGACATGTTCAAGATGCTTACTTTGGCCCAAGTTCTGTCTGCCCTGGATCCAGGCGACTAGATATTTGCATAGGATTTGCAGGATGCCTGTTAACACATCCCTGTCCTGCAATCCCACAGACATTACCTGCAGTTTTAGGTAGGCCATGAGCACTTTCAGTTCTCCATGTCCTCTTTGGCCTCACCAGTTCACCTCAGATGTTCACGGAAGTGATGGTTGCTGCCCATCTCAAGAGGTTGGGAATACCTGTCTTCCCGTACCTCAGCGATTGGTCGTGAAGGGATGGCTTTCCGCAAACAGTTGTGAACCAACTCTAGATGATGGCCGACATGTTAACATCACCTAGATTTGCCATGAAAGTGCAGAAGTCCCACCTGACTCCTTCACATAGGTCTCTTTCATTGAAGGCTTCCTGGACACGGTGCAGTTTCAAGACTTCCCTCTGCCTCAACGAGTCCAGAATATTCGGGCTATTAACCTGATGTTTCAACCTTTTAACTGGGTCTCGGTGAAAACGGCCCTAAGGCTTCTTGGCCTTAAGCATCTTGCTAGTGGACCACACCAAGTGGCACATGTTATCTCTGCAGTTGGATCTGAAGTTTCAGTGGGCTCAGCACTAAGAAAACCTATTGGATTCCATCCAGGTGTTGAGGGAGACTGCAAAAGACGTGCATTGGTGGTTGCGAGGTGGAGATCAGAGCATTCACTCTAGTCTCCGACAGAAGCCCGTCTCCACATCAACCTGTTAGAGTTGCAGGCCATTCGCTTGACACAAAAAGCTGTCCTCTGTCCTTGAAGGGGGAACGGGTACAAGTTCTTGCATACAAAACCACAACCATGTGATACTGCAATAAGCAGGGCAGGGTGGTGTTGTGGGTCCTGTGCCAAGAGACTCTGTGCCTCTGGAACTGGGCATTTCACTGGTCATACAACACCTGGCAGCATCTTTAAAAGCCAGGGGGGGTGAACACAGCCAATGCAGCCTAGCAAACCATGAATTGAGGCAACACTTCGAGGTGGCACTGGCCTTCTTTCATCAGTGGGGAGAACCCAGTCTCGATCTGTTAGAAGGTGGTTCTGACCATCTGAGCCGCCCGGATTTTTCGCTTTTTGAACACCTAATTGTTGAGCTTTTACTGTGGGAGAGCCTCATAAGTTGGGACTCACCCACAGTGAACTCATGATGAAAGAGACGGCGTGTGTATTTTACCGGTGTCCCTCTGGTTAGAGTAGGCCGCTGCGCTGCAGCCGGAGTAAGGGGCACCGGGCTGGTTACATGCAGACACGTGTGTACATGCAAGTGTAAGGGCTGCGCAGGGGAGATTCCTGGCGTGCGCAGCCCAGGAGCAGCTACAAATTGAATGGTGTGGCAGGAATTATGCAGAGCTGGGTGGTGACATGGACTAGGCTTTATACAATGGGAAGAAACATGTAAGGGAAAGTCAATGTGCTTTACTGTTTTCACTGAAAGACCACGTCATTATTCCCCTATGAGGATGGGGACCATTTGGGATAGTTTCACTTCCTTAGGGCCTACAACTTCCAGACACGCACTAAAGTCCACTGTAACTTAGGTGAGAAGAAGTATTCTGCAGAGTCCAAAGTCATATCTGTACTGCTTTTGGGTCATCCAGAAATGTCATATTCCTCTGAGTCAGCTCATAACCAGAGCCTGGCTGGGGCTGACCCTGCCAGGCTGGATTAATGACCTTCCTCCCCAAGCTGGAGCATCAGAGGCCTAGCCCTTCACGACAAGCATTCCAAGGGCGAAGGCCTCCTCTCCAAGAAGAGAAGATGGTTGGAGCTACAGGTTAATCCATCAGCAGCTGTCACCTGGTGCCAGGCACCAAGCTGCTCTGGATAGAAGACAGAAAGGGGGGAAGGGGCTTTCAGAGACCATGTGGCATGAGACCCCTGGACCACGCCATCTTGAACTAACCCAGAGGCCTGGGCAGGAAGGAGGGAGCAGGGGCAGAGAGGTGATGTGTCGCTGTTTGATAGGGCAAACAGAGACTTCCTGACAGCCCCCTCCAAATGCTTTTAAAAGAGCTTGCACAGGAAGAGGAGCTCTCTCTGGGGTGTGGTCTGCTGAGGAAGACTGGTGCTGGAGCCTGGCGCCATGGGCAGCTGAAAGGAAGAACCTCCAGACTGGCCCAGGACTCTGACTTGCGCCACAAGGGAAGACCAGGACCAGTGAGCAGAAGCCTGGGCCTCTGCGCAAGGAGAAGAGAGGCCCAGGAAGAGAGCCAGGCGAAAGGCTGGCGCAGGGAGCCAGTGAAGACCGCTCCCTGCTGAATTCACCCTCCTGGAGACCAAGAGGGCGAAAGAAAGTGCTCCCAGTGGCTGGGGAGCGCCACTAGGAGCAAGAAGAGGCGACAATGGTGCAGATCGGTACCCTGGGGGCTGAGATAGGGACCCCAGAAGGTAGGCGACCTTTGACCTCTACTGGGACCGACGACGAAGCGCGTGGGGCTCCGCCGCCGGTCTTAGATGTGCCCCCGGGGTGGGTCAGGTCCCGGGGGCTGCCCTCAGAAGAAGTAATGTCTGGGAGCGCCGTCGCGCTCCCCGTGAAGAGCCCCAACAGGGGGGCCAGGAGCCCACCCTGGCCCCCGACGACGATGGACGCCGGGGAGCGCCGTCACGACCCCCCGCGAAGGTTCCCTGGGGCCCGGGATCCCAACTCAGGGCCCCGAGGATGGTGGCAGAGAGGAGGGGGGCGAGCAGTCGCGCAACCCCCCTCGCGAGGGAAGATAAGCCGGGGAGCGACGTTGCGCTCCCCGTGAAGACTCTTCAGGGGCCCGGGACCCCAAATCCGGGCCCGACTTGA
The DNA here is from genome assembly GCA_963921515.1 of Calotriton arnoldi. Taxonomy (NCBI): domain Eukaryota; kingdom Metazoa; phylum Chordata; class Amphibia; order Caudata; family Salamandridae; genus Calotriton; species Calotriton arnoldi. Next base: position 5,541,342 of record CAWUFW010000005.1, on the reverse strand, counting down.
AGGCAGAGGAGGGGGGAGTGCCGTCGCACTTGGCCACGGGAAGGCGGGGGAGTGCCGTTGCACTCCCCCGAAGACCTGCCAGGCCGTAGGCGGCCTCGAGTCTGCCCGCAGGAGCGGGCAGACCAGAGCTGGAGTGCCTGCTCCCGCGGCAGCACGCAAGGGTGCTGGCCAGTCGGGGAGCCGGCGGGAGCCGCCGGGGCTGGGGTCCCCGAGCGGCTCTCCAGCGCGGAAGAGCAGCCGGAGCAGCTGGGGGTGGGCTCCCCGAGCTGCCTCACTCATCTGGGGGTCCGGGCGGGACCTGGCCCCCCACCGAAGCCTGGAGACGCGGCGTGAGGCCGCCAGGGGCAGCGCGTCTCTCCCCGGAGCAGTGGGAGAGCCGCTGCTATAATATGCATGGGCTGAACTTAAGCGCCCCATAATGCCTTGCAAGGCATGGAGAAAGCTACTGGTTTTGGCGCTGGGTGGCCCCAGAGGAGGGGGGGTCACCCCCATTTGCTGAAGGAGGTGCAGGAGAGCTGCAGGAGCAACACAGACTCCCCCAGCATGAAGATAATAAGTCCCACCCTCAGTCTCTGGGGGACTCGATAGAAGTAACCCCTCAAGGGCTCAGTCAGCAATCAACTTTCACCCGGGCTGGAACTTTTGTTCTACAGCTGGCGGGTGCCTTAAGGATTGCCTCAATGTGTGGAAGGCTGTGCTGGGGATGTCTGGAGAAGGGCATCCCCTGGAGGTGAAGAAGTGCAATTGCACAAAGTGCATTTACCAACGTTATTTCTATGGTGGGACTGTAAGTCACGTGTACTGTGAATTCATAAGCAAAGTGAGGTTATGTTGCTGGACACTCCTGCTAGGGTGTCTGGCTGTATATGCTTAATCCTGTGATTATAACTGTGATGCCTTTTAGGGGCTGTGATTGCAATGCCGCACAACTGTTATCAGCGATGATAAGTACCTCATTTAAAGTGATGCCCAAACATGTATTCTTGCTACTGTGTTATGGGAAGAACAACCCGGACTGTGAGCCACTAAGATGTAGAGGTGCATACTGTATGGTCAGTATAAGATGCTCAGTCAGGGTTATGTGTCCCCAGGGCAGGTGTACCTATTTTTAATGCTTGTTGAGATGATGGGATGGGTCGCCACTGGGATGGTGCCAGTTGGTAAGGCCCTCGCTCCAGGTTGTGTCAACCCACTGCATTAGGGGGCAAGATGATGTGCCTACATGGGAGTGGTGGTACTAGACCCCCCCCCGCCACCCCCCTGCGGGAGGGGTGGAGATATTATGCAATGTCACAAAGTAATTCCAACAGCTTATGTATATTTGTAAATTGATGCATAGTATTGAGTAGTGTGCGTGTTTAATAAATGTACTCTTACTTTTATAAAGCAAAGTACAGACTGGACAATCAATTATTGAGTGCTATTTCTGCGTACTGGTAAATGGCGATTACTAGCCTACACCACCTCCCTTGAGTAAGCCTTAGACTGCTCTGCAACGCTACCCTCTGAGAGTCAAGCGCTACAATAGGGTGTTTGGTTCCCAGTGAAGGATAAATGTGACATGTTATTTGTGCAGGACTCACAGATGCTGCCTCGTTTTCCAACACGATCTTTTCTCCATCACCAGCAGCATGTAGTGTCCAAGCTTTTGCTCGTTGGAGTTTCCAAGGCAATTCTCTCTCGGAGATGCTTTGCTTTTCAGTTGGATTGAAGCTTGGGAATCCTGTACGCCTTCTCCCCTCTGCCTCTCCTACCCAAAGTTCTGAAGATCAGGAACGGCCCGGCCCAAGTTATCCTTGTGGCTACATATTCCGACAGGAGAGTGTGGTCCTCAGAACATCTGTCCTCCGATTTGGCTGCCTATTCGAGAGGATCTTCTTTCGCAACAATAGAGCAGGGCCCTGCACCAGAGCCAATCCAACTTACACCTCCATCCTTGGAGTTTGAGCGCCGACAATAGACTGTGTTTGACCTCCCTCTGCCTCATCTTCAACCCCCATGTATATTCCCCCCATTGCAGTGAATATCAAACTGCCCCAAAAAATGGTTGCAGCTTTGTAATAGTCCATCTCGAAAATATTGACACAATACCTTATAGGGCAACTGTATGAAAACGTTTTTATTTATCCACCGCTGAGTGTAAAGCACCCGCTGGCGCTTCAAAGGCCTATGTGACTAATGAATGTGTCTGGTACAGTGTGGTGTGCTTATCCTGCAAGTGACATGTTGGAATCTTACAAGGTTGCGCATTAGGATTTTGCATTCTCTTTGGAGGTCATAGATTTTATTAATTCCTTATGAGCAAACTAAGTTATGCAAACGCTGCAGATACCTGTAAGTAATGCAAAAGGCATACCAAAATAATTTTCTGATGGATAGTTATCATTACTTTTGCTTATGTACCTCATCAAAACATATCTTCACATTCTTTCATTGCATTATTATGCCCAGATTTTTGCCCAAACGTGTTTTGCTAGATAAACACGTTTATTAAGAGCAGTATTATTGAATTTTACATCTATTCAAATCCACTTTCCCCAAAGTGAACACAAATAAAACCTAAATATCTTAATTGAGATTTGATCCACCCAACAATTATTTTCTATTATATACCGACATATATATTCTCATCCATACTAAAATCATTACTGAATATATCACCCCAGCAGCTACACAGCGTGTGTGATTAGCTAAAATCTTTATCATTCCCCATGACACACAGCTGTTTTTAACATTATATATACAGCTCAGGTATTGTCACAGTTACAATTCCTGTATACTCGATCTGTTTTATATGTATTTATAGATTTGTTCTAATTAACAAATTCAATCCATATATTCATTCGTCAACACAACTGTTCATTCTTCCATGTCAGATATTTACCAGCAGCACTATTGATTCCAACTCAGTTGTTTCATTTCACGTCAATTTATAAGCTCTGTATGCTAACCACTACATCAGTGAAGACGTTATACCAGAATATTCCTTGCAACACTTTGCAAAACTAAATACTTCAGTTCTGCAATATGAACATGCCAGTTTGTATCTAAAGTATGTTGCTTAAAATTGCAGAAAGCTTGCATCATTCGCGCCTACCTGAGGCTGGATCCACTTTAAAACAGTTATCGTTAGGCTTGTTTGTCCATCATATGCATGGTAAATCTGACCTTTGTCTTACAGGTAATGAAACTCCCGATTTCATACTTATGAGTTTCTTTACTGTTTGTGAAGGTCAACTATTTTCCACTTGTTAGCTTGCAAAAGTTTACAAGATTCACTATTTATTAAAAAAAAAACACTGTGCAGGAACCAGGTGAATCTTTTTATATTTTCCTTGATTATAAATGGTATCACTAGTACTGGGATTTCCCTGTAAAGTCTCTTTTCCTGTACGTGATCTGTGGTTTACGTCCAATGACCGGTAACATAGGCACCAATAATGAGATGAACTATCCATGAGACATTTCCAACTGCTTTCGATGCAATATATTATACAAATGGAATAACATTGGACTATGAAATGCTTTAGTTCAGAAATAATTTGACCATAAAGCTTGTTTGTACTAAAAATCGTAAGGAGATTTCCCCCACTGATTGTTATGTTTATTGGATGCCTAAATGTAGTAAGGACAGTACTGATTCTGATCTTGCCTGCTAGCTCCCCTCTGTTTATAGTTAAATTATTTCTGTTCACTGCCCTTCGACCTTATTCTCCATTTTATGCAGGCATGGGGAATGTCTCAGACATAGCCATCCATACTGCCAGAAATGCAGTGTATTTCTTGACTGGCCAGAATTGGCTGTAATTAAAATAAGTTTAACCACTTTAGTCTCATTCAAAGTAGTAAACTTAGTTGTGCGGTAGTAGCATGCGAAGGGTAATTACCTCACACTCAGTTTTCCCCAAACATATGTCACCAGAAAAAAACTGACAGAATTCTCTAGTTTTGGTCATCGGCGTGCACAGCACCCACATCATGTAATACATCTTCCTAACCTGCAAAACTCGTAGGAGGTGTTATTTAATGACATTTTTCATCGACACCTTATAAACACCTCAGACTGATGGTAACAGCATTTATAGGTATGGGAATTACAATTTATTTTCCACAGAACTCTGAATGAGGGCCTTAATGTATTATGCCCTCATATCAGAAGCAGATAAAATCCTATGGCCACCAGCAAACCATATGTTTATGCAATATTGTAAACACAGGCTTGCCTCTGTCAGCCTTCTGTTATGTTACTTCAGCAGTATCTTTAAACGAGCCAGTTGCCTCCCTCACGCCTAAAGATGGCTTAAGAGCAAAGATGGCACGGTTAAAATAGATGGTGTTTCCCACAATGCTCTATGCCGTCATAGTGCCAATTGAACCATTATATGTGCATCTTTCAAGATCGTGACGACTAAGTGATAAGAAGTGATTGGTGTTGATATATGAAAAGCCCTGTCCATTGACAGGTTCAGTCTGTTGCACTAAAATCAATTTGTAAAAAATAGAACACGTCTGTGGTCTCACTGTACAAACAAAGAGTCATCCAAAACATTGGAAAACTATAGAGGTATAAGCCCAGTATTTGGTTTTGATTGTTATATCAAGAATGTTTGTTAAGCTGCTTAGGTAACTGACCCATATTTAAGTTTGGTACTTGAGCTAATATTTTTAATTGCACCGAGAGCCTGATACAGAAAACGTTTCGCTCCCCTATGTGTGGCTGAGGACTTGAGACTTCTGCGGGCAAATTCAAGTTTTTATTACAGTATTTGATGATTTTCCCGACTGCAAATTTTAATGGCGATTTGAAAGCACACCACTGTGCTGTTCCCTACATAGATCAGAGATGGAGCTGTGACAGTCTTGTGTTGTGATTAGTCCTGTGTTTGTTCATATTTTGGGTTATACACACACCCAAACTCAGTGTTTTACTGTTTTTCAGGTGTGTTGTTTGCAAACCAACTAATTAGTCAAGAAATAGTTAACTTACTGTTCTCGTTGTGTCTGTATTGCTTCACTTCTGCCATTGCTTCCCAGTGCCCCTTCTCCCCACACATTAATTGTATACAAATCGGAAGTTTTTACCTATTAGGAATGGAAAAAAGTGGTCGTTTTGCACATCTCAGAACTGGCAGAGTGTGGGTCAAAGTAGGGAGAGAAAAGAAAAAGGGGGGGACCAAGAGTATCACCTCCTTCTTGGAGTCCCCTCCTAACCCAGGCACATGGATCGGAGCTGAGGTCCTCTGTTATTTCGACGGAACACCACCAGAGTGGAACAACACTGCTTTATAAAAGAAAGACCATGCACAAGGCTACTCTACTTGTCATTAGTTGAGCAAGACGGAAAATGTCACTACAAATACCCTTCCTAGCCACTGTTGAAAGTTAGAAAGGTTACCTTTCGCTGATGAAAATCAGTAGCAGTATGTTCTGTGGATTTCATATAGCATACAAATTGTAGATCTAGGACCTACATTTACATCTTAGTTAAATTTATGTACTTCTTTCTTTCAGATACTGCCGGAAACGAGGCTGGGTCAGGTCTACCCTCATTATGTCCGTCCCACAGACCAGCACTTCCAAAGGGAAAGTGATGCTAAAGGAGTACAACGGCCGCAAGATTGAGACGGAGCACATTTTCAAATGGATAACAGCCCATGCTGCATCTCGGATCAAAACTATTCATAATTCTGAGCATTTAAGAAACGAGTGGAACAAAAACGATCAGTATCGTGTAAAAATATACCTGTTTGCAAACCTTGACCAACCGCCCGCCTTCTTTTCTGCACTAAGTGTGAAGTTTACTGGAAGAGTAGAGTTTATTTTTGTTAATGTTGAAAAATGGGACAACAAAAGTTACATGGAACAGATTGGCGTACACAGAACACCATCATATGTGCTGAGTACGCCAGAAGGAGTCTACAAATATGGAAATAATACAGGGGAATTCATATCTCTTCGAGCCATGGATTCCTTTTTGCGCTCGGTACAACCAGAGGTGAATGATTTATTTGTTTTAAGTTTTGTGTTGGTTAACTTAATGGCATGGATGGACTTATTTATCACACAAGGAGCCACCATAAAGCGTTTTGTGGTGCTCATCAGCACTTTAGGTACATATAATTCCCTATTAATCATTTCTTGGCTTCCTGTGTTAGGGTTTTTGCAGCTACCATACCTGGACAGCTTTTACGAGTACAGCTTAAAGCTCCTGCGCTATTCAAATACAACCACCTTGGCTTCATGGGTGAGGGCTGATTGGATGTTCTATTCCTCGCACCCGGCCTTGTTCCTCAGCACCTACCTGGGTCACGGCTTGCTTATAGATTATTTTGAGAAAAAGCGAAGGCGCAACAACAATAGTGACGAAGTTAATGCCAATAATTTGGAATGGTTGTCCAGTCTGTGGGATTGGTATACAAGTTATGTGTTCCACCCCATTGCTTCATTCCACCATGTTCCAATTGAATCCGACTGGGATGAAGATCCAGATTTGTTTCTGGAACGGTTGGCATTCCCTGATCTGTGGCTTCATCCACTAATACCAACTGATTACATAAAGAACTTACCAACGTGGCATTTCCAATGTATGAATGATCAGTCGGAGGAGGAGATTTCGGAAGAGTCTCAGGAAAGTGATAGCGACTCAGAAGGTGAGAGCAGAGACGGGGGCAAAGAAATGTCGCTGGACGAATTGAGAATATCACACAAGTGCAGTGAGGAATTATGCACACTTGGTCAAGTTTGCTCATGTGCCAAAAAATGTCTGAACAGTTCGCAGGAAACAGAAGAACGGTTGTATGGGACGTACAACACTCAAGAGGACATGGAAGCAGATTGGTCAGCATGGCCTGCTCATATGTTGCACTGCACAGAATGTGTTGTATGTCTTGAGAATTTTGAAAATGGATGTTTACTTATGGGCCTGCCTTGTGGCCATGTGTTTCATCAGAGTTGTATTATCATGTGGTTGGTTGGTGGAAGACATTGCTGCCCCGTTTGTCGGTGGGCATCATACAAAAAAAAGCAGCCATATGTACTGAATCAGCCAGTTTCTACTGAAATCCTTTCCTAGCCTTGTCCATCATCTACATGTAAGCATTGTAGAATCCTCTGCTCGTCCTTGAATGTTAGTCACTTGATGTTTTTGTGCTTTGAAGTTTAGCCTAAATGTTATTGCAGTGAACAAAAACGTACATTATGCTAACGTTAACGACTAAATCATTTGGTTGCCTTGATTGTCGAATTTGAATGCGTTTCGTTCGTATTGTAAAATAACTTCCTTTTCAGCATTTAAAAAATAATTGCACTTTTTTTGTAAGTGCAAATGTATTGTACTGACAGAAAACTCAATCCCATCCAATGTTTACAGGTTAAAGAAAATAATAAATCATTGATTAATGTTTCCTACCTTAAAAGACTATCGTTTGCATACATCTAGGAAGGATGTTGGTGGATAACAGTGATTGTCCAGAAACAGACATACTGAGAGTGAAAGCTTCTTTCAGATGCCAGACTTAATTCCTACCATCAGTGTAGAGCTTTTTCTCAAGCCCAATAAACCATTTTAAGCTATTCATTAATTGTTCAAAGCATATATTCAGATATCAAACATATTATCAGTGGAACATCGTCTAGGTGAGGTAGTTCTACTCTTCATTCTCCATTGAAGGTTCCACTTAATGGTGATGGCTCCATTCCAGGTAAATGACTACATAGACGATACAAAGAGGGGACGGTGGAGGGTTGGTCTGGTGAGTTGCTCTCAAGTCGGTAAAGGGGTACGGGTATGCAAGAGTCATGGCTCCAGAACGCAGTTTTGATCGCTTAGATGATAATTCATGATCTGTTCTTTACAATGGTGGTCTACTGGCGTTGGTAAGAAAAAAGTGTCTTTGTACAGAGAAAACTTTGAGGCACGCATTTCTTGAGAAAGCCCCCCGCCTTGTGTAAAGGTGTGGCTGGATCATGGTAACACCTTTCTTTTCATAGGAGGCTTCGACCCCTGCCATTACAGTGATGGATTGCATGGAACCAATATTCAGCAAGTGAAATAAACAGTTGCAGGTAACTGGGTTTGGTAAGATAATTTAAAAGAGCCTCAAGCGGCTATTGCAAATTGGGAATATTAAACACTATGAAAGCAGGAACATAAAAATAATAGATCATAAACACCAAATGTTTTGTTTGTTGACCGCAGCAAAAGATGTAAACTGAATTTGTAGCATTTTCTTAGTTGTTTTATAGTGTGAAATGTCAAGATGCACTCTGGAATATTTAAAGTATATTTTTAGCTAGCTTTTTAATGTACTTTTCAACCATGTTATTGGAATTGGCTTTCATTTAACAGATTAGTGCTTTCTGCAGGATGCAGTCTATACTTGCTCGAATTTACTAGACCATTTGATATCATTGATTTTTAAAGGAAAAGGCCAGAACTGGATACAGTGTTATTTGTGGACATTGAACAATCTGGCATTCTTGCACATCATATGTTAGTATTAAAAAAATGAGTGTAGTGAATTGGAATGCTACATATGTATGATTACGGCGAAGGATGGAATGGGCACGCAGAGACCACTACATCATTTTAGACTGGTGATCATCCAAAGAGGGAAGAGATTCAGTTCATATGCAGACTAAAGTATTCCATCACCAAGTAGGGGGGTGGGGTGGACTGATTAGTCATTGACTGCAAGCTTCCCTCTACCTCTGAATCAATTTAGTCTGCAAAGGTCCTCAGTATTAAGAAGACTTGAATACTGCATCAGTACATCTGCCCTTCTTTCTGTTGGTTAATTTCCTTGTCCCTAAATGTCTGCCATTTTATTTGTTGTGTGGCAACTATATTTTTGCCTGTACGTTTTAGCTTCTATATGTTCGTTTGTGGGCATGAGTACCTGATTGTCCCTGGCTTGCCCTGACATCTCTCTCTTCTCCTCTTTTACTACCTCCTTTCCTTCTCTTTCTCTCTTTGTTCCTATCCTAAAGCCTACTTTTCTCCCCTACTTACTTGTTGCAACCAGGCACCTAGGGTTGGCAGCCGAGTACCGCTCCATTTTTTGGGAAGATCATTTTATTCATGATTCTCCTTGATCATCCACTCTCTTGCTCTTTCTTTTTCACTCTACTGTCACATCTAGCTATGTACATGCAACTGACCTAACATGTCTCTCTGACGTTTGTGTGTAGGTGACTATATGTCAAGTGATCTGTCTAGCCGTTAATCTGCTGGCCTGTTAACACCCTTGTTAGCGTGTTTGTGTGCATGGATGTCTGTAGGTATGTTGCTCTATGTGCATATTTGCATGTATGTTATTTTTGTTGCACATTTTCTACACATCTCATGCATTATACAAGTCTAATCTATTGGTTTCGTCAGAGCTTGTTCTTCTAGCATGCTTGGTACAGCTAGTTTAGGTTTAAACATATCTCCATGTTTTTGCATTTAGTTATTTTGTAGTTTGTGTAAATGATGATACTATGAGACATGAGAAGCTGACCAACTACATCTATGGCTTACTCAAGATTTCTAACTTTACTGTAACTTATACTAGGAATGCAGCTTTGCCTTGTGATTGCATAAGATTATAGTTGGTGAAACCAATTTCGTTATCGGATATTCTCTTACGTCCTGGCTTCCCGTTTTGAACTTGTGGTTATACTTGCTACCTACTGGAGGGACCAGGAATTCATTCTAAAGATGTCAATACAGAGCATTGTGCAGTTTTAACATACACACCTTTGTGCGTTTTTCATGGCTTACCCCTTCCATGCACAACAGTGCACCTTCTGCAGTTCCCTTTTTTTTCCAGAGGAATGATGAGATTTGGGATAGTCAGGAGTAACCCTGGGCATAATACTTTGCTACGCTCACGAAGCATGCAAAGTTTGTGCTACTACGCAAATTGCACGTAGCAGAGTGAATAACTGTGCTAATAAACGTAGCGTAGCAGGAGTATAATAAACTCCTTCAAATGCTTTGATAAAGCAATTTTTTATGCTAAAAAGCATATAACCAATTCACAAAAATGAATTTTGATAAAATATCAAGCAATGAGAGAGGTGATGATTTTGGAGTTCCCCCTAACCTAGGGGGAGGACCAAGCAGATGCCTTGAACACAAAAAGCATATCATGTGAACGATTCAATGGTGGTCCCTTCCTCCTAGGACCACCCCAAGCACAGTTATGGGCAAAAATACAATCCCAACCAAAGGCCCTGCAAAGCATTATGGGACGAGATTAGCAGTGGGCAGTGAATATTATAGTGTCCAATATCAAAATAATTCTACAAAGAGCTGCAGTTCAACTAGTCGTTACTAGGTGTCGTCCCTCACGAGTCAAATGCAAAAGCTTCATGAAAGGTTTTCAATACTTTTGCATTTCACTCTTGAGGGACGACACCTAGTAACGACTTAGTTGAACTGCAGCTCTTTGTAGAATTATTTTGATATTGGACACTATAATATTCACTGCCCACTGCTAATCTCGTCCCATAATGCTTTGCAGAGCCTTTGGTTGGGATTGTATTTTTGCCAATAACTGTGCTTGAGGTGGTCCTAGGAGGAATCGTTCAATAAGATGTGCTTTTTGTTTTCAAGACATCTGCTTGGTTGTTGGTTCTCTCCCTAAGTTAGTGAGGATACCAAAATCATCACCTCTCTCACTGCTTGTTAACTTTTTGTTTTCACTTTAGTGAAATGACTATATGCATTTTTAGCATATAAAGACAGAGATATTTATTTTATCTTAACTTGCACTGTACAAGTTTGCTTTTGGTAATTATTGTACAGTGCAGTCAAGCACACAGCTACGCACTACGCAATTTGCATAGCTACGTGTAGTTGAAGCTGTACTTCACGTAGCTACGTGAAGTGCTACTACGCAAACTACGCCCGGGCTTAGTCAGGAGGCGAGCACAGTGTCTGGCCACTGGGTGCAATCTCGAGTACCATCCCTGCTGGGGAGGTATTGAGGCATTCTCATGGGGCACCTCACCCTCATAAGTGTAGGTCTCCCTGACTGACCGTATGCAAGTGTTGCAAGTAACCCCAGCAGAGGGATCTTCAGACATCAAGCTCCACCTGCTCCGAAGACATTTTTTGGGCTGTTTGAGCAATCCCAATTTGTCTGGGTGAAGCTGTGATACACTACTGTTGTACCGAAGAGTTGATCAAGTCTTTCTTGGGCATATCTGTAGGCAAAAACATCTTTCATCCTGAATTTGGTTCTGTTCACTCCTTTGACTTCTTAGGCCTGCATTAAGAGTCAAGCACAGTGCTTCTGTGAGTGGTCTCAATTGTAATCCCAGCCTATTCAGGTAGGTCGATCTACTTACTACACCCACTCCACCGCGGCATAGGAGCCCAGCTTATATGCAGTTTGAAGGGGTAGTACCGCTAGGTCAGCAAGAAGCAGCACAGGAGAGACACCACCCACAGGCCACATCACCATTCCCCCTTCTAAGACACAGGACAAAAACAGAAGCACGCATCAATCCCCTCGCCTGACCGCTTGGATCACTCTGAGGAGCCTCTCTTGGTACCGTACGTCTATTTCCTCTGGATTCAGTCATCCGTTTACACTGCTGTGGCTGCCCCACCCTTGAGTGTCAGAAACTACATAAGAGACAGATTGTCTTCATCTGCCGCCCCCGAGACTAGCCAAGAGCAACTGATCAAGAGTACCAAACCGCTCCCCATACCCTTTCCTATCCAGTTACAGGATTTGCCTCCTTAGTTGCTTGGAGTGTGAGATTGAAGGCTAAAGAAATCCACAAACCTTCTTCTTGTCCTGGTGTAGTTCCCATCTACACCCATTGTTCCTCCCACCATCCCCACTGCAGCTCCTTGCAGCTCACAAGGCCATGGGACCAGCACTGGGCATCAGTACTCCCTATCTGGCCAATTGGGTGTGGACAATTCCTCTGTGGTTCAATATCTCAATTCTTCTCCTTGTAAGAGGGCTTATCTGAGGGAACCAGATATCATTAGGACACTAATTTGCAGATTAATACCAATAATTATGAGGACCTGCATCAGACCAGATGTTATCATGCCATTGTGTCTGAGGCTTTTGAAACTCTTTGTCCAGGAAATGAGTTTTTATGCCTTAGCATTCGCCCCCTACAAAGTCAGCCCTGACTATAGAGCTGGTGGAGCTCAAGCAGGTCCAGGAGTTGTGAAGAGCGCCTTTTTAAGAGCCTTCCATCTCAAAGTTATTGGACAGTAAATACTGGGAATAGGGGCAGTCCTGTGTCTGGTAATCATCAACTCAGCCTGCGTGATGGTGGCGGCTTCACAGAAGGCCTCCTGCGTCGAAAAGGAGGCCATATGTCTTGAGATATACAACAAGAAAATGTACCTGTAGAGCTCCTGTGCTCTAACAAGTTTCACCATCGATCTCCATTGCCACTCTGTCCTGCCTCCGACTATGACAACACAACGCGGCTCAGAGGCGCCTCTCCGGTGTGCTTATGTCTGTTCCTCTTTTTCTGCGCTCAGAGACGTGGATGGGAAGCTCCACTTGTACAGTCTTCAGTTTTCACTGAATTTTTGTTCCCAATTCTTCAAGATTTTGGCAACGTTAAAGCACATCATCCCCAAAGATGACAGGTTTCAAACCATGCCATGTGTGCCAGAAGCAGTTGCCGGTGATGTACCCACAAGACCATCTGCTTATGTTGCCTTGAACCAATCATAACTTCTCTGTCTGTAACAAGTGTTCTTTTGTGCCCCCCAAGGCCATCAGGAACAGAGATCCCAAGCTCTGCGTGACGAAACACAAGTAGCAAGGTCAGTCTCAGTCAGTCACCCTCGTTGGTTAGGTCTAAGGTCAAGTTGAAGACAAGCTGAAGAAGAATGACAAGAAGAGCTGTTGAAGCTCCTTGACGTTCAGGCGCTCCAGATCCAGGGGAGATCATGTAGTTGGCGGTCATGACACCTATCTCTGACCCATTACTGACTTTGGAGCTGATGCTTGCCAAGTTCCTCAGGCAATCTTCGACTCCTCAGCAGGTTACAGCCTTTACGGAGGCCATGCTCTGTCTATTTAAGTTCCTTCCAGCTACCTCGGTTGTTCCGTCTGGCCTCATGGACGCACTAGTGTCTGCGGTTGGACTACCGCCCGCAGGCCCTCTCTAGAAAGTGATTTGTCCTTGGTCATTCAGCCTCCTCCACCGGGCCGAGCCTCCACTTCTGTACAGGACCCGTCTTGGGGCCCAACCCAGCTTAGGACCCATCACAAAATCTTACTTTATATCCAGAGGCAACTTTGACCTTAGCCTGCCTGATGTTGAGGTACATGATTACCAAGACAAAAGCTGGGGATGAATGAGGGCTTTTCTCCAGTTCCCCTGCCATAACATTACTGCAGGAGGATGGAAGGACATTTGTAGCTCGAATTCAAATGCTCTGTAAAATCGCCAACATATTCTACATGAATAGGATGACGATGATAAGGAGACAGATAATTTGCCCCACCTCATTATACAAATGCTGGCCTATATCTGGATTTGCAAAATGCCTGTGGGTTGGATACCTCCTAGAGTCCTCCCTGGCTTCGTCTTTACCAATACCGAAGGAGAATGTGCCTCCTTGGTGGTTGCTGGTACAGAGGATGTTGGAAGTCTTGGAATTGCCGCCTTTTACTAAAAAGACTAAGGCTAACCTCCTCATGGAATTTTTGCAACCTGTGCTGTCAACCCCTGAACCCATTTTGATTGTCAACAATATCAGGACTGACTCAGTCCTGGCTAGGTGTCCCAAGCAATTATCAACCCCCGTTATGAGTCATGTCATTGCCTGGACTCAAAAACTAGCAAATTCAAACTATTTCGAACCCCAGAAAACCTTACAGTGCATGCCTCCACAAGCAAAGTGAATCAAAACTCTTTTCCTACTTTTCCACTGGACTGAGAATCAAAAAGAATTGATGCTTTGGTCAAGAAAGTCTTTTCTTTCAATTCAATTCAAAATACTTTATTTCGACTACTAGCCATAAAATTACAGAAGACAATTTAATCTATGTAAGACATTAAAATCGTGCTATTGCACACCATAAATACATAAAACCAACATAAAACAACATCATGCAATCTATATTATCAAAACATTTTGTAAACTCGATGTATAAAATCACAAGGATATGCAAAAGCATTCTTGGTCCATATATACATAAAGTGCCATAACGAAACTGCAGATATAATTTTCTGGCTCCTGCTGGTTTGATCTCATCAAGGAACTCTTCCTTCTTGAACTCAAATTTCGCCGCTAGGAAAGCATCAGACAGGGGGCCAAAGGTGGCTTGGAACTGCATTAAGTTCAATTTGTACTAAGTATAATGAGATTTAATGGTATTCCTGCTTATGGACCCAGCTGTCAATGGGTCTTCCCACAGGGACCTTATATCCAACTTTCCCAGTATATCTCTAATGTGCCTGAACCATGGGATTTTGACAGAGCCAGGAAGCCTCAGAATCTCCTCTAGCCCCTTGTGGTATGTGATGAGCTCAGGGGTTACCTAGAGTTTCCTCCAATAGAGAATTGGCCTCAATCCTGTCCCTTCTGATATTGGCCTAATGCCCATGTCTAACCTAAGAGGGAGTAATGGGGTGCTGGCAGGAAGGCCTGTCGGCTGGCGCAGAAATCTATTCTTGACTAAAGTGAGGGCCATTGCTTCTTTGTGCCCCCAGAGCTCCAGCTCCCGTCGCCTGTTGGTTGTCAATTTGCGGTGCCGCTGATATTGTGTGAAATTTTGACCTGCTCTGCACCTTTATCAGCCCTCCAGTGTGCTGTTTATGTTTTAATCTACACCTGTTGATGTGGTGTTGCCAGTCTAATTGCTCGTTAAGAATTAATTCTAAATACTCAAAGGTGTGCATCCACTCCAATATGGAGCCCTTGAGCTTGGGTCTGGTTGTGGAGCAGGGGTTAAGGACCATATATTTTGTCTTCAAGATGTTAATTTCCAAACCCCTCCTGGATCAAAACTGTCTAAAGTCTTCTGTAACCCCATGGGCAATTTGGGTATTAGTAGGGTGTCATCTGCAAACATTAGTGCGGGGACCATATATCCAGCAAGTTTTGGAAAATCGCCCACACACCCATTCAGGTGATCAATCAAATTGTTAACATAGATTGTGAAGAAGGTGGGGGCTAGAAAGCAGCCCTGGCTTTACCCCTCTTGTGACAGAGAATCGGTCTTTTAGCTCACCTTGTTGGCCACACCTGACCGGGGCATAGTTATAATCCTTGAGTCTTACAATATTAGCTAAAAAGTATTTGGGGACACACATATCCGACATTAGCTAGAGCTTGGATCTCGGGATCAGGTCAAAGGTTGACCGGAGGTCTACAAATACTATATACAGCCTGCCTCCTCCCAAGACCACAGTCTTGCAGAAAAGCATTCGTAGGTGAAAGACCTGGTCCAGTGTACATGTACTGTCCCTGAAGCCGGCCTGTAGGGGAGTGAGCACTTTCTTAGTAGCTAGCCGTTCTTGGAGCCCTCCCAGCAAGAGTCTACTAAATATCTTCTGTAAGCAGTCAATAAGGCTAATGGGTCGGTAGTTAGCCGGGAGCGATGGACAGCCTTTTTTGTGCAAGGGAACAATTTCTGCCCCCACCCAGGTGGATGTAATGGACGCCCCATTCAATATGCCATTAAAGACAACTGTGAGATATGGGCGTCAAACTCACTACTGTAAAGATCTCCCGGAATTTTGTCAGGGCCTGGTGCCTTATTTGGAACGATCTTCGAGATTACAGATCTAACTTTTTGCAGCGTAATACTGGGTGGCTCTTCTCTTATGTACGCGTGTATCATGCCCACTGGTGTGCCACAACTAGAAATTGCCACAGTGAACCTGGCCTCTTCAGTAACAGAGTAAAGACTAGAAAATGAGTGACCCAATCAGCCGCCAGGACATTAGTTTGCACAGTGCGATATCAATCAGCTGAGTCTGTAGAGACCAAGTTCCAGAAAGACTGCTAGTCCCCTTTATGCACTGCTTCTAGAAGACCTTCCCACTTCTCTACTTCCCTCTCCCTTTTAGCGTGGCGAATAATATTTTCATAATCAGCCCTTTTGATTTGGATCTCTTGCCTATCTTGCTGCTTGATAGCATGCATCATGGAAGCCCTGGCCCTCCTACAGGATGAGTTATACCATGTTGGGGGATGAGATTTCCCCACAGACTTTTTGGCTTCCACAAAGAAAAGACTATATAGCTCTCCAAACATTTGGGTACGACCTACACTGATTTTCTCGAGTTTATCTGTAGTGTCTGCCTGCCCAACCAGAGATAAAAGGCCATCCAAATGTTTTGATACTATTCTGTAGACTGACCCTAGTCGTTCCTCAGACAGGGCCATCTGGCACCATTTCACTCTGCGCATGTTGTTGGTTGGCCTCAATCTATTGTCAAAAGGATCAGAAGGGCCACAATCTGCAAGAGCAATGACATAGAGAGAGCATTGTGATCACTATCCTGTCTCTGACAGATCTCCATGTCGATTAAGTAAGGCCAGACCCATACATCAACTAAAACATAATCAGTACGACTAGTGCTAGTGGGGTGGTTAAAGGTATGTTTACCATCTCTAACGGATGCGGTTCTGCCATTGCAGGCTCGGAGGCTCTGATTTAATGTCATAGCAAGGATTTGTAGGGATAGAGGTAACCATTTTTTGATTGGTGGAATTGCTAGCTGGGGAATGGACCAGACATTGTCTTCCTCCTGTGCCATCGTCCCTAGGCTTCCCTCTAGGGGTTCAAATTAACAGTTGAAGTCTCCTCCCACCAATTACCAAACTCCAGCCGGGGCTGATGTTAAATGTGTGCTTAACATCTTTAGAGTCGTAGAGACTTTATTCAATGCCCCTGATCTTTGATACATATTATAAATGTGCTTACTAAATTGTTGAAAAATCAGGGAAATTCCTAGAATGTCCGGGGAGGGGATTATAAGTTCCTCCATCTTGCAGGAAAGGGACGTACGCACCCAGATGGTGAGCCCCCTCCCCGCCCCGATGGTCTCCCCTTGCCTTTAAATAGAGCAGCCTTGCTAAAGTTTACAAACCCCATCCGAAATACCTTTGTGCACCAGGTCTCTTGAAATAAACAAAGATCATGTGAATCAATTAACTGGGCCCAATCAGGGAAGTCTAGCTTGGATGCAAGCCCTGCAATGTTCCATGAAAGTAATTTCAAAGGGATGGCTGAGCTTTGCATGGAATGTACATCTGCAGGATCAGACCCTGCCCTGCCTCCCTCATCCCTACCAGGAGTACGTTCTGTGGGTGAGCTGGGGAGGGAAACTAGCTTGTTATAAAAATTGGACCGCGGTTGGGCTGTCAGCCTGCTAATATTGGAAGAGGAATACATATATAATATATATTCTCTTTTTAGTTCGACTTTCCTCAGTCAGGTCACCCCGATTGGGCATCTTGGATCGTCTACCCATGATGTAGGCGGGATGCCTAGTTCCAGATACTGGAATATTGATCAAGCCTGATCTAAAAGGGCCCCTCTTGTCATTTTCGTCTCCCCGACTTCCGTCATGTGCTATTTCAGTCGAGGCAGGTCTATGGGAACCTGCCATGAGAGTTTGTCAATCAACATCAGCAAAACGGTTAGATGTTGTGAAACCAAACATAACTTGCACACTAGCGGGAACGTTTGTATGCACTGAGGCATTCGCCAACTGACCATGCTGAAACTGTTGGAGAGCTGTGGCCCTGAGGGAGTTGTGGGGTTTGTAAAAGTAACCCAGTGGCATCAAGTCGTTATCCGAATCACCCCACCAGTCTGCTGAAATGACCCATCAAAAGATGTTAGACTAAATGTTGGCAACCTGAAATTGATGACCACGTGGTCTCCTGGTCTATCTACCTTGCCAGGGCCTAACCAGCCAACTCTACGCGTTAATAAGATATTGCTTGCTTGGGAAAAAGGAAAGTTTCTGTTTCTCACCAACCACTCCAAAACTTTGTTAGTCAACTCACCCGAAGTCTCCCTCTGCCCCATACGCAACATTGGGACTCCTACCAGTATTCCAACAGAGGGGCAGGGGACTGGAGGTAGCTCTATCTCTCTATGGCTTTGAAATAGGGCCTGTGGATTTATCAAAGCAAAACTGAGTTCAAGTCTTTATGTTCTACTGTTGCTGCATATGGTGACTTCACGTCTGGCCATGTTCCCGCGTACACTAGAAGACAAAAAGGGAGGTGCGGGCTGGACAGGCTGGCCATGGGTGCATGGCTGTGCAAGTGTAGAGTTATTTGCTACCAGTCCGTCTAACATAGTAGGGGCTGGGGGTATTGGAGGAATTATGAGGGGGGATTAGTCGGGCTTTATTGTGTCCCTCAAGACAGTGCTTAAGGTCTGGGAGCATTCTGCTGGCTTGTCGTGAGGTCCCTAAGCCCTTGTTCAACCATCTGTAGAATGGGAGAAAGAGCACTTGCAAGTGCATTTTTAATTTCAAAAATACAATCCTTATAGTTGAGTGCCCGAGGCAGGTGTTGGGTCTGTCCCCTTGTTTTTGCCAATTTCCTAGAAGTTTTGGGAGTAGCCCTTGAGTCTTTGGGGTCTGAAATTGAGCATTTTTCCAAACTTGTTGAAGGATTTGATTGGTGGCTCTCCACCTGCCGCCTAGTTCTTTTAGCGGTCACAGATGGATGGAGGCTTGTTCCCGGTGATGTTGCAATGATGCAGTGATTTTATGATGTTTACAGGGGGAAGCTTCTCTTTCAATGTGGTCCTATGGTGCAGAGGTATTTTCTATAGCTTGCTCATTGCAATTTGAAGGGGACTTGTGGGGGAGAGGTGGAACTCACAGCTGATAGTAATGCTTGCGAGTGCTGGTGGCTAGAACTCAATTAACTCAATGATAGTCTCCTCTGTTAGTTCTATTTCCGTTAAGATGACTCCTATAGCTCTCTGTAACATCCTGTTGATTGATGTGGTCTTGGGAGAGAGGGGAATTGGGTGGGGGGTGCTTCCAATGGCTTTCTTTTTCCCCACTGGGTGTGTTGTTCGGGATACAGTCAAATCAGGTTGTATAGGTTTTTAAGTACCACAACTTTTTTGAAGGACCTGGGGAAGAACTTTAACGTGCAAAAGACCACATGTGCTCCAAACTACTGCAGCCCAGGTACAGCCCTTGGCGCTAGTAACAAAACACAGGTGAAGATGGTTGCAGGGCCCTTGCAGTCCCTTCAGGAGAAAAGGAAAGAGGGGGGGCATTGTATGTCTCTAGGACCAGGCACAGATGAAGGTGCTTAATGGGGCCACCTCCAGGGGCCCGATGCTGGCTATGGACTGCAGTCTCCCACAAGAAGGCAGATGGTGCATGTCAGGCAAAGATTTTACAAGCGGGCAGGTGCTGGCAGAGCAAGCAGGAACAAACAGGATACATGTGGAGGTAGAACACTTTAGCAAGGAGCATGCAGACAGTAGTTGTCACTTACCTCCTCCCCTGCCTCCACCCACACAAAGCTTCAGAAGTTGAAGAGTGTGGCACACAATGCAGGCTACAAACAAAACACTTGGTTTTCACAGCCACGGGCCATAGGCTGTGGTAACAGCAGTGGTGGTGGTGGTGGTGGTGGTCGATTGGGAGACTGCAGGCGGGCCCTTATTCTGATGACTCAAGGTTTTGGAGTTTTTTTAGGTCCTTGGTTTGGTTTGGTCTTGTCTAGTTCGATTGGTTTCGGAAAGTTTTTTTGTTTTTTTTAGCGGGGGTAGTTTTTGCAGGATCAGTACTCAGCCCTATGTAAATAGCCCCCACTAACTGCGAAGGGCAGGCAACAACAGTGGGGGAGGGGAGGACAGAGTCATGGGCATATGCAAGGATAAAAGCAGAGGTGCGTACGTATGTATGGAAAGCCCCGCCAACCACCCCAATGAGGTCCTCCTTATGGTGCAGCCGCTCCTGTGCCAAAGAGAGTAAGGCTTGCATAGGCAGCCCCTCCCCTGCTCCCGCTGCCATACCACCGAGCCTACCTGTCTCCATGAGTACGCCTTGGGCAGTGCCAAGCGGAGCACAGCAGCAATGCAAACTAGTGCCTAGTGTTGGTACATCGGAGGCGGCCTGGAAAATCAGCAGGGTGGTGCGATAGACAATTACCTTTTGGACAATTCCAATCTGGAATCTCTGAACCTGCCAGCTGCCTTTGGCCCCAGCTCTCCACTCTTTGCGCGACGTCCAGCGTATGGGCGGGTACGGCGTCGCTGTCGGGGGAGGAGTCACTCACTAAGTCTTTTCTTTTGTCAATTTTGCATTAGGTAGTTTGTCTATGGGGTCGTTACACTCACGCCCTTTGTGGCATGGCATGTGTCGCTGGCCTTGACAGATGACACATGCAGCGATTTCCCTGAGACAGTAAATGATGGTCCGCATGTTGCAAAGTATGTGTTATATTCTGGGCTGGGTGTTAGTATTCTGTTGCCCATGCTATGGGTACCACACTTATCCTTGAACAACATGCCTGGATGCATTCCACTGGATTGTCGGACCTTCAGGCATCTCAAATGTACGTGATATTTGATGGCTTTAGGCACTTTGGCAAGAAAGCTGATCGGGCCTTGGAGAAGGCCAGTGAGCTGCCTGCTCACTAGGATTACTGTCACATGCTTGCCAATTCCATCAACAATACAGGAAGTTCAGTGGATATTCCAGGGGTCTCATCGCATCACTTCTCACATTTTGGCTTCCAAGCACTTTGTACTCTTGGGGAATTTTAATGTTCTTTTTTTTTTTTAATTGCCATTACATGTCATAGTTAAACAAAACACAATTCATATGAGCATAAGATTATCCAAAAAAGTACCAAATTCATAAAATGCGTAAGGACAATAGTCAACATAATAATGGAATAGATAGTAAAGAACAGATATATGCACATTTCATTCGCCATTCATGTGATCTACCATCGGCCCCCAAATCTTTAAGCCCAATTTGCGTCTCCGTGGCCCTTTATAAGAATATAAACTATACTTGAGATTAAAAATGGCATAAAATCTTGCTCTCCACATCTCGAAAGAAGGGGGTTCCGTCTGTAACCAGGAAGAGGCTATGCAGAGTCGGGTAACCGCGGTAACCATAAATATCAAATACCTGAATTGCTGTGTGGCCCGTCTAATCGCCGACCCCTCCCAAAAGCCCAGTAGCATCATTGTGGGTGTAATAGTGATTTCTAAGCCAGTCACCTCCGTTAAGAAAACCTACATTCCTCCCAGCAATTGACTTAATTTAACGCATGTAAAGAACATATGGCGAATGTCTGCCTGATCTGCCCCACAGCGAAAACATTTGCCGTCATACATCTTCTCCCATTTAAACATTTTAGCCAGAGTATAATACAAATTAAAAATGGTTTTAAAGTCCTGTGCTTTCAAATTAGAAGAGATCAAAATCTTCTCCGCCATCTCAATGGATTCCTCCAGAATTTCCCCTTCGTGACACAATATATTATTCCATTTACGATTTGGAGCCTCCAAGTCGTCTTGTTGGGTTTCCACAAAACAGTTATAGAGACTACCAATCCTATCTCTCCGTCTGATTGCCTCGACAAGAGAATTTTTAATTACTACAACCTGATTCCGTTTTCTCTGCAAAACATCTCGGATCTGTAAAAACTTTAAAACTCAGTTTTAGGGAGAAGGTATTCTCCAGCCAATGCAAAAAATGGGAGATTACAATCTTTATCATAAAAATCCCCTACCATCGTTATCCGTTTTTGTCTCCATCTAGCCGTCGTAATATATAAAAAGATAGAGGGCAATAGCGTATATGCAGTAGCAGGTGTAATAATAACAAACCCCATCTATCCTAAAACATCTACGCACCTGTTTCCAAACTTTAAAGACCGCTGGCAGAACCTTAAAGCGGGTCTTTTTATAATAGCTTGGTTCAACCTTCTTAAATAGACACCTCTAGGCCTCCGAACCAAGTAGCATATGATAGCTAAATGGAGCCTCTGCCACATCACTAAATCCTTCGCCAGTAAGTAATATCCGCAAATTATGCAAGAGGCAGGCATAATAGTAAAATGCAAAATTTGGGACTCCCCAGCCTCCCCACTTTTGGGGTCGAGTCATAAATTTCATTGTTCTACGAGGTTTCCTCTGGCCCCAAATGAACCTGCCACATATCGACTGCAAGTTCTGGAGCTGGGTGCGACTAAGTTCTAATGGTACTGGCCTAAAATAATAAAGCACTTTAGGTAGTAAGCTCATTTTTAGCACATTACACCTTCCGACCAGCGAAAGATGAAGACATTCAATCCTATCAAGCTATTTTTTAATTCCCGCCAACATAGAACTCCAGTTCACCGCTACAGATTCATTTAGGCATGTTCTGATTTTAATACCGAGATAAGTTACTTCGTCAGTGACCCTAGGTTCGCCCAAACAAGCTTGATTTGTGTAGATAATCTGAGTTTTAGTTGTATTTAATTTATATCTGGATATTTGCCCGAATAAAAGAGCCAGTCGCTCAATTTCCGGAATTCCCCCCTCCCCCCCCACCTTTCTGGCTCGCCGCGTCTCATGAAATTCGATCTCTGGATTCAGTCGTGTTTCGCTATATATGCCATGTTGGGGTCTCTTGTGTAAAGGCACAGCCCAAATCACCATGTTCTTATCTAGTATGGAACGGGGAAGAAGATCCCACCTCTGTGTTAATTGAGGGGCGTGTATTCTATATATGTTATGCTGAAGAGGGTTAATCTGTCTTAAGTGCCTCTGACATCATATCCCATTCCATGGAGATCGGAGTCTTCCTCAATACCCGGTATTCCTCCCTCCTAATTACTGCACTTTCCGCTCTACCTCAGCGTACTGCCTCCTCATGCCAAGTGTGATATTGGACGTATTTAATGATCACACTGTCCTCCAACATGGTCAAGAATGGATTCATGTATAGAGCGAATAATAAAGGAGAACATGGGCACCCCTTCCTTGTCCCCCTGGAAATAGTAACCGGCTCTAATTCTAAGCCCATCATACAAATTCTGGCTGTAGGGATCTGTACATGGCCCTTATGGATTTAATAAAACCTGTCCCTCCTCACATTTTGGCTTCCAAGCACTTTGTACTCTTGGGGAATTTTTATTTTCATGGTAAAAACACTCAAGATGCTGAGGTAGCACAGCTTTTCGCCGATATGGAGATGTTAGGCTTAGCTCAGATCATGGTGAGTCCCACCCACTCGGCAGGTCATACCCGAGATCTGATCTTTACCGATTCTCCTGAGTGTAGATGTGAGACCCCTCTACCACTTCTGTGGACAGATCATTACCTGAAATTTTTCATATCCCTAAGGCAAATGAACCTGTGCCACCCAAGAAAGAGACCAGGCCGAGAAAATGGAAATCTGTCTCACTGGCCTCTCTTGCTATGGCATTTACTCCCCCTGTGTTCTCAAGGGACTTAAACATGGACGATGCTTTAGGCAGCTTCCAAGACGCTCTCACTTGGGGCTTTTACCTAGTCGCACCCCTCAAAAAGTCTTCAGTTACCCCAGAAGAAACATTACACCATGGTTATCGACTGATCTAAAACTAGAAAAATCTAAGTGTAAAAAGCTAGAAAGACAATGGCATATGACTAAAATCCCTTTCAGATAACGAAGCATTAAAACTCCTGCTTAAAGAGCCATCATCGTAACATTAAAACTGCCCAGAGATATTTTATGACAATAAAAATTGAACAAGCAGGAAATTCCGCAAAAGCTCTCTTTAAAACATTTAAGGACTTTATTAAACCACATGCCTTTGCTATCTCAGCTTCTCAAGAATTATGTGGCACATTAGTCAATTTCGTTAAGGAAAAAATAAATAAAATCTATGCAAACTGTCCTCCCACATGGAGCCAGTCTGAAAACACTCCTGACGTCAATCTGCCCTCTCCTAAGGCCAATTTTGATCTAGATGGCTTCTTACCATGCACTTTAGAGCAGACCCTGGGACTGTTCGAATCAGCTAAATCAGGTTCCCCACTGGACCTGTGCCAACCTAGCATTATGGTGAGCATCTCTAGTTTAATCACTCCTTCCATCATGCCCCTTTTTTAACCTCTCCATGGACCGTGCTTCAGCCCCCACTGCTTGGAAAACTTCTGTAGTCTCCCCCATCTTAAAGAAGCTGAATGCTGACCAAGGCATTCCTTTTAACTACCGGCCTATTTCATTAGTCCCTCTCCTTGGTAAATCTTTGGAGAACATCATAAATAAGCAACTCTCTGCCTTTCTGGAAAAACACAGGCTCCTTGACCCCTCACAGTCTGGCTTTAAAGCATCCTACAGCGCTGGTCGCTGTCATGGACACTATTAGACTGTCGCTGGATGCGGGTACCCCAGCGATCCTAGTAGTTCTAGATCTGACAGCGACCTTCAATACAATCTTACATGGGATTCTCACTCACAGGCTGCATGATATTGGGGTTTATGGCACAGCGCTTAAATGGTGTATCGACTTTCTAAAAGATCATAGCCAATCCATCTCTTTGAACCCCTTTAAATCTCGCACCATACCTGTTGACAAAGAGGTACCACAGGGATCCACACTTATCCCTACATTGTTTAACGTCTTTGTTGCCCCTCTGGCACAGATCTTCAAGGCCTGTGGTTTCAAGGCAATCTCTGATTGGTCATCTCTTTTGGTCAGGACCTAGTAGGGGTTATATCCTGCTTCTCTGACTGTATGAGGAAGATTGCTTCCTGGATGTCTAGTAACTGTCTACAATTGAATGGAGAAAAAACTGAGATACTCCTATTTGGCAAAGCTCAGGATTTATGGAAGCTGGATTGGTGGCCTTCTGAATTGGGGCCTGCCCTGCCCCGCCCCCATAGCAAGTAGCTAAGAACCTGGGCATAAAGTTGGATCTCACTCTCTCTATGAAAGAGCATGTATCTACTATTTGTGGAAGCTGCTTCGCCACCACGCGATTACTGAAAAAAGTTTTTCCTTGGCTCCCTCCAACTTCCAGGAAAACTCTTGTGCAAACCTTAATCACAAGGTTGTTTAGACTATGGCAGTGCTTTATTGGTGGCTGCAAACAGGACTTTGTTGTCCAAACTACAAGTAGTACAGAATACGGAAGCCAGGCTGGTTTGCTATTTTCATCCAGATACTCTTCTGCCCTAATTCTGAACTCCTTGCACTGGTTACCCATCAGGAAACAGCTCATCTTTAAGATATACTGACTTTCACATAAGTCATTAAACGGGAATGCTCCATCTTACCTGCAACACTGGCTCAGACAGCATAACCCGAACAGACTGTTAAGATCTAAAGACAAAGCCTTTTTTGCAAATCCTGCAAATTCGCACTGCCAGATATGGCGGGAGATTGTTTACCTTTCTCGCTCTCTTACACTGGAATACACTACCGCAGCATATTCGACTATGCTCGTAATTTGGAAAGTTCCAATAACTTTTAAAAACATGGCTATTCTAGTTGATTGGTCTAACTCAGTTAATGTTGCTTGTCTATATCAGCCTTGTGCCAAGATATTCCTACGTGGATGATTCGTTTTACGCTATATAAAAAAATAAAAACAATAAAACAAAATGTCACCTATGACAACTCTCTCAGCCTATACAGAAACCCATGCAGAGTTTTCACAATAGCAGAAGTAGCAGAGTTTACAATGGATGAGGTCAACAACAGCCGCAACACTCCTGTCCTCCTCCTCTTCACCTGGTATCCTTGGCAAACCTCTTTAGTTCACCCTCCAGTCTAACACATTCCTCAATTTACTCTTACATGCAGGCAGATCACACCTTGATTCTGTCAAACAAATTGATGTTGCTTGCAAAGGAGAAACCCAACTTGTACTGGAGTTTAGGACATTTCAGCTATGATCCTTATGTTTCAGGAAAGTGTGTGTGTCTTCGATGTGATACTTCTGAGGCTGACTGGCAACCTGTATCCTGCTGGTGCCTCAAATCCAGTGCATATGCGGAGGCTCTGTTGAATCTGCTGCTGCAGTGGGCCCGGTTCTAGGGGTGCCTTTCAAATCGAATTTGCTTCTCTGATGAGGCTGCTCACGACTTATGGTGGTTGATGACAAACACCAGTATGATGTGTGGCAAACTCTTCTCCCTGCCCCTCCAGAGCTCATAGTAGTGATGGAGGTGTCATCTCTTGGTTAGGGAGATCACCTGGATGAGGTGGAGAACAGAGATTTGTGCTCTTTGATGGAGTAGCACCATACTCATCCTGTTTGCCCTAAAGATCTTTCTTCTGGTTGAATAAGATAAGTCTTCGTTACAGGTTATAAGCTAATATATATGCCTATGCATACGCCCCACCAGTATCAGCATCCTACTGCACAGCCCACTCTCTACAACTGTCACTTTAACAGCCCAGGCACTCCCCAACATCCTATTACATCATCCACACACTGGCTGAGCAACAGGTAACCATGAAACTAGGGAAAGAATGCATTACATCTAAAGCATGATATAAAAGAAGGCTCGGGTCAGTAAAGTATAGAAACCATGAAGGCTTATTAAATAATTAAAGTGCAATACAGAAGGCAAAGAGTTAGTCAAAATGCATGGTAAATCAATATGAAGAATTAGCATAAGGCTCAATGAAATGCACCCAAGTCTCTGAGTAAAATAGTCTAAGTTCTACGCAAGAGGCCGACTCAGGAGTCCATTCACTAAAGACCGGGCAAACCAGACTTGGCTCACCTCCTGAATGTACCCCTTTTATAACAAAATACACAGTGAAAATCACATTGTCAGCATTAGGTGATTGAGTCGTTTCACATATTCACAAATAATGGCAGTCTCATATTATGAATAGGCCTACAGTAGCACAGGCAAGAAAAGTCTTGAATGTAGCAAAATGCTTCCTCTGGAATTCTACGAGAACATTTCAATACAGAATATTATATGGTTCAAATTTTGCTGCGTGCGATGAGAGGAGAAATGAAAACACAAAAAGGCTGCATTAGGACTCAAAGATGGTGTTTAGGTCTAGTTTGGGCTTAGTTTAGTAAAGCATAGGAAAATGTGTTTTTGCAAAATGCTTTATTTCATTTCAGTGCAAAAATGTTTATAATGTTAGGCACACTATTTTAATAAATCAGAATCCTTTCTCTCAAATGTATCCTTTCTCCTGAAAGTGGTGTCTCCTTTCCATGTGGGGCTGTTTATCTTACTTCCTGCATGGTGTCGCCTTGTGGGGAGTCCCCATGTTGCCTATGTTCTATTTATAGAGTAGAGACTACACCAGTTTAATCCACAGTAAGCCCTTACTTTCTACATTGGTAGGACTAAGGAGTACCAGGTGGGTGATCTCCTGTTTGTTCGGTTCACTGGAGCGATTAAAGGATGGATTGTTCTCTGTTTCAAACTGTGTCATGCCCTGGCCAAAAGAATGCTCCTGAGGGCCTTTGGGCTCATTGCACCAGAGCAAAGCCTGCAACTACTGTTTTACCTTGGTGTTATGCGTTTGACATCTGTCAGGCAACCACGTGGGCATCTATATTGATTTACAAGCCGCGCAGAGGTGATTTCGCCCACTGGTTCCTGCACAACTTCCTTACTTAAAGTTCACTACCAGGACTCGCTTCTTTGGAGAGAGAATTGTTTTGGTATTGATTCACAAGGCGAGGAAAATATGCAGTTTGGCATGTCCATCAGAAGAAAAAATAGCTTGCCTTTGGTAATGCTATTTTTGATGGATACACTGTCTAAATTCAGATTCCTCATTCCCTGCACGTCTCCCTGTTTTGTGGAGTGAACTTCTGGTGTTAATAACTTCCCAAGTTTAGTGTTGTACACTAACCGCGAAAGATCAATTGTGTTACTTAGGCACTGCAATCTTGGCACATGAGTGTTCAAGGTAAGTCAGGGATTTAAAATTATATAACATATGTACTTAGCCAAGAGATGGCATTCTTAAGAAATCCATCTGTTATGTTAAAACACCTATTTGATCCTTTTGCTGCCAGTCAATGAATTGACATACGATTCCAGATTTCTTATTATATATAATAACTTCTTTGATAATACCCTCTCCGATTTTGCCACGTTCATGTTATATTTGCGTTTGGATTCTAGTAGAGCTCTAATTTTGCTATCTTTACAGCGATCTACTTAGAGGGGTGGAAGTTGGTGCTATTTCAGGTTTGAAATTTACTGAGAATCTGTGCAGTCCCCCAAACTACCATGTCTAAGGGTATTCACCAACTCCTCTCCAATCTCTTCCTGCACTATAAAAGGTTAGAAATGTACTGTGGACAAGGACAGAACTGAAACATTTTCCGGCATGGGGGAAAAAGTGAGTGTTGGGAGAAAAAGTGGGTGTAGAGAAAGAGAACTTGAAATCGCTCTGTATATTTTACCATGAGTAAGTATAGGTATGTATATTCACTCATCTAAAAATAGTATTCAGAAAACTTATTTGGGAATACAGTTTCTAGCCCTAGGTCTGTAAACTCTAGTGAATTCCTAGCAGTCGTAGATGTGTAATAATGCAAGAACATATAGCTGAGAGTGCTGTTTTGTGACTTTCTTTAAGACACATTTTTACACTGGAGCTACTGTCAGTAATGCATGCTGAGTTCACAGCATTTCCTTGAACACTTGTCCTAATTGAAAAGGTGTTTGCATTAGTGAATCCTGTATGGGGGCCTGGTCTTGCCTAACACCGATGGAGTGAGCAACTCAATCAGGAGCTCCTCGCGGCCGGGCCCGATCTGGCACCATCCTGACCCCATACATGCCTGTGAGGGCCCCAGTCTTCGACTTAACACTGCTGGGGAGGAAATATACCACCGCACAACACCTTCCGCAGCACACGACCCCGAACCGGTCCCGAAAGATGGCGATGATCGCGAACCACTACAGGGGTCGGTGACGAGATGGCAACTTACCCCAGAGCCGACTTGTGCCGCCTGGGGAGGACCGAGGAGGAACTGCGGCAGTCGACCAGAGAGATTGTCTTGACCTATCCTGGCCTCGTGAACAGCGGGGACTGCGGCGGTGGGTCTCTGCGGCCGGGGAGTACAGCCCCGCGGACCGGAGGCGATTGTGGGTTGAGGCGATGTCGGCTGACGACCTGCGGCCACCCGGCTTCCGAGAGGCAGACGACGGCCTGCTGCTGTGAATCCTGAGGCCTAAAGCGCAAGCTCGAAGACAGTGCATGATGTAGTGACGGAGCCACCCGGCCCGCACTATACTTTGTTACTACAGCATGCACCCGGAGGGCGGGCACGCCCAAAGGTATAAATAAAAGGGCGCATGACCGCTCGGGGTCTTGGCCCATACTATACAAGCGAGTGTGTGTCCCAGTCATTAGTGTCCTGTACATCAGGCCCACCTTTTGTCCAGGTGTATCGGTCCAGTCACTTGCCGATCACCACATTGGCGACGAGGCGGGTCCCACCCACACCTCTGCCGACCGGATCTGGACCTGCCATCCAGCCCGCAGCTGCGAGGTGCGGCGCTGATCGCACGCCCACGTGGCCGTGTCCCAGGCCCTGCGGCGCCACGAAGAACATCGAGACCGCGGGTGCCTACCCTGCGTCCCCAGCGGGGTGTGGAACTCCGGAGGTGGAGTCGCGCACTGAGACTACGGGTGCCCACCCCGCGAGCCCGGCGGACGAAGGAGCTGTGAGAGCGGCGCCTCCAAAGGTCAGTGAGGCGCGAGGCATCTGCGTGCGGCCTGTGCCCCAGCGTGTGGCCTGCTCCAGCGCACACCTCCCAGGAGGAAGGTAGAGACGCGAGGATGCGCGGGGGAAGGCCGTGCCCCTCCCTTCGCCCTGAAGCACTCGCTCGACTGTGCCTGCACCGTCCCGGCACTGCAGACGCTTAACCCTCGCCACCCTGCAGACCCTTAACCCTCGCCACCCTGCAGACCTGACAGGTCGAACCCCAGCGCGAGCAAAGACATCCATTCTGAGTGTGGCAACAAGCATTGGCACATGCAAGAGCAATAGGCAGGACCTTGCAACTGCAAACAAGCCTTGGCTAAAACAAGAACTCTACACACAGCGGGTAGTGGAGGGTGCATCCATACCTGGTCGCCTGGGGAGGAGTCAGACGAACATATTCCTACGCAGCTGCCCCAGCACAGCAGGCACCGAGGTGTCACCCTGACGATTTGGCCAACACAGTCACAGGCCTACTGACGCGCCTGCTCAGCCACATGCTCCGGGAGTAATGAGTGTTCAGAACCCGGATGGGGTGGGTGCCCCAGCGCCGATACAACATGCCCCGCAGCCGGTTCAGCAGCAAGCACCCCGGCCGCCAGGCCACGCTACAGCAGCTCCCCTGCCACCGTTCAGTGAGTTGGCTGATCCTGCCACGGCCGCATCAAGATGGAAGTTGTGGATTGGCCATTTAGATCATTATTTCGTAGGGATGAGGGAAACAGATGGAAGAGTGAAAAGATCCCTACTCGTGCTATGGGGGAGGCGAACTATACGACCTGTTCGAGACTCTACCGAACACTGGGGCTGACGACAACTATGATGCAGCAGTGGCGGCTCTAAACAGGCATTTTGACCCTCAGATCAACCCCGATTTCGAGAGGTTCAAACTCCGCTAGGCGAGGCAAAGAGAGACAGAGTCGATAGATGTCTTTTATGCACGGTTGCGGAAACTGGCAAGCTCCTGTACTGTCCCTGACCAGAGGGAAGAAATTAGAGCGCAGATCATCCAAGGCTGCAAATCGGTGATGCTGCACCGCCTAATACTCAGGCTACCCGGAATCACACTGGACGAGATCCTGGTGCTCGCAAGAACCCACGAGCTGTCGAACGCTTGGGCAGATGAGATGGAAGCAGCGCTCCACCGTCATCCAAACACCACAGGTCCACCGCGGCTGCCGGCAATAAAAGAGGATAGAGTAGACGTCAGTCAGAGGCGCCCATCAGCGCCTCGTGGGACCAGGAGGCCGTCACGCAGTGGCACGTGTGGTAACTGCGGCCTCGGGCACCCACCAGCAGGGCAGTGCTTTGCAAGGGGTAAGACCTGTTCCCGGTGTGGAAAACTAAACCACTTCCCGAAAGTGTGTCGCAGCGGAAGAACCAGGACCAACACTCCGGGACACCGAGGGATGTCGGCGGCAGTTAGGCAGCTGTCGCTAGAAGACCCGCAAGAGCAGACAGACTCCGCCCTGCAAGGGTTCGGGTTAGGTGCAGATGACTGATGTCTTCGTAGTATCGTTCGTGAGCCGGGAAGGCCCACGTCGCCGACCCCCGCCAATGTGCTCAATCGTGGTAGCTGGGTCCACCGTCCAGTCGCTCATAGACACCGGAGCCTCGGTAAATGTCATGGACAGCGACCAGTACGAACGATTATCTCCGCGGCCGCCGCTGTCACCCTCGAGGGCTAAAATCTACACGTATGGGGGTACTGAGCCGCTTCCCCTGCGGGGGGTCGTCGAGGTGGCCAGCAAGGGACACCGCATCCAAACGCGGTTCCACGTCACCGAAGGGAAAAGAGGGACACTCCTTAGCTGTCACACGGCAGAGGACCTGGAGTTGGTTTTCTTTGCCAACCAAGTGCATGATCTACACGCACATGATATCCTCAAGGACTTCCCCATGCTGTTCAAGGGTCTAGGATGCCTCAAGGGGAAGCTATTCAAGCTGCATATCGACCCTACAACCAAACCGACTGCGCTCCGGCACTGGAGAGTGCCATTTCATCTCCGCCCTCAGGTGGAGGAAGAGTTGCGAAAGCTCGAACAGCTGGGGGTGATTGAGAAAGTCTCTGGCCCCACCCCGTGGGTATCGCCCTTGGTTGTCGCTCCCAAGCCTAAGCAGCCCGGTGCAATTCGGCTGTGTGTTGACATGCGGCTCCCTAATATGGCAGTGAAGCGAGAACGACATCTCACGCCTACCATGGATGACATAGTGGCAGACCTCAACGGAGCTAAGTGGTTCACGAAATTGAACCTCAACGCCGGCTACCATCAACTGGAACTACACCCGGAGAGCAGAAACATCACGACGTTCTCCACGCACGTGGGGCTGCAAAGGTACAAGAGGCTGAGTTTTGGGGTGTCGTCCGCCGCTGAAGTGATGTTTCAAAACGCCATCCGAGAGACACTCTCAGGGCTACAGGGGGTCATCAACCTGAGTGACGACATCCTGGTGTTCTCAAACTCTGGAAGACCATCACGTCCATTTGAGGAACACGCTCCAGCGGCTAGCAGACAATGGACTGACCCTCCATCGAGCCAAGTGCTCCTTCTATCAGGAGTCAGTAGAATTCTTCGGCTATATCTTCTCACGGAATGGCCTTCAAGTCGACTCCAAGAAGGCTACAGCCATCCGCTCCGCTCCGAGGCTGACGTCCCCCACCGAGGTCCGCAGTTTCCTGGGGATTGCCACGTACTGCGGGCGTTTCATCCCCAACTTGGCGTCGCTCTCTGAACCCCTCAGGAGACTGACGAAGGCCGGCACACCGTGGGAGTGGACTGGAAAAGAAGATGCAGCGTTCCACGCCATCAAAGAAGCCCTCATGGATAAGACAGTCATGGCCTACTTTCAGCCCAACAGATGCACCGAAGTGGTATTGGACGCCAGTCCGGTGGGGCTAGGAGCCGTTCTCCAAGAGAAGAAAGAATGTCGCGCCAACACTTATGGAGGGTTCGGAGCGAGTTGAGTGAAGGATCGCACAGAGTGGTTCTGCGAAGGTCCACAATAGTGATTCCTCGAAGCTTGCAGAAGGGAGTCGTCGACCTTGCGCACGCAGGGCACCAGCGGATCGCCAAAACGAAGGCTCGTCTCCGAAACAAGGTATGGTTTCCTGGCATGGACACCCTGGTAGAAGACACCATTCGCACCTACTATTCCTGCAACATCACCAGCAGCAACCCGACTCCTCACCCCGTCATCACGGAGGACCCGTGCCATGACCTGTGGACTCAAGTCAGCATCGAATTTGGATCATTTCCGGATGGGCGGAGCACACTTGTCCTCATTGACTCACACTCCAAGTTCCCAGTCGTGGAGATAATGGGATCCACCGCTTTTCCCCAGGTCAAGACCACCCTGGACAGAATCTTCACGATGATGGGGCTTTCGATGGAGGTTCGATCAGACAATGGGCCCCCCTTCCAGGGCAGAGACTTTCAAGAGTACCTGACATCTCATGGCATCAAGCACCGCAAGATCACGCCGCAGTGGCCACAGGCCAACGGCGAGGTAGAACGCTTTATGCGGACTTTGAACCGGGCCCTGAGAATCGGAGTGGAGAGAGGTGAGGATGCAGAGCAGTGCCTGCATCAGTTCCTGAGCGCATATCGTCAAACGCCTCATTGTACGACATGGTGTGCTCCATCGCACCTGCTATTCCGGAGGGCTCCCCGGTATTCCGTTCCCGCCGACCCGTCATGGCGTCCGAAAGAGCTAGATTCAACGGCTGCGCAGGCCCGGAGGGCCATCTCTAACACAAAGGCGAGCCAGGCGCGGAGAGCAAAGGTGATGGACGTCCGAGTGGAAGACCGCGTCATAAGGAAGGATCGACATCCCGGGTGGAAATATCGCACTCCATATGAGCCGGAGGTGTAGGAAGTCACGGAGGTGCGGGGAACCATGGTTTCTGCTCGATGTGGACATCGCACCGTTGCAAGGAACGTTTCCTGGTTCAAGAAAGTGGAGAGCGAGAGCATCAATGGAGATGAGGGAGAAGCAGAAGAAGAAGTGGCACCCCAGTGAGGAATGCCGACGATACCCTAAGTAATCCGGAGGGGAGTGTACCCGCAGCTGGGGAGCAGCCAGCAATCGTCACGAGCCCCTCATCGAATGCAGAAGACACGGCTGGGACAGGGAATACCAACAACTCCCGGAGCCAGAAGTATGGTCTCCGGCCGAACCCTACTCCCAGCCAGACTCTGAGACTTTGTGTGTTGTGTGCCCGAATAAGTCTATGCGGACACTGTGCAGCATTACATCTAAAGGAAAGGAGGGATGTAGTGACGGAGCCACCCGGCCCGCACTATACTTTGTTACTACAGCATGCACCCGGAGGGCGGGCACGCCCGAAGGTATAAATAAAAGGGCGCATGACCGCTCGGGGTCTTGGCCCATACTATACAAGCGAGTGTGTGTCCCAGTCATTAGTGTCCTGTACCTGAGGCCCACCTTTTGTCCAGGTGTATCGGTCCAGCCACTTGCCGATCACCACACATAGTGCCAGAGGAAGACGAGAACCGAGAAGCTGTGGTGGAAGTGGGCGGAGGGACCTGACTGTATCAACGGCCGCAATTAGAGAGCCCTCGGCCGGCTGCACAGCAGGGAGCGAAGGCCCCACCTAGAGGAGAGGCCCAAGAAGAAGTGACCGCCTAGAGGATGAGAGAAGGCTTTACTGAGCAGGGAGTGCTTGTCTCACGCCACCCTTGCATGCCACTTCTGGCCCTAACACCCCTGCAGAGGAGAGTACTGAGCATGAGGGCTCCCCTGCTGCGGCGCCGAGGGAGGAGACCTCCCCCCCCCCCACACAGAGATACAGTTGATCTTCCCAATCCTGAAAATAGGCCTGAAGGACTAGGCCTATCTATCCTATATGGGTCTAATGAGGGCCAGCCCACCTCGCAGCCTTGCAAAGGAGAAGGCTTAGAACTCTGTGCTGCCTTCTATCTATGAAGTTGAGAACCTAGAACGAAGCAGCAGCTGGATTGAGGCGACATCACTGACTGCTACATGGCCGAGGGACACACCCTATGCTCCAGAAACTGCCATTGCCAGCTAAAGCTGATTAGCTAGTTTGCGACTCCTCGCGTGTATCTGACGAAGAGCCAGCGGGCCGGATTGACTGGGGAAGTGAGCGGCCTTGCACATATCGCATGGAGAACCTTGACCCTGGGACACCTGAGACTCCGGAATGCCCATAAGCGAGCTGTCAGTACCAATTGCATAGTCACCAGCGCACCATACAAGACAGAACCCTGGGTGCCTCTGGCAGGTAGAGAGAACGGAGCATAGTCCGGGCGGCATCAACATACACCCACCTGAAACTAAACCCCCTGAGACGATGGGCAAGCCTTCCAAGCGCAAAGAACTGGATCAGACCAAGACGAGGGCGCCTACAACTATAGAGATGACTGCGCCAACACAACGAGGACGGACAATGCACCTACACTTCAGGATATACTCCAAGCCCTTACAGCCTCCAGAGAGGTCTTGGAGCTCATAAATGACGCCATTGGCGCTGATCTCAATTTGCTTAAAGACGATCACAGGAAACTGGCGGAGAAGGTAGCTAGTAATGAACGCACCCTGGCTGACCTCCCTCCAGCTATGGCCACGATGCAGAAACGTTTACAAACCATGGAATCCAAAGTGCGGACGCTGGAGAATAGAGCAAACGATGCAGAAAATCACTCCCGCCACAATAACATCGGGTTATAGGCATGCCGGAGAAAATTGAAGGCGCAAACACAGTACAATATATGGAACAGTGGCCCCTGATGGC
This sequence comes from Calotriton arnoldi, assembly GCA_963921515.1. NCBI lineage: Eukaryota > Metazoa > Chordata > Amphibia > Caudata > Salamandridae > Calotriton > Calotriton arnoldi. The sequence continues at coordinate 5,505,894 of CAWUFW010000005.1, read as the reverse complement.
CTTTCTGCGTTCTTTGCCCTTGAAAGAGCGCAACGCGTCCCGACCAGGCCTCCCCCCCGGGCGCTTCCCCACAACCAATAATAGCACGGCTCCTGCACTACAAAGACCGGGACTCCATACTGGCTCAAGCACGAAAGAAAAGGGAGCTGAAGGTCAACAACGTGACTGTGTGCATCGTTCCAGACTTCTCCAAGGAGGTCCAATGGCAGAGGGCATCTTACCATGAGATCAAAAAGAAACTGCGACAGATGGACCTCCAATATTCCATGCTCTCTCCGGCAAAACAGAGTAGTAACCCCGAACGGAGCGCGGTTCTTTCAGACCCCCAGGAAGTATGGGATTGGCTAGAAGCTCACGATGAGTCCAAATCTGGTGCAGAGGATGGAGAGTGGAAATGACCGCGCAGGAACCCCCGACGCACGCGGCCCGACAAAATCTGACTGCGCCTTCCCAGGCTGAAGCTAGGCTAGGACGCCAGAGAGTGATGAAGGTTGTAGCCCAACTAAGTGGAAGTCAGACGGACCAGGAGACGTTGGAGCTGGGGTCCCTCCTCCCGGACTCCGAATCAGACCTGGAGTCCAATGTCTCTGGAACTTCAAGCTTGGAGATGCCCAGGGTCACACCGGGCACTGCGGACGACATCATATAAGGCATTCAATACTCCACCAGCACGCAGGGCTGGACTGCAACCCTAGTTGCTAATATCCTACTAGCCCACAGACCCTGAGAAGTGTCCGGGGCACTTACACTGAGAAGTGCTTCAAGCCAAAAGATAGACATGCCGGATGAGGGACTAGCCACCTGGAGATGACACGAGGCACCCCTCCACGCTACAGAGCGTTGTGGAAGTTCTTTCACGAACGTTGATGAACATTAACATGGTTTTGGCGGGTAGCATGTTGCTGCTGGTCCTGGGAGGGGAAGTTGGGGTTGTTGGCTGTTGCCTTTGGGGTTGGGGCTTAGCGAGTCGCACAAACAACCTACACGATCTGGTTGGGGGCACACTAAGAGGAATGAGCGAGATTGCATGCTGGGAACAGAGGGAATTCCCCCTCCATACCAAGAATGCACATGGCTGATAACCTGGGTTATAAGTGCTTGACGTGGAATGTCAGGGGTATGCATACCATGGTGAAAAGGTCCAAGGTGTTTTCTTACCGACATAGAAGGGGGGCACATATTGCGCTCCTGCAGGAGACGCACCTCACTGACAAAGAAGGCCAGGCACTGAAAAGGCGATAGAGGGGTCAGGCGTACTTTACCACATACTCAGCGTATGCCAGAGTAACACTAATATGGATACGAGCAGGGGTCCCATTCCAACTTATAGAAGTCATAACTGATACTGAGGGAAGATATGTGGCAGTAAAGGGCCGATTACAGGGTAAGGAGGTAGTTATAAGTGTATACGGTCCTAACACAGATCAGGGTGCCTTTTTCACGCACTTGTCACAACACCTAGCTCCCTGGCTAACCATAACTACACTAATCGGGGGCGATTTCAACTGTGTCTCCGATACCCTACCAGATCGCTCACACCTTCCCTACGAGATCGCTCACACCTTCCCTACGAGACACCCAAACGACCCGCATAGCCAAACTGTTCTCGTACTGGCAACGACAATGGGGCCTAATAGACTCCTGGAGACACCAGAACCCACTGGGCAGAGACTACTCCTTTTTTCCAAGCCTCCATGAAGTGCATGTTCACCTGGATTTATTCTTTTCCACCCCTAACGTACATAGCATGTTTTAGGGGATTGAATACCTATCCCGTACTGTTTCAGATCACAATCCGGTACTACTTCGGCGGGTACATCCCAAACCCTCAATACCCACATGGAAACTTAAGCCTGAATCGTTAGAGGACCAGGTCTTCCGCAAAACGATTAGAACCAAAATCAGCTAATATTTTGCTCACAATGCTTGCACGGCGTCCAACCCACAAATAGAATGGGATGCCTTCAAGACTGTGGCGCAAGGGTATTGTCTTGCTGAATCGAAGAGGATCCAACAGAATTTACTGAAAGATGTAGAAACTGCAGAGGGCCGCCTGAGAGATATAGAAACTAAATGGCCCGGAAACCCCGAGCTCCAACCGAACTCTTAACAGCTACAGAGAGGTGGCAACCCAAGTAGAGATGCTTAGGTGTTTTGCTTATAGGAGCTATATCGACAAGACACATGCTGAGCGGGACAAATCTAACTCATTACTTGCATGGCTGGCCAACCCAGACAAAAGAGGCTCACCCATCCTAGAACTAGAAGACGAGGAGGGTTCCAGAGTGTATGCACCAGACAAGATCAACGATGTACTTGCAGGTTACTATTCACCCTTCTATGCTAGCTCATTTGCATGTGAACTGCAGGTAGCACGAACATATCTAACCGACCTCCAGATCCCGCGGATCACAGAGGAAGAAGCAGATGCCCTGGGAGGGAACATAACTGCCAATGAGATAGTAGCCACTATTAAACATGTGGCGCGTAATAAAACCCCAGGCACAGATGGGTTCCCTGTAGAGTTTTACTCCACATATTCTAGAGTTAGTGCCTCATCTCCTGATGCTCTACGAGACAGCTTTCAAAAAAGGCTTCCTCCCTGACACCACGAGAGAGGCTATCATAGTCCCCATTTTAAAGCGAAATAAAGCCGCCCATGACAAACCGTCATACCGCCCGCTATCGATGTTAAACATTGACTATAAAATCCTAAGCCAAATACTTGCTACCCACCTCCTACCCTGCATGACTACACTAGTGCACAAAGACCAGGCCGGGTTCATCCCATCTCGCAGTACAGCAGGGTATATCAGATGCCTATTAGCTGTCCTGGAAGCGAATGGGAGGGGCCGAGAAACAGCAGCGGTCTTCGCGGTCGACATAGAAAAAACTTTCGACAGGCTTGAATGGTCCTACTTGTACGAAGTAATGGCTCGTATGGGGCTGTAGGAGGGATTTATCAATTGGACTCATCTCCTATACACCAGACCCACAGCCAGGGTGCGCATGGGTAGAACCATATTGCATAGCTGGCCAGTGGAACGTGGCATCAGGCAAGGATGCCCACTTTCCCCTCTACTCTTTGCTCTTGCTATGGAGCCCCTCGCAATTGCAGCTAGAACAGGGCACTCATATAGAGGACTGTATGTCGGCAATATCTGCCATCATATTGCGCTCTATGCTGATGATCTGTTGCTATTCCTGGAAGGGAGAGAAGGGGACTTGATGGGAGTTCGTGCCCTACTAGAAAGGTTTGGTTCCATGTCGGGGCTCAAGGGGAGCTGGGAAAAGTCTTGACTCTTCCCAGGGATGCAGACGGGTCGTTCCCCGGAGGACCTTGCAAGGCTGCAATGGGAGCCTACCTGCTTACCGTATCTGGGAGTCCACATTCATCATACCTGGCCGGATCTCTATGAGGGCAACATAGGGAGAGCACTATGAGGACTGAGGGCACCTATAGACTTCTGGCATACCCTGCCGCTCTCGGTAGCTGGCAGAATTGCACTCCTCAAAATGGTGGCACTCCCCGCCTGTTATATTATTTTAATGCACTCCCACCATGGATCCCTGTGCCTTTTTTAGGGACCTGAATTCCCAGATTCAGACTTTTATCTTGGGTTCGGGGCGACGCAGGATTGCCCGTGCGACAATGCAGCGGCCGGCGGACTAGCGGCCCCGGACTTTGAGTTCTACTACATAGCTGCAATGGCTGGTGTGAGTAGTATAGCTCTGGGGCAACAGCAAACAGAGGCCCTGGATCCGATTAAGCCCTCGCTGAGCGACCTACTGCAAGTGTTTCTCAGGGTGAATAGGCCTACGAGAAATTACCCCCAAGAGCTTAAGGTACAGGCCAAATGCTGGCATCAAGGGTTACAGAGAATAGGAGTGAAGATCCTGTACTCACCAGACATTCTGTTAGGTATACTAAAGGCACTCCCGCAAGGGGGTAACTGACGGCACTTAGAGACCTGAATAGAAGCTGGGGCAACTAAGATGGGCAACCTTTACAGAGACAATGAGCTGTTACCGTTTGAAGAGTTCCGAACAGTTTGATCTGCCCCGGGGACCTTTTCTACTGCATAGAGCCCTCACAACAACAATCCGAAAGTACTGGCGGACTGGATCCGCAGAGCCCCCGCCGCAGCAGAGCTGTTACTATATTGCCCTGTCGTCGGGCAATGTTAAGGCTGTGTCCTGCCTATACAGAGCACTCCACACAGATAGACTGCGCCCGCTGGAGGCACTCCGCCTCCAATGGGAAGAGGACTTGAATACACCGATCCTGACGAAGGACTGGGACAATATACTAGCTGGAATACCTAGAGTATCCAGAAACGCACGATTCAAGTCGATAAATTACTATTTCCTTCATAAAGCCTACTTAACTCCCGAGCGCATAAGCAGATATTTTCAAGTAGAAGAGGCAGCCTGCCCGCGATGCGGTGAAGTACGTGCACATATCGTACACATGTTGTGGGCCTGCCCCCAGTTGCAGGGATACTGGGAGGGAGTGACACAAACAGTGGGTGAGGTCGTTGATGGAGAGAAGCCCTGCTTGCCAGCCCGCTGCCTATTAGAGTGGTTTTCCCACACTGCAAAATCCAAAGTCACTAGTAAATTTCAAAACCTGGCATTTGTGCTAGCGAAGCAACTAGGAACTGGAAAGCAGCAGGGGCCATAGATTGACCACCTGGAAATAAGAACTCCTGAAATGGGCGGGATGTGAGGGGCGAATACTGATTAGAGAGGCTAAAAGAGGGTTGCGAAATATGGAGGTGGCCAGAGACTGGGAGACCCTCATGCATGACCTGGAGCACCCACAATCAGAGACCCCAGGGGAGGAGGGAGGAGACCCGTAGGATGCATCCCCTGACACAGACATGTTACCAGAAACAAACCTATTGATATAGATCCCATGTGTGATGGACCCCACAGACTAATACACTACTCTTGCATCGCGATACCCTATAAATACACTCTGGTGGATTGTTACATATAATGTTCCCGTACTCCAAATACGAACTACTATATCAATGACTCGCAGGGAGGGGAGAGGGAAAAGCACTTTTATAGATCCAATGTTGGCCGATTTTCTAGTTCGCTCCGACATGTACTAAACAATTGATGCTTTGAATAAGCCTGTAACAAATGTCATGATCTAAACTGCTATAACACTGTTGAAAAAGGGATCAATAAAATCTGTTTAAAAAAAAAAATTGTGAATCCTGTATTCAAGTATGAACAACTTCTACAAATGGAGCCAATCTTGTCTTAATGACAGATAATCCTTTCTCACGGCCATAGGCTGTAGTATAAACTGGAGCCAACGAGTTTGTGATGCAGGAGGGTTGTCTTAGTTGTCCAGTGGGCAAAATAAACATGAAAACTTGTTTTTCGCGACCCCAAACAATATGCCTAGGTCGTTGGGCTATAGGAATTCCAGAGCCCTGGAATTCGCATGTTACTTCTCTTACCTTACATCATGACCACAAGTTTGTTTCTCAAACTAAATGTTAAGAATAGTATTTGATGGCTGTTCACAACCCCAAGGCAAGAGAGATCAAGACTTCGACCATATTCCAGACTTTGTCTCATAACATATTTTCCAGGAGAGACTTAACTTAGTCTTGCTTTGTAGACAGCTCTGATAACTGGACAGACATAAATGAAGTGTAGATACGAATGTGTGTTGAGTCTATTCAAATACTGGCCCTCATAAAGATATACTTTGATGCTTTAAGATATGGCGCGTAGGGATTCTAAAAATGCACTGTATATGATAAACAGTCAGTCCATTAATAAATATCCTTTATTCTGTTTCGTTGAAACCAAAAAAAGGAGCATACATAAAACAACAGTTACATTTGCAAAACAAATTGTGAAACATATAGCCACGTAAAATCAAAAATATGTCATAGACTATTACATTGATAATCTCCCTTTTACCTTTGTAGAATTTGCCATAAACAGCTTAACACAAGAACAAGTTAAAGGACTGCTGAATAATTTGTATAAGAGCAGAGCTGGTCTGCATTGATAAAAATGCATGACATTTGAGAATCTGAGATAAAATCCAATCCTAGGTGTTTTATAAAATTTGCAGAAAAACATAAAATGCACAATGGTCTTATAAAAAAATAAAAATAACAAGGACATGGCATCCTATGTTGTATGGCAGGCCATCCTTTAGGAAAAGATAGCAGATGACGGGCTAAAACCAATCTCAAACGAATTAACAGAAGACGTTCTCTAGTGTTAGTTGCCAGGGAACGATATTGATCCATATAAACAGTTGTAGTAAGTATGGAATTACCCCTGACCACTAGTTAACCAAGCTCAAGCAATTCACATAGATTGCAAATTTCATAAAAAGACCTCTTAACCCCCATTTTCGTATTTGATTCTGGATTATTAAAAAGGTCTGCTCTGCCAGACTTCGCATGATTCAGCCAAGTCGACCGTATGTAGAATTTAGAGTTTAGGCAGTCACTGATAATTTGTTTCTTAAGATTGGCTAGAGGGTGTGTCTATATGGATAACAAAAATGTTCATAATATTAATATTTACTTATTCCGAGGTCATTACGTTTTTTTTACTGTCAATATTCCAAACAACAATAAATATGTCCACCTGTTTCTGGCATTCTTAAGTGCCCGAAACACATGATCACAGGTTAGTTGAAAGATATGCCCGAGTCAAAACATTTCCCTCAACCCAAAACTGGTAAGTTGGTCAAAACCTGCGCATAACGATGAAACTCAAGGGATATGATGAGTCTTGTTTACATTTTACTTGTAAAAGTGTAACACTAATGGGTTTTGGGGTTATGCCCCCAGAGATAAGGCCACAATTACTGCTTTAGCTCAGGATGTTCGATTTTTGACATCTGAAGCACAGCTCCTTTTTGTGCAATCTATTACAATTGTAACTTGATCATGCTGATGCATCTCCTGACTCCTCTGCCTCTGCTTTGGACAGGTGGGCTTTCAGTTGGCAATTTTAGTATTTCTAGAAAAGAAAAATCAGGCTCCCAAAGAACAGCCCAAGCTATGTCTCTGGAAACTCTCTGGTTGAGTCTGTTTTGGTGATGGCCTTTTCCCTAAAGGGCCCAGCGACATCCTACATCATGGACAAGGAAGCAAAATGTCATGGGAGGTATGTGAAAATTGTACAATCCTGTCTATTTCACCTCTAGACAAGCCAATATTACCATGACCAGGTATAGGATATACTTGTGGTATAATTTCAACCAGTACACACCCTTGCTCAGAGACTCTGTTCAGGTTTAACAAATATGTATGTCTCCTGGGCAAAGAGGCAGCTGAGCAGAAACTGTTCATGTCCAAGGACCTCATAGACTACTACCAGGAGCATAAACTTTGGGATGTCCATGCATTGGCTGGGCTTGCTCAAATATTTGAACCTCAAGCCAAAAGCCCAGAAAAAAAAATATTCAATTTCCCTGTGTAGGGCAAGAACTTGTTTACTTTGCAGCACGGATCTATTCAAGATTCTCATGATATACATTATTCTGGCCTCCTACTGTTGGTATAAATATAAAAGCATCTTTTAATGTGAGTTTTTTTTTTTTTTTTATAGTATTGACCATAGCCAGAGTCTCTATAACTTATTATGCCACTGATGGATAAGCACAACGCATTACTAAATATCTGACACTGGTTTTATTCTATATCTATATTATATTTTTCAGAAGCAACTTGACAGTCGAGATTTAAAACAGAATTCAGACCTTGACAACTCAATCGTTTTACTTTAGTGTTTAGGCACAGAGAAGAGAGAAAACATAACAAAGAGCATTGGTAGATGCACAGATTTTTCACGCCACGAGTGCTGCTATCACCACGCAATAGATGTGATATGGAATAACTAACTCACAAGATTATTTTGATTTCGGTTGTGGACAGAGCATCTTTAAAATTCAACACAAAATGTGATAGTTAATGTCTGTGAGTAGACTCTCACTGTGTACTTTGTGTCTTTCACAGCAACACTTTTGTTGCTGATGGATGCTTCTAACCGCAGATTCCTCACCTTGTGAATATTCCCCTGGTGTCAGACTAGATCTGGAAACTTTAAAGCTTTACTCCTGTGTGCTGGTAGCATATAAGCGCCACCCATGTGCTCGGACGTCTCTTCCTTTCTTTCTGCTCCTTCAGATGCCGATCTGGAGCTTCTCCTTAGTCTTCAAGACCAACTTTTAATCAAAATGTTACCAGCGTACAAGGGGAAATGCCAGCTTCCTAAGACAACTCGGTTCAAACCCTGTAGAGACTGTCGCAAACAGATGTCTGTGATAGACCCTCATGAAGTGTGTATTTGGTGCCTGACATCTCCAGGTCCTATGAATACTGTGCCCGGGTGAACCCATCGGCTATTTGGGACCGCAAGGCCAATCTTCATGTCGCCAAACACAAGAAGACTGTATGACGTGGCTGGTCGAAAGGAAGGTCGCGTTCCAGAGGTAGTTCCTGTGGCAGATCATCATCTCTGTCGAAACAAAAGCATAAAAAGTCAAAGTGGGAATCAGGGTGTCAACGTGCCTCTCAGTCTCACTCCTGATCTCCATTGGAGTTGATTCAAAGTCTATTCCTGGTGCACCCCGAGTCCCCAGGTCCATCTGCAATGTTGCCGCAAGTAGGGGCCTTCAGAGAGGCCATGCTCTGCATTTTAGGTACTTTACTGATTCCCTCTGTTGTGCATTTGGGCCCCAAGGATTCACAGGGGACTCCAGTCAGACGTCCGCCAGGGGACTTGCCCTCAAACCATTTGTGCCCCTTGAACGTGCATCAGGATCAGCACCGGTTTAAGCTGTTGAATTTGGTTCCTATGCCACCCCCCTGCACTGGTCCCCTGCATATGGACCTTGAAGGAGTATTTAAAGCCCTTTGTGCTATCCGACACCCAGCAGAATCTGCCTTGACCGAGGCTGCACTAGGTCTGACCAGCACTCAGCCAGCTGGTAATCTTTCTGATTCTGACACATGCATTACCACGTGGTAGGGCTCAAATTTCACACAATCTTTTTGGCACTGAAAGTGTTGAAAGGGATGATTAAATCTCACAATATTATGATGAAAATTGGTTTTAGGAACTCTAGGTGGGGTGGATACATCTTCAGATACTGGTCTTGTGTCTCCCTCTGGTCCTGATATGCAGGAAAGCGCCTCCTTTGCAGTTGTTATGCGAAGGGCTACAGATGTCTTGGACCTACAGCTCCCTGGTATGGAGGTGAAAAGTAATGTTTTGACTAAGGTAGTTCAATCAGGTCAGGCCCCTCCAGGGCCTCTATTGCCATTTAATGAAGCAGGTTCGAGTCCACCTGTTAATAGGCAGGTCACTCTTCGCCATCGTCGTGTACTTGGTGCCGCAGCCTTTCTAACACAACATCCGACACCAGTGAGTTTGGTGGTACAAGCATCCCCCAGTAAAGTCAAGCCCAACGTTGTTTCCTTCCACCCTACCTGATTGTGAGTCAGAACAGATAGTCACTTGGCAAACAAATTATTTCCTTTACAAACCTTTCTCTGAAGTCAGTGAACAGTGTCTTCTAGGCTGCTACTCCCACGCCCTTTGTGTCATGGTGGCACAAGTTTTACTGCTTGTTCCAGACTGGATTGAACTCGTCTGACTGCTTAGGTCGAGCAATGGGCACCAGTATGGTACTTTGGAGTCAGCCTGGATGAGGTTTGCGGGCTTCTCTGGGGATGTCCAATCGTCTGACGGTTCTCACCTCTTTGGCAAAAAAGCGGATAAGGCCCTGGAACAATTTAAGATTAGGGCCACAGCACATTCCTTGTGTCTTTCTCCCCCCACCAGACAATTCCAGCAATTGTGCTGTCCCCTTACCCCACGTGGCTGTGGACAGGGTTTTCAATTTTGCCAACACCAGACCCCTCCAGCAGACCAGCAGGCTTTTCAGCCTTATTGTTACTGAAGCTGTGGTTCTCAAAGACAATGCCCAGGGCAGCAGGGACACCATGCAGCTTAGTCTCTTGCTTCTCCTGCATCAGCAACCACAAAACCACTTTAGTGAGTTCTTGCTGGCACACAACCACCCTGTCGGAGGCAGGATTTGATATTTCTTCAAGGGGTGGCAAACCTTCACTTGAGACAAGTGGGTCCTCCAAATTGTACATCAGGCTTTCTTACTACCCCGACGCACCTTCCTCCACCTTCAGGGCAGCTGATGCAGAATCACCTATTTGCTTTGCAGCAAAAAGTGCAGGTCCTTGTGGCCAAAGGGTTCTGGCCTTAGAAGTAGGAACTCCTGCTACTTCCTTGGGCCAAACAAGGACGGGGCCTTTATTCTATTTTAGAACTCTGGAAGGATAAGGTCAAGGTGCTTAAGCTAGGCCAGGTCTTGTCTGCCCTAGACCCCAGAGACTAAATGGTTGGTTCCCTAGTTTTTTCTCAGTTTTTTGTTTTGCCTACGCTGAGAACACGCAATATCAGCGCTATTGTGCATTGGAGTTTTCAAGGTGGCTCCCTCTCGTGGATGCATTCTGTCTAGAGTAGAGATCAGTTCATTCCTGCCGCTGCCTCTTTTGCCTCAAGTTCTGAAGAAGCTTAGGAAAGGGTAGGTACAAGTTATCTTTGTCACACCAGATTGGGCCAGGAGAGTGTGGTACCTGAAACTCCTGGGCATGAGCATATGCCCTCTGATCAAGCTGCCACTTTGGCAGGATTTTCTCTTGCAGCAGGGCATGGTATTGCATATGGGCCTGTGCCGTTTGCATCTCCAAGCTTGGAGATTGAGTGGCTGCAGTTGACCTCCTTCAACATTCCCTCTGAGATTATTGATGTCATCTTGGTAGAGAGGCCTCTTTCCACAACATTAGAGTGGTGGGACAAGTTTGTGGATTGATGCAGTACCTGGAAAATTGACCCACTGAAAGCGAAGTTGTCTCAAGTTTTATTATTTGCGGGCACTGTTAAAGTCTACTTATTGGCTTTTTTGAGGTTTGTGGATCAGCTCTCTTTATTTAAATTGCCTGTTGTGATGAGATTTTTGAAATGTGTGCAACATTTATTTCCGCCAAAACCCTTTGAGAGGCCATGTGAAGTTAGTCCTTGCTTTTTTGATGTGCACCCCTTTTGAACTACTACACAGTTGTCCATTAGGACTTCTGACATTGAAGAATGTCTTTCTCATTGCCATATCATCGGCTAAGTGAGTTGCAGGCTCTTCCTGTCAACCCACCATATGCAATGTTCTTTCCTGATAAGTTAGTGTTGAGGACCTGAGCTTCCGTTCTGCCAAAAGTAGTCAATCCAGTTCCTGTCAGTCAGGCTATCACCCTTCTGGCATTGTTTGCTCCACCTCATCCCTCTAAGGAGGAAGAGAGTCTATTGTTTGAACCCTAAGAGGGCAGTAAGCTTTTATATTGATTGCACCAAAGAAAATTGGGTGGACTGTCAGCTCTTTGCAGGCTTTTTTATTGCAAGGAAGGGCAAGGCAGTGCAAAACTGGACCATCTCTCAATGGATTGTTCTCTGCAAATAATATCTGCTACACACTGGCTAAAATGCAGTCCTTAAAAGACTTATGGGTTATACCAACAGGGCCAAAGCTGCTACCACTGCGTTGGGACATAGAGTGCCTGTCTTGGACATTTGTCAGACAGCTACGTGGCCGTCGGTACACATGTTCACAAAGCAGTACTGCCTCAACATTCAGGTCCTTCGAGAATCGTATTTTGCCCGCTTTGTCCTGCAAGACATTTTGGTCTGAGCCATTTCACGGACCCACCACTTTGAAAGGTACTGCTATGGTATCTATTCACAAGGTGAGGAATCTGTAGTTAGAAAGATCCATCAGAAGAACAAGTTACTTCTTCAAAAGGTGGCCCTACCCTCACGATAAAGGTAAATTAAATATTGCTCTACTAAACGTTAGATCCCTACCCAAACACAAAAACCTACATTTGGGACCTGTTAAAAGACAATAAATGGGATATCTTCTTCTCAAAGGAAACCTGGTGTAATCCTCATTCAGCTCCAGACATTGCCCTGGCCATTACGGAGGGTTATTCGATGACCCACATTGATCACTCCACCGGAGTGGGCAGTGGGGTTGCTGTAGTCTATAGCTCCACTTTTAGCTGCACCTTCTTGAAGCTTGAGGACATAGACCTTTTAGAGGGATTGATCTAATCCCTCCAGGTATCCCCTAACGTTTCTCTCTCAGGTGCCTTAATTTAATGTCCTCCCAAATCCTCCTCCTCTTCCCTCGACGCACTTATTAATGCTCTCACCCCATTCTAACTTCAGTACTGCAATTTTGTAGTACTAGGTGACTTTAATGTCCACATGAATGACCCAAACTGCAGACTAGCAGAGCTGTTTCGTGAGGCTATTGATGATCTCACCCTACCCCAATTAGTAGTGGGAGCCACTCATTTTTTATTTATTTTTAAATATCTTTATTTTCATTTTTTTCTTTTCAAAAATAGGTAACAATAAACACATGAGGAATTAGGGCAAGATAATCAAATCAGAGATAACTGACATTATTGCGTATATTTACTATACATCGTGAATGTGACACGGCTCCCGTCCTGTCTGTTAAAAGATTAAACATAAACATATAAATGACGTCCTTGTTATTGGATATGTACGACATGGAAACTATACTCGTATGTCCATTAAATTGTCATTATTATAGTCTTGCCTTGCCCCTAATAGGGCCGTTTATCTGGGTGCGCATTCGGCATTCGCTATGATCGTCCGCAGCATGTTTCTTTTCTCAAAGTATAATTGGATGCAAATACGATATTAGTCAAACAGTCAAACAAAGAAAAGAAACCATTGTGAATCCGCCGCGACTGGGTCATAATGTAAAAGAAAGCAGACTATCATCTCCTCTGCGCTATCCCATGCTCGCCACCCCCTCCTTCTTTTTTTTTTCCCTCCCCCCGATTCCATATGGGACGAGCAACTAGATCTCTTCACCTCTGGCGCCCTATGTTCCTCACCGATTCTTTCATGTGCATGCCACTGTTGAATTCATTGTCAGTCCGGTGTATGATGTGTCTGGCATTCAGTATCTGAGCCTTGCTCTCCCACCACCTGTGAGGGATTGGTCTCAGCCTCTCTATCTGTATACTTTAATTCCGCTAATATTGCATCCCAGTATTGTGCAATGGGATATTTACTTAGTCCCGCTATCTCCTCCCTATGCAATGACGTGCTCTCTGCCTGGGCCCACACTGTAAGGGAGTTTTTCCAGCTGTCAAGGGCGGCGGGTTCATTGCATTTCCAACGTTTCATGATCAATCTCTTAGCCACTATAAGGCCCAGATCAGTAAATCTAGCGGTAACTTTATGCTTCTTCGGTCTGGGGGTAAAAGCCAAGTATACATGCCTCCCATGTCTGCAGAGGTGGCCTTCCGGTGTATTTTGCTAACGCTGCTGTGATTTCCTGCCAATATGTACTCAGGGAGGTACATGACCACAGCATTTGAAGGAGGTCTGCATTTGTCTGCCGACAGCGGGGGCATGCCGAAGTGGTCGTATTGAAGTACTTGTTCAGTTTATCTGGTGAGAGGTACGCCCTGTGCGTGATATATGTTTTTATAAGGCGGAATTTAGAGTTTCTTGGTATGTGTGCAGGGTTAGCTAATATCATATCCCATTCGCGATCCGTCCATGGGCTACCCCTGTCCTCTTCCCACTGTAAGCGCAGGGCTGTCATAGGTTTTGTCGTATGTGTTGGTAGTGCCTCCGCTAACCAATGTAGAATGTGCGACCCATTGCCCATCACATGCAGATATTGTTTCAAGAGATGCATCTCTGGCTCCGTGTTTATGTCTCCCCAGACCGCTGAAAGCGATCTCATGATGGAATTATGTAACAGGAATTGGCCTGCTGGTAGACCATTTTCCTCCGCTAAGGTTTCGAATGGTATCAAATGTCCTTCAGCATATAAGTCTCCCAGTGTATGCAGCTGGTCTGTATGCCAATGTGTAAGTATTCCACTGGAGGTGCCCTTCCTGCCTCTGGGAGTCCCCAAAAGTGGTAATAGCGGGGCGTGATGCACTGTGTATCTGGTAAGGTATAGTCTCCTCCTGTAACAGCGGTGAGCTAATGCAAGACAAACTTGTGGGGTGAGCGATTGGGTGGAACAGGTGGTATATCTGAGATTGGGACCATGGTGGTTGTGCGGAAGCTGTGTCATCTAGGCCAAATCCAGCGAGCCACCTTGTCACCCACTGCAGTTGAGCTGCCAGGTAAAATAGTTCTAAGTTGGGTACTGCCAAACCTCCCTTGTCAGCGAGCGCATAGAGTTTCCACAATGAAATCCTGGGAATTCCAAATAAGACCTCGGACCATCTGTTCGAGCTCGTGAAATTTTTTAGCTGGAACGTAGACCGGAAGATTGGAAAAATAGTATAATAATTTAGGTAATATTACCATCTTGGTTAGAGCAATTCTGCCCATCACGTTCAAAGGGAGTGTCTTCCAGAACTTGATCTGTGCCCGTATAGCAGCCACAGCCCTAGCCAAGTTTCCCTCCAGTATGCCCGTGGGGTCCCGGTATATGAATATGCCCAAGTACCGGAAGGTAGACGGTTGCCAGTGGAGGAGGGAGTTACTAATACGAAGATTCGTATCAGTGGTCTCTTCCAGGAAGGGGTACAGGCATGACTTTGTCCAGTTTATCCTAAGTCCCGACACCTGCTCAAAGTTCTTTAGAGTGTCTGCTATAGAGGCAGGTATGTTATGTAGATCTTTCAGGTATAATAATAGGTCGTCTGCATAAAGAGAGACAGCATGCAGGCCATCTCCCAACCAGATGCCCCAATCTGCCCCCTCACTACGGAGACGCGCTGCCAATGGCTCCATTGCAAGTGAAAAGAGGAGTGGCGACAGGGGACAACCCTGTCTGGTGCCTCTATTGATCTTTATGTTTTCTGATATTAACTGTCCTGTCCGGACTCTGACTGAGGGCCGCATGTAGAGCAATCCGACCATACCGTGGAAAGTATCCCCTAAGCCGTATCCACGCAACACCTCAAATAGATATGGCCATTCCAGGGAATCAAAGGCCTTCTCTAAATCTAGCACTAGACAACCTGAGCGAGGCCAGGCGTCTGTAGCGTATTTCTGCACCCTGAAGAGCCTGCGGATGTTAAGTGCCGTACTTCTAGTAGGGACAAACCCATTTTGGTCCGTATGCACCAAGGTCCATACCACTGGGGCCAGCCTTGCGGCTATTATAGACGCTAGGATCTTGTAATCCGTGTTGAGTAACGCCAGTGGTCTGTACGATCCTAGTGCTACCGGGTCTCTGCCAGGCTTGGGAAGAGAGATCAACAGTGCTTCATTTTGTGTGGCTGAGAGCATAGAGTCAGCCATCAAAGTATCATATATTTTCTTAAGTTGAGGCGCCAGAGATTCTGAATAAGTCTTATAAAATTCAGCCGGTAGGCTGTCCGGACCAGGTGTTTTACCGGTTGCTAAAGCGCGTATACTTGCTCTGACTTCGTCTAGGAGAAGAGGGTCATCTAATTCTAATCGTTGTTCTGGCGTGACCTGTGGCAGGTTAATGTCTGCCAGGTATCTTTGGATATCTTCAGGTGTAGCTAAGATCGAGGGTTTGTAAAGCTCAGTGTAATGAGCCGCAAATTCCCGGTGTATGTCCTTTTGTGAATATAATGTAATGCCTTGCGCGGAACGAAGTGAGGTGACTGGTGAAGTAATATCTTCTACCCGGATCAACCATGGTAGAAGTCTACCCGCCTTTTCACCTGAATGATGTGTGCGTGCAGAGTGTGCTGCATAATTAAGGCACCGGAGTCTTTCCAGCAGTCGGGCATGTGCCTCCTTACTGTCACCTAGCTGCTTGGTCAAGCCTTCGATTGCGCCTTTCTCGTGTCCCGCTAGCGTTTTCTCTAGGGTAGTAAGTTCTGTCTCCAGTTGTTTGCGCATGCCCGCTTGCGCGCCAATGCAGTGCCCTCTAATGACTGTTTTAAAAGCGTCCCATTCAATCAATGGTGACGTGGTAGTGTCTGCGTTTATCTCAAAGTATTGCTCTATATCCTCCCCTATCGACTCCCAAAATGCCACATCCATTAACGTGTCCGGCTGTAGTCGCCATCTTGGAATCGGTGGTGTGCCGATATTCCAGTCTACTTGTAATGTGTGTGGGTTATGGTCCGAATGGGTTCTTCCAAGATATTGGGGTTCCGCGATGACTGGCAGGAGATCCTCAGAAACTAATATCCGATCAAGTCGGACGTGTAACCCGTGTGCCCCCGAAAAGAATGAATATACCTTGTCAAATGGGTTCCTATGTCTCCATGCATCCACCAGATGCCACTGTGAAGCCCAACCATTTAGCGCTCTCATGGCGGCAGCCGTAGGCGCACCGGGGAGGGGGGGAAAAGAGCGATCTAGGGTCACATCTAATACACTGTTATAATCACCTCCCAGAATCATGGGAACCCCGTGCCAGGCAGATAACTTATGTGACATGATGTCCAAGAATAAGGCCTGTTCAGTGTTGGGTGCGTAGATCGATGCGATAATAATTGGTTGGCCATCTTGTCTGCCCCGTATTATAACATATCTTCCCTCCGTGTCGATCAGTATTTCCTCCGTGCGAAAAGGAGTGCCCGGTCGGACCCATTTCAGTGCTCCCCTGGCATACGCAGAATAACTCGTGGCATGTAGCTGCCCCCTCCACCTTCTCTGCAAGTTCTTGACTTCGGCCCCAGCTAGGTGTGTCTCCTGGAGAAGGGCAATCTGAATGTGGTGTCTATTAAGATATGAATAGATTAGGTATCTACAGGAGGGGCTGTGTATGCCTCTCACATTCCATGTACATAATGTAATTGGCGCCATGGTATCATTACTTGAGTGGGTAAGCGGCGTGCATAAGGCCCAGAGGTCCCTCCAGGTGACGTGGTGTAAATCACAGATATAGACTGTTGCTGGTCTACTCTATCTTTGGCTAACCAAGTGTGTCGACCCAGTGCGCGACGGATGACCTAACTGTACCAAACTAAAACATACAATGCCAAAAGGGCGAGAATGCAACTAGCAATCGTCCAAACAATTATAGAAACAAACGACATTCTGTCAGTGCCAAGGGGGGGTTATGCCGCGCAGGCGTAATATGTTTACAATACCAAGTACCTAGTTTCATAATAACCCTTATTGTCTTAGTAGCAAAGGCGTATATTGGGGCCACATGTTGCTAAGGGCAGGTCAGCTCCGCGTGAAAAGCTATACATCTGTTTGTAGGAAAACATATTACCTTAAATCCCATCCCTTCTGCCCCCGCCACCCACAACTCGAAACAAAGCATATAAATAATGTTTCAGAGCATTGTTACATGACAATTACAATCTATACTTTTTGTACTTGCGTGAACCACAGCACATCTTGATCTGCACATTCACTGAGTTCAATGTCAGCAACTATATTACACCATCAGCAGTCTGTGGAGTGACCTCCGGGAGATTTTCTGAGTCTTGCGAATTGAGGGTCTCGTCTGATAGTGCCCCCCCCCTCACTGTCTCTCTCGTGTATACTGGATTCGGATGATATCTCGCCTTGCGTCCCTCCAATTTTCGCAGCTGCTTGGAGAGCGCTACGTTGGTCCTGCTTCATCTGTTCTATGTTGGGTCCAAGGCTTTTCGACGTTAGCACTTTGGTGCGTTTCTTCTCCTACGCTTTCTGGGGTGGTCACTGGAATGTGTTTCCTTTGTGCCCGGCGATGTTGAGGTACTTCCTGCCAACTCCCACGTGTCCAACCACTCTCCCGCTGCATCAGGAGTATTAAAGAAATGCGATTTACCTTGGGCTATCACCCGTAGCCGAGCCGGGAACAACAAGGAGTATTTGAGATCTTGCTGCCAGAGCCGGCGTTTCACTGCCATGAAGGAGTATCTTTGCTTTTGCACCATCGCTGTGAAATCAGGGAAAAACATAACTGTACTGTTTCCCACTCACACTTTTTGCAACTTTCTAGTTTCCTGGAGCATTGCGTCCCTGTCCCTGTAGTTCAACACGCGGATCAGGAATGGTCTAGGGTTAACTCCCGGTGGCGGAGGCTTTGCTGGTACTTTGTGCGCTCTCTCGACAACAAAGTGGGAGGAGAGCGCTTCCGCTGGTATCAAGTCACGGAGCCAGGACTCAACGTATGCTACCGCATCCCTTCCTTCCTCCCTCTCCTTCCGGTGGACCCACTACGCGTACGTTATTGCACCTCGATCGTCCCTTGGCGTCTTCAATGCGATTTTCCAGAAAGTCAACTCGAGCCTCAAGGTCTTTGATACGCCTATCCGTCGTCGCTGTTTGTGGAAGGATCTCCGCCACCGTGGCTTCCATCGTTGACGTCCTGTCCGCAAGTTTGCGGTGATCTGCATGTAGCAGGTTCAGATCAATCGCCACCTTATCAATTTTACCTTCTAGAGAGGTGCGGGTTTGTTCCATAGTTTTATTCAGCTTCTCTACCGCTGTCAGGACTGCGTCCAGCTTGATGGCCATTTGTTCTGTTGGCCCCTCTCCGGCCATCTTATCTGACTGTGCGCGCGTCAAGTGGGGTTGGATGGAAGGGCCCCCGGTGCCTGTTCGTGGCCGACCTCTTTGTGACATATGTTCACTGCAGGCGTCTGACAATAGCCTCCTGGGTATGTTAGCTGGGGGGGGGGGCTGTTACTGGATCGTACCGATACAGGCGGGTGATATATTTTGTTCAATGGTCGTAGTTATTACGCCCCAAATCTCACCAAGTTGCGCTCACCCTGCTTCAACATCTGCATATGTGCAACATAGGGCCCCTCAATGAATACCTGTTATGGCTCCTGCACAGTTGCATTTAGGTGCAAGAAGCCCAGCAAGGCGGGAGCTTAAATGCCAGACGCCGCAGTCCAGTATATAGTTCTTTGCAATGGGCCCCAGAGGTACGTGCCTCCTCCCCGTTCTGTGCCCGTAACTGTCATGTCAAATGCAGGTAATATATATACACGATGGAAGACCCCCTCCTGCACTTGCCTGCCACTGGTACACTTCCGCCTGATTTGTTCCTTTATTGCTGAATCCCCTGCATGTGGCAGAAATCCCCAATGCTCATACAATGCCACGGGTCCGTTCCGCCCGCGTTATACAAATCTTCAATTCCGATATGCAGCCCTACATTTGGGGAGCTTACTGCTGCGCGCATATGCTCGGCGAGCCGCAGCCTTCAGTATGCAAATGCGGGCCGGGAGGGAGCCACAACAACGACGCCTTGGAGACCTCAATGTCTTGCGGCCTATTGGGCGGGGCACATCCCCGGCGTGTCCTTTGATGCACAGCCGAGCCGCCTGCACTTCCGCTCGGGCTCCTCTACCGCTTTACTGCTCCGGTCGCGGTCCGCAGGAGTCCCGGCTCCCGGAAATCACGCAGCATACTCCGGATCCAGCCACAGTCCGGTAGAGCTGGTTAGTGGTCCCAGCAACGCATTGATGCAGATGTTTTGTCGGATGGCGGGTGGTCAGTGACGGAGCTCTAAGAGAGCACGTCCGACACCATTGCCTGCGTGGCCACGCCGTAGTGGGAGCCACTCATGGCGTTGGACACACCCTGCATCTGATTTTTTCTAATGATCCCCTCCTCATGATTGGCTCCCCCCTTCCACTAGTCTTGCCATATCACTTCCTAGTGCATTTCTAGGCACTCCTCTCTACTGCCAGACTGGGCTCTACAAAGTACAAAAGTATCTCCAGACCCTGGGGGAATATTCCAGAGTCTAGCCTTTCATCCATGTTCTATAAGATAGTGGTAGAAACTTCTGAGGGAATGGAGAGCGCAATCACTTCCTTCAATAACTACCTAGTGCAAGGCTTTGATAATCTGTCCCCACCCCCCCCCAAAACATATCCCAGTAAGTTTACTGCACCTTCAGCAAAGTGGTGTGGTTTACACCGAACCTACAGGAAGAAAAACCTAAATGTAAACAACTGGAAAGAACGTGTGGACAAGTGGGCCTATAGCACTGACCTCAAACAGTTCCAGAGAAACATAAAAAAGGCGAGAATTGCATTCTTCTCTACGTAAATTGCAGCCACCGACTACGCCCCAGAACTGTCTTCAATATTGTCAAAATATTTTTGTGGCTTGAGGCTCTCAAACAAAATGTTCCCTCATACCAGTCACTGGGTGAATATCTTTCTCTATTTTTCCACACTAAAGTGGATAAAACCTATTCCAACATCAATAACCAGACAGAAAACCCCCTCCCTTGACATCACTGCATCTGCATCGTCAGATAAGGCGCTACGTGACTTGAGTCATTCCAGGCTATCTTGTTAGCTGAATCAGAGCACATAATCCATATAATCAAATCCGACTGCCACTTGATCTCTGCCACACCTTCTTGCTCGCCAAGGCAGCCTTGGTCATCAATCCCCAAATCAATGTCCTTTTCAACTTATCTTTAGAATGTGGCACTGTGCCTCTCAGTTGGAAAAAGAAACTGGTAATCCCTCTCCTAAAAAAGGCCAACGCTGACCCACGCACCCTGAGCAACTATAGGCTCATATCTCACCTTCCTCATCTCTGTAAGATGTTAGAGTCCCGGGTGAACCGTCGGATCACCAAGTATGTGGATCAGAACAAGAGTCTCCATCCCACCCAGTCGGGCTTTCAAGCTGGCTTCAGTACTGAGTTAGCGCTCTCCCGTCACATCTCAGTCGAGAGCCATTAGCTGTGGGCTCATCACTAAGCCCACCCCTCTTTAGGCAATTCTACTCACTGGAACGTGTTCCATGCTAGTCTTCTTTTTCTAGAGGATAAATTGCAATGAGCAACTAAGCTTTATTTTATGACAAAATAATTTTTTTCTCTGTCGATCATGAATGAAATTTATTGTTGTATGTATATGTTATTGCAGTGACTGTCGTTGAAAATATATTGTATGGAAATTGAGTTCATGCAAGTTTTGCACTAACCCATTGTTGCGGGGATTCTGCTCATACACAGAACTATGCACAAGAAAACAGGACCTCAGTAAATAGGGGTGTACCTCCTATCACCTTAGTACCCAAAATCCCAACCGACTAGCAATAGTGTCTCATTCGGTCTCCTACAAATATCAAGAAGCTACGAATGTTTAGACAACCCAGAACACGAGCACTCCCGACTCACCTCAGAATCGCGGGAACAAGACACTCTTTCGCTCTCACGTACTTGTCCACAATAAAAATAATCAAGAGTCACTAAATAAGTTCAAAATGTTTATTTTGACTATAGTGATTCATGAAACAGTATGCGAACCACAACTAGCAGCAAAATGCATAAGGCAAGAATCATTAGCATTGTTACAATACCATAGAATATAAAAGGAGTCGTCATTTTATAAAGACTGTGAAATAGGCAAAATAACTGGGCCTAATCACCCTCCCCAAGGCAGTAAGAGGTTATTTTATATAACAGAAGATCTCTAGGCATTATTAGCAGACCCTTACCTGAAAGCCTAAACCCAAAGGTTTACATCATAGGAACAGCAGCGCTCAGCTCCATGGAACGCCTTTCTTCGAGTGTGTTTCAAAAACATGCAACAACGTTATATCAAAGCACGATTCTTCCGCATTGCAGCTGTTGGTAACATGTTTCGTCTAGGTAATAGGGACTGACCAGAACAGAATAACAAGAGACATTGTTGACCGACCTTGCACATTATGTTCAGACAGAATTGAAGGGAAGGCTGAGAACGTGAAAAACTACTGTTATCATGTACAGGGCAGAGGCAAAGTGTCACGAAAACAAACGCTTAGCAGAGGCGTGCGCAAAAGTAGCAGCATAGGGCAAGCAAAACTCATGCTAACTTAGCAATGTCGACAATGTGTCTTAGGGCCATATAACCCCATATAACACCCTCCCCCCGGTAAGTCAGTAGGACATAGACAGAAGAACAAAAACAGAGTTCAAAAGTCAGGCATTGATAAAAATATAGGTAAAGGACTTTCTAAAAAAAAAACAAATCGGAGAAAAGAAAAGGGGAAAGTTCGAAAAAAAGCTAAGAGCACTTTGAGCTTGAAAAAAGAGTCTGTATGCCAGACAGTGGAGCAGGAACCATCCAAGTAGTCAATCCATGAAGGTTTGGGTGCAAAGGAATGCAATTCCTTCCAACAGCTCCTCATTGTCATTGGTGGAAAAAAGTGAAGATATCCAATTAAGTAAGTCGAAGGAACAATCATGTTCCTCACAAAAAGGAGCATCCACAAATAGAAAATGCAGACTTGCGTGATATTCAATGAAACTTCGTTGTAGGAAAGTCTGCGCAGCCGCACAGATATCCCATTGATCCAAGATTCCAAGTAAAGCTGCACGTGTCATCTGACCATCCACAGAACAGGCCACGTCATGCGTCTCTAAGGGACCCATCAACCGGCTGAAATCAGGGATTGGACACCACGTGTTTGATAAGCAAAGTTCCATCGCCCAGGAGAAATGACACCGTTTGCAATGAAGCACTGGTTGCACGCAAGTAAAGTAGGCAAAGCGGAATGTCAAGTTGTAACTGACGCCAAGCGTTGCTAAAGGCAAGCATCCAAAAGCCTCATACAGGCGATTACGGTACAGATGAAGCTGGTCCGGCCTGTGCAGAGCCACAAAGGGAGCAGCCATTACGAAGCACAAGAAGGAGAAGCAGGACACCAGCTGCGAATGCCAATATTAAGGGGAACCCTCCGAAGACGCTGGAAAATATAGAATGAATAAAAGTCGGAATTACCTTGAATATAGTTTGAAAGGAAGAGACCAGGCCAGATCCCACACATTTAAAAAAATGGGCAAGGCCTGTTGTATCAGATGCATTAAATATTTGGTGAATCAGTTCCCCAAAATGAAGTGGGAGGTTAGTGTTAAGAAGCGACTGTATCTTACTCGAGGTCCGAGCCACCTGCAATCTGAATGTTTCACGGGCGGAAGAGAGGGCCACCTCCTGTTGGAATAAAAGGGCTTTGAGCCTGCTCAACTTGTTGAACTCTGTTTTCAAAGTTGGAATGGAAGGCCAAAGGGAAGAATCCAAACTCCCATGCGGGGGCAGGAAAAGGACATTGCTACAGCAAGTTACGCACTGGGAAACAGTTACCAAGTATGGGACACCCACCCGCAAACCACAGCAGTCTTGATTGTTTAAAATGAGATAGCTGCCGTTAGTCAGCAATGTAAAGACGGGCGTGATGGATGGTACTGGGGTCCCTTTTAAAAAGCAAGCTAGATTGGGCGTTGACACGTTACCCTCGCCGTGCAACTTAACGTGTTTGCACACAAGAGAGTGACCCACTACTGAATCACACTGCTCCCCTGTGAGGAAAACTTCTCTATCCTCCCTCAAACACCGATAAACAAAGGGCAGGACCCATAATTCATGCAGAAAAGCAGTGCCAAGCGGTTCAAAGCGGCTAACAGGAAAGTGTTGCATACATGATTTAAACTGAAAAAGTGAAAAGGGCAAAGTGATAACGCCATGAATTAACCAAACAGCAGAGTCCGTTTCCGCTATGGAGAACGGCAAAGGCTCCAATTGTTCAATATGTAACAGCGTGTATACAGCATCTTTCATGGACATAAACTTCTGTTTATCAGTCAGGTTAAAAGGCAAAAATAAAGCGGTGGCATTTAAATAATCCCAAGGCACTTTACCCATTTTCAGTGTCTGCAATGTCCAAGCAAATTGCATGACCAACCTTAACTGATTCTGACCATGATATAACACAGAAACATCACTTTGCACAATATCTATTACAGAAGAAACAATATTGTCTAAGGTGTAAATGCGTGAAGAAAGCGTGTTAATGCTGTTGTCCACTACAGCAAGGACTTTTTCCAAGTTTGCCTGGTCAATTTGACGCAGACGGAAGGCGGCTTCCATCTGTGAAAGCTTCCAAATTTCATTATAAGAGGCATAAAGAAATCGCTTGGCCCTCGAATTACGTGGGCCTAGGAGAAAATCAGCCACATCTATATCATTCGACAGGATTGAAAGGTGCTGTTTGACAGATGCAAGGGTAGAGTGTTCTAGCCACTGCTGGCACAATTTACCTACCGAGTATGTAGTCACAGAATGATGAGGTGGATAACGAGGATCAGGCTTAGTCTGAATGAAACCCGGTGTAACATTATAGAAACGCAACTGGCATGCATTAGCATTAGTTTGCCACAACAACCATCCTAATGGATCAATTTCAGAAACATTAAAGGAGGCATTTTGAAGGAGAGCCTGCAAAGCCTCAATGGTGTAGGTATTATGTGACCGCCAATTATTATATTCAGCTAATGATGGAATTGAGGGGGTATTTAGGTTCTTGACAGTTGCAAGGCCATAACAGGATGTTTGGTAAATGGTTTCATTTAAAAACAGCAATTGAGTCGGGATCAGGCAGGCACGATGTAATGCCTCAGTGCCCTGAACCTGCCATGTCTTTGTGCCCCAGATTGATTTTAAATCTATAGTCTGTTTCCAATGTTCATAACCATGAGTGGCCAACTGTGTTCTAAACGAGTTGGCGTAAATTAGTTTAGTGTGGGATAACAGGTACTTTGATGTAGGGGAGTTTTGAAGCCGGAAAAAATACGATTCAGGATTAGTCAAATCATAATCTGAAAAATAGGCGAACTTATTTCTAAGAGTTTTAGAACTCCCTTTTAAGGGAGTGGGACAATGTTCCCATTGGGTAAAATTAAAAACAGGTCTCATGGTGTTTGTTTTGTGTAAAAAATTAGGCCCATAATGTTGATAGCAAAAGAGATCACCATAATTGGCAGAATTTAAATACAAATCTTCAGCATCAAAGGCAGCATAATATTTTAAGTCTGAAAACAATGCATGCACATCCCAATCATCTGAATGTATGTCCCGTGTCACCACATCTCCTAATGAGACGCGAAATACGTACGGAACTCTAAGGACCTCAGTCGGGCCATGGATTTCGTAAGCTACTTTGTCCCAAACGATGCCATCGGGAACTGGGAAAGCTGAAATGTTCACAAAAGACTTGTCACGTTTCATGATATGGGACGATGTGTGAGGAGCCAAAGTTCCATCGACCATTTTTACTGCAGAGCGTTCAGGGAGGTAATGGCCATTTATAAGTAAAAAGAACACTGTCACAAATCCAATTGACATGAAGAGAAATATCAAGATAAGCCCCAACCAAATGTAGGTCTATGGGGGAATGAAGTATGTCTTTTTGAACCAGGAGTAAAAGATACGCAACTTAGACTTATGCGCATCAGGCAAACTGGATGACGAGGTGGACGAGGCAGAAGAAAGGTGTGCCGGTTCTCCTTCACAGGCACTCACTGGACTTGGAAGCAAAGGTGAAAGCGTTGAATCCTCCATTCGTACACGTGGGCTAGATGGTATCTCACACACGGAATCAGTAGCCGGAAAAGGACACACAAGATCCATCGCAGAAGAAGATTGTCGCATAGGCAGAAGATCAATTACAGTGTCCATCATATGAGCAGACATTCTTGTGGCAGCAGGTGACGACAAAGATAACGGTGCTAAGGATATTGCGTTGTACGAAACTGCAGGTGTCACACTATTCAGAATCTGCCACACGGTGTAACTTGACATTGTCCACTGAGATGTATCTGTTGTCTTTGCGACCTGGCAATGGTGGTAGAATGACAGTACGAGTACCCTTCAGTCCAAGTACAGAAACCGGAGCACGATAAGAGGGACTAAATTGGGGCATATTAGCAAGGGCACTATCGCCGCTTTAGCGGCACTTTTTGCCGCTAAAGCGGCGATATTTATATCGCCCTATCAGCAAACTGTCTCTAACAGCAGTTAGCGACAGTTTGCGGGCATTAGCGCCCGTTTTTACCGCTTTGCATGTCAGCGATATTTATCGCTAATGACATGCAAAGTGGGCGTTCCCGACGAACAAACCTGGGAAACACTCGCTAACAGGCCTATCGCCTATTAGCAAGGTGGCCATGGCCCCAGTTAGCGATGTGAAAAGTCGCGCTAACCGGGGTCATCGCCATTTATTTAACACCTGCAATTAGCAGGTGTTAGCCATACCTAACATGGGGGGTGGATTATGCTGATACGACCACAGGGTCGTATCAGCAAGGTGTTCTCCCTTCTCCATGCAACATCGCTGGTTTTTCAGCGATGTTGGCCCATTTCCTCGCTATCGCTGGAATATTCATCGCCATAGCGCTAATCGTTGCTAATACAGCGTTAGCGTGGCGATATATTCCAGCGATAGCCGGCGATAAAAAAAATCACGCTAAGCAGGGTTAGCGATGATTATCGCCTCTTCTTGCTAATATGGCCCCAAATTCTTTTTTGTTTTCAATCCTCTCCCGCACTAGATCTCCAACTTTAGGAAGCCAACCGGTAACAGGAATCAGTTGTGCATCAGCAGGCGAAGATGGTAAATGCTCAGTTGCCAGAGTATCATGGGACTTCTGTAGATCCTGTAACATAGCAGAATGATTATCTACGTCAAACTTAGAAGCAGCCGCCACAATGTCCAATGTGAAAGCCAAAGAGCATTTCGTAAAGGGTCCGCCCACCCAGAGATCTTCTAGGGAGATTATTTAATGCGCGTTGGACCCCATAAAAGTGGGACAGCCAGTCCCTAAGACTCTAGCTGTCAAGGATTGCTTTAAGTCACGGTTCATTCGCTCCACAACTGAATTGCCCTCAGGCCTCTATGGAGACGAAAACTGCACCTGTACCCCCAACGACTTCATCGCATCCTTGTAAGCCTTAGAGGCAAATGCCGGACCTTGGTCAGAATAGAAGGTACCACAGGCAAACATCCCGATAAAGACCCGCAAATCCCTGATGACATTTCGAGCGTCAGCACTACGTTGTGGCCATAACCACAGGAATCGAGTGCAGGAATCAACCGCAACCAAGATATACTTGTATGCAGTATCAGAAGAAAGAGGACTGCAGTGATCAAGATAGACACAGCCAAAAGGTCTATTAGAAATACATAGCTGTTTTTGTGGCGGACGTGGGACTGTAGAAGGCTTGATTTGTTGACAAACATCACAGCAAAGAACATAGTTACGAGTCTGTTTATATAAACCACGCCACCAATAACGTTGCTGAAGAATAGAGACTGTTGCCGACACTCCAGCATGTGCCGAAGCAATGCCTTCGTGTGCGGCCTTGATCAAAGCTTGTTCTGCGGTCAGAGTTGGGAATCAGCCGATCCCCAACTGAAGGAATGGTAGCATAAGGAACCTGTTCGGGAGTTACATGATAAGAGTATTTAGAAGGGAAACCCGCAGGATAATTACCTCCCTCCCTAGTTGCAGCGACCGCTGCCAGAATTTCATTATCAACCTTAGTCTTAGATCTTGTAACTGTTGCTACGGAACACGTGGCTACTGCAGACTTAGCCACTTCATCAGCCAGAGAATTACCAAGAGCGTGTGTTTCGATACGCTGGTGGCCAAGAGCGTGAATAACATGCGTGAGAGGCAGACGTTGTTTAAGATCTGCGACTCGAACCCAAAGCGTTTTATGCTTAATTGCGCTGCCTTTAGAGTCGCGGTAATCATTTTGAGACCAAAAGAATAAGTTGTCATTGAACGACTGGACACAATAGTAAGAATCACACACAATAAGAGTATTCACAAGAGGATCAGCAAACTCTAGAGCTAGAACAAGAGCACGCAGCTCTGCCAATTGCGCCGTGCAGTCTCCTAGTGCCTGTGTGTGCACAAGGGATGACAAACTCTCCATCTTCAATGGAGCCAGCTACAATAGCGCAAGCCGCTGAATAAGCATGTTTCGAACCCGTGGCCGGTTGCGCCGAGCCATCAGTATAAATGATGCATTTGTATTCACACAGAGGAAGAAGGGACAAAGGAGGAGGATGAACAAATTCATACTGCAAAAACTCCTGAGTCTGAAGAGATGGATCAAAGACAAATGTGACATCCGAAGACGTCAAAGAAGTAGCCCACTGAATCCAACGTGGGTGCAATGCCTTCGAGTTAGGCACACTAGCTTTAGTCACCGCTTCCAAAGCAGGGAAGGGAGTGACCATAAGAATGTGTTTGCCCTGCGCCAGTGAGCGTTCTTTTAGAATCGCCATCTGCACTGCCATCATGATTTTTTCTACAGAGGAAAAACGCATTTCAGCCGCAGTGTACAAGTGTGATTTGTATGCAATAGGTATTGTGTCTCCTTCATTGAATGTTAAGTACGTGAAACCCACTGCCCCAGAAACGATACGTATTACCAGGTTGGTGGTGTTATCACGAGTCATTAAGAAGTTAGTCGCAAGCAAATCCGCCTGCAAAGACTGCAGAACGGAAGTATGTTCCGGAAGCCAGCTGGCAGAAGAAAACTTAGGTTGTATCAACGCATAAAGCGGTTTGATACGCTGGGCATAATCGGGAATGTAAGTCCTCCGGAAGTTTAAAAAACCCAGCAGGGATTGTAACTTATTCAAAGAAGAAGGTGGTTGCAAATGTGCACATTTCTCTAGGAAGTGAGGTGCAAGACCCTTTCCCTCATTATTGAGCTCATAGCCCAAAAAGAGCACTGCCAGATGGGCAATGTGTGACTTCGCAAAATTGAACTTATAACCGTAGTCGGCAAAAGATAATATTATGTGGTCGACCCGGTCAAGATGCGGGGCGAGGTCGTCGTCGGTCAAATAGATGTCATCAACGTACGACAAGGCCTCAGGGTCAATGTCATGTAACAAAGACACAATGCGCGCCCCAAATGCCCCGGGGCTGTTCTTGTACCCCATAGGCAACCGTGTAAACTGTTTCTGATTTCCGACGGCACTGAATGCTGTCAGGTCACCACTCGCACGGTCGAGATTGTGACTGTAGAAACCATTCGAAATGTCAAGTGTTGTTTTGTATTTTTTACGAACAATATTATTCACCAGCGCTGAACTGTATGTGTTTTGTACCGCAAAGGTGCGGCAATGGCTGTTCAAATTTCTATAATCCAATACAATCCGAAAAAAACCATCAGGTTTAGGGACAGTAAAGAGAGGATTATTCATAGGTGATACACATGACTCAATGACCCCCTGATACTCCAATTGTCTTAGAATGTCACAAACCGAAGCCTTCGCTTCTCGTTTGATGGGATATTGAGGTTGAGGTTGTGGCATAGAGCGCAATGGTATTTCGTGAGCTGGCGAATCAACGTCCCAACCCACCTGATTGCGATACACCGCCGGGGCTAAGGCTAAAGCCCATTCCTCCGCGAAAGCCTGCGCTTGTTCCTCAGGGACACAACGTGAAAAACTCTGAAGTATCACATCTTCCCCCCGAGAAGAGGATAACACAAAGGGTGGCGGCCAATCTTTCTCCGCCAATAAAATGTCATATGTAGCGGTTAGATTCTCCCAGAAAACAACCTTAATGGGACGCAGTATATCACCTTCAATTTGGAAAAGGACTTCGTATAGTCTATCCGAGGGGGCAACCCGGGTATCTGCAGTCTCAATAGTAACAAATGTGTCAGTTGCGGTCACATCCAGACGGGGACGTAGAGCCTCCCTGACTATGGTAACTTCAGCCGCGCTGTCGAGCAGAGTCACTGCCCAACTCCGATCCAGGAGTCGCGTCCTCACGATCTGTGGCATATCTCGCTGTTAAAGTGGCAACTTTTTTCTTTTGAAAAGGAGGAGAGGTTCGTGCGAAATCACCCTGCTTGTCCTTGACTTCAAACTGTCGAGGCTGTTCACGAAGTTGTGACGCAGGTTGACTTCTACCCCGATCCTGGCGAACCCCTCCACCGGCTTGTGAGCCTGACGTTTCCTGTAAAGAACGAGGAGAACGTTGGTCAGGAACCTGAAATCTTTCAGGAGACTTAATTTTAGCGCGATCGCGCAAGTCATAAGTACGTTCAGAAGGGTCAGGGGTCGGTGAACTGGCACGCGAACCCTGCTTCTGTTGTTGGGAACCCTGTTTCTTATTTCTTTGCCAATTCATTTTAGGAAAGAAAGGGCGCCCATCCTTGTCAGACTGGGCTTTCTGTTGTACTTGAGACTGCATTTGCGTTTGAGTCGTAGGCTTATTTCCCAGACTATTGCGGCCTATGGTTTTGTAAGCCTTTGCAATAATCTTTGGTAATTCTCGTGGTCCGTCAGCCTCCGCGACCGCTTCTAAGCGGTTTGCTACTTGAAAGCTAACGGCATCGCCCTTGACATTCGCATGGATCATATCAGCAACCACGTCGAACACTCCCACCAGTCTCATCCCCAGCTCGACAGCCGCTTCTGCTACGTGTTCATCTTGAACGCGGTTAATCACAGAGGGGAGCACGGTCATGGAGGGGGTGCCGAAACACATAGAATATACCGCTGCAAACACCCTGCCCCAGGTGTTACAATCAGCCAATTCGGGAATTAAGTCTTTAGGTAAACTAATAGTTAAGATCCTGTGTTTATCCACTGGAGTGGTATTAGGAAAGACAGCTTCTATCTGTCCAAATTTCTCGGCAAGCCAATAAGGAAACTCATCCTTATTCTGTGGGCACTTGCCCATGACAGAATTAACTATAACGGGACTGATGGTTACGCCACCAGGACCCGCAGGTTGTACTGCAGCGCCAGGTGGTCCCACCTGGACGGTGCGTGTTACGTACTGTATTGCAGCTCTATATACGCGTACCAACGATGTATGTAAGATGCGGAGCTCTGCCAAAGTAGCAGTTGTAAAAGCACGTGGGTGTGGGGTAAACCCAGCCAAAACGGGCCATGTGGCCCCATCTATAGATAAAGGGCCTAAACGGACTACTGTTAAAGGGTGAGGAAGGGCTCCATTAAACCAAATACGGTGTTGCCAAGCTGTAAGCGGAATCTCAAGTGCTCTATAAGACTGATACTGCTGACGAACGGCGGTGGCAGCATATGTGTAAAACAAATCATCAGTGCCATCCACTGCCGGAAAGGTGACCCAAGAGTAAAAAACTTCAAACTGGTGAGCCGGATCGGCTTCCACCACAAAAATAAGTGCGGCGCCACCGTCAGGGATCGCATAATGAGTCAAGTGCGCTCTCGGCGCGGCTCTGCTATGAGCCGGAACATCAACTACAGCCATTAGAGAGAAGACAGTAGAACAACTTAAAGAGTGGCAGCGCAAACTCGGGTTATAAGAAACGTAAGACCTTTTAAAACTTCAAGCTTGAATAAACCTATAAAAATGTCAATATAGGAGGTTACTCCGTCACAGCTGTCTCCGGAAACAGAAGTGAGGGTATTGTGGACCAGCACGAGCACTACTCAAGCATCTCGCAGATAAGAACCAGACCAAACGTTGGCGGCGCCATGTTGCGGGGATTCTGCTCATACACAGAACTATGCACAAGAAAACAGGACCTCAGTAAATAGGGGTGTACCTCCTATCACCTTAGTACCCAAAATCCCAACCGACTAGCAATAGTGTCTCATTCGGTCTCCTACAAATATCAAGAAGCTACGAATGTTTAGACAACCCAGAACATGAGCACTCCCGACTCACCTCAGAGTCGCGGGAACAAGACACTTTCACTCTCACGTACTTGTCCACAATAAGAATAATCAGAGTCACTAAATAAGTTCAACATGTTTATTTTGACTATAGTGATTCATGAAACAGTATGCGAACCACAACTAGCAGCAAAATGCATAAGGCAAGAATCATTAGCATTGTTACAATACCATAGAATATAAAAGGAGTCGTCATTTTATAAAGACTGTGAAAAAGGCAAAATAACTGGGCCTAATCACCCTCCCCAAGGCAGTAAGAGGTTATTTTATATAACAGAAGATCTCTAGGCGTTATTAGCAGACCCCTACCTGAAAGCCTAAACCCAAAGGTTTACATCATAGGAACAGCAGCGCTCAGCTCCATGGAACGGCTTTCTTCGAGTGTGTTTCAAAAACATGCAACAACGTTATATCAAAGCACGATTCTTCCGCATTGCAGCTGTTGGTAACATGTTTTGTCTAGGTAATAGGGACTGACCAGAACAGAATAACAAGAGACATTGTTGACCGACCTTGCACATTTTGTTCAGACAGAATTGAAGGGAAGGCTGAGAACGTGAAAAACAATCTGTTATCATGTACAGGGCAGAGGCAAAGTGTCGCGAAAACAAACGCTAGCAAAGGCGTGCGCAAAAGCAGCAGCATAGGGCAAGCAAAACTCATGCTAACTTAGCAATGTCGACAATGTGTCTTAGGGCCATATAACCCCATATAACACCATTGCATATTCGCCCTGAGTTACAATACTATGTATGCAGTCTTGTCTTGTTTCATGTAAATGCTTGTTTTAACAGTTTTTTGTAAGAAACTGCAAGCGCTGAGCTTATAGTACGTAAAATTGTAAGAGTGCACCATGTACGAATTGCCCCATACGATTCGACGAACCGAACTAGGAAAACCTCATTTGAATTGCATTAGGCAAATTACCAAATAGCCAAGGATTCCCCACTAAAGCACATAGAAATTAGGTTCCCCAAGCAGATAAAAAGATTAAATACGTTTTGCCAAGAGTGACATCCACACACGAAGGCACACTCATTTCCCTGACCTAAAGAGGGAACAGTTGACACAAACATAATTGAAGACACTAAAACACACATAAAAACCAAATATACAGGTCAAAAGAGAGACACATTAGAATTATGGGCCATCTTCAAAGAGGCCGACAGCGGTAGCCCTACAGTGCTGTTAGCAAATCATCCGTCAGGACCTCCTCCACCATATGCAGGGATGGACGTGCTCACACTTGATGCCCCAGCATTAGGTTACTCAACCCCAGCCATAACAGAAGCCGACGAGCCCCACATCAATAGGTCAGTCAGATCTAAGTCCGAGAGAAGTAAAACCAAGCAGGCCCAGAAACCCTCAGTACAGCCCAGGTTCCTAGGAAAAGTCCCCAAAAGCTTGACTCCCTGTCCACCACTAACGACACGTGATACTTCAAGAGCAGGTAGGATACGCATACTCACTAGGTCGGCGAACGTAAGCAGGTATCAGGCAAGTTTGTAGTGATGCTTGATAGTGATTCAGCGAGCTAAGGAGAGGAAGGGAGCTCCAGTAGCCCAGGAACCGACGGCGAGGATGGGGCTGCAAGATTTGCCCGGGTAGCTGAGGAGGAAATGGAGGGTGAACTCGAAAGCGAAGCCAGGTCAACAAAAGCAGCGCGTAGTTCAGAGCAAAAGAGACAGGCCAGATGGTGTGAGAAAGAGAGATGTGAGCTCCTGCTCAAGAAAGAGAGGACATGGGACCAAGAATTAGACCAATAACACAGGACATTGTGTCCCCCACATAAGGGTAGCGGAGATGGGGTACCGGGGGTAACACTGGAACAAAACGGAGGTAGATGAAAGGCTACTAGCAGGGCTCAGTCACACCGTCTGCTCGTCCAAGAAGAAGGACTGACCAAAAAATCAGGGATCAAGGCAGTTTGGTGCTCACCTACGCGTGACAGAGGAAAAACAGGATGACACCTTTACGGGCACACAAGGAGAGCAGCGATGAGGACATGCACTGCTCTACACAGGTGCACGACAAAGATAGACCTACCCCCAGGGAAATAATAGCAAAAGAGGAAGGCAAGAGTTTTGTGTGCCCGTTCTGTGACCTGTTAGCAGACTGGACTGCGGAGAGGGACTAATATGACCAGTCTTGGTCTAAGGAAGGATCATTTGAACCCGAGGACATGGCAGTAGCGGAGGATTGCATCAGACATGAAGGAGGAAATCCCAATTGTAACTTTCCCTACATGCAGCAATGCCTCACAAGATGGGAACGCTATGTTGAGGATAAACCTGCAGGGCCACCCAGGTCGAGAATGTGCCCACTACTGCAGAAGGGTGCGGCAGGGGTCATATACGTATAACGTAGGTTATGTTGCACACACCTTATACTTCTACTGAAATGAACGCATTACTAACCCATATTTCTCTAGTTTGCGTGCAGGTCAGGGAGAGGTTGCCTGCCTATACTATAAATTCAAAACTTAAACAAGTGACACTTCACTTGATACCTGGCCGCACAGCTTCAAATCAAATTCATCACTTAATCAAAAATGATATACTGTTGCAAAATATAGAATTCTCAAATATCATTCTGTTATTTATTTGATTAAAGATTCAATCTTGTTGTTTATATCAATTGAACAAGCAAGAACAATAACATATGAATTCTCAACAACATCCAATTTTTCTCAAAGGGTTGTGAACAAAGTCTCTTGTATTATTCTTAAAAACACACATTTCATGAACATTCTGTTGATGAAAATGCCCAATGCATTTCGGGAGAGGGAATCCCTTCTTCAGGGGCCTCTATAAATACAAAAGAACAATACTGGATTTGTAAATATTCTGTATGATATACAGGGAGGAACACCCCAACCTGGTAGTGTAGGTCCAGCAAAAATGGCGGGAAATTTGATAAATGTTCACTGATGGGTGATCTTAATTGTGCTACCAAAGGTAAACCGAAACTAGTGACACTGAGAAAATGTGAGACAGGATTCCCTTGAAATCCCAAAAGATTAAATGTAAGTAAATGAAATATGTAAATCTATGCACCTAAAAACTTGTGCACCAGACACCACGTGGACCACTGTGATATATAACTACTATGGTGTGTGCAGACACTTACTGAATGTCTATACCAAGTTCCAGCTATCGATCAATAAAAATTCACAGAAGTGAGGGAACACGAACGTAATCTAGGGAAAACGACAAGAAAATTGCACATCAATGACCAGCTCAATGGAGTGCCCTGAGTATATCGAGACAAGAATCTAAAAACAGTTAAAGTTCCTCAAACAGATCAATGTCCAGGAGAAAACCGCAATGGGTTGCTCCACAATTACTCAAGTCCGATATTGAAGCTGACAACACTAAGAGAACACAGAAAAAAGCCATGTAAGTACCACAAATAGGGGGCATATACGTGCCGTAAGCCCAGATGGACAAAGAGGGACTGAGAACGAAATTACTGTCATTGCTGGTTGGGGCAGGGAAATGGTTTATGTCAGCGATACTCGAAGTATGGCCCGGGGGCTGCATGCGGCCCTCCTGACCTTTACAATTGGCCCCTGGTTGAACAGCAGCACTAGACTTCTGTTTACTTTACAAAGCATTAATACTTGTAAAGATATCAAATAAATGGGAAGCATTTATTTACATTTAAACTGAAGTAAAACAAAAGAAGTACAGAAGCTGTCCAGCACCACTTAACTTTAAGAACTTTTTAATTTTTAAAGACATTTTGCAAAAAACGTATAAAATAAGGTAAAGTCCATTCAGAAATTCAAAAAGTGTATTTCATTACTATAGAAGCCTTTCACCTTAGTACATCAGATTATAAAAGGGCAATGCGATGACAGTTTTCAAACATGAATTTAGAAACCTTCAGACCTACCCCCTCTACCCTGACAACAATGCCAATAGGCAAAGTGAAATAAACAATTGCCCATGATCACACAGTTTGATCAAGTGTGGAAGCTGGAATTGATCCCAGGTGCAATTCATCCACAACATGTACATGTGTCGTTTCCCCCTATGCGCACCTTACACCTCCCACGCCCGACTGCCACCATGTTGGTATTAATGCGGCCCTCGGTCACACCACAGATTAACTTTTTGGCCCGTGGGAAAATGTTGGCGAGTACCCATGGTTTACATGTTTCTGAAAGAACACCGCGGATGTTAACCTAGTGATAGGTGACATTAAGAGTCTGTTAAGCAGCTTAATTTGGGAACAGACAAACACGGTGTTCTCCCAAGCCTGCATTCCAGCAATAATGCTAACAGAGATCAAGCATGATGGGGCTGCATTTAAATCATATCAGCACCGGATATAGCTCACACTGAGAGAAATATTCCCCGACAGCCCAGATGTAGGGACGCTAATGGCAGAGATCATGACGCCAGAGGAAAGCATAAGCACGTTCCTGAATAGAATGAGGGAACGATGGGGACAAGAGACAGGACAGCCGTGGACGGATACGGGCCCACAAGTCATATTTGTCTACCCAAAGTGGTTACCCACCAAGATTCAGAGCAGGCTTGACAGTGTGGTGGGTTTAGATACCAAAGCCTGGCAGGCGATACAGGCTCATATCCTCCACTCCCACAAAAAGAAGCAAGAAAAGGATAAAGAAAAGCAGGAGCAGGCCCAAAGAGACACTGCAAAACTGGTTCAACACAAACTGAAAAAGACTGCCCTCAAGGAGGCAGCGATGGCCGCAACCGTGCAGATGCCACCAGTCTCAATGGGGGCTCCACCGCGAAACTGCATAGGGATCCAAACCGGCTATGGCGGTAGAGGCCAGGGAGGTTGGCAGCAACCAGACCCTAGGGAGTACTACTATTGCCATAGGCCGGGTAACCTGGTGGAAAGATGCCGGTTAAAGGGGTACCATGAGCAGCAAAAGCAGCAGAGATCAATGAGCCAGGGCGAGCCACCACAAAACCCCATGAATATTCCTCCTCAGCACCGGGGAATCAGAATGCACCCTACATCCAGTCGCAGGGAGGTCCACAGGTCCCAACACAACCGCAGCAGGGCTCAAGCAATTGGGCAAACACGTGGCAGCAGCAGCCACAGACAGGAATCCAACACAGCAGGGACCGGGGCCACAACACCCGCAGGGAGGCGTAACAGTGTGGGGAGGTAACTCCTTCAAGCAAACCCAGAGCCAAACTGCGCAGTAAAATAAATCCCCCAGCACAAGTAGGAAATTACCTCATCAACCTAAAACCCAGTGCTTAAAAGCTAGCATTCACTACTACCAAATCAAAAGAACGACTAAAAGACAGCAGCAGGAGTTCAGAATTGTTAACTTGCGTCCAGAAATTCAGAGCGGCCAACAGCTGTGTTGATCGGGGGGCCGCACCAAGTTAGTCAAGTAGAGTGATCTCATGAGGCCCCACTCTGCTGCTGATCCCCCAGAGCGGGTTGGCTGGCCATGTCCCAGGGGGAGGGCAGTCTGACGAGGGTGCGTGACCAAGAACTATTTAAAAAGAGACACCCAGGTCCCCTGGCCAAAGTCACAAAGGATGAATTCCGATCACCAAGTCAAAAGGTCCCGGTCTAAGGGACCAGGTCCGGGGCCAATGTTTCCTACATGGCAGGTAGTCCCCACAGCACCTCCAGAAGCTCCAAGCCTCCTCACCAATGGAGGCCACTTTTCAGTTCTAAAACAAAGCTATCCTCGATGGCGGGAACCTGGATTCCCCGGTGCCTGGGTTGGTAAAACTCTAAAACTCCCCAGCGCACACACGAAGAGCCAGTATGCTGCGAGGCCTCAGCATGCTGTCGAGTCCAAGCCCAAAGTTGGAGGGTGGGGGTTCACCAGGGTGACCAGGAGTCCCGGATTTGCTGAGACTATCCTTGTTTTTCATCGTCACCCGGCAGACTTTTGCAATTATTTGGTCAATAGTCCAGGGTTTTTATGTTTTTGATGATACAAGGCGAATACTAGCTCAGCTAGCCTTCTTCCATGTTTTGTGAACTGTCCAGTTTTTCATTTCCAAAGTCCGGTCACTATGCCCCACCCTTCTAAAATTCAACAAGAAATGCACCAGTTCATTGGGCAACACACACCGTAGAGACCCCGGCCACAAGCTAGCGACAGTGGGCCCACCGGTGTCCTCATAGTTGCAGGGTGTGGTATGAGGGAGAGGAGGATGCCCAAGAAGGGGGATCCCAAATCTCCACCCCAGCTACAGACAAACGTAGGGCACCGGGTGTGCTCACCTCCATACCAAGCATAGCGACTAACCGTGCTCCAACCTCGCCGACACCATACAGAGGAATGCAGTTGGCCCCGACCTCGGACACCACAAGGCAGCCTAGATGGGAAGAAAGGGGGCACAGAGCAGCCTTCGACTTTCTCCCCCGCATGACAAGTGTAACCATACATCACACAGGATTCAGGGAAACGCTGAAAACAAAAAGAAAACGGCAAAAGCTAGCACAAAAAGAAGTTTTGAGATACATAGGTGGAATCAACATTAGCCCAAGCCAGGAGGGAGGGCCACGCCACGTTACACACCACATGCCGGGAACAAAGAGGTGCACACATACCAAAACGTGCTCACGGCATGTGGCAGACAGCCACACCAGCGGCAATACTCCCCCTCTTCCCACGTGTTTCACTCACCGACAGCAGTATTAAGCTAAACAGGACATAGCAAACGTAACTGAGGGTAGTATCAAATGATGCAGTCCCAGCCAGAAAATAAAACAACTGGAAGGGGCCACCCACAACCGGACCCTTAGCCACCGGGCGAAGTGCCTATGACAAAAACTAGCCTCACTGTGAAACTCCGACTAAAAGCCACTATTCCATCTCTCCCTATGCTCAGGAGACCACATCATAGGCATACTTAGCAATAAAGATTTGATCCATCTAGATAAACTAAGAATCCCCGAAATTACAAAAACATATCCAACAGGGGTCACCTTTGAGTGCCTCACTAGATCGCAACTAGTGGAGTATGTAGATCATACCCTTATGGTAAAAATACAGGGACTCCGAAAACCATTAATTAGAGATCATGTGTAAATTGTTTCCGAGTTAACTATCAACAAATTTCTCTCAAAACCAGGTAACAGAGAATACAACTAAAGTTCACCAACGCGACGTGTCATCAACTTCTACTAATAATGAAAGAGGAAAAGGACAATTTCCGAACTCACGCCAATGGAAGGAGGAATAACCCACAGCCTGCTTTACACCCGGGTGGGTGCACTGTTCCTTTGTGTAGTCAAGCCCTTCCACGGAGATGCGATGACAACCATGAACTAAATACCGTAAAGATTTTCCAATTGGGCAGAAGAACCACAACCACCGGAAGAGCACAGATGGCTCCGAAGGGAATCACACCTCAAACTACCAAATCGTGACAAACGTTATGTATATTTCTGTGCATGTGTACCTTCTGTCTACTATGGGTAATGCAGCACGTACTTACCATTGAGAAACTGCTGAGTCAAAAGAGAGTCATCAATTGGGAAATACAGGGCCCGCGTGGGGACCTTTCGTATGTCACCTACAATTACACTAAACCAAACACAAGCATCCCGCACTCACTGCATAGCGCTATCTTACATAACACCTGTTACCAACACATGACTTCAGTCGGCTCCCAAGCATCAGCCAGGTCATGTTATGTTTGTTCGCTGATCCAACATGCGGTAGGCGCAGATAGGCTTTACCTTTCCCAAGAGGTTGCCCCCGAAAAAGCCAAGTGCCTTATTCACCTTTACTTATGCAGGATAAGGGCCAAGATCCAGCCCAACAAGACAGAATCTCACAGAGTAGTTATAAACCTGACCCGATACGACACCAACCCAACAGCATTCTACCTCTTCACTGAACACAATGACATCCAAACCGAGCTGGACAGGATGCGTAGAAAGGGCACCATAGGGGAGGATACTGTTTGGCCCAGAGACTTCCCAGAGAAGAGATTCTTGGAGGTAGCAAAACCCCCAACTCAATGCATGAACACATCCGCTGCTGCGCCCATCTGTGGACCGAGGGTGGCCCTTAGCGTATCTGGGGCGGTTTTCTTTAACAAGTGGTCTCCTGACATGGAGTTCCTGTGTAGGGCCGTCCAGCTCAGGGATAAAAAGGGAAATGAGTCACATGGTGCAATGAAAGTAACGCTAACCTATGTCAGGAAATCTGGGACCAAGATGTGTGGATACACTTGGCTAGAAGGGAAAGGTCAACCCCTGATTGTACGGAAACTCACACTACTCTACATTTCAGAGGAAAAGGAACGTTTCCAATGGGCACAAATGCTAACTGCGGCATAATATTGCACATTCCAGATATGAAATGGGGCACCTCCACGATTATGGGTTTCTACTGGAAGTGCGGCAAACACGCCTACACCCAAATGGTTCCCGGTTGGAGGGGACTGTGCTCCCTGGTGCCTGTGCACTCTCCGACCCTGGTCATTCCCAGAGAAGAACTAACAAAGCTGTACCAGCACCTGTTAAAGAAAAAGACCACCTTGCTGCACAAAGCTCGCCAGAAGAGAGCTGCGGACTGTTTTGGCTGGGCTCAGTTCAAGGACATCCCAGAACAGTCTAGACTGTTCACAGAGGGACAGCTGGTGCAGGGGGGTCGATACCCTTCTTCACCCTACAGACAAAAGCTAATGCCCACTGGCTACAAATAACCAGATGGGAAATGCTTAAAATGATGAACAGCACTGAGCTCGGCCTCAATTAGATCAAGGAAGCAATGCGAGCCATCCACCTCATGGTAATGCAGCATCAGTATGTGTTGGACTTAATGACCACAATGGAGGAAGGGATCTGTGCCTAGATCGGCAATGCCTGCTGACTCTTGCCATCCAAGCACTGCATAATCTACAGAGAAGCATGCATGAATAAGGAGGTGCCCCTGAGCAGGAGTGGTTTTCGAACTGGTTCTCCTGGCTTCCACCATGAATCTCCAGTTTGTGCAAATCACCGCTGTCAGTTGTTATTGTGTTCCTGTTGGTTTGCGGGATCGTACAATTGGGGATTGTATGAAAGTAGGATATTTCTGGCATAGTTACCCCCACATTTTGCCTAGTGTCAGTGTGTTTTGACTGTAGTGTACTGGGATCCTGCTAATGAGGACCCCAGTGTCTGTGCTCTCTCGCCTCAATTCATTGGTAAGTGCTTTGTACACCCTACAATTGGTATACTGGTGTACCCCTGTAAGTCCCTAGTAGATGATACTTAGGTACCCAGCGCATTGGTACACCAGGGGTCTCCCATGGGCTGCAGCATGGATTATGCCACCCATGGGAGCCCATGCAAACTGTGTCTGCAGGTCTGCCATTGCAGCCTGCGTGAAATGGTGTATGCAGCTTCCACTTTAGATATAAGGTTTTCCTTATATCCCGGTGTCTGCACTTAAGACCTATAAGTCACCCGAAGGTAGGCCTTACAGCCCACAAGCAGGGTGCATGGTTCTAAGTCTGTGGGTACCCACTGCATGAGCAGAGGTACCCCTACAAACCCCTGACTCCATTTTCTGAGCTTTGTAAGTGCGGAGAAGTCATTTTAAGGTATGCAGTGGACACTGGCAAATTGCATCATGCCCGTAAAATTAACAACTTGAGAGCATTTTGGGGGACAATTAATGACCTTCAGTATGGCAACAGGCTGGCTAATTGTGCTAACATCTCTGCGTCAGCTTGGGAATCTTTCATTTCTTCTCTGTATGGGGCCTCTCTTGTAAATACTCTAGGCTATGATATTGATGTATGTATGCTGGTTCCGCTAATCAATCTAAGCAGTGAGAATATAGGAGAAGAAAATCTCTATTATGATCAACTACTAGAGTTTGAGTCACCTCACGAGGATATGGTAAAAATATTGATAGGTATGATTAAATCAAACGGGGCGCCAGGTCCAAATGGGATCCCCAATGCCGTTTTTAAAGCCAAAACACGATTTATGGTAAAAAATTCTATTGTAATTGTTTAAAGACGTCGTAAAATCGAAATTGGCATGGCAGTATAATACAACCAATCTATAAACGTGGCCCACCTGACAATCTGGCTAATTATAGGCTAATTGCACTAACAGATGTGGAGGCAAAACTCTTTGCAACATGTCTACTTAAGGAATTGGAAGATTGGACGACAATAAGGAAAGTAATTCCAATCTTCCAAACCGGATCCGCAGGGGGCAGTCAACGATAACAAACCTGCTATTACTCACTTTGTTGGCAGAAACAGCAAAACACAAAAAACTAAAACTTTATATCTGTTTTGTTGATTTAAAAGCTGCCTTTGACTCTGTTCCTTGTAACTTACTTTGGGCAAAGTTATTGGCATGGGGTGTACCGAAACAGCTGCTAGATACGATCAAACTGTTATATTCAAATACGTGGGTGCAGGTTAAATTGGGGGATGGAGGTTGTACCACCCGTCGCCTGAAAACATACAGTGGCCTCAAACAGGGCTGCTTACTAGCCCCATGTCTTTTTAACCTTTTTATGGCCGATTTACCACAGCACTTGCAAAATGTCAATGTGCACTCTCCAAATTTTGTAGGCCATAATGTAAAATACTTGCAGTACGCATATGACACCATACTGTTGAGTCATACACCAATAGGGCTTCAAAGATTGATAGAGTCATTTAACCATTATGTTTTTACGATTAATAATGAAATTAATATAATTGTTATGAACAAAATATTACTTTTATGATGTTTTATGTGATTTCAAAGGTCCAGTACGGTATGTCATTGCTGAATTATCTTAAAATTTGTAATGCATTCTATTTGACGACTCTGTTTTAAGAAACTTGTTGTTTTTAATCTCCATGATTGTAATGATTTGTATTAATTCAACAATAAAGATTTATACACTGGCAACTCTGGATGTCCAAATACATAATGGCTTCTCCGAACCTGCTCATGTTTGATATCAAACATGTTGGAATCATGCAACTACACCGAATCTAGTGCTAGCTGCTTGATACCATGTACTGGGGGGGGGGGGCTTCTTAGAGGACCCCCCTGCCAGCTTATGCTGCTGCTGACCCCAGACACTATTCTGCCCCCCTGCTGTCGTGGAATTCCTATATTACCCATACAGGACCTGCGCGTTCGGGTAACATAGACTGTGGGTTTGGTGGCAGACTGATTCTGAGCACCCCCACCGAGAAATGTTAGCCTGTTTGCATAAGCTAGCTCACAGTGCCACTAGTGTCTCCTCTTATCAGGGAGAGAATAGTTTCTGGCAACCTCAGAACATGACAACCCTGATCCCTCAGGATCGTGGAAACAATGAACTACTTTTCGCTCAGTCACTCGTGCTTACTTATTCAGTCTCAGAGATACACAGAATAAACAGCCTGGGCGTTTCAATAAGGGTTTATTGAACAGTTGTTATTCTTGTGTAGAATATATGAGCTGCAACAACCATTAGACAGTAGCAGAGATATATGATTAGCAGTACAGTGAATATAAATGGATAGTACAGTTCTACCATTTTGCAATAAGCATAAATTAATGCATGAATATAAAATGCAGGATAAAAGAAAGCGCGCACTCCTACGATGCCTATCTAGATGTACCTAAGTGTACCTAGCATATGAGTAGGTGTGAAGCCAAGAATCCCCCTAGGATTTAGTCGAACCCCATTACATAAGTGTGAGAATGTAGGAGCCCTTCTTGGTCTCGAGTTGGACACCCCGCGAGGGATGTTCAGACCACTGTAAGCTGGAGCGTCTGCATGCAGGAGCCTCAGCTTCTCTGGTCAGTGTGTCGGCCTGGAAGTCTCGGTTCCCTGTAGCTATCACTAGCAAGAGGTGCTGTATTTATACAGAAAGTATCTAGGGTTCCTTTGTCCCTTGTTTCTTGTATTAGCCATTGTTGGATTTGAGGATGACGTATGGGATGAACCGTGTACGTAGATATGGGGAGGAAGGTGGTGTAGCCCCAGCCTGGTTTCTAAGAACCCTTATGAATATTCATTCATACTGTGTGAGTCTATTGGTGGAGTTATAGGACTCTATTGTTTAGGAGAAACCCTCCTTCTGCACCCAGGACTAGAACTAGGTAAAGGTT
Source organism: Calotriton arnoldi (assembly GCA_963921515.1). Classification (NCBI taxonomy): domain Eukaryota; kingdom Metazoa; phylum Chordata; class Amphibia; order Caudata; family Salamandridae; genus Calotriton; species Calotriton arnoldi. Next base: position 5,462,323 of record CAWUFW010000005.1, on the reverse strand, counting down.
CAATCCTAAAAGGCTTGTTACAGTGTAGTGTAGGAGAGGTAATGTAGGTGAAGGGGTATGATGTTACCCGGGCCTATATTAGGGTACCTATATGGAACATAACACCCACTCCTCTTCCGAACAGTCAACAATGATAAAAATGATGGCGAACCATTTCCACTATTAGGTAGTAGCGCATTAAAACCATTAAAACCATCACAGAGTGTTGTAAAAACATTGTCTTAAAATCAGTTTTAAAAACAGTCTCAGGGGGAAGGCATTTTTTTTTTAAAAAGCATTTCTTGGAATTGCTACTTAAACCAAAATCCTAATTGAGTTCGTTTATATAAGTCGAACCACTATAAGCGTCAGGAGGCCATGCTTTTCAGCGAAAGTGTCAATTTAAAGGAAATGTTCCAATTTTAGTTGAGTTTTGGAAAAAGGGAACAAACTGAATTCTTACCCAGCACACGATGAGCCAATTTTAGATTAAGTGTCCTGGCTGGGAGACGCAACATTGTCATTGCTTGCTGCTGCAGGGGACGGTCCTTGTAACACCTCGCAGAGTACGTCAATGGAGCACACATGATATTCAGTACTGCCAATCGCTGGTGTAGAGGCAGCGGGTGCTGTGGTCGATACCTGGGTGCTAGTGGTGGAGCTGATGCTCAATCCAGTTGTAAAAGGCACCTGCGGATTCTCGAGGAATGCAGCCATCAAGATGGAAATACGCTGGGGACATTGCCGAGCGTGGGCCCTCAGGGGTTCCAGCCGGGTATCCAAGTCCGCAGACGTATCCGTTGCAAGTGTCAGACAGAGGTCCAACACGCATTCGTCACCACAAAACAGGCATCGAAGAACAGGTAAGATGCAGTCCATCCAGACTGGTCTAAACGATAGGAACCAAGAGGCGCTTAGTTCCCTTAGGCGAGGTGTGCCCAGATGTTGTACCATGCGCTCACGGTACTTGCGCTCCAGGAGTGGTTTTGCCATCTCGTTGGTGATTGGGCCGTCCATTGCGGAGCACAAAAATGACAATCAGGATTCCTGCGCTAGAAAGCAGGATCAGCGGAAGACCTCCAAAAACGCTTCCCAATACGGAGTGTATAAAATTTGGAATAACTCCGAGGATTGTCTGAAATGTGCTTAGAAATCCTGACACTATGGTCTTAAAGAGGTGTACAATACCACTCGTATCAGACATATTGAAGATACGACTCACCATTTCTGCGAAATGAATTGGGCAGTTTGTACGTATAAGGGCTTGAATCTCAGTCAAGGTCCTTGCGATTTGCGATTTGAAGATCAAAGGTCTCTCGAGCGGAGGTTAAGGGTACAGTTTGCTGCATAAGCATGGCTTTCAGTCTGCTCAAAGTATCAAATTGTATAAAGGAAACATTCAACGAAGGCCATAAAGGCGCCTCCCTGACTGTACTTGTTGGGGGAAACAATGCTTGCATACAGCAAGTAACCCTGGAGTTCACAGTGACCAGATAGGCAATGCCCGGAAGCATCCCACAGCAACCTTGATTGTTCAGCATCAATTAACTCCCATTCGAGAGCAGCTCGAATACCGGTGTAATCACGGCTGCTGGAGTCCCTTTCATGTGGCAGGACAAGTTTGCTATTGAACCATTACAAGCTCCGTGCAGTGAAATGTCCTGGCACATGAGAGAACAGCTTGAAGAAATACTTCTCGATCCCCACTCCGGCACCGAAATCTGTATGGTAACTCCCAAGATTCCTTAATGTATTCCTTACCCATCTTCTCATATTTGCCTGCCTGCCTGCCTTTGCTCAAGGCAATATTGAAATTGAAAAGTAGTGACCGGTAGAGTTATGTGGCCATGGATAAGCCCCTCCGTAGATGGAGATTCCGCTACTGTAAACGGTAGTCTGTCCAGTTTTTCAATACGCAGCATTGTATATTTTACTCCCCTTTGTGCCATTTCCATCTGTTTATCTGTTAGATTATATTCAGAAAACAGAGATGTACTGTTGATGAAACGCCAAGGCACATAGCCTGCACGCAAAGATTGTAGCGTCCAGCTTAATAACATAACAGAACGTAACTGAGATTGCCCGTGTTGTAATATGTCTAAATCTTGTTCCAGTATGTCTATCGCAGAAGATACAATGTTGCCTAAGGAATATATCCTGGAGGTCAATGTTGTTAACCCATTATCCACTACTGCTAGAGATTTCTCTAAGTTAATACGGTCTATTTCCCGTATTCTCTCTGCGGCCTCCTGTTGGGATATCTTCCAATTTTCATTGTAGGCAGCATAAATGCCAGCATATATGAAACGTTTCTGACGTGATTTCCTGGGGCCTAGTAAAAAGTCCTTAAGATCCATGTCTTGTGTGAGTAAGGTTAAGTGTTGTTTCACTTCTGTGAGTGTTGAGGTTTCTAGCCAATCAAGGCACAACTTCCCAACACTGTAGGATGTCACTACCACCGGGTGTTCACTTTGTACATAGCGTGGGTCTGGCCTACGGATACTGAACCCTTCGGTGGTATCCCAGAATCTTCTCTGACATCTGTTCGTGTCTAAGGGCCAAACCAACCATTCTTTCCAATCAGGTTCTGTTCTATTGTACTGTAAAATGTCATCTATTGTTGCACATTCTTTCGAAGTCGAATTTTGCCACCCCTCCATCTGTGATGGTGTTGGAAATCGAGGTGTGTTCAGGTCCTTGTTCTTGGCTAGTCCAAGACAGGATGTCTGTTGCACAGTGTCATTTAGAAATATCATCTGCTGTGGAATGAGGCACGCTCTAAATAACGCTTCTGTTCCCTGGACTTACCAGTCTCTAGAACCCCAGACTGATTTTAAGTCTATTGTGTCCTTCCATAGGTCGAAACCCTGTTCAGACAATTGGGCAATAAAGGAAGCAGAGTATATCTGTTTGGTGTTAGTCAACATAATTTTCAGTGCCAGTGTCGGTGTAACCTTATAATAATATGAGGCCGAGTCAGTGGTGTTAAACCCTGAAAAATATGAAAATTTCTGTGCAAATGTATGCGAACTACTTTTAGGTGGTGTAGGACAATGTTCCCACTGGTGGTACTCAAAAACATTTCTAGGTGAAATAGATCTGTTCAGGAAATGATGACAATAAAGTTGGTAACAGTACAATGTGTTATAGTCTAAATTACCTTCTAACATTTCATTGTTCGGAAATGCAGCAGTTTTTTCTAAATCACACAACATGTTATTAACAGTTTCAGAGTCCCAATCATCAGAAAATGTACTGGAGGTAATGATATCACTCAATGAAATTTTAAATACATGTGCAAGTTTTAAAAGTTCAGTCGGACCGAATATGTCAAAATCAACTTTGTCCCAAACTATACCGTCCGGTATAGGAACTGCTGTGATGTTCACGGATGACAAGTCTCTTTGTTCACGATGTGAAGATTGATGTGGTTTTAAAATCAAATTAACTTTTTGGGCTGTAGAGCTTTGTTGAAGGTATCGTCCATTAATAAGCATGCTAAAAGTTCTAACTAAGCCTGACCAGAAAAGAAAAAATAGTATCCCAGTAATTACCCAGAGTTCTAACCAAGGCGATACCAGGTAAGTCTTTTTGAGAAAGTTTAGAAAGTCTTTAACTTGCTGCTTGCGTGAATTTTGGGCTGGCGTCATTTCCGGTTCACTTGGATCCAACGAAAACGTATCAAAGTTCATGAAGTAGCCAAAAGCAGTTCGATCAATTGTAGGAATTGCATCGGGATTTGATGAAATCGCATTTTGCTCTCGTCGAGGCATGTTGACGTAGATGTCTGTATTTGGTCTAATTGCAACTTGTGTGTTATTTTGAGTTTGATTTTGAAGTTGAACTTTGGGTTCAAGGGGAACGAGTTCCATAGCATTGTTGCTTAGTCCTTCATTCCGCACAGGAGGCTCTTCAAACGTGCTGAGTCTTTCTGTTTGAACTTCTTGTATGGTAGCTAGAGGAGGGCTACTGCTACTGTGGAGCCCACGAGGCCTGCTGTTCAGTATCGGCCACATAGTGTGGTTTGATTAAGTCGATTGAGACAAATCTTTTCTCCTTCTTTCCGGCAAGAGGCAGCAAAAGTACAGTTCTTGTTCCTTGAACTGCTAGGACAGGTACAGGCTTTCTGTATGATGGTCCAAATTCTTTTTTGTCCGCTATTTTCTTTCTGACCAGATCCCCGATTTTTGGGATCCAGACAGGTCTTGCCGTGTTTGCCTTGACTTCCCCAGTGGCAGTATGTTTCTGGACAAAGTTGCTTTGTTGTGTCCTGGATTCATTTAGATCCTGTAAAACAGCCAAACAATCATGGATATCAAATGGTTTCTCATCCGCCACTGTGCCTTCACAATCAAGATCAGGTACCCACATTCTCGTCCCAAATAGGACCTCATATGGAGTGACACCCCCTAGAGAACTTCTTGGCTGGTTATTGAGTGCTCGCTGTACCCCATATAGGTGATTGACCCAACTACCCCCCTTGCCTAATACCCTAGCTGTTAAAGATTGCTTTAAGTCCCAGTTTTTCCTCTCCACAACCGAATTTCCCTCAGGATGGTATGGAGAGGAGTACCGCAATGCAACGCCCATACTTTCCATGGCCTCTTTGTAAGCCCGAGAGCTAAACGCCGGGCCACGGTCAGAATGTAACGTGCCAACTGCGTATGTCCCTATAAAGACTCGCAAATCTTTGATAACAGTTCGAGCGTCAGCCGAGCGCTGAGGCCATACCCATAGGAATCTTGAGCAGGAATCCACTGCAACCATGATATATTTGTAAGCCCCATCAGATTGTAAGGGGCCACAGTGGTCCAGATACACACATGCGAGAGGTTTGTCAGATATTAGTAATGGTGTCTGCGCCGGGCGTGTTATGGTGGAGCCTTTCATCTGTTGGCAGATGTCACATTTCAAGACATAGTCTTTAGTTTGTTTTGTTAGACCTGGCCACCAATAGCACTGTTTCAACAATGAAATAGTCCCTGTAACGCCTGTATGTGCAGAGCCCAAACCCTTGCGTGCAGCAATAATTAAACTTTGCCTACCATCCATATTTGGTATTACTCTATCCCCCACTCCAGGAATCTGAGCATATGGAATGTTGATTGCATCTAACTTGTAGGAGTACTTGAGTGGAAATTTCTTTGGTACTGCTGAGCTGCCTTTGCGCGAAGCAATGACAGCCACCATAATCTCCCCGTCTATTCTCGTTTTAGAGCGAGTGATGCAGCTACGGAAGCCGTTCGTACAGCCCCCTTTGCGGCTTCATCAGCCAATGAATTCCCTTCAACGTGAACGCCATCAAGTTGATGACTCAGTGTATGAATCTCGTGAGCCCTCGGTAGTACGTTCTTCAACTCAACTACCTGTTCCCATAGCATTCTATGCTTAATTGTGTCACCTTTTGCGTCTTTAAACCTGTTTTGATCCCAATGATATAAATATTCATTGTATGACTGTACACAGTAAAAGGAATCACACACAATTAGTGTGGGGAATTCGTGATCCGTATTTACAAGTGCCAGTATCAGTGCTTTTAACTCTGCCAACTGAGCCGTGCAGTCTCCTAGAGATTGCGTTTTGGTGCAACTCGGATGGAATTTTCCATCCCGCATGCGACCTTTAACGATAGCACATGCTGCGCTGTATTGTTGCTTACTCCCTATGGCCGGTTGAGCAGATCCGTCAGTGTAAATAATGTATTCATACTGATTTAGAGGCAAAATTTCATTTGGTAGAGGATATTCTTGTTCGTATTGCAGAAATGCTTGTGTTTTTAGACTTGGATCAAATCTGTATTCAACGTCCGTTGCAGTAAGGGAATTAGCCCATTGTATTCATCTCGGATGTAAGGCTTTTGCATTTGGAATCCTTGCCTTTGTAACAGCTTCTAAAGCTGGTACTGGGGTTACGACAATTATGCGTTTCCCCTGAGCCCGGGCTCTTTCTCTTGCTACAGCGGTCTGAACTGCTGTCAGCATTTTTTCTGTTGAAGTGAAACGCATTTCTGCGCTTGTGTACAGGTGTGATTTGTATGCGATTGGTACCGTTTCACCTTCATTGAAGGTTAAGTAGGTGTACCCGCATTGTCCCGCTATTACTCGGATCACTAAGTTGCGTACATTTATGCATGTCTGTAAGTGTTTTGAAGCTATCATGACTTCTTGTAGTAAACGTAGGATGTTCGTGTGTTCCTGTGTCCAATGTCTGACTGAAAAGTCAGCTTTTATTAAGTCGTAGAAAGGTTTTACTCTTTCTGCGTAATCTAAAATGTATGTTCTGCCGAAATTTAGGAATCCCAGTATTGATTATAGATTTTTCAGTGATTTTGGTGGTTGAAGCAGCGCACACTTTTCTAAAAAGTTAGCTACCAGGCTTTTCCCTTCACTTGAAAGCTCATATCCTAAAAAGTGCCTTTTTAAGTCATCGTCCGTCATATAAATATCATCCACATAGGACAATGCTTACTCATCAAAATTTTGGAGTAACTCAGTTACTCTTGCTGAAAATACCCCCGGGCTGTTGTTATACCACTGGTGGATGCGACAAAATTGTCGTTGGGACCCCAACGTTGAGAATGCGGTCAAATACCTGCTTTCAGGCGCTATATTTAGGCAGAAAAATCCATTTGAGATATCAAGTGTCGTTTTGTATTTTTTCCGCACAATGTCATTCATTAATGCGGCACTGTGTGCGTTTTGGACAGCGAATGTCTTTGTGCATGTGTTTAAATGTCTGGAATCCAAAACTAGACGATATGTATTGTCAGGTTTCATGACAGGAAACAAAGGATTGTTCACTGGTGAGGTGCATGTTTCAATCACCCCTTGGTATTCAAGTTGATCTAAGATCTCCCTGAACTGTTTTTTACCTTCTTGGTTTATTGGGTATTGCCTCTGAGCATTTGGTGAAACTTTTAACGGAATCACATGGTGGGTTGAATTCTCATCCCAACCGGCATGATTTTTGTATAGTGCTGGTGCTAGGGCTACCGCCCACTCCTGTGCATATGCATGTTTAAGATGTATGGGACCGAGGTCAGAGAATGATGGAAAAATTACATTTTCTCCCCTAGGGCACTCCATAACGAATGCTGGCGGCCAATCTTGTTCTGCTAATAGGATGTCATAACCAGATGATAGGTTTTTCCAAAAGAGACCTTTAACTTTCCTGGGCTTGTCCCCCTCCATTTGGAGTGTTATTTCGTGTAACTTATGTGGGACGCTCACCCTTGTATCTGGTGTTTCCACCGTGATGTAATCATTCAAGTCCGCTGTCCTCAGAATTCTGGGCATGTCTGATCTTCAGGCCTGCAACTTTCCTTTTCTTAAATTGAGGTTAGAAGTGTAGTCGTAGTCTTAGTCTCTCTCTCTCTCTCTCTCTCTCTCTCTCTCTCCTCAACTCGTATCAGTATCCTGATACCCGTCAGGTTTCCTAATGTTATCCCTATTCCTGAGATTATACCTCTTTTCAGAGGGCTCCTGTGGAGTAGATCTACCTCGGGATTCAGATCGGTTTCCCTTAAAGTTTTGTTGTTTTTTATTATGCCACTTCTTTTTAGAAGAAGTAGGTACCTGCTTGGAAGTGTCCTTTTCAGGACTGCCCATCAGTTGTGGTTTTAAAGCTTTCCCACCCAAACTGTCTCTGCCTAATTCTGCATACGCAGTTTCAATTATTTTGGGTAGTTCGTGTTGTTGATCCAACGGACTGAACTCCCTTAGGCGTTGGCGGATTGCCACTGAAGCTGCTTCCCCTTTAATATTAGCTAGTATTAAGGCTGATACCTGGTCATAGTTATTTAATAACTTCATCCCTAAGTTCAGAGCAGGCTCTGCTCCGTACTCGTTTTGTATTTGTCGTAATACATCTGGTATCACTGCTAATGAAGGAATACCATGTGTCCTGGGATATATGGCAGCAAAGACTGTACCCCAAGAGGTGCAATCCTCTACTTGTGGTGTTATCCCCATGGGCAAGCAGATTGTTAGCATTCTGTGTTTTTCAAACTGGGTAGTATTCGGGAATACTGCCTCGAGCTGAGTTATTTTCTGAGCTACCCAGAATGGCATTTGTTTACGTTTCGTGGGCATTTTTCCCATTACCGCGTGTGATGTTTGTGGTGTGATTTTAGTTGCTGTACCCTGAGAATGAGTACCACTGTTGCAACTGTTGCAGGTTGGACTGTAAAGGTCCTCATGACGAATTGTGTCAAGTTTCTGTAGATTTTAATTAAATCCTTGTGTTGTAAGAGTAAGTCTGGCTGTGGCATTGTTTCAATGTCAGGATGTGGTGTATAGGCCGCTAATATCGGCCATGTTGGCCCGTCTCCTCCGAGCAGGCCTAATCTTACTCCGTTTCTTATATGGGGTAGGGGGCCTTTAAACCAGTATAAGTGTTCCTGGTATGTAAGTGGAACCTCTATGTCCTCGCACGGACCATATTCCACTGGTGCATCTCCTTCTGTATAGTAATGAAATGTCTGTGTTCTCGCATCTGCTGCTGGGAATGTAACCCATGAATAAAATATCTCTGTTTTGTTTGATTTGTGTGCCTCAATCTCGAAAGCTACTAAGCCACCCCTAGGTGCTAAACCATATTCCAGTAGTTTCAGGGTGATAGTACGTCTGAATTTAGGTGCAATGAGAATTCCATCCACCTCTTCATCTCCTGTTGAGAGGCGTCTAGCCACCACCGGGTTATCTTCGCCCTCAGTCATTATGTAAAGGAGAAGTTTGTTCAAGGGAACTAAAATAAGGTGTTATGCACAATTTTAGGAACAAAAATGTCCTTCAAGCTTGATTAACCAGCAGCCAATAAATAGGATATTTTCGCCTACTCAGCTGTGGCGGAGTTTGTGCCCACCCACTCCAGACGTCTCTGGTGTTTTGTGAGTAGGGGTCTCTGAGAATAGCACGACTGAACTACTCAGATTCTACTGTTAAATAAGTACCCAACCAACGTTGGCGGCGCCATGTCGTGTAGTTCCTATATTACCCATACAGGAACTGCACGTTTGGATAACATAGACTGTGGGTTTGGTGGCAGACTGATTCTGAGCACCCCCACCGAGAAATGTTAGCCTATTTGCATAAGCTAGCTCACAGTGCCACTAGTGTCTCCTCTTATCGGGGAGAGAATAGTTTCTGGCAACCTCAGAACATGACAACCCTGATCCCTCAGGATCGTGGAAACAATGTACTACTTTTCGCTCAGTCACTCGTGCTTACTTATTCAGTCTCAGAGATACAAAGAATAAACAGCCTGGGCGTTTCAATAAGGGTTTATTGAACAGTTGTTATTCTTGTGTAGAATATACGAGCTACAACAACCATTAGACAGTAGCAGAGATATATGATTAGCAGTACAGTGAATATAAATGGATAGTACAGTTCTACCATTTTGCAATAAGCATAAATTAATGCATGAATATAAAATGCAGGATAAAAGAAAGCGCGTACTTCTACGATGCCTATCTAGATGTACCTAAGTGTACCTAGCATATGAGTAGGTGTGAAGCCAAGAATCCCTCAAGGATTTAGTCGAACCCCATTACCTGAAGTGTGAGAATGTAGGAGCCCTTCTTGGTCTCGAGTTGGACACCCCGCGAGGGATGTTCAGACCACTGTCAGCTGGAGCGTCTGCATGCAGGAGCCTCAGCGTCTCTGGTCAGTGTGTCGGCCTGGAAGTCTCGGTTCCCTCTAGCTAACACTAGCAAGAGGTGCTGTATTTATACAGAAAGTATCTAGGGTTCCTTTGTCCCTTGTTTCTTGTATTAGCCATTGTTGGATTTGAGGATGACGTATGGGATGAACCGTGCACGTAGATATGGGGAGGAAGGTGGTGTAGCCACAGCCTGGTTTCTAAGAACCCTTATGAATATTCATTCATACTGTGTGAGTCTATTGATGGAGTTATAAACTCTATTGTTTAGGAGAAACCCTCCTTCTGCACCCGGGACTAGAACTAGGTAAAGGTTCAATCCTAAAAGGCTCGTTACAGTGTAGTGTAGGGGAGGTAATGTAGGTGAAGGGGTATGATGTTACCCGGGCCTATATTAGGGTACCTATATGGAACATAACACTGCTGATGAGCTTAACTCGGGCAGGGGAAGGCAGAACAAAGGGATTCTTGTAGAGGAGAGGTGTGACCACCTCTCCTTTAGAATTAGTTAGGGTGGGGGTGCTTGCGAGTGCCTTCAGACTGCATTGAAGGGCACATTTGGTGCCCTCCTTTCATAAACCAGTTCCACCAGTACAGGAGACTTCGGCTCCTGCTCTGAGGCAAAACTACACAAAGGACAGGGGGATTGACCCCCCCATCCAGCTCTTCCCCTGGGAGGTGCTCAGAACTCCTTCAGGTGGCTGCTGGATTCTGCCATCTTGAATCTTGGCCCCTGGGAGCATCTTACTGGTTAGGTCCTCAGAGTAGCGTCCCTCATCCCCTTTGATTGGTGAGTCACCGCAGAAGGTGTCCTTCCCCCTTTTTGGGTTATTTAAGGGCTCCCCTGAGGGTGGGTTCTTAGATTTGTACTGGACTTCATCAAGATTCGTCAAGACCTGTCTGAAGACACTTCTGCTGTTGGACACTGGAACTCTGCTGCTGGATCGAGCCAGGAACCAAGACAAGACTGCTCCTGGTAGGAAGACTCCTACTGCAACTTCATCTCCATGCTCCTTTCTACAACTCCTTGGTCATGCATCTCTCGAGTCTCCTGCGACTATGCATGCAAGCGAGAAGTAATCTCCCTTGGAGTGAAAGAGTCACTTTCCTGCATCCGCAGGCACCTCAAAATTCGACCACTGGCTTGCTGATCCTGCTATCCCACAGACACCTCCCGGCTCTGCAACACAGATGGTGGTTTGTTGGCATCCCCAGAGGCCTGACCAGTCTTCCCTGTAATTTAGGAGACTGTAATCCCTCTCCAGCTTACCTGAACTGCATTCCTGTCTACTGCGTCTGTCTGCCGTTGTCAAGGCTTGTCAACTCTCCTGACTGAACATCTTCGAGCTCCAAGAAGCCCCAGCCTCAAGCATTGCACAGCTTCAAGAGTGTCGTCCTGCCTGCATCTCCTGCAATGTGGGCCCCCATCTTCTGTGTGCTGCTCAGGACTCATTTCGACTCCCTGTGCCTGCTGCCAGAAAGTCCTACTGGGGTCTCTATTGATTCTGTCAGGAATTGGGTACTCCTCAGGGTCCGGATGAAGCAATAATGGTTCCACCCCTGACATCCCCATACTCCAATTATATATAACAGAGAAATAGGGCGATCAGGTGAGGGATAGGAAGGGATAGGAACAGCTGGGATGAGAATCTGAAAAAAGAGAATAACAATAATGAGTAACAGGTGTTGAATCTTCACTACTCTCAATAAATCTCGCTACTTTTTTCCACATATACCTTTTGTCTCAAGCAGCCGTTATTCAAATGGCCCCGTAAGGGCTTCACATGAGGGTAGGTTGTTCGTCGAAAAACCTCTCGATATCCTATAATCAGGCGCAAGAAGTTTATCGCAAAATGACACAACCCCTCTCTTCTAAAGGATAACCAAAACAGAAAACAAGGTTTCCCCCTTCCCGTAAGCTTAGACACCACTGCGGTTACAGCACCGCAACCCACAGAGAGAAGGTGTTTGAAAATAACGAAAGGAAAAAGAAAAAGGCTTCCACGGTTTAGTACACCGCCGCCTTAGGAGTCAACACCAATAGTAATACACAAAGTAAGCTCACGGTTATTAGGCTTCCGCGGTTTAGCACACCGCCGCCTTCACCGCGTGAGTCAGCTCACCTGACCTCCACCGATCAGGCTAGATTCAAAAGAACTTGAAAAACTCTCCCGAGTCTTTCCAGGATTAGGATCTCCGTCCAGCAACGACGGGCTTCCACGGTATGGTACACCGCCGCCTGCGTCGTGCTCGTGAAAATGATGAATATCCTCCAGTCGGTGAAGACCCCGCAGCACACCTCGATGCTGCCGCCGTACACCAGGAAAGTAACCTCTTCCCTGTCAACAGAATTACGCACGCTGGTTGTGCGCTCGATGCGTCGTCTTATAGACGCGTGACTCCGCCCTCTCCCTGGGCCTCATGGGAGTTGTAGGAATCAACAGCTAGGTAGGCGCTACACGGCCCGACTCCTGACAGTAGGCCCCCCTTTCCAGCGCCTCCTAGACCCTGGTTTGCCGGGACACCGACGGTAAAATGCGGCTACCGCCGCAGGAGCATGGACGTTGACACACGGCTCCCAGGAATCGTCCTCCGAGGTGTACCCCTTCCAGGATACCAGATACCACAGCCTGCCCCTGCGATACTGCGCGTCCAGGATCCTTCTCACTTCGTACTCCAACCCGCCCTCACAGGAGACCGGAGGTGGCGACCGCCTCCTAGCTTCCCTAGCTGGCTTCAAGAGGCTGCAGTGGAAAACCGGATGGATACGGAGACTGGCAGGCAACCGTAGCTTGAAAGCCACCGGGTTCACCTGACGTACCACTCTATATGGACCAATATACTTGGGGTGGAACACACTGCGCATCTTAAACTTGATATTTTTAGTAGACAACCAAACCCTGTCTCCCACCTGATACACAGGACCATCGATTCGGTGTCTGTCCTCCCACTTCTTATACAGCAACTTAGCCTCCACCAGGTGTTTCCTGGTTTTCCTGTGGATAGCCCGTAGTGTCTTCATATGAGCTAGAACAGATGGTTGGTCGGCTAGGTCTGCTGGTAGATCAATGGGCAGAGTCTTTGCGCTGTATCCGAAAGTCGCCTCGAATGGTGAGACTCCGATAGAACTGTGCAGAGCGTTGTTGTAGGCTAACTCCGCCATCCATAGCAACGACACCCATGAGTCCTGTGCCTCCATGGCGTAACAGCGCAGATATTTCTTCAGGGTCTGGTTTAATCTTTCGGTTTGTCCATCGGTTTGAGGGTGGAAACTCGTTGAAACAGCCGATTCAATCTGCAGGGCCTTACACCACGACTTCCAGAAACTTGCGATAAATTGGGGGCCCCTATCTGACACGATCACTTTGGGCAATCCATGTAGTCTGAATACTCTGTCCATCAATAAGTGTGCGGTTTGGCCGGCTGTCGGGAGGTTTTTGCACGGTATGAAATGGCCTGTTTTGGTCAGGCTATCCACCACTACCAAGATGGCTGAATATCCTTGATCCACAGGCAGCCCTGTGATGAAATCCATGCTCATGTGTTGCCAGGGTAGGTGTGGAGTTGGCATCGGCCTAAGTTTTCCTTTTTTCCCAGAGGAATCGCTCTTGCACCTGGCACAGACCTCGCATTGCGCAACCCAAGCACGCACATCAGATACCAACGATTTCCACCAAAAGTGCCGTTGTACCAGATCGATGGTTTTACGGATTCCTGGATGCCCGGCCAAAGGAGACACATGGCACCATTCATATGCGGCTTTCTGTAGGGTTTTATTGGAAAGGTACAGTTTGCCGTTCTGGAAAGGCAAGCCTTGTTTTATGCTCCGAGCTTCGTCTTCCTGGGCCCATCTCTCCCACCTCTCAGTGGATTTATTTTTCTTCACGTCTGCCAGGAATCGCTCCACTCGCATTACACAGATGACCTTGGCTGGATCTATGATGGCTTCAGGGATGCAGGCTGGTTTCTCTACCACAGATTCCTGTCTAGAAAGGGAGTCGGCCTTACGATTGTCAGTGCCCGGCCGGAAGGTAATGACAAAATCATATTCCGCAAAAAACAGGGTCCATCTCATTTGCCTCTGTGTAAGATGACGGGCCGTCTTCATGTATTGTAAATTGCGGTGGTCAGAATACACCGTGATCGGATATCGTGCTCCCATCAGGTAATGCCTCCATTCCTGGAAGGCCTTTTTGATTGCTAACAGTTCCTTCTCAGCAATAGTGTAGTTCTTCTCTGTTGCACTTAGCTTCTTGGAGAGGTAGGCCACTGGGTGGAGTTGTCCGGTGTCTTTATCCCTCTGAGACAGTACGGCTCCGATGGCTTCATCTGAAGCGTCGGCTTCTACGATGAATGGAGCCCCCATTGCCGGATGTGTTAGTACAGGGGCGGTGGTAAACGCCTTCTTCAAATGACAAAAAGCCGCAGATGCCTCAGGTGTCCATACAAAGGGAACCCCTTTGCGAAGCAGCCGGGTGATAGGGACAGCTACCTGTGAGAAGTTCATGATGAATCTGCGGTAATAATTAGCGAAACCCAAGAAACACTGAACATCCCTATTGCACGTTGGAATGGGCCACTGCAATACGGCTTGTATCTTGCGTTCCGCCATACTCAATCCGTTCGGACACAGAATCACCCCTAGAAACTCCACCTCACGAACCCCAAACTCACACTTGCTAAGTTTGCAGAACAGATGGTGCTCTCGCAGCCTCTCCAAGACCCACTTGACATGACGGTGATGTATATCGACCGACACAGAGTATATGAGGATGTCATCGATATACACTACCACAAAGTGGTCCACAAATTCTTTTAGAACGTCATTCAAGAAATACTGGAAAGCCGCCGGAGCGTTGCACAGCCCGAACGGCATCACAGTATACTCATACAACCCATATCTCGTTTTAAACGCTGTCTTCCATTCGTCACCTTCTCTGATGCGCACCAAATGGTACGCCCCTCTCAAGTCTAATCTGGTATAGATGGTAGCTTCACGCACCTGATCTAACAGAACTGGTATCAGCGGCAAAGGGTAGCGATTACGAACGGTGATCTTATTCAGCGCTCTGTAATCGCAACACGCTCTAAGCTCTCCGTTCGCTTTCGATATAAAGAAAAGAGGGGAAGCTGCAGGAGATCGTGAGGGTCGAATGAAACCTATATCTAGGAAATGGTCCAGGTATTTTCTAAGATGTTGGGTTTCTGGCTCTGATAACGCATAAACTCTACATGCTGGAATGGTGGCTCCCTCAATCAGATCAATTTGACAGTCGTACGCCCGATGTGGTGGGATTTGTTCGGCCTGAGTCTTACTAAACACTTCTTCAAACTGCGTGTACTCTTCTGGTAATACGACCTCCTTCTCTGCCGCTGTGGCTGCGCAAAATGGGTGTAACAAAGCGGCAGCTCGAGACTCGTACCCCTGTAAACAGTGTTCCTCACATTCCCTAGACAAGAACTTAATGGTCTTATGTCTCCAATCTACCGTAGGGTTATGACACCACAACCATGGCATGCCCAATATTACCTCATACTGGGGGCTTCTATGATATTCAATGAGATGTTCTCCACATGTTGTCTAACTCCATCATCTATGGAGATTATTAAGGTCTCAGTTTGTTCTGTAACTAGACCTGATTTGAGCGGCTTCCCATCCACCGCGAACACTTCCTCAGGGGTCTCACGAGTTACCTTACCGATAGCTAGTCGCCTCACCAACCCGCCATCAATAAAATTCCCCGTGGCCCCCGAATCTAGCATGGCTAACACCTGGTGTACCTGATGCTGAGTTTCTAGTCCCACCGCCACCAATATGTGGGATTCGGTGTCCCTAACTATGGTACTCGACAACGACGGTATTTTCCACTCTCTTTCTCCCAATCCAAGAGGAGGAGGCTCCACTGACAAACCTGACCCATTGCTCAACACCGACACCGCTGCTTTCTAACCTGGAAGCCGCAAGTTCCTGTTGCACTAACGCCAGGGCCTGTACCACATCGTCTAGGGACGCCATCTATTGCTACCCCCGGACCGGGAGGGGTATCGTATCTTGGGTGCGTAATTCTGTCAGGAATTGGGTACTCCTCAGGGTCCGGATGAAGCAATAATGGTTCCACCCCCTGACATCCCCATACTCCAATTATATATAACAGAGAAATAGGGCGATCAGGTGAGGGATAGGAAGGGATAGGAACAGCTGGGATGAGAATCTGAAAAAAGAGAATAACAATAATGAGTAACAGGTGTTGAATCTTCACTACTCTCAATAAATCTCGCTACTTTTTTCCACATATACCTTTTGTCTCAAGCAGCCGTTATTCAAATGGCCCCGTAAGGGCTTCACATGAGGGTAGGTTGTTCGTCGAAAAACCTCTCGATATCCTATAATCAGGCGCAAGAAGTTTATCGCAAAATGACACAACCCCTCTCTTCTAAAGGATAACCAAAACAGAAAACAAGGTTTCCCCCTTCCCGTAAGCTTAGACACCACTGCGGTTACAGCACCGCAACCCACAGAGAGAAGGTGTTTGAAAATAACGAAAGGAAAAAGAAAAAGGCTTCCACGGTTTAGTACACCGCCGCCTTAGGAGTCAACACCAATAGTAATACACAAAGTAAGCTCACGGTTATTAGGCTTCCGCGGTTTAGCACACCGCCGCCTTCACCGCGTGAGTCAGCTCACCTGACCTCCACCGATCAGGCTAGATTCAAAGAACTTGAAAAACTCTCCCGAGTCTTTCCAGGATTAGGATCTCCGTCCAGCAACGACGGGCTTCCACGGTATGGTACACCGCGCGCCTGCGTCGTGCTCGTGAAAATGATGAATATCCTCCAGTCGGTGAAGACCCCGCAGCACACCTCGATGCTGCCGCCGTACACCAGGAAAGTAACCTCTTCCCTGTCAACAGAATTACGCACGCTGGTTGTGCGCTCGATGTGTCGTCTTATAGACGCGTGACTCCGCCCTCTCCCTGGGCCTCATGGGAGTTGTAGGAATCAACAGCTAGGTAGGCGCTACACGGCCCGACTCCTGACAGATTCCTGCTGGCTCTCCTGCGTTTTGAGGGCCGGCCCTGACTTACCCTTGCTTGGTTAGTCCCACAGACCTTGCTGGTCTGCAAGCAAGCATTGTTTCTTACACCCAGACTGTTTTATTTGCCAAGGCTTGTTGGTGGTACTGGGTCACTGACCTTCCTGTAGTCTTCAACCATTGTGGGGCAGCTCGTGGATGGCTCCTGTGCTCTTGCATCGTCGCCTGGGCTCTACAGCTGCTACATCAAGACCTGCATGCTACAGCAAGCACCTCCTACAAGGGGTGGCATCGTGCTCCTGCTCCTCCTGGACATCTCCGGGTGGTTTGGACTCTGTCCCCTTTGCTTTCAGGTACTTCCCGTCCAGAATCCATGGTTGGGTTCCATCGACCTGGTCCACGAGACACTGTAGCCGCTGGACTTCCAAGATCATTCCATTGACATCAATGGGCACTTCCTACACCACTTCGCACCTATACATCTGGGCTACCTGGTGAAGGTATCCTGGTTCCCTGGGTATTCACAGGTAGGGTGGCTCTGAAACCTTCCTTGATTCAACTGGTTTCCTCTGGGTCCTTTGGGAAGGGCTCTAAAACAGTAAAATACCAACCACAACTTTCCCCGTGTTATCCTATGGACATTTGACCCGGTGTAACACCTCTGCACCCGGGTGCCTGGGGGTCCCTAGCTACTTACCTTTGGTGGGTATGTGCTTCCCCTGTCTACTTCATCCTTGGGTACCAGTCATGTTTGGTTACATACCTCACATCCCATTTCTTTATTATACGGTTTGCCCCCCCCCCATTGGGCCCATGTGTTTTCCTATGCTTACGTACCTGTTTTTATAGTATTTCCTTATGTGTATTGATGTCTCCAGGTAGGAGATATACCAAGTAGTTCTTAGTGTTGTGTTTAATAAATACAGAGGTATTTTCTAACACTGGTGTGGTTCTTTCTTGTTTGTAAGCTTACTGACTGACTGACTATTGTGGTAAATGCACCCGCTTTACACCCTCCTGGATAAGCCTTAGCTGCTATCCACAGCTACCCTTTGAGAGCTTTGGTTTTCAGGGACCACTAGATCTATCACTAAGGGTTGTCTGGACTCCGTGCAGGGTGCCTCACCAATAGGTGTACACCACATACTGAGCCAGCCTCCTACAGGGAATCACTTGCTGTAAATTAGTAGTCCTCAAATTAGGTAGAATGCAAATAACTAGAAAGGTTGGCAAAGGGAACAGCAGGAGCCTGAAGGAGCCGGGTTCCACGTTCTAGACTTACTCTGGAACCCCTGGCCGATGGCTCTCTGTTGTCTGCTTGTAAGTGTGGAGGGGAGAGAAAATCATTAGCCAATTATACATTACCATTACGATTGTCCATATCACTAAAGGAACACAGACTCCAGATCCAAAGTTTAGTAAGTTTATTACAAAGCCAAGAAAAGTTGGACATACAAACACCTCAAGACGAGGGTGTAAAAGTATATTGGCACTAATACAAAACCAAATCTACGGGTGAAATTTAGACGGTGCAACATGCACAGAATGACCGATTCCAGAATTAGGACGCAGAATATGATCGCAAAGACATCCACTGTCCCCTTCATTGGTGGTTCGTAAGTGAAAAGCATCAGTCTGTCCATACACTACCACTAGCGTGACATCCCTACATAGCATTTCCCAGGCAAGTTCAGAAAAAGATGTCAGCTTGTGAAGGCTTCCTAAGAAGTGCGCTCGCGTTGAATGGGTCAAGTAGCATAAAGCTACAGAGCGCGTTCTAAGATGCTCTCTCCTCTCAAGACACTGCAGAAGTCCCCCGGACTCTGTCCCTAACCCCAACACAAAAGTCATAGGCCACACCCCTCAACACATCACAAGATCATCCATCCAGCTAGACACCTCCTCGTAGGTAACTTTCCATGCAGTAGCGGTGCTCCCAGGCTCTTGCTCGATGACCTTGATTCCCAGGCCTTCTCCTGTGAGAAAGAACACCGTCCCACATTATCAGTAACGCTTGTTCAAATGTATCTTTTCCTCCCTAAGCCTAGCTCCTAAAACAAAAGCGTTATTCTAACTAACTAGGATGAATTTCTCCACCTGCAACAGAAACATGAGAAAGACAAATTCCATATACATTCGAAATCTAATAGCAACCCTTAAAATGAGAGCAAGCAGGGAGAAATACACGTTAGGCCTACGGAAATCGGTCAACATAAGAACAGTACGCAAGTTTTAGAAAGCATACGCATACATAAATAAGGCTCCCGGTTTTATGGTATTTATTTTTTTGACATTTCCATCTGTATTTAACCATATTTATTTTTTGACAACTTTATCTGCATTTATCCATATTTATTATGGGTTTTGTGAAAAAATTAAAGCTGATACTGGTATATTTCCATATTTATTCAACCAATAAATATGCAGTCATGCTTGAATGCCTGCCAGGTTTCAGAGATATGAACACCCGCAGAAGATAAATCAATGCACTTATATGAAAACGTGCACACTTCAGAATCAGCCTTGTGTATATCTACTGCTGTTTAAGCCTCTTTACTAAAATCCCCCTTTTTTTAACCCCCTTACCTATCAATCCACACAGTTATTGGCCTGGCAGTCATGGCAAAGTGTATTTAGAATCACTCAAAAAGCACCCAATTTCCGTTTTTATCCACATTTAAAAATATATACAGACAAGAAAATAATGGTTTTCTGTCTGTATTTATCTGTAAAAATCAGTAAAACCGGAAAATAGGGAGCCTTATACATAAATCATCAAATTCGTCACGTTACATACACACATTAATATTGAAAACGTTCATTAGCTATGAATACTCTTTTACACGTTGAGATTCATCTAAACACAAATAACTGCAATGTTAATTCTTTGTTTTACATGAAAGAAAGCTTAACACTTCACTTTGCACGTTATTACAGTACACGATTTACTTTATTTTTTCAGAGTTTTATATAGCGCGAACATGACCCATGGGTATCAGAGCGCTTTACAGTTACATGTCGTAAATCGCTTAGAATACAGCAGACATAGTAGTAATAACAAAAACACAGTTCCAAAGCGTACCTGGGTACGGCAATAACAACAGTAGGACCAATTAAGTATAGTAATGTACAGCCTAAGTGCATTCATAGCGATCTAGAAAGTTTACCCTTAAATGCGTTACTGTCCTGTTGAGGCAAACTCCTCCACCACATCCAACTGGCACTAACTCCTTGATCAGTGGGGAGGACTGTTACGGTGCCTCTGTGATCCTTCTGGAGTAAGCTGCATCCATACCCGAGAAGGACTAGGCAACACCTAGCAACTGACCGCGATGTAGATGATGATCAGTAGTTGGTTATGGTAGGAATTTGCTCATTAGGAAGATCTTCGCTTCCCTCTTGCAGATTGACGTGTTTGGAATTCTTCTAATGTTTGGAGGAAGCGAGTTCCAGATTCTGGGGGCAGCTCCGGAGAAGGCTCTGTCGTATGTTTTCTTCTTCTGAAAGATGGGAGGTTTCAGCTTCAGTTCTCTGGCACTCCGGGATGGTCTGCCTCCTCCAGATAACTCAATTTTCTGGGCTAGGTACATTGGTGTTTTGTAGTGGAGCGCTTTGTGGGTAATACATTCCAGTTTAAGCTGAATTCCGGCTTCATATGGTACCCAGTTTAACGCCTTCAAGTGTAGGGAAATGTGCTCGCATGTTCTAGAACCTGTAATGAGTGTTACGGCCGCATTGAGCTGTGGAGATCTTGGGTAGTCCTGTTGATGTCGTACAGTCGTGTTCAATCCTCGAGATGACTAAGGATTGAACTGCCAATTTGAGCTCTGACGTAGCAATGATTGGTTTCAATTTTCTAAAGTAGTTCAGGTGAAAACGGTCACTTTTCGCCATTGATTTGATGTGGGCTTGCATGTCTAGATTCTTATTGAGCGTGATTCCTAACGATTTGGTCGAGTCAACTAGGACAGGGGTGCAATTTAGCGCCATGATCAGTTTGGTATATTTCTTCACAACAGAGGAGCTTTTTTGGGGGATATTAATAGGAATTTAGGCCTGGGCGGTGAACTCCGCTCTGTTCGCAGAGCTTGCAGAGTTTTCTGCACTCCCCGCTCCGCAGAGCTCGCGAAGTGCAGAAAACTCTACTCCGCGTAGTGCAGCGGAGTTTTTTCCCCGCTTGCGCTCGCAAACGGTAAGTTCACGAGCGCGAGCTGCCGCTCGGGTAGAATTTCTACCCCAGCAGCAGGAAAACCAGCGCAAACAGCAGTTCGCACTGCACTCCGCCACTTGCGGAACTCCGCTGAGTTTTTTTGTCACTTCGCAGAGTTCCGCGTAGCAAAACTCCGCGAACTGCGCCCAGGCCTGTAGGAATTCCGTTTTTTGCGTATTTAGTTTAAGATGATTGCTAGTTAACCAATGCAATGACACCTTTAAGGCATTATTCATTATCTTGATCTCCTCCAGCGAAGTGATCTTGATGTAGATCCGAGTGTCATCTGCATACATGTGATAGGAGATGTTGGCGTGCTGGAGAATTTCTGTAAGGGGTTCAACATATAGGCTGAATAGTGATGGAGATAATGTTGAGCATTGCGGAACTCCAATCGAATTAGGGGATGACGGTGACAGCGCCTGGTTGACCATGAATCTTTCTCTTAGGTAAAGGAATAGTAGCAAGCTTTCATTTTAAATCTGGAGTTAAAACATTCTAGGTATCATATAAACAGATATAACCACACAAGGAACCGACTATGAACTAAGACCAAATGCTTATTTCTGTTTATAAAAATATATTTTATTTAGTTATTTAATCTCTTTTTCTTGAAATCATTTTTCATTTTTGATCAATAGTGTAGATATACATATATACAGGGAAAATATAAACTCATAAGTGATACAAGAAAAGAAAAAAGTCGATCTAAATCATGCGGTCAATTATATCATTCTTAAAAAAACTTTTGTAGGTTAGATGAAGGCTAGCGGTAGATGACAACTACGCGCGTTTCGGCACTTCTGCCTTCGTCAGGAAACCGTCTATTACGAACAAAATTCAAGCGTGTATAATGCTTTGAAACCCTGGATGAGATAAAGTGTTGAGTTGATTGTTTCAGAAAGGAGCAGGGAAAACTCCATAGGGTAAAAAATTATATATACGTCACACCAGAATAACAACCAGTGTTGACAGGAGTGCCAGATATGCTATGATACCAAAGTACTTCTTTATATGGTGCTGTATGATCGTCCCAATGAATGAATGTATTTTTAACGATCCAGAGAGACACTAATAAAATATTCTCTCTTTGTATCAGCAAAATTAATGGATATTTCTGTTATTTAAAAAGAAAAACTCCTATCCAGAATAGGAATACGGACCAACAGGGAAATCACAGCCATCAATATAAGGGGCTTCGATGCTGCAGCTTGACGTAAGTTCATCTGCACTCTGACCTCCGTTCACTCTTTGCCTTCTGTTCTGTAGGAAGGATTTAAACCATTTAAGCACATTTCCGGATAATCCCATCCTGTCTTCAAGACGGGCTAGTAATTTTTCATGATTTACCGTGTCAAAAGCAGAATATGGGTCAAGAAGAACTAGTAGACATTTTTCATTGTGATACAGTGCCTGTAGTGCATCATCCACTAAATGTAGGATTGCTGTTTCCGTACTGTGGCCTAGTCTGAATCCAAATTGGCAGTCGTCCAACAGACTGAATTTAGGAATGTGTTGGCTCAGTTGTTGTTGCACACATTTTCCTAGTAGTTTGGCTAATAATTGGAATATTGGTCACTGGACGAACATTTTTGGGTTGGACGGGTCCCCTGTAGGTTTTTTAATGATGGGGAGGACTTGACCTGTTTTTAGGCAGTCTCGTAAGGAGCCTTGAGACAGCCAGGCATTGATTATCGATGTCCATATGGGGACGACGATGTGGTTGACTCTTTTCAAGCATTTTGAGGGGAGGGGATCATTGTAGTGGTTTTTTGGTTTTATAGTCGAGAGAGTTTTGACAATGGCATTCTGGTCATATAACTTGAAGGACAACCATTGTGCTTTATTTTTAGTGATAGATTGTGCGGTGTGCATGGTAACATCATTCTGGGATGACAATGGGCTAAAGAGGTTGTCTGCTGCCATCCCGAACTCCCTTTCTAAAGAGTTGGCTTTGTCTGTAAAGAACGAAGCGATACCAAAGGGGATGATGGACGGAGCGTTAGAGCAAATCAAACACTCACCCCCAGTCAAATGATCTGGGTTTAATCCATCATCATTCTTTAGCTCACTCCACCACCCCAGTTCAGACAAGCATCCTGGGACCGGTTTCGGGTTCAAAACCCTCATCAGCCAGGCTATCTTGAATCCAGTGGCAAAGTGAGCAAGGGACCCACGTCTGGGCATACCCTGGCTGATGACGGCTGAATGGCCAGAAACCGGTCCCAGGATGCTTGTTTCCGGTCCAGGGAAGACATGGCTTGGCAGTTCGGGCTGGACTGTTCCCATGAGGCACAGGGTCAGACTGATTTGCATATGGCCATGTCTGAACTGGGGTGGTGGAGTGAGCTAAAGAATGATGATGGATTAAACCCAGATCAGTTGACTGGGGGTGAGTGTTTGATTAGCTCAAGCGCTCCGTCCATCATCCCCTTTGGTATCGCTTTGTTCGCCCTAAGTTGGCAGGGTATGCCCAGACGTGGGTCCCTTGCTCACTTTGCCACTGGATTCAAGCTAGCCTGGCTGATGACGGCTGAATGGCCAGAAACCGGTCCCAGGATGCTTGTTTCCGGTCCAGGGAAGACATGGCTTGGCAGTTCGGGCTGGACTGTTCCCATGAGGCACAGGGTCAGACTGATTTGCATATGGCCATGTCTGAACTGGGGTGGTGGAGTGAGCTAAAGAATGATGATGGATTAAACCCAGATCAGTTGACTGGGGGTGAGTGTTTGATTAGCTCAAGCGCTCCGTCCATCATC
Source organism: Calotriton arnoldi (assembly GCA_963921515.1). Taxonomy (NCBI): domain Eukaryota; kingdom Metazoa; phylum Chordata; class Amphibia; order Caudata; family Salamandridae; genus Calotriton; species Calotriton arnoldi. Next base: position 5,438,682 of record CAWUFW010000005.1, on the reverse strand, counting down.
CCCTTTGGTATCGCTTTGTTCGCCCTAAGTTGGCAGGGTATGCCCAGACGTGGGTCCCTTGCTCACTTTGCCACTGGATTCAAGCTAGCCTGGCTGATGACGGCTGAATGGCCAGAAACCGGTCCCAGGATGCTTGTTTCCGGTCCAGGGAAGACATGGCTTGGCAGTTCGGGCTGGACTGTTCCCATGAGGCACAGGGTCAGACTGATTTGCATATGGCCATGTCTGAACTGGGGTGGTGGAGTGAGCTAAAGAATGATGATGGATTAAACCCAGATCAGTTGACTGGGGGTGAGTGTTTGATTAGCTCAAGCGCTCCGTCCATCATCCCCTTTGGTATCGCTTTGTTCGCCCTAAGTTGGCAGGGTATGCCCAGATGTGGGTCCCTTGCTCACTTTGCCACTGGATTCAAGCTAGCCTGGCTGATGACGGCTGAATGGCCAGAAACCGGTCCCAGGATGCTTGTTTCCGGTCCAGGGAAGACATGGCTTGGCAGTTCGGGCTGGACTGTTCCCATGAGGCACAGGGTCAGACTGATTTGCATATGGCCATGTCTGAACTGGGGTGGTGGAGTGAGCTAAAGAATGATGATGGATTAAACCCAGATCAGTTGACTGGGGGTGAGTGTTTGATTAGCTCAAGCGCTCCGTCCATCATCCCCTTTGGTATCGCTTTGTTCGCCCTAAGTTGGCAGGGTATGCCCAGACGTGGGTCCCTTGCTCACTTTGCCACTGGATTCAAGCTAGCCTGGCTGATGACGGCTGAATGGCCAGAAACCGGTCCCAGGATGCTTGTTTCCGGTCCAGGGAAGACATGGCTTGGCAGTTCGGGCTGGACTGTTCCCATGAGGCACAGGGTCAGACTGATTTGCATATGGCCATGTCTGAACTGGGGTGGTGGAGTGAGCTAAAGAATGATGATGGATTAAACCCAGATCAGTTGACTGGGGGTGAGTGTTTGATTAGCTCAAGCGCTCCGTCCATCATCCCCTTTGGTATCGCTTTGTTCGCCCTAAGTTGGCAGGGTATGCCCAGACGTGGGTCCCTTGCTCACTTTGCCACTGGATTCAAGCTAGCCTGGCTGATGACGGCTGAATGGCCAGAAACCGGTCCCAGGATGCTTGTTTCCGGTCCAGGGAAGACATGGCTTGGCAGTTCGGGCTGGACTGTTCCCATGAGGCACAGGGTCAGACTGATTTGCATATGGCCATGTCTGAACTGGGGTGGTGGAGTGAGCTAAAGAATGATGATGGATTAAACCCAGATCAGTTGACTGGGGGTGAGTGTTTGATTAGCTCAAGCGCTCCGTCCATCATCCCCTTTGGTATCGCTTTGTTCGCCCTAAGTTGGCAGGGTATGCCCAGACGTGGGTCCCTTGCTCACTTTGCCACTGGATTCAAGCTAGCCTGGCTGATGACGGCTGAATGGCCAGAAACCGGTCCCAGGATGCTTGTTTCCGGTCCAGGGAAGACATGGCTTGGCAGTTCGGGCTGGACTGTTCCCATGAGGCACAGGGTCAGACTGATTTGCATATGGCCATGTCTGAACTGGGGTGGTGGAGTGAGCTAAAGAATGATGATGGATTAAACCCAGATCAGTTGACTGGGGGTGAGTGTTTGATTAGCTCAAGCGCTCCGTCCATCATCCCCTTTGGTATCGCTTTGTTCGCCCTAAGTTGGCAGGGTATGCCCAGACGTGGGTCCCTTGCTCACTTTGCCACTGGATTCAAGCTAGCCTGGCTGATGACGGCTGAATGGCCAGAAACCGGTCCCAGGATGCTTGTTTCCGGTCCAGGGAAGACATGGCTTGGCAGTTCGGGCTGGACTGTTCCCATGAGGCACAGGGTCAGACTGATTTGCATATGGCCATGTCTGAACTGGGGTGGTGGAGTGAGCTAAAGAATGATGATGGATTAAACCCAGATCAGTTGACTGGGGGTGAGTGTTTGATTAGCTCAAGCGCTCCGTCCATCATCCCCTTTGGTATCGCTTTGTTCGCCCTAAGTTGGCAGGGTATGCCCAGACGTGGGTCCCTTGCTCACTTTGCCACTGGATTCAAGCTAGCCTGGCTGATGACGGCTGAATGGCCAGAAACCGGTCCCAGGATGCTTGTTTCCGGTCCAGGGAAGACATGGCTTGGCAGTTCGGGCTGGACTGTTCCCATGAGGCACAGGGTCAGACTGATTTGCATATGGCCATGTCTGAACTGGGGTGGTGGAGTGAGCTAAAGAATGATGATGGATTAAACCCAGATCAGTTGACTGGGGGTGAGTGTTTGATTAGCTCAAGCGCTCCGTCCATCATCCCCTTTGGTATCGCTTTGTTCGCCCTAAGTTGGCAGGGTATGCCCAGACGTGGGTCCCTTGCTCACTTTGCCACTGGATTCAAGCTAGCCTGGCTGATGACGGCTGAATGGCCAGAAACCGGTCCCAGGATGCTTGTTTCCGGTCCAGGGAAGACATGGCTTGGCAGTTCGGGCTGGACTGTTCCCATGAGGCACAGGGTCAGACTGATTTGCATATGGCCATGTCTGAACTGGGGTGGTGGAGTGAGCTAAAGAATGATGATGGATTAAACCCAGATCAGTTGACTGGGGGTGAGTGTTTGATTAGCTCAAGCGCTCCGTCCATCATCCCCTTTGGTATCGCTTTGTTCGCCCTAAGTTGGCAGGGTATGCCCAGACGTGGGTCCCTTGCTCACTTTGCCACTGGATTCAAGCTAGCCTGGCTGATGACGGCTGAATGGCCAGAAACCGGTCCCAGGATGCTTGTTTCCGGTCCAGGGAAGACATGGCTTGGCAGTTCGGGCTGGACTGTTCCCATGAGGCACAGGGTCAGACTGATTTGCATATGGCCATGTCTGAACTGGGGTGGTGGAGTGAGCTAAAGAATGATGATGGATTAAACCCAGATCAGTTGACTGGGGGTGAGTGTTTGATTAGCTCAAGCGCTCCGTCCATCATCCCCTTTGGTATCGCTTTGTTCGCCCTAAGTTGGCAGGGTATGCCCAGACGTGGGTCCCTTGCTCACTTTGCCACTGGATTCAAGCTAGCCTGGCTGATGACGGCTGAATGGCCAGAAACTGGTCCCAGGATGCTTGTTTCTGGTCCAGGGAAGACATGGCTTGGCAGTTCGGGCTGGACTGTTCCCATGAGGCACAGGGTCAGACTGATTTGCATATGGCCATGTCTGAACTGGGGTGGTGGAGTGAGCTAAAGAATGATGATGGATTAAACCCAGATCAGTTGACTGGGGGTGAGTGTTTGATTAGCTCAAGCGCTCCGTCCATCATCCCCTTTGGTATCGCTTTGTTCGCCCTAAGTTGGCAGGGTATGCCCAGACGTGGGTCCCTTGCTCACTTTGCCACTGGATTCAAGCTAGCCTGGCTGATGACGGCTGAATGGCCAGAAACCGGTCCCAGGATGCTTGTTTCCGGTCCAGGGAAGACATGGCTTGGCAGTTCGGGCTGGACTGTTCCCATGAGGCACAGGGTCAGACTGATTTGCATATGGCCATGTCTGAACTGGGGTGGTGGAGTGAGCTAAAGAATGATGATGGATTAAACCCAGATCAGTTGACTGGGGGTGAGTGTTTGATTAGCTCAAGCGCTCCGTCCATCATCCCCTTTGGTATCGCTTTGTCTGTAAAGAAAGCTGAGAATTCCTCACAGCTCAGTTGGGATTTTATAGATTCTTGTGCAGATTTGGCCAATTTTTTGGATTGTTGTTTTAGCATCTCAAAGAGTTTACAAGGTCTGTTTTGGCATTATCCAGATCAGATCTAAAGAAATCCTTTTTGGATATGAGAATGCTTTTGTTGTAATCGTTTCTAGTTTTCCTGAGAGTTTTTAGCTGGGGGATGATGGGTGCTGTCTCCATTTCCTTTCAGCTAGTCTCAGCTTCCGACTTTATTCATTTAATGGCCCATTAAACCAGGGATTTTTATCTTCCTCTGGAAAAAAAGTCTTAGAGGCACTGATGAGTTGATTATATTCATCATCGTTGAGTTATAGTGATCCGTGAGTTCGCTATCGCTCATCATGTTGTTAGGCGGGTTTAAATCCTTCTCACAGTGTGCCACTAATTGCTCTTCGTTTAAGTCTCTAGTGTCCTGAACTCACTATTTAAGTTTGACAGGTTGCGTGGTCTTATTCTTTTTTATGGTAGATATATGGAAGGTTATGGCATGGTGATCCGACCAATCGCATGGATCAATTGAGTGTATTGTAACAGCCTTATCTCTAGAGATAACCCAGTCTAATGTTGACTCTTTCGAGTGTGTCGGCAGTGTGCAGGCTTGAGTAAAACTCAGGTCTGCTAGGAGTTAGCCGTGATGATCTCTATTAACTGGTCTATGAAAGGGCATTGTTACCTGGTGGATGGTAGAACGCATGCAATTTCCACATTTGATAATCTACAGTTCATATAGCCAGACCGAGGTATTCACAAGCCTCAAGGGGTTCGGACTATAGTTGGGTTACAGAGAGATCAGAGTGATATATGCAAGCGATACCACCCCCTGCTTTTTTTAGTCTGTCTAGCCTCACAATTTTATATTTGGGAGGCACCAGTAGATCCATGTAAGGGGAAGAAGACTCAGTGAGCCATGATTCGGTTAATATTGTCACGTCGACTGCATGACTAATGATGAGGGCAGCAATGTCTGAGGCATGTTTTACTGCTGAACGACAGTTGAGTAGTAGGCACAGTAGTGGTTTCACTGAAATTCCAGAATTTATCTCTTGATTGCTGGCGGTTAACTGTAATTTTTTTTAGATTATTAAAGTTGAGGTTTCTGTTATTGGGCAAGGTAGTTCTATTTTCATTGATCAGGACTGATCTAATTTCCTCACCTCTACTGATGGGAAGATTGGTTGCAGACTCAAAGGAAAGGAGTAATGCGTGGGTTTCATCATCCGATAGATATTCAAGATGTTTGCGTGGTCGATTTTGTCTATTTGATAGTGGCATGGCTATCCATTTACGCTTTCCTTGAAGTTCATGCACTGATTCTTGAATGAGCTTGACTTTGGAGCGAGTACTTACTGTGATTTCTAAAATGTTCTTCATTATGTGTAACACATTTAGAATGTCCTAGGACAGACGTCTTTTCCAATGTTAATTTTTTTCTCATTAGGTAGTGTGCTTGAGCCTCTCTTGAGTATGATATGCGATGAGCTCCGTTTGTCCTGGTACCTTATTTTCAAACTTGGAGGATACAAATTTCGTATGGAAGCAGATGCTATTGGTACTGTCGTAGTGTGGGGTTTGGAAGGTGGGTTAATCTCCCTACCCTCAATTGCTGGAAGGGTGTTCCCACTAAGTAGCCTATGTGTGGGTGTAATGATATCCTGGAGAAGAGGTACGGACCTTTACAAAGGGAATGGCTTAGGGATGATAATAGCGTAGTGTAGTGATTCGTCTTCTAGATCTGTTGAGCTAATTCCAAGAGTTTCAATGGACATGGATGTAGGGTTTGGCTGTTGGGAGTCTTCTGATACTATGAAGTCTATACTAGTTGAGTTGGTGGTAAACTGGGCGTCTGCTTGTGTAACCAAGTGTTGTTGGAGACTTGTAGTACCTACACAATCTTTTAGGGTTGCAAAAAAGTCGTCAAATTTCTTCAAATCATTATTGGATGCTTGTATAAGCACAATACCATTCTTGTAGGTAGTTATACATAGTTCAGCTCCTAATCTTAGCGAGGGAACGATCAATAACTTGGTACCATGTGGGATATTGCTTATTTTTTCTAAGTTGTCCATCTTCGTCATGGCAGTGCGCCATTTCGCGTTTTTCTCGTGAAAAAGATCCGGTTATTTACAAATATACCTTTTTTTTTTTTAAATTGAAGGATGGGTCACAGATCAGCGTATCTGGGTTTTTTTCTAATTAATTTGTGTTTGAAGTTTTTGGCCGCGTTCTTAGATGGTTAGATGGGTATATTATGGTGTAGGAATTACTGTCTGCAAATTTCAAATTGATTCCGGCCATATTTAAAGATAGCGATATGCAACACTTAGGGGGTGGTCGTGCAAAAGTGTCACCCACTGTGAAGGATCCTGTAATCCAATGTCTTTTTCATCACAAACTACGAGCCTTGATGTAGTCCCCTGTAGGCGTCTTCACTATCCTCAATTTCCTGCATCCCCGTGACCATTAGAACAATATGCTCAAAGGAAAAACTCACCAAGAATTGTCAAGAGCGTAGAGATAATAAATAAATTGGCTGTACCTATTCCAAAGCCATCAAATATTTCAGTGAAAACTATAGCTGGTCAAAGCCATTCCAAGATGGCCGCCAATTGTTAATACAACATAGGAATATATGTGTGTGCGAACTACTCATGATTATAATGTACCCCTACAAATGAAAGAGCAAAATCACGCTCTATCAGTCCCCCCTCTGATGACTAGTGTCATCACAATCATGTTCATCTCCCTGTAGAAAGAACCGACCTAAACAGAAGTCATAGCCAGTCTTCCCTGACAGAACTTTTCTAGGTTCTTGAGATTCTCATAGTGATTGTCCTGCAGTCTCTCCATTCTCCACTCTCACTGTCTAAGAGATTTTTCAACCTGTCTCGATCTATGCCACTTATAAGCTTTTATCGTTCCCAGCAAAAGGATGACACAAATCACAACTAATATGATTGGCTTCACGATGTAACCAAGAAATCCCTTCCCAAGATTTGCAATACAACTTCTAATCTTTCCAAATCCTTTGCCAACCTTATCCCAGATTCCCTCTGCAGCCAAATCATTTATCTCATGGTGTATCTCAGTAATATTACTTATATACTTCCTCAGATCCTTACTATGGTCTGGGATATAAGTACAACACTGTTGAACCCTCAGCATTTTACAGACTCTGCCTTCTTTTGCTAACAGTACATCTAAAGCAAGACGGTTTTGCATCACCATAGCTCTTATGGAGACCATCTCTCCACCCACGAGTAGCGAAGACTGAGCTGTATTTGTTGACAACTTATCCACAATAGTTGATAACATTCGAATCTTCACATCATTCAAAACCACTCCTAAGCTCGGTATCATTGCTCCAAACGCATCTCCAACAATCTCTCCTGCACTTGTGCCATGCCTCTCTCTATGGGATGGTTTCCCTTCCAAAGGTCCCAAATCCTCCATGTGGTATATCTTGGGAAACACAACAGCTACATAACACATGCCATACCAATTCAGTGGCAGTCGAACATCTGCATTTCTCCTACACAAAAGTACACATTCGGAACCACTTGTACTGCATCCTGCAAGAATTTCTTCGCAGTGGCTTCAATTGTGAAAATTTGATCTCACACACTCTGTCCCACAACAATCTTATCATAGTATGTCTGTACCTGTCTGATGCAAAGCTTCCTTCGCTGCTCTAAATCTAAAGCTATTGGACCATAACTTCCCTTGGCCTTATGTGCTAACTCTTCTTTGGTCCACTCAAATATTCCCTCCCTATTGTTAAGTTTAAACGCTAACTGTCTGTGTCTATCTTTTACTTGATCCACAAACTTCTTTTCTATGTCAGTCAAAATGCAGGTCAAATTATGTCTATGCGCATAAGCTGTATCTAATGTGACAGTAGGTATAAAATATTTTCGCATTATTTCTTTTTGCTTGTAATGATCATACTTGTTCAGGTGCTTGTAAGCTGGAACCTCTGAAAGAACTACATCGTAATTCGAGAAGTAGTACTCATAATGCCCCTTGCCATAAAACATGCTAAGCAATAAGCTACAAGTGATACCATATGTCAGATGCAAGTGGTGGTACCGTATACCCTCCTCAACTGACGCTGGCAACTGCATACACACATATCAGTCTCTCACATCCATCGTATTCACGTACTCGTATAACAACTTTGAATTAGCATTCAAGGTATAATCACCTTTCGACAAGTCTACGTGCAATAAGCGACTAGTTTGATCAACCATTGCATTGTCAGCTCCTAATGTACCCTCTTGATCTAACCTCCGGGAGGAGCGTTTTCTTAAAAGTGTATTCCACTCCCATCCTGCGGGGAGGTGCCTGGCCCCCTTCTAATCTGTTTTAATTTTACTTTCCTTGTAGCACCTCTATGCAGGAGTTGCCTGGCTCCGCTTTTCTGACCTCTTAACTTACCTGCTGCTGTTTTGCACACTACTTCTCTGCGAGCGATCTTACCTGCTGAGCCACCGACTGCAGGGTGCGGTGAGTGTACTCACTCTCCGCCCTACTGCCTCTAGATTGGCTGGAACTGGCCACGCCCTTGGAGGCGAACTATTTCAGGATGGCCGCGGCGCAGACGTGCCGGATCTAACCTCCGGTAGGAGCATTTTCTTAAAAGTGTTTTCCACTCCCAACTGAGTGTTTAATCACTCGGACAGGAGTGTTTTAACTATTTAGTTCCTTGTAGCACTTAATGCGGGGAGGTGCCTGGCTCCCTTCTAATCTGTTTTCATTTTACTTTCCTTGTAGCACCTTGGTGCAGGAGTTGCCTGGCTCCGCTTTTCTGACCTCTTTTAACTTAACTGCTGCTGTTTTGCACACTACTTCTCTGCGATCCATCTTACCTGCTGAGCCACCGACTGCAGGGCACGGTGAGTGTACTCACTCCCCGCCCTATTGCCTCTGGATTGGCTGGAACTGGCCACGCCCCTGGAGGCGGACTATTTCAGGATGGCCGCGGCACGGACGCGCAGCGGATGCGCGCAGCCCGTCTGCGCCCGTCCAAGTCCGGCCGGGGACAGGGACCAGGACCCCTGCCAGTTTTACTTTCTGTCAACCCCTAAAATACTCCGCTAACCAACTCAGAGACCTATCTCCTAAGATCTGTGAAGCATGCTGGCACAATCTAATTGTAGATGCTGACTCACTTAACTGCCTTCACTGTAACTACAACCCGGAACACATAAAGCTGATGCCCACTAGTAAGTGCAAATTGCATTCTTTGCTAATTAACTGCCGATCACTGATGAAATGCAAAAACAAAATCTTGGAAATTCTCATGGTCTGACGCCTTGTTTCTGACAGAAACCTGGCTTAATGAGTCTTCAACTCCCGACATTTTAGATGCCCTACCACAAGGCTACGGAATACTAAGACAGGACTGCCCTATTAAAAGAGGAGTTTTAGCAATAATCTACAAACTGTCCCTAAAATGCACCATTAAGGCCGCTAACATTGAAAACTGTGAGGCCATCTTTTTCACCCTTGCCGCAGTAGAAGACTACGCTTTGTTATTGTTATTGTTAATTGGGATTTATAAAGTGCATAATCACCGGCAGGTCTCTTAGCGCTGAGAGAGAGTAGCTAAAACCCCACCATCGGCTGACTGTTAGTACGCCAGGTCAAGCGTGTGTTTTTCCCAGGTCTCTGTGAATAGGAGGGTCTTAAGTTTTTGCCTAAATGGGAGAAGGGCGGTTTCCTTGCATAGGGTTTCTGGTATCTTGTTCCATAATGGAGGGATCAGGACAGAGAAGGCTCGCCCGCCTTTTGTAGTTTTGTTGAACCGCGGACAGGCCAGCAGGCCTGCCTCGGTCGACCGGAGGGTACGTCCTGGCACATAGCTTACCAAGCGCTCCTTAATGTATACTGGGGCATGTCCATGAACGGCTTTGTGGGCAATGCAAAGGCCCTTAAACATGGCTCGCTGTTTGACGGGGAGCCAGTGCAGCTGCTGCAACAAAGATGTGGCATGTGCGCGTCTTGGGAGCTTGAAGATCAGCCTAGCTGCATCGTTCATAGATACTTGCAGCTTGCCTAACAGCTTCTCTGGAAGTTCAATATACAGGGCATTGCTGTAGTCCAGACGGGACACAATCATTGCTGACACCACCATTTGCAGAGTAGAAAATGAAAGGAGAGGTGCCAGTTTCCTCAGTTGCTTTAGTGGGCTTCTTGATCTATCGGCCACCAGGACCTGCGGCACAGTTCATATCCAGTCTCGCTGAGAATATAGTCCTGTCACGTGGCCGCTAGGGACATTGTCGACATCTCTAAGTCAGCATGGCCCATGTAGCCATGATGCTGCTTTTGCGCACGTTACTACATAACTTTATTTTTGCAAGACTCTGTTTATACCGTTTCACATGAGAACTGTCTGCTGTGTTTGTTCTCTGACTGTTCCTGGAGTTTAGTCTGAACATAGTGAGCAAGGTCGATAAACAATGCCCCTTGTTATTCTGTTCTGGTCAGGTCCTAGCACCTAGACAAAACATACCACTGCAGCTGTTGCTGGAGACTCGTACTTTGATATTATGGGGATACATGTTTAGGTAACAGACGCTTGGAGAGGGATCTTTCTTGGGAGAAGAGCAACACTCACCTTCGATGTAGAAATCCCATCTATACTCTAAGGTAAGGGGTCTGCTGACAAAACCCAGAGATCTTTTACTATATAATAATACTTCTTCTTTCCAAGGGGAGGGAGGTTAGGCACTATAGTCCTTTCTCCATTGTCGTTATAAGATGACATCTACCTTCATAATGTATGGACTGGCTGCGATGCTAACTGTATTCCTGTTATGCATTTTTCTGCTTGTTGTGGCACGTATACTGCTTGTTAGAGCACGTTAGTTAAAATAAACATTTTAAACTATATTCGTGTCTCAGTCAGATCTTATTGTGGACAGGTGGGAGAGTGTGAGCTAAAAGGTGTGTCTTGTTACCGCGATTTCTGAGAGATTCGGGAGTGTAGTGTTCTGGGGTGTCTAATCACTTGCTTCTCCGTTTTTGTGTAGGAGAGAGAAAGAGACACTATAGCTAGTCGGTCCTGGGCTTGTGGGTACTAAGGCGGTAGGAAGGCCCAGCCCCTATACACCAAGGTCCCATAATCCTGCGCATAGTTCTGTGTATGTGCAGAATCCCTGCAACAGTTCAGCCAGCACTTTGCCATAATAACCTGATAATCCTAGGTGACCTTAATTTGCACTTTGACAATAACTCCAATTTAGAAGCCCAATCTCTATGTAAGGAACTTATAACTATAAATCTAACTCAAAAAGTGAACACCCCCACCCACCAACTAGGACATATCCTAGACCCGATATTTACCAACTTTCCTGAGATTGAAGTGGACACCCCGCTAATAGTTCCCTGGTCAGACCACCACTTGGTGGCCTTTTCTGCACCTCTTTATAGACCCCCCCTTTCCTTTAAGCCTAGTCAGATGATCACCCGAAGGAAGTGGGCTAAGTTTAACACTGAAACCTTCACTCAGACCCTTTCGAGTACCAACCTCCAACTCGGGAATGAGGTCAATAAAGCAAACTCGGATGTCGAAAAATGGATATTAAGAGCTATAGATGAAATTGCACCATGGACCGCTCGGAAAACACCCAGAGGCGGCGGAATCCTGCGCCCTGGTTCAATGAAACTCTTATTGCAGCCAAAAAAACTTGTAAACGCCTAGAGAGTAAGTGGAGGACAGATTACTGCCCTACTAGTGAAACCATTTATAAAAATGAGCGTAAAAAGTATCACACACTAATTAGGAAAACGCGTTGTGCTTTCTATACTGAAAAAATTGAGCAAGCCAACAATTCATCTAAAGAACTTTTCTCTATTCTCAAATCACTGTCTTCACTAGAACGCACAATGGCCCCTCTATCGACATCCCCTGAGAATTGTAATAAAATTGCTGACTTCTTTGCGTCTAAAGTAGCGAAGATCTATGACACATTCCCGTCAGAAGCACGTAGCTGTATCAATCTTGACACCTCTCATGACTAAGCATTTGCGGGGATTAATCTCTCTGAATTCAAAACCCCTACGCTGGATGACCTGAAGGGTCTGGCCATGAGCATCAAATCAGGCTCCCCTCTTGATCCCGCTCCGCCTAAAATCATGATGCAAGGAATGGACTCTATTCTGCCCTATGTCCAACAGCCTATAGATATATCCTTTCGCACAGGCGAAGTTCCACTGAAATGGAAGCAAGCGATAGTTCTCCCTTTGCAGAAAAAACCTTCCGCCGACCCTATGCTGCTACAAAACCTACGCCCAATCTCTCTCCTACCATTCTTTGCCAAAATTGCAGAGAAAGTGGTGAATAATCAACTTGTAAATCATATCAATCTAAATAATCTATTTCACCCTTAACAATTTGGTTTTAGAGCCTCCTATGGAGTCGGCCCTACTTCTCACAATGGAAACCTTGAGGAAATGTGCCGACGCAGGACATACTGCAGCACTGGTCCTGTTGGACCTAAGCACGGCATTCAACACCTTATCGCATAACCTACTTCTCCAAAGTTTAAGGCTTTGTGGGGTAGGGGCTCAGCTCTTCGCTGGATGACCTCTTTCCTCCTCTCTCGCAGCTTCCAAGTCGCTCAGCACCTGCATACATGAAAAAGTATTCCCCTCATGCAAGGGGTCCCTCAGGGCTCTATACTGATCCCCACTTTATTCAATCTTTATATTTGCCCCCTTGCAGGAATTGTAGAAAAATACAATATAACCATCGTGTCATATGTGGATGACATGCAACTTATTGTCACTCTATCTCAGGACACGGAGACAGCAGCTAATCAGTTCTCCTCCTGTCTAGGGGAGCTCGTCTCATGGATGTCTAACAATTGCCTTAAACGTAATGGCAATAAAACCAAAGTAATGATAGTTGGGAAAACACCTTCAATCTGATCATCGGCCTGGTGGCCTCAGGCCCTGGGGCAAACTCCTGCCCCTAAAGAGGAAACAAAAAATCTGGAGGTCTGGTTTGATCCTAAACTATCATATGAGAGTCAAATCAGGAAGGTAGCCGGAAAATGTTTCAGGACTCTTAAAGTCCTAAGAAAACTCCTAGATCTACTACCTATTGCGGCTAGAAAAACCCTTGTGCAAGCTCTAGTCACATCTCAGATAGACTATGGTAACATACTCTATCTAGGAGTCTCCAAAGAAAGCCTCAGTAAATGCCATGAATTCAAAATGCTGCCGTACGATTGGTCCTGAACCTTCCCAGAAGAACACCAACTTCTTTTAGTTTTAAAAGGAAAATTTTATTAGTAGAGTAAAGGTGTCAATACAGAGTTCATAGCATTAAATACACATCAGTACAATAAATAAATTTTGCTACAGTAAAGATTAAGAAATGAGAAACCAGACTTATGGGTAAATTTAGAAAATCTAAGCAGTACAAATGAATCTTGTAAGTAGGTGATTAATAGATAATGTGATTAATAGATATTGTAGGAACGTATAGGGGGTTTCAGGGGGTTTTGGAACTTCTTGCTGGGATGGTTGTAGTTGGAAACATTGTTTGGCACAAACGTCTAGGTATATTGTAACAGGTGACCACAGGTCTAAGCGTTTCGTAGCCATGCATATAGGATAAACAAAGGAGGTATCCAATCTGTGATTATGACAAACAGTATACCACCATGCCTTATATGAGATTTTAGAGAAATCCTTCCAATTTACGGTAATTTGTTGGAATGCAACCGCTAATAACAAGTCAATAATTTTCACATTAAGTGTAACATTCTCCCAACAAGGCGAGAGACTACCTAAGAAAACATGAGTGAAGGAAAAAGAAAATTTAGTTCCGAAGATCAGATTAATTTGAGACCACACTTGCCTCCAAATTTTTTTTACAGTTGTACATGAAAATATCATATGGAATAGGTCAGCATTTGAAGAGGAACATGTCCAACATGCATCCGACACAGTCACAAATCTCTTGCTCAAAACACTTGGTGTAAATAAAAGTCTGTTGTACACAAAAAACAGCGTCTGTGTTGTGTTGGCTGCCCTAGATGATTTGCGTAATTTAAGCCATATTTTATTCCAAAAGAAATTGGCCATGTTGACGTGAGATCCCGTTCCCATGCCTCCTCTGTTTTAGATTTCTGCCTATTAATGTCCCCGCCCCGTAAATACTTATATATAGTGGAAGCTCTGGGTCTAGTCTTTAGTAAAGTGCAAAGTGTAGAGGAAGGTTCTGATGGAGTGGAGATAGTGGATGTGGTGGATAATTGAGTGTATCTATCCATCACAGCAGTTTTAAGTAATCTATATTTGTGAATGCTCGAGGCAGGTAAGTCGAATAATTGACTAAGTGAGGGGAAGGATAAAAAGTTTGATTGTGCAAATAACTGATGGATCCAGATCAAACCCCTCTGTCGCCAAGTCTTCCAGTAGAAAGGTTTACTTCGAATAGTTAGGTCTTTGTTGTGCCAAATTGTGGAATTAAGGAATAGCTCCGTAGTATTGTGCGTGGAAGCAGATGTGGGTTCTAAAAGCTTCGAGGTCAATTTGATTATGGGAGTGGACATAGCCTGTGGTTTGCGTGAAAATGAGAGGTATTCCTGAAAAGAGAAAGGGGATATGAAGGAATGCTCAGTTATTGTCCATAAAGGGCAATCATCCACAGATTCAAGTAACCAAAAGGATGCTTGACGTAGGAGAAAAGCTGTCTGGTATGTCTGAAAATCTGGAAAGTTAACCCCACCTTCTGTATTAGGACGAGTTAATTTAGATAAAGACATTCTGGACCTCTTGTTGCTCCATAGAAAGGAAGATAGTGTGGAATTAATCTTCTTAAAAAACTTTTTAGGAATAGGGACTGGAATGTTAGAGATGGTATATAAAATTATAGGTGATAACATCATCTTTATAGTGTCTAGACGACCCCACCAAGATATATAAAGGGGATGCCATTTAGCTACTAAATCCGAAACCTTTTGTATGCATTTGGTCATGCAAAGGGCCACCGTGTCTGCTATTGAAGAAGTCACGTGTAACCCTAAATATTTAATGTGGTGAGGGCTCCAAGTAAAGTTGGAAGCACAAAAATCCGACTTGAAAGTATACTTAGTTAAGGGCAAAATTTCACACTTATCGTTATTCAATTTATATCCAGAGATGCTAGAATAAGCCTGCACCTCCTCCAAAAAAGTAGGTATTGAGTCTTCCGGTTTGGACATGAAAAGCAGAATGTCATCAGCATATGCTGCAAGTTTAATATGGGAATTAGATGATTGGAATCCATGTAGGTCAGGATTTTGACGTAATTTGGAGAGAAAGGGTTCTAAGGCCAAGTTGAAAAGGAAAGGGGAGAGTGGGCATCCCTGACGCACTCCTCTCTTTAAGTCAAAAAATGGTGAGATCAAACCGTTGGCACATACTGCCGCACGGGGATTGGAGTATAGTAGAGCGATTAGGGAGGTAAATTTAGGGCCAAAGCCAAACCACTTGAGAGTATAGAATAAAAAGGTCCATTCAACTCTGTCGAACGCCTTCTCGGCATCAAGTGCAATTGCTGCCAGGGGGTACTTTAAATGGGAGGATTTAGACAAGGCATTAAAAAGAAGTCTCGTGTTGTCGGTAATAAATCTCCCCTTAACGAATCCAGATTGTTCTTTCCCCAATAAGTCAGGTAGGTATGAATCTAATCGTATGGCTAATGCTTTGGAAAACATTTTGTAGTCTATGTTAACCAGGGATATAGGCCTATAATTCTTGCAATATTTAAAATCCTTACCCTCTTTGGGGATGAGGCAAATATGAGCTTCTGAAAAAGAACCTGAAGAGCTACCTGATGTGCTAAAGGAATCTAGTAAAGAATGTAACTTGGGCATTATGAGCTTGGAAAAATGTTGGTAAAATTCTACGGTGAAACCATCTGGTCCTGGTGCTTTGTCCTTTTTAAGATGTTGGAGAGCCTTTAACAATTCTTGGTATGTTAAATCGGACTCCAGGGAGGATAGATTTGGGAAAGCGTTTTGAGGTTTTTGAATACCAGAGAAAAAGTGCAGAAGAGAATTTTCAGAGGGTTGTGTTTCAGAGTCGTACAGAGACTTGTAAAAGAGAGAGAACTCATTCAAAATTTCATTATCTTTAAATTTTAGGTTTAATCCGTTGTCATAAATGGACTCAATATTCAGCTTGTTTTGTTTAACTTTTAAATAATTAGCCAATAGTTTCCCAGCCTTATTTTTGCCTCCGTAGAATTTTGCACTGGATTTTAACAAATATAATGAGGCGTCCTCCGTTGACTTCTTATTAAATTGCATTTTGGCGTTTATGAGAGCTGTGAGGCAATCTTTTGAATGTGAAGTGTAGAAGGAGTGTTCCAATCTTTTAATATCTTGGAGGAGATCTTTAGTTAATTTGCGGAAGAGTTTTCGTTTCTTTGCAACAAAGCCAATTATGAAGCCCCTCGCTGAGGCTTTAAAAGCATCCCATATGGTTGAACATGATATGGAATCTGTTTGATTCATCTCGTAGAACTCATCAAAAAAGGAAGTAAACGAGGCAGTGAACTTTGGGTCTAGAAGGAGGGTATTGTTGAAGCGCCATCTTTTGGGACCTGTAACTTTAGGTAAAATATCTAGGTTGATCGAGACATGAGCGTGATCTGATAATAGAATGGGACCAATCTCTGCATTTGTAAGATTTTGTGAGATGTTGTGAGAGACAAATATGTAATCGATCCTTGATTGGGTTTGATGGGAAGGGGAGTAAAAAGAGTACTCTCTAGTAGTTGGGTTACAGAGACGCCACGCGTCCAAAAGTTTGTGTTGATTAATTGCATGCACAAAAGATCTATGGGACTTGTTGGGAATAAAAGAAACTTTGGAATTTCTATCTATAAACGGATCAAAGGTCTGATTGCAGTCCCCCGCCAAAATGAAATTAACTTCCATGTGTTGGGTAATTTGCTTAGCCAGTGTGGGCCAAAAGGAAGGTTCTCCGCATGTAGGGGCATAGACATTGAGAAGAGAGACAGGAACACCCTTCAAAGATAACTTAACATTTAGCCATCTACCATCAGCATCCGAGTCCTGGGACATAACTGTAAACGAGAGGGATCTGCGGCACAATATCATCACTCCATTACGTTTGCCATCCCCGGGGGAAAAGAAGACCTCCCCCACCCATCCCCTCTTCAACTTTAATGATTCAACATCCGATAAGTGGGTTTCTTGCAAGAATACAATATCGGCTTCTAATTTGGCTAAGTAAGAGAGAACTCTCTGCCTCTTGATGGGGGAGTTTAATCCCCTAACGTTCCAGGTGATCAATTTTAATGACATAAATAAATAAAAACAATTTGTACTGAAATTCTGAACCATAAGTCCAATTCATTATAGTAGCAATGTGAAATAAGAGATATGCAAAACAGGAAAGGAGTATTTTCTGCGGCTTCAAAGTTGAGAAAAATAGGTAAATCATGTAACAAAGGCGTAGAATGTGAGCTGAAGATAGGAATAAGAGAAGAGAAAGATCTAAGAAACAGGCGAAAGGAAGATGCAAAAATAGAAATAAGCAGAGTTATGATGATCAAGAATGCGATAGATATCAAGAAGTGTGAAGAATTAGTTATACATGTGACACCAACATGTGAAAGGATACAAGCAATGAAAGAAAAAAGACAAAAAACGAAAGACATATCCAGCACCAAACTTGAGGGAATGTGGGAAAAGGACATACCTACAAAGGAAGGGTCATGGATATACGGGAGGATGGATGGGACCACATGGGTTAGGCAACACAACCGGGATCGACAAAACGGAGGACCAAGGAAAAACCACGGTAGACGAGTAGAAAAACCTGTGGAGACAATAACAATCAAAGATTAGGAGATGTTTCAGAACATAACTGTAAACCATTTATCTCATAAAACAGAACCAGGAAAACCAGCTTTTAACACTAAGCAACGTGAATATTTCTGTAACGTCCTAGCCGCCATATCAGATATATCGCCAGCTGCTAAAAGGCGCATCTAAAATGGCGGAGTATAGCTGTTAAGCAAACAGAGACTGAAGAACTTGTGGGAGGAAGAAGAGAAGAAACAGTCAATCAAGTATTGAATGAAGAGGAGGGTCCAGAGGAATCCATCTCGTGTGTCTTGCAGGAATTAATGAAGTCTTGTAAACGCATTGGATCTTCATACACCATTGTTCTGTTATTATACGTAACTTTGAAGAGACAAGGATGGAAAAGACCGTATCTGGCCCCCAAGGAACGTAAATCCGCTCTCAAATTCAGGAAGGCTCTGCGTCTGTCAGCAGTAGCTTTAGCATAGTCTTGTGCAAAGAATAGAGACGAGCCTGACCATGTTATTTTTGGAGAGGTTCTAACCGCCGCCAGCACCTTCAATAAATCTGTATATTCTAAGAAATATAAGATGACTCCTCTTGGTCTCTGTGATGAGCTGGTTTGGGATGGCATCCGACCTAACCTGTGAGCTCGTTGGATGTTGAGTTGCGTCCCCTCTGGCAAGTGAAGTAGTTTAGGGAGAAAGGATCTAAAGAAAGTGAGAGAATCCGAACCTTCAAGTCCCTCTCCCAAACCGTAAATGCGTAGGTTGTTCCGTCTGTTGCGGTTTTCAAGCTCCTCGATTTGTTTCTGGAGTATGGATACCTGGGAGTGCAACTGAGAAACACCTTCACATGTGTTTTTTAGGGAGGAAACAGTGTTTTCAACTTCTGTAACTCTCGTTTCCAATCGGGACCAATTGTCTGTTAGAGTTTGCAGCTTGGTGTTAGTCTCTTCCATAAAAGGTCGGAGGGCTCTGATTTCCTCCAACAGCATCTCCATCGATACTGGTGAGGCTGACTTGGGTGGAGAAGGAGGGTCCTTCTTGAGACGCTTGGTGAGAGATTTCCCAGCCGGGCCAGAGGGGAGATCCATAGTTGTTCTTAGTTGTCGAGGTGAGGATGGTGAAGACTCCTCAAGTCTAGAAAATTCAGTAAAGATTCTAGAATTTTTTATAAAAATGTTTTTCTTGGAGCTGGACGAGCTGGGTACTTTTATTCTGCCCATAAACCTCTGAATAAGTCTCTCCGTCGCCGGTCAACAGTGTGGGAGTACAAGAAGCGCTTCTCCTGAGGATTTTTTTTGTATAACCTGAGGTCAGCACTGACAAGAATCTCCGAACTCCCTCCTCTATTTATTACTATCGTACTTCAACAACTCATCACTTTGTCTTGTAGAGAGGCCAGACACCCAACAGAGGCTGAGCTATGCTGAATGCATCCAAAAAACAGTCTGTGGATGTAATAATGAGCTCATCTCGCTTACGTCCCTACAGCAACATATGACGCAAAACCATTGCTCTCTGTAAAGTATGACTCAAATGACTGAAGAGTCTTAAAAGTCTCAAAATGGCTGCCCTGCATTCCTGTCACAAACCTCCAAACAATTTTAAACACGCTGAGTCTTCCTAAGTCAATTCGATCAAATAATGAGTTTCCCAGCGAATTTTAGGCGAAGGATATGTTAATAACTTTAGCTTAGGAGTTATTAGAGGTTTAGGAAGCAAAATCGGGAAAGTCCGCAATCGCGGCAAAAATTCAAAATGGCGGCCGCGAAATTGCGTTTCTGACAGAGAGCAGATTTTCGGTTTTAAAATTACTTGCTGTTAGGGTTTGATGAAGGCGAGGGCTTCAGGTTGCTCTCCCAACCTTCATTCACGATCTGCCATCCACTCCGAGTCGTCACTCGGTCTTAGAATTGGGTTTTCCCAAGACTCCTCCGGGAGCTTCACCCGTGCGCTGCCATTACCGCTGGGCGCCAAGCCACGCCCCCCAGAACACCAACTTCTAAAGCTCTGTCTACTCTTCACTGGCTACCAGTGGAAAAGAGGATTACCTACTAAGCTATATGCTATTGTCACAGAAATCTGAGGAATAAAGGTCCAAGTTACCGATGCTCGATGATAACCTCTTACACTCCTGCCCGCAATCTTAGATCTGCGGGAGCCCACCTGGTCATGATGCCCAAAATCCAAAGAGCCACAATGGGAGCTCGATCTTTTGGCTATCTCGCAGCCAAAAAGTGGAACACTTCACCACTGACTCTGAGAGCCGAACCTACTGAAAGCATCTTTTGCAAGGGACTAAACACCTGGCTATTTCACCCCTAAGTTGGGATTATCTGTATGTTTTTCTCAGAATCCCTTTTCCCCTTAGTCTAGGCATAGTCTTTCCTTTTTTATTCCTCTGGGGGTCTTTATCCTAGCACGGGGGACATACCGTTTGGTGTAACCAGGCGCTTTACAAATGGAATTATTATTATTATTTTGTCCTAGAAGTGGAAGGTGTGGATGTCCCTTGTACTCCCACCCCATCAGCTTCTGCTTTGTGTGAACCTATAACAGACATAGTAATGACTACTGCTATAACTATTATTACTCCTACTATGAGTGTGCCTATTACACAGTTTGTTCAACGATTTGAATTTCCAGACTCCATCTTCAATCGGGTTCGGATTATGACCTGTAAGAGGATCAAAACAAAGTCTTTTCTCCGCCTCTCACTTGTTGCACCACAAAGTTCATTCACAGTTTCTTGAAGTCATGAAAATAGTTCGTACTCAGTTCATGATAGTTATTTACTCAGTTCAAAGACTTCCCTAACCCTCTTTCTTCTTTTACGTATAAGTCCCTAATTTGTTCTTTTTCCACTCGGGCCTAGGTTATCTTCTTGTAGTAACAACTTTTTATTTACAGTTCAATTTACATCCCTTATGAGATCGGAGCCAATTTCCTGAATGACACGCTGTAAAAGTTCCATACGAAATGTTGCAATCTCCTGTGCTGGTCTGCTGATGCCTAAAAGTTGAAAACGAAACATCTTGCAGAATCAGGCTTCTCAAGCCACTCATTCTTGGAGGATCTGGTACAGTCAATGTCAAAACTCCATTAGCTTCTACTCCAGGGACCAACAGTTCAATTTCAATTATCAGCACTGATGTTCCGCGCCTCACTCGTCCGGATCTCAGTCTCCCGGACCTCACTGTTCCCAGCATCTGTAATCAGATATGTCCACTCCGGGGCAGCGTATCTCTGGCACAGTACTCTTGCTCTCTTCGACCTTCTCAAGCTCCCCTGTGCTTTCTCTGTGTCACTTTGTTATGATTCAGATGTTTCAGATAAAGGAGCAAGGTCTCTATCGGGTGCAAGTCTCAGGTTCTGCCTTCACTGTCTCACCGGCCACGATTCTCTTGCGACTTCAGTTCTCTTCCGCAGCACTCGACCATTCCCCACACCAGTTTCTTCTGCTGAGTCTGACTCTATACCACTCACAACGTTACTGTCTTCCTCAGAGTCTGTACCCGGGCCTTGTGTGGCGTGACCCCCCTCAGCTCAACGTGGTGGGTAACCAGCCTCCTCAGGAACCCCCACAGCTTGACTTGCCCTCTCCAGTGGCCTCACAACTACGGCTGGATTTTCTTCAGGGAGAGGAGCTGTTTCTTCCGAGGGTCCTGGAATTCTGCGGGTATGGGAGGCGTGAATCCAGTTTGGCAAGCCTCCGCACTTCACAGCAGTGGTCGTCACCAAAATCACCTGGTACGGACCTCGCCAACGCACATCGAGGCAGCTCTTCCTCACATGCTTCCGGACTAAGACCCAGTCCACCCGGACATAGGTCATGACAAAGGCCCTTAGAGGTCAGTGAGGTCACAGCTTCAATCTGGTGAGACACAGAACGGACCACATCAGTCAATCCTTTACAGTAATCAAGGATAAAATCATCAGTGATGTTTATCAACGCTGTGGATGGCACCGCAGGCAAGCGCATCGCCCTCCCCATCATCGCTCATGTGACGAGAGTCCTGTTCTCCTATCTGGAATGCTGTGCAAACTCATCTACACCAAGGGCAGCGCACCAGGCCAATTCAAAGACGTCGAAAAGCACACTTTCACCATTCTCATCTTGAGAGTCCTATTGATCTGCTCCACCATACCCGACGCCTCCGGCCTGTAGCTATAGTGCAATCTCTGATCAACTTGTAAGGCAGTACACAACAGCTTCATGATCTCACTGTGGAAATGTGTTCCTCTATCCGATTCCAATGAGGTTGGAAATCCAAAACGCTGTATCAGTTCTCTGAGTAACCACTTCGCTACTGTGAGACTATCACACCTTCTAGTTGGATATGCCTCTACCCATCGTGAAAAAACCCACATCACAACCAAGATGTATCTCAGCCCATTGCACCTAGGCATCTCTATGAAGTCAAGCTGGATTCTGTTGAAAGGACCCTCCGACTTCCCAATGTGACTCAAGGCAACCACAGTTTTCTTTCCAGCATTCATCTGTTGACATGAACACACCTGTGGCACACTGCTTTGGCAAACACACGAAACCTTGGGTTGAACCACGTTTGTCTGAACACTCGCACCATTTCATCTCTCCCAATGTGAACTGCCCCATGAATCTGTCTCACCATAGGACTCAGCAAACAATCTGGCAACACTGCTCTACCATCTGTTGAAACCCAAATGCCATCATCTCTTTTCTCACAACCTGCTTTAATCCAATCAGCTTCTCCTTGGTCTGACACTTCTCCCCACTGATGCTTGACCTCATTCCAAGTGTCTGCTATGGCTAACATCATGCTGAGCTTGGTTCTTTCTGTGCTCTCTCCTGAATAATCCCCATTGAAAATGCAAGCATAAATGGCACAAAAGTGTGCAACTTCGTCTGAATACCTATTTTCCCATAGTAACAAAATCCTCCCCTTTCCCATGGGCAGCACATTTCACCATGGCCACTTCCTTCGGCCGTTGTAAAGCTTTAAACAGTTGTCTCACATATTCCCCATTTCTGATAGGAGATCCTGATGACATTAAGAAACCCCTCTGTGACCATAGCTGTCCAAAGTCATGAACTACACCGAAACCGTACTGGCTGTCGGTATAGATGGTGACTCGTATTTGATCAGAAACAAGGCATGCACGTGTCAATGCAATGATTTCAACTACTTGTGTGGAGTGTACTCCCTGTAAACAAGCAGCTTCCTCAACTCCAGAAATTGTACAGACAGCAAACGCTGCTCTCAAATGACCCTCATTGTCTCTTAAGCATGAACCATCAACAAAAAGGACTTGGTCTGATTCAGGCAGAGGGTCATCAACAATGTTGGGTCTCGGTTTGGTACAAAGTTCAGTCACATCCAGACCGTCATGATCCTCACAATCTTCTCATTCAACATTTGGAATAGGCATCAAAATAGCAGGATTTAACACAGAACACCTTCTCAAGGTGCCATTTTCCAAGGCCAGCAAAATTTGTTCATAACGCGCGAGCCTATTGTTGGTCAAGTGCTGTGTTTTGGTTCTCGTCATCAGGAGCTCAACTGAGTGTGGAACATAAACCGTAAGAGGATGACCCATCACAATACTTTCACATCTTTCAATGCTGACACCAGTTGCAGCAACGGATCTGAGACATCCAGGCAACGCTGAGGCTACAGGATCTAATGTAGCTGAGAAGTAGGCTACTGGTCTACGGACACCCCCATGTGTCTGGGTGAGAACAGATAGTGCACAACCCTCCCTTTCACAGCAAAATAGCGAAAACGCTTTGTTGTAATCAGGCATTCCTAGAGCTGGAGCGCGACACAGGCTTTCTCTCAGCTCCAAGATGGCGACCAAGCAGTCGTTATCCCATGGTACCGGATCACTCACATCCTTGTGTGTCAATCTCTGTAAGGGCTTTGCCTTCAATGAGAAATTGGAAATCCACTGTCGACAATAGCCAACCATTCCCAGAAACATCCAGACTTCCTTTTGCGTAGTAGGCAGATTCATTTGCATGATCGCCTCAATGCGGTCTGGTGACACCTTTCTCTTGCCTTTCTCGATTAGATGAGCCAAATACTGGACTTCAGGCAAACAGTACTGAAGTTTGCCCGGGGACACCTTTTGTCTGTTCTCTGCCAAGTGATTTGAGAGAGCAATGGTATCAACCCTACAAGCCTCCTCGGTCTCTGAAGCAATCAGGAGGTCATCAATGTACTGTACAAGCACTGAGCTTTTCGGCAGTACTAAGCTCTCAAGATTCTTTTTCAAGATCTGATTAAAGATAGATAAACTCTCAGTATACCCTTGTGGGATATGACACCATGTTAACACACAGTTCTCCAGTCGGAAAGTGAATAGAAATTTGCTTACCTCGTGCAAGGGTATCGAAAAGAATGCTTGACACAAGTCAATCACAGTAAACCACTCTGCTTCGCAAGGGATTTGAAATAGGATCACAGATGGATTCGGTACCACAGGACAACATGGAATCACAATCGCCCCATTATATGTGAATTGCACGGACTTCCTATGATCTCTTTTAAAATGCCCTGCGCGATCATGGACTCAATCACAGGTGTAATTCCCAACGCTGTTTCCGGGGTCAGGTTGTACTGAGGTGTTCTCGGAAATTCAGCATTTGGCTTAATTTGTATCTTAACTGGCTCAACTCCTCGAATCAGTCCTATCTCTTTTCCTGTGAAGTCCCATACCACGGGAGAGACAGTGTCTCTCAGGTCACAAGGCATGTCATCCACCATTAGCACAGGGAACATCTCTACAGTAAGATTTTGGTTCGCCAATTTGAATACAATGTCATCATCATTAGTCTGCAATTCTACTCCCTTGGGCGTGCAATAGATGGTACAGTTTAATTTACACAAAAGGTCACGTCCCAACAAACAAACCGGGCTCGAATCGCACACCATGAACTGGTGTCGATCCTGGAATGTTCCTATTCTCACAGGTATCTCATCTGTCAACGCATCTGTCAACGGATTCATCATTCTCCTATTGGCAACACCTACAACTTGGAACAATTGTACCGAGAGGGATAGGTTTGGAACTACTGCAGATCCCACAGTTGAACGGGTAGCACCAGTATCAATCAAGAATGTAATGGGATGACTGTCTACATCTGCCTCCACATATGGTCCCCTCTGGTCTACCTCTAAGACTGCTCCAAGGGTACAGTCTTCCTGCCACCTCAGGCACCGTCATTGTAGCGGGTCTGCATCGAACTCATCTAGAGTCTCGATGAAGGGCATTTGATGGTATACTCGGTTACCCTGCTGAATTCTCGGAGGTTGGGGTATCTGCACTTGCTGACTTGGACCCCCCCCCCCCCTTTGACAGATCTAAGTCTTGTCACAGTATTTATAACATCAGGCACTTGCACAATCTCCTCGTCCTGGAACTGATTTGCCGGATTTGCTCGACACGCGGGCTTCCAATGCCCGATTTTGTGACAATAATGACAGGCAGTGGTCCTCTTTAGAGTACCAATGTCTACTCCTGACTTGGGATCTGATCGTCTCCCTTTTCCCTGTCCAGTGCGGGTTAACACATTCTGGGTCCCTCCATGACTATTTCCCTGCTTTCGACCCAAAGTTCCTCCATTTGTTTGTGTTTGTTCGACCCTATCTGCATTTCTCATCTGAACTAACATTAACTTGTCCTTCATTTTCCTGTGCTTAGAATACACTTCATCACTACAGTATCGGGCATACTGTAGGATTTCATCCACAGACTTGTTTTGCCAGCAGATCAAATGTTGTTGAATCATAAAGCTGATCTCTGGTCTTAATCCTAGCACAAATTTGGAAACAAACGGTCCCATATCCTTAGTGTCTAGAGTATCCAACCCACTGTACTGCTTGAAGGCTTGCAAAAGCCTCTCATAATAGGCTTGTACTGATTCTTTGGGCTCTTCGGTGGTTCGATCTATCTTAACCCAATCGATATCCTGTGGGGCAATCTTAGAATGTAACCATGTGATTACCTGATCAAAGTTTTTAATGACCAAAGGTGAAGGACCGTGCGTTACGGGATCTCTATCTGGTTCAGTAGACGGCCAATCAATAGCAATTTTACAAGCGGACCATAAATCACTAGGAACCACAATATCAAACAGTGTGTTCAAATCAATCCATAACACTTTTGAAATTTTCACAAAGCGATCAACTGTTTGTACCAGTCATCAGGTTTCTCCCTCAGCTGAGGAAAGTTGTTCATAAATGCTGCCAAATCACCCTTGCTCCAAGGCACATGTACATACCCTCCGCTCGGTACCTCTCGCAAGAGGTAAACCTCTACTCCTGCTATCCTCCCTCCTGGAGGCAGCATATCTCCTATCCCTTTCCTGACACTCTTTTTCTTTGACCATCTTTCTTCCCACATGTCAAGCATGCTCCATGCGCGTATCCCTACAACCAATTCTCGAATGTGTGTTTTCAACCCAGTGACCCTTTTCTCCTCCAATTCCTGGTCACTGTAATTTACCTGTGACTTCCCTGCAACATTTCAGTTTTGGTCAGATCCACATCATACTTCTGGGCCAATTCTGTCAGTTTCTCACGTGCTCGCTTCGCCTTACGAGTAACATCCTTCGCCACAAATAGCACCTCTCTCTACTCGTAAAGTTCTATCCTCTCCAAAGGCAAGCTTCCACTGATTATCTCGTCTGCTTCTGCTTTCAGCCTCACCACATCTAACAATTTTGCCTTAACTGCAGCCTTGATCCTTCCCTGACTTGACACACTATTCTGTCCTTCTCTTTCACTACTCTGATTCCTCTGACGATTTTCTGGTGTTGTGATCTGCAAGACATGCTGATCTCCTGAAGCTCCCTGAATCGCACCTACCTCTGGTATCCTCCCCATGGGCCCTCTAACTGGAGCTTCCCACATCCTCAAATCTAAATTTGCCAGTGATACTGATCGTATTGTACTAGACCCAACACGCTCTCGAAGGGTCCGCGGTTGCTGGCAATGGAGTACTAGCTTCCGCAGGCACCAAAAATGGACCATTTCCATCCATCGTTTCATTTCCCCCTGAGTTGACCCTCTCTCCCAGTCCTGTCTGTGGCTGACTACTGCTTTCCCCTAAACTTGGGTCGTACACCGAGACTACAGGTTCAATGGTGACCGGTACCATAAGGGCTTCTAGTAACCGTATAGCAGCATTGCCTACACTTGTCTCGGCACCTCCAAGCGCTGGCATCCCTGTTCCTTCTGTCCCTGTTGAAATCCTTCCCACTACTCTCACACTAGGGCCTGTCTGTGGCACTACCAGTCTTTCCATGCTCCCTGCATTTGCCAGTTCTCGCCTTCCTTTTCTGAATGTGGATTGTATGGTGGAACACGCTCTGCTAATAGTCTGTCTAGCAAGCTGTCATCGGTGTCACTCCCATCATCTTCGTTCCTGTTCTGAGCGTCTCCTTCCTTCACTAATAGTGGGTACAATATTTCTCCCTCAATGGTGTCTACTCTCCATCTCTTCAACTGTGCATCCCATCGTGCATCCTGATATGCCTTCATTGTTTTCTTCATCCTTCCCTGACATTTTTTCCTGTTCTTTGCCTGAGCTGCTCACATCCAAGCATCTAATGCCTCAAACTGTGTTGGTCTAGGTGGGGGCCATAATGAAGACATCACTCCCCTCAACTGGTATAATACCTCCAATTGAAATGAACCGTAACATGGAAAAGTCAAATCTCCCTCCTTCTCAGTAATCTTGTGCCAATTTTGAAGCCAGAATATAGTATGCATGAAGACCTATGTTCATTGCCATGTAGTGTGCTGGGGTATCCTCAGGCAGTGCTTCCTCACTCACTCGAGTTACCACTCCTCTATCTCCCCTACAAAGATCTTGTAATACCCTAAAGCAACACATGATTAAGCCAATTTCTTTTTGCTAACAAGATTTCCTCGCTTCGACTTCCTGATGTCAACCAGCCAATCCCAGCACGGCGTTACACCAACCAACCTATCGCAGCGCAGCGACTCCAACGTCACTTTTTCCCCCTCACAGCGGTTCACCCTCCTTCACAATCTCACCTTATGCATTCACTCTCGCAATCATAGAAACAAGTAATTGTCTTCCTTACTAAAAGATCAATAGAATTCAATCACTCAAGAACATTCATGCACCGTGACCCTCGACCTGCGCTGGCCACTTGAATCGCTGTAGCCCACCTCTGCGCACGAGGCTTCCCACACAATCGTAACAATTCCACTCACACAAGTTCCCTGTCTTAGCAGGTCATCGATAGTGCTTCATGACTTCCCAACAAACCAACGGCCAGACAATTACAACAAATCGGTGTCTTCTACACCAAAAACATATATCCCGGGATCTTAGGCTGCTCTTGAGCCCCGATACCTAAACAAAACAAAACTCTTAGACCGCGCATGTCCGGTCCAAAACCATATTCACTCGACTCTCATCCCAACTCCGCAAGACATCACACAATCAATTCATCACCACAATTTAACACACAATGGATCCCTATCCATACTCACTCCACCGTTCACCGCGGTTCGTGCCGCACCGTCAATCTCCGTCAGTCTTCGCCAAAGTCCGTCGTTCTCCACCCTTGATCATTGGGCTCTATTTTGGGGCTCCATGGGTCTAAATCTATTCTAGAGTTTTGTGGATTCTCCCCTCACTTCAAGAGACAACCATCCTAGACTGCTACCAACTGAAGGAGCCGGGTTCCACGTTCTAGACTTACTCTGGATCCCCTGGCCGATGGCTCTTTGCTGTCTGCTTGTAAGTGTGGAGCAGAGAGAAAATTATTAGCCAATTATACATTACCATTACGATCACCCATGTCACTAAAGGAACACAGACTCCGGATCCAAAGTTTAGTACGTTTATTACAAAGTCAAGAAAAGTTGGACATACAAACACCTCAAGACGAGGGTGTAAAAGTATATTGGCGCTAATACAAAACCAAATCTACGGGTGAAATTAAGACGGTGCAACATGCTCAGAATGACCAATTCCAGAATCCGGACGCAGAATATAATCGCACTGACATCCACCATCCCCTTCATTGGTGGTTCGTAAGTGAAAAGCATTAGTCTGTCTCTACACTACCACTAGCGTGACATCCCTACATGGGATTTCCCAGGCAAGTTCAGAAAAAGATGTCAGCAAATGAAGGCTTCCTAAGAAGTACACTCACGTTGAATGGGTCAAGTAGCATAAAGCTACAGAGCTCGTTCTAAGATGCTCTCTCCTCTCAAGGCAAGCCAGAAGTCCCTCAGACTCTGTCCCTAACCCCAACACAAAAGTCGTAGACCACACCCCTCAACACATCACAAAATCATCCCATCCACCTAGACACCTCCTCGTAGGTAACTTTCCATGCAGCAGTAGTGCTCCCAGGCTCTTGCTCGATGACCTTGATTCCCAGGCCTTCTCCGGTGAGAAAGAACACCGTCCCACATTATCAGTAACGCTTGTTCAAATGTATCTTCTCCTCCCTAAGCCTAGCTCCTAAAACAAAAGCGTTATCCTAACTAACAAGGATGAATTTCTCCACCTGTAACAGAAACGTAAGAAAGACAAATTCCATATACACATGAAATCGAATAGCAACCCTTAACATGAGAGCGAGCAGGGAGAAATACAGGTTAGGCCTACCGAAATCGGTCAACATAAGAAAAGTACACAAGTTTTAGAAAGCATACGCATACATAAATCATCAAACTTGTCACATTACATAAACACATTAACATTGAAAACGTTCATTAGCTATGAAAACTCTTTTACACGTTGAAATTCATCTAAACACAAATAACTGCAACCTTAATTCTTCGTTTTACATTAAATAAAGCTTAACACTTCACTTTGCACATTATTACAGTACACGATCTAATGACCAAATGTTAATACAACAAAGGAATATATGTGATGCAAACTACTCATAATTATAATGTACCCCTAAAAATGAAAGAGCAAAATCGCGCTCTATCAAGCCTAATAAAGTAATGGTACAAATGCATGAGTTGGATAGTGTAGTTGAAGAATCAACTAAAGGGGGGGAATGTTAATATGGATGCTTTTAACAACAAAAATGAACTACTGTCCTTATAAACAGAATTACCCAACCCGAACTCCACATCTACATCGACTTGCAAGTATGTAGTCAGGCAGGCATTGTTTAATTAAACAAAACTGTTCCTGTTTTGCCAAACGCTCTTGTCTTCTGTTTTTAGGGAATACAAACCCGAGCAACATTTGCACCACAAAGACCGTTAACAAACGTAAGTAGCTTGTTCTTCAGGCTAGCAGTGCTTTATGAGTGAAAGCACAGAGGAACAGAGAAGGATGGTTTATACTGTGGTGTCTGGGTCAGAGCTAGATTTTGGCACTGAGGGTGAACCCACAAGTGGGTAGCAAACAGAATTAGGACACACAGAACTTTTCTGGTTCTGACAAGGAACCTGGCCAGGAGTTAGGACTTGCCAAGGTCGAATTCTCTCAATTATTTTAGGTTAACCAAATGGTCCAAGCCTACAATGCCCATAAGGTTTATAGCTTTACACCAAAATACACTGTAAAGACTATTGAAATAAAAATAAATGGAGCATTATCTTAGCTGTGCCCACTCAATTGATAAATATAGCCCAACACATTCAAATGAATGCATAACACAATTTGAAGTATGGTGATGTCAGGGCCACCATGTACTTTAAGATGCTTTTTTTGTTTCTTTTTTTTCCAGCCAAAAGCACATGTGGGAAACATTATACATCATCTGTACTTCCCTTCTGGATATTGTCATAACCAAGAATGCCCAGAAAATGTTTTTCAATGATGTCAGCATATGCACTAAGTCAACCATCTCTGTGTATCAATTCAGGGGTGATGATGGAGAATTAATTTCAGCAGCGGCAGAGCTGCACTTGCTGGATCATCCGTTTGCTGGGTTTTACAGTGAAACTTAATGAATTTCTGGTACAGATATCAATACTGAAAGCAGGGCTTTTCTTGCGACAGTGAAACTTGTGGCATTTTAGAACCCACACCCTCTTTACTAGGCATCTCGGTGCTGGACACCTCTTACCATGAAGACGTTAATGAAAATGTTGAGTATGATTGCATCTTGTTACCATATGTACATATTCACATGAAGCTGTTCCAGGAATAGCTTGCGAGTTAAAGTCCTTAGGTTATGGGAAACTAGAAATATTTAGTAGTTCTAGCAGAGAAGGGTGAAAATAGCCCACACTGGTGGACACCATAGAACACTTTTCAGATCCATTTCCCACTTTGGTTGTTACGAGACTCTTTCCAAGCAGGCTGGTTGGCCCAAATGGGTGATTTTACCATGACGCAATTTTGTCTCAAAAAGAGAGCCAACAACTTATAAACACCCTAGAGCTGAAGGCGAAAACCATGTGGTACTTAGGAATTCAGAACCAAGTAGTTGACAGCCCAGCACTTACATGCTCAGCAGACAAACACGTGGGAAGTAGACTAAAATGTGTTGGATGCCATATCTGTTCAATGGTGTTGCCCGCCAAAAGATTTGTTTGCTCCAGAGGAAAACCAAAAAATGCCCAAACTTAGCTATCATGTACCCATGAGCACTGTCTCAGGGCAGTGCACCTGGGATTAGTGAATTTTGGCGTTGTAGTTTAATGATACTACATATTGTCATCTGGTGCAGGTTCGTTGCATGCTCAGACCTCCAGTCTGTTCTTACATTGCATCCACATTTAAGTGGCACCATGCAAGAAACTGTTACATCCGCTGCGTCTTCTGACTGCATCACCAACAGGGGAGACACCCAAATCCCATGAGTCAGCTTGGTAGCCTGGCTCCTGAAGTCTTAAGAACTGGATAGCTCAACCCACTCAAAGATGCAAGGGCATCGTAAAGAGCCTTGAAGGCAAGCAGCATTGAATTGTTGTTCTGCAAGAGGAAAATATTTTATTTCTTGGTGCTAAAGGCAAGAACTCTCACAAATTCTAGACATATTTCAACACATTAGATATTCATTTCTGTTACACATCTATACGATGGTCAGCAGTATTGCTCAGATTATCCACCTTTTCTTCATATACCAGTTATACATGCCTTTTTAGAGGGTGTCAAAGGTGTTAGTGAGTTGTGTCACTATGACCATCTCTCCGTCAAAAGAAGGGCCTGTTCGTTCCTATGTTAGCTTATTTTGTAGGCCGAGAAGGTGTTCTCTTGGGAAGGCTCTCTGGGCACCGACGATAGTTTAATTAGCACAGTGGAAAGTTTGTGTTGAATGAATTTTCCGTTGCACGTGCAAGGACACATGCCTCGTTAGTGAAAGACTGGCTCTTTGTTTTAGGAGTTAGGATGGTGGGAGACACTGAGATGGGAGTATACTGGAATGCAAGAATGATACTTTCAGCGGAGAAGGTGCCTGGGACCAAAGGTCACTGTAACCGTCCTGGATGAAGTAAGAGTTTCGATGGAAAAGTACGAGAAGGAGGACCTGGCCGAAGAGGCGTGACAAGGGCGTGTTCTATTGTATGTGGATTTTGTATTAGGGATAGTGCCCCGAGGGAAGAGAGCAGATTGGAGGTAGAGGAGACCTGAGAGAAGGGCGAAGGAGAGAGATCTAGTTAGGAAGGAGCATCTTAGAACGAGCTCGAATGCTAAGTGAGTGCACTTCTTAGGAAGTCTTCACAGCTGACACCTTTACCTTTTCTACTCTTGCCTGGGGAAACTCGTTAAGTAGGGATGTCACTTTAGTGGTAGAGTAGGGACAGATTTAACGCTTTTCATTTTATTAGGTAGATGAAGAATAAAATAGAGATTGGAGCTGTCATTGCTAGTTTAATGCTTTTGGAGCTAACGATTCTTCTTATTCTGAGTCGGATGAGACTCTTGCGTAGGATGATGTTTGTATTAGTGCCCATCTATTTCTTTAACCTCGTGTTGAGGTGCTTGTATGTGCAGTTATTTTTGGCTTTGTAATAAACCCCTAAAAACTTGAATTCGGAGTCAGTGATCTTTGGAGCCAAAGTCGAATCCTAAATTGTTGTATAGGAGAATTGAGTTTTCTTCCCTTCACACTATTCAGCAGGTAAAAAGATTCTGGCGACCTGAGGATTCTTAGTGATGGTAAGATAAGATAAGAATCCCGCTTTATCAGTTGGTAGCAGAGTAGGATGGTTTCCTCTGATAGTAAGGGGAGATCTAGATTAGGATAAGAGATTACTTGCCCCCTAGAGCCCGAGTGATGGTGATCCAGTGGATTGTAAGAGGAGGATGACGGCGGTCGATGAGAACCGACGGAGAGTGATGGTGCGGCGAAGTAGCAGTTCATGGTAGCGTGAGTATGAACAGGTTGATGCTTGTTAGATTGCGGTGTTGATTTGATTGTGTGATGTCTTGCGGAGTTGGAATGAGAGTCGTGTGATTGAGGATTGGACCGTGAGCGCGCGCGGGGCTGAGAGATTTGATTCGATATCCCGGGATAAGAGATTGTGGTGTACAAGACACCCAGAGTTGAGATTGTTGACCAGAGGTCGTGGGAGTCATGAGATGTCGTTGATTAACCCACCGATGATAGGGAGCGTATGTGTGAGTGTGTGAATAACTGCTGGTCGTAGTTGTTGTGTGTGTGAAACATTGAGTGTTTGGATCCTATCGATTGTGTTAAGAGGCGATTGTCCGGTCGTTTCGCGGACAGACAGTTGCCAGATTTGAGGTCAACAGTTTCGAGAGACTGTCCGGTCGTTTGTGGACAGACAGTCAGAGAGGTGATTGTCCGGTAGTTTTGTGGACAGACAGTTACTTCAGAGTGCGATTGAGACGTGTGTGAGCGTGAGAGGTGAATGTGTGTGAGCGTGAGAGGTGAATTGTAAAGGAGGGGAACTGCTGCGAGCGGAGGAAGAGTGACGTCAGACAGTGCCGCGCTGCGATAGGTCGGTTGGTGTGAGCCGCACTGGTATTGGTGGACTGACATCAGGAAGTAAAAACGAAATTTTGTGCGCGCAACGGAAATCTGCTTCATCATGAAATGTTTTAAAGTTTTACGAGAACTCTGTAGAGGTGATAGACATGTGGTTACTCGGGGTGGAGAGGAAGCCCCTCCCGAAGATACGCCAGCACATTACATGGCTAAGAATGTGGGATTGCATACTATAATTTGGCTTGAGAATTGGCATACAATGACACAGGGAGAGGGAGAATTGACTTTCCCACGCTATGGTACTTTCAGGTTGGAAGTGTTGTACCAGCTAAAAACCGTAATGTCTTCTTTACGACCACTGCCCAGACCGACACAATTTGAGGCACTACATGCATGGATTAGGGCAGCGTATGACAGAAGTCAGGAAAGGATAAAGAAGTCGATCAGGGCATTTCAAGATGCGAGATGGGATGCACTGGAGAAAAGGTGGAGAGTGGAAACGATTGAAGGGGATAGATTATATCCATTGTTAGAGAAAACGGGAGATACGCAGGCAAAGAGCGTAGAGGAAGATGACAGTGATACGGACGACAGCTTGTTAGAGAGACTGCTGTCAGAGAGACCACCTCCATTGAATCCAGATTATAGCGAAGGAAAATCGACTGTGGCAGGAGGGACTGGCGAGTTACGGAATCAGACAAATGTGAGAGGAGTGGGAAAAATCTCTACAGGAACAGAGGGAGTGGGAACACAACCTTCAATGGGAAGTGTGAGGTTGCCGGATGCCCTGACGGTACCTGTTACCATTGGTCCTATAGTATCCGTGTATGACCCAGATCGAGTAAGTGAAGGAAGTCCAACGCAGACGACAGGGAAAGAGGGGATCAGCATTGGAGGGAATGGTGTAGAGGAGGGAATGGTCCACTCTCCGAAGCCCATAGAAGCCAGCACGCCATTGCCAGCCACCGCAGACTCCTCTAGTGGACAGGTGGATGTGAGACCAGTAAGACCAAGGTCTTTGGTCGAGTCCAGATCAGACTTGAGAATGTGGGTACCACCTGTGAGGAATCAGAGTGATCGAATGGCAGGAGATGTGGAGCAAGACAATTCAGGAAACAGACCAGTTTCTAGGAATACGATAGAAGAGAGTAAGCCACGAGAACAAAGCAGTGATTATGATGAACGGAATGGTGCTGCTTATCGAGAAATCTTGAGGGGTGCCATGAGGGCAAGGATGTTGGATGTAGTGAGGTTGAAGGCAGAGGTAGATGAAATGATTAGCGGGAATCTGCCTTTGGACAGAATAGAGATCTATGAACCAGATGAGCTGCTTTTTGTAGCAAAGGATGTGACTCGTAAAGCAAGGGCCGCACATGAGAAATTGACAGAATTGGCAAAGAAATATGAGGTGGATCGGACTAAAACGAAATCGTTGCAAGGATCCCATAGGTTGCAATACAGTGATCAAGAGCTGGAAGAGAAAAGGGTCATAGGATTGAGGACACATACCAAGGACCTGATTGTAGGGATGCGTATATGGGTCATGCTTAACAAATGGGAGGAAAGGTGGTCTAAGAAGAAGATTTCCAAAAAGAACGTAGGAGAGACGGAGCCTCCGGGGGGAGGGACGACAGGAGTAGGGAACTATCCTTTATGGGAAGTACAGAACAGAGGGTACGTGCATGTGCCTTGGAGTAGAGGTGATTTGGCTGCATTTACAAATGATTTTCCTCGGCTGAGGGAAAAACCAGTAGAGTGGTACAAACAGGTTGACCGTTTTGTTAAAATTTCGAAAGTATTGTGGATTGATTTGAACACCTTGTTTGATATTGTAGTACCAGGAGACTTATGGTCAGCTTGTAAAATTGCAGTTGAGTGGCCGACTTCCGAACCTGAAAGGGATGCTGTCACAAATGGTCCGTCACTTATAGTCATGAAAAAGTTTGAACAAGTGATTACATGGTTGAAGTCGAAGATCTCGCCTCAAGACATTGATTGGGTTAAGATAGATCAAACTGTTCAGGAACCAAAGGAGACAGTGCATGAGTATTATGAAAGACTCTTGCAAGCTTTTAAACAGTATAGTGGACTAGATACCTTAGACCCCAAGGATATGGGACAGTTTGTCTCAAAGTTTGTCCTAGGATTGAGACCAGAGGTTAGTCTTATGATACAGCAACATTTGATCTGTTGGCAGAACAAGCCGGTGGATGAAATCTTGCGGTATGCGAGGTACTGTAGTGATGAAGTAGACTCGAAGCACCGGAAGTTGAAGGACAAACTGATGCTTGTTCAGATACAAACTGCTCAGGTCCAGCCTAGCAGAGGGACGCTGGGAAAAAGACAGGGAAACAATCAAGGGAACCAGAATGGGCAAGGTCAGGGAAAAGGGTAACCTGTAGATCCTAAATCGGGAATGGATGTGGCGACATTGAAGAAGACCACTGCGTGTCATCTTTGTCACCAAATTGGACACTGGAAGCGCGAGTGTCCCTTGAACCCAGCTAATCAGGTGCAACAGGAGGTAGAAGTGGTTCAGGCACCCGTGCCGGAGGTAGTCAATATTGTGACGAGGCCCAGATCGATGAAAGGGGGGACGTTTAACCCGCAGGTGCAAGTTCCCCAGCCGCCGAGGATTTCGCAGGGAACGCAGACTTACCAGCAGATGCCCCTTTTCGAAGGGTATGATGAGTACAGCCCAGACCCATTGTCCTGACGGTGCCTGAGGGGGGCGGAAGACTGCACACTTGGAGCAGTCTTGGAGGTAGACCAGAGAGGACCCTTTGTGGA
Organism: Calotriton arnoldi; assembly: GCA_963921515.1. Lineage (NCBI taxonomy): Eukaryota > Metazoa > Chordata > Amphibia > Caudata > Salamandridae > Calotriton > Calotriton arnoldi. The sequence goes on along the minus strand of CAWUFW010000005.1, from coordinate 5,402,459 downwards.
GGCAGACATTGATGGTCATCCTGCCACCCATTTGGTTGACACTGGTGCTACCCGGTCTACTGTAAGATCAGCAGTGGTCCCCAACCTACCCCTCTCAAGACAATCGATCCAAGTTGTTGGAGTGGCAAACAAAAAGATAACTAGCCCATTGACCGAACCGATTCCGGTGAGAATAGGCTCTTTCCGAGCTAGACATCAGTTTGTGATGTGCGATTCGAGTCCAGTCTGTCTGTTAGGAAGAGACCTGTTGTGTAAGTTAAATTGCACCATCTATTGCACACCTAGGGGAGTTGAGGTTCAGACGAAGGATGATGATGCCACCTTCAAGGTTGCGAATCAGCACTTGTGCATAGAAATGTATCCTGTTGTGACAGTGGAGGAACTTCCACTAGATTTGAGAGATTCTGTGTCACATGAGGTGTGGGACTTCCCAGGAGAAGAGATCGGACTGATCAGAGGGGTTGAACCTGTACAGATCCAGGTTAAGCAGAATGTCGAATTCCCTAGAACGCCCCAGTACAACCTGTCAACCGAGACTATTGCAGGGATTAAACCTGTAATTGAGTCCATGATCAAGCAGGGAATTTTGAAGGAGATAAGAGGTAGCCCATGTAATTCACCCATCATGGGGCTACAGAAACCGAGTGGGAAGTTCAGGATCGTGCAAGACCTGCGAAAGGTCAACACGATAGTTGTCCCATGTTGTCCAGTGGTACCGAATCCATCAGTGATACTGTTTCAGATCCCGTGCGAAGCTGAGTGGTTTACTGTGATTGATTTGTGTCAAGCATTCTTCTCGATACCGCTCCACGAAGAAAGCCAATTTCTTTTTGCTTTCCGGCTGGAAAATCGTGTGTTAACGTGGTGTCGTATCCCTCAAGGGTATACAGAGAGTCCATCGATCTTTAATCAGATCCTGAAGAAGAATCTTGAAAGTCTCGTACTGCCACAGAACTCAGTTCTCGTGCAGTATATAGACGATCTGCTTGTTGCCTCAGAAACAGAAGACGCTTGCAGGATAGACACGATAGCCCTATTGAATCATTTGGCAGAGAATGGACACAAGGTGTCTCCAAACAAGCTACAGTACTGTCTGAACGAAGTGCAGTACTTGGGTCACAGAATCGAGAAAGGCAAGAGGAAGGTGTCACCAGATCGAATTGAGGCAATAATGAACATGAGTGCGCCTACCACTCAGAGGGAGGTTAGGATGTTTCTGGGAATGGTCGGCTATTGTCATCAGTGGATTCCCAACTTTTCCTTGAATGCAAAGCCTTTGCAGAGGCTGACACACAAGGATGTGAGTGATCCGGTACCATGGGACCATGACTGTTTGATGTCATTCCTAAGACTGAGAGAAGGCTTGTGTTGTGCGCCAGCTTTGGGAATGCCTGATTACAACAAGGCTTTCTCACTGTTCTGTTGCGAAAGAGAAGGTTGTGCATTAGCAGTCTTGGCTCAGAACCATGGAGGTGTCCGTAGACCAGTTGCCTATTTTTCAGCTACTTTAGACCCAGTAGCTTCTGCGTTGCCCGGATGTCTCAGATCCGTTGCTGCAACAGGTGTCAGCATTGAAAGATGTGAAAGCATTGTAATGGGTCACCCTCTGACAGTTTATGTACCACACTCTGTTGAATTGTTAATGACCAGGACAAAGACCCAGCACCTAACGAATAACAGGTTAACGAGGTATGAGCAAGTCATACTCGCCGCAGAGAATGTGACTCTGAAAAGGTGCTCTGTCTTAAATCCTGCGACATTAATGCCTATACCGAATACAGATGATGAAGATTGTGAGGACCATGATTGTCTCGATGTGACTGAACTATGCACCAAACCGAGACCTGACATTGTTGACGAACCACTGACTGACCCTGATGAAATTTTCTTTGTTGATGTTTCGTGCCTAAGAGACAGTGTTGGTCAGTTGAGAGCAGCGTTTGCTGTATGTACCATCTCAGGAGTGGTTGAGGCTGCTTGTCTAGAAGTACACTCCGCACAGGTAGCTGAGATCATTGCCTTGACTCGTGCCTGTCTGGCCGCTGATCAAATTCGAATCACGATCTACACTGACAGCCAGTATAGGTTCGGTGTGGTTCATGACTTCGGACAGTTATGGTCACAGAGGGGATTCATGACATCATCTGATTCGCCCATTAGGAATGGGGAATATGTGAGACAGCTACTAGATGCATTGCAATGTCCGAAGGAAATCGCAATAGTCAAATGTACTGTGCATGGAAGGGGAAATGATTTTGTCTCTTTGGGAAACAACTATGTCGATGAAGTTGCCCGCTTTTGTGCAGAGCAAGGATGTATATTCACAGGGGGTTACACCGGAGAGAGCCAAGAAGGAACCGAGCTCAGCATGTTAGCCATGGCAGACACTTGGGAGGAGCTCAAGCGACTGCAGGATGAGGTTTCAGATCAAGAACGAGACGGGTGGGTTAGAGAAGGATGTGAAAAAGGAGATGTTGATGTTTGGGTTTCAAGTGATGGTCGAGCGGTGTTGCCAGAGAATTTGTTGAGCCCGATGGCAAGACTGGTACATGGTGCAATACATCTTGGCAGAGATGCCATGGTGCGTGTGTTTAGGCAGACATGGTATAACCCACGATTCCGTGCAATTGCTGAAGCAGTCTGTCAGAGATGTGTTACGTGTCAACAGATGAATGCTGGAAAGAAGACTGTGGTCACATTGAGTCACATTGGGAGGTCAGGAGGACCCTTCAATAGGATGCAGCTAGATTTCATTGAGATGCCCAAGTGCAATGGGTTGAGGTACATTTTGGTGGTGGTGTGTGTATTCTCACGGTGGGTGGAGGCTTACCCAACACGTAGGTGTGACACCCTCACAGTGGCTAAGTTATTGTTGAGGGAACTCATCCCGAGATTTGGTTTTCCAACCTCTTTGGAATCAGATAGAGGAACACACTTTCACAGTGCAATCATGAAGTTACTTTGTGCTGCATTGAATGTCGATCAGAGACTACATTGCAGCTATTGACCAGAGGCTTCTGGGATAGTGGAACAGGTTAATGGGACTTTGAAAGCCCGGATGGCAAAAGTGTGTTCATTAACGTCTCTGAAGTGGCCTGATGCCCTGCCGCTTGTGCTTATGAGTATTCGCAGTGTCCCAGACAGGAGAACTGGTTATCCCCACATGAAATTCTGATTGGGAGGGCGATGCGATTGCCAGCAGTACCAGCTACAGCTTTGATAAACATCACTGATGACTTGATTCTCGATTACTGCAAAGGACTAGCTGATGTGGTCCGTTCTGTATCCCAGCAGGTGCAAGCTGCAGCTGTTCCGGCCTCGAGTGATCTGTGCCACGACTTGTGTCCAGGAGACTGGGTGCTTGTTCGAAAGCACGTGAGGAAGAGCTGTCTGGATGTTCGGTGGTGAGGCCCGTACCAGGTAATACTGGTGACGAACACAGCGGTGAAGTGCGGAGGATTGCCGAATTGGGTGCATGCTTCCCATACCCGCAGAGTTTCAGCACCCTCGGAAGAAACAGCTCCTCTCGTGAATGAAAATCCAGCTGATGTGGCAGGGCCACATGAGAGGACAAGTCAAGCTGTGAGGGCCGCTGATACAGCTGGTTGTGCACCGGAACAAGCTGAAGAGGGTTCCGACGACCAGAACCCCGACTTTGACTCGGATGACGGAGGTGTTGCTGTGGGTGGAGTAGAGTCAAATTCAGCAAAAGAAGGAAGTGGTGCACAGGGTATAGAAGGGGAAAGCAGAAGAGCGACCAGAGCAGAGGAGGCTTGGCCTGAAAGACAGAGGAGACTGAATCTAAGGTTGGCCCCCGAAAGAGATCTTGCTCCAGTGTCTGAAGCGTCTGAATCGGAAGCAAGTGACGGAGTGCAGGCTCAAGAAGGTCGGAGAAGGTCGAAAAGAACGAGAGTACCTTGCCAGAGATACGCTACCCCGGAGTGGACTTACACAGTAACTGATGTAGTGAGCTCAGGGAGGCTGAGGTCCGTGCTGGTGGTCAGCAAGAGCCCGAACGTGGTGTTGGAGGTGTTGCTGTTAGTGCCAGGGCTCGAAATCGAAGGAGTACTGACCCTCACGGTTCTGAATCCCCCACTTCTGAGTAAAGTTCGACAATTGGTTTTGCATCGGCTTGAATTTCCGTCCTTTGGGTTTGAGCCACCTTCACATGAAACGATAATTCTTCGTCTTGAACTTTTGCAGTATGTTTTAGAAGTGCTTGGAGCTGATCTTATTTTGGACTGAGTATAATCTGTTGTAAATAAAAGTCTAAAGAAGAAGATAACCTAGGTCCGAGTGGAAGAAGAATAAACTTAGGGACTTTCCACCGAAGAGACACGAAGACTTAGGGAAGTCTTTTTCTGGACTATGTAAATAAAGAACTGTAGCTGAAAGGGGATTTCCAGCTGTTTCGGAGTGTTGCTCGAACTGGTTAAGCAAGTCACGTGCGAAGAATACAGAGACTTTGAGTGTTCATTGCTGAAACCAAGAACTTGGAGAGCTTTTCGAAATCATGGAGGCTGGGGATCCAAATTGATAGTAGGCACATTTATAGGGGGTGTGATAGTTTCTATAATCATAGTAGTTGCAGTTTCATATTTGGTTCCACACGAGCTAGCAGTGGGGGGGGGGGTGCATGGGACTCCTACACCCACTACAATTAGCAAAAAGGAGGGAGGCATAGGAGATGAAAAAGCTTTGCTAATAGAAGAGAGTCGTAGGTTACATATAGATTTGTCTAGAAGTGATTTTAAGCTTAATGCATACGCCAAGCTGTTAAAAGAGTATGTAGATGCGATGGATGCAAAAGATTGTTATGTGTGTATGCAGCTGCCAGCGTCAGTGGATGAGGGTATTAGATACCACCATCTTCCACTGACTTATGGAATTTCGTGTAGCTTGTTGCTTAGTATGTTTTATGGGAGAGGTCACTATGAGTATTTCTTTTCCAACTATGACGCCGTGCTTTCAGAGGTTCCTGCCCATAAGCATTTGAACAAGTACGATTATTACAAGGCGGAAGATAGACTTGGAAAGTTCTTCATACCGACTTCAAACTTAGATACAGCCTATGCCCATAGACATAATTTAACATGTGCATTAATAGAAGTAGAGAAAAAATTTGTAGATCAGGTAGAAGATAGATATAGAATGCTAACACAGACACGTTATACCGGAGATAGTCCTGTAAATTGGACAGATGAGGAGAGATTACACCGCACAAAAGGAAGTTATGGCCCTATAGCATTGGATATAGTGCAAAGGGGGAAGTTGTGCGTGAGACGTGTGCAGACCTATTATGATAAGGTCTCGGTGGGACAAAGTGAGTGTGATCATGTTTTCACTATGGAGGAATCAGCAAAAAATGTCCTGCAAGGTCCTGTACAAGTGATACCTACGGTGTATTTCGTGTGTGGAAGGAATGCTTATGTGAGGTTGCCAGCGAACTGGTATGGTACGTGTTACTTGGGAATTATATTTCCGAAGATTTACCATGCAGAGGATTTGGAACTTTTGGAAGGTGGAAAGCATTCGAGAGTAAAAAGAGGTGCGAGTGCAGGAGCGGTAGTAGGAGATATCTTTGGAGCAATGATACCAAGTCTGGGAGTGATCTTGAATGATGTGAAGATCCGGAGATTGGCGACTGTGGTTGATGAATTATCAATGAATACAGCGAAGTCGTTGATACTTGTGGATGGAGAGATGTTGTCGATAAGGACAATGGTTTTGCAGAATCGTCTTGCTTTGGATGTCCTATTGGCAAAAGAGGGCGGAGTCTGTAAAATGTTGAAGGTTCAAGAGTGCTGCACTTATATACCAGATAACAGCAAAGATCTGGAGAAATATATAAGTAACATCACTACGATTCATCATGAGATAGAGGATTTGACTGGTGAGGGAGTTTGGGAGAAAGTTGGCAAGGGATTTGGCCAAGTGGGAAGCTGGTTTGCGAATTTGGGAAAGGGTTTCCTTGGCTATTTTCTGAGGCCTCTCATTATTGTTGTGGTTTGTGTTGTTTGCTTGTGGGGTCTTATCAGAGCATACAAGTGGTATAAAGCAGGTAGAGTTGAGAGAGCTTTGAGAGAAAATGAGACGAGAATGGCTAGACTGCAGGACAGTCACTATCGAAATATTAAGAGTCTGGAGAGATTCCAACAGGGGAGGATGGCAACAAGTTCTGTTTAGGTCGGTTCTTTCTCCAAGAGAGTTGTAAAAAGTGTGATGACAGGAGTCATCAAAGGGGGGAACTGATAGAGCGCCATGTTCTCGAGAAATTTGTAGGGGTGCATCATAATCACCGTTAGTTCGCACCCGCATATATCCAGATTTATATCAATGAATGGCCAGTAAGATGTAGCTCTAAACCGCAGTTATTAGAGTGAATAGAAGCGTAACTGTGCTATTTTAATCATGCAATTGTAATGCTTAACTGAACCGTGTTTAAAATGATGCATAAATGAATCAGCCCATGTGTAATCGAGATGCAGTAGTTTAAACGTGTACCATATTAAGTTGCACGTGTAGTTCACTTTTTCGCATAGGAAATGTAATGAACCAATGCTTATAGAAGTGATTAAGAATTGTGTGTTTAAATTGTGTAAAGGCCTGACTGCATATACGTCAAAGAAGGGCCTGTTCGTTCCTATGTTAGCTTATTTTGTAGGCCGAGAAGGTGTTCTCTTGGGAAGGCTCTCTGGGCACCTACGATAGTTTAATTAGCACAGTGGAAAGTTTCTGTTGAATGTATTTTCCGTTGCAGGTGCAAGGACACATGCCTCGTTAGTGAAAGACTGGCTCTTTGTTTTAGGAGTTAGGATGGTGGGAGACACTGAGATGGGAGTATACAGGAATGCAAGAATGATACTTTCAGCGGAGAAGGTGCCTGGGACCAAAGGTCACTGTAACCGTCCTGGATGAAGTAAGAGTTTCGATGGAAAAGTACGAGAAGGAAGACCTGGCCAAAGAGGAGTGACAAGGGCGTGTTCTATTGTATGTGGATTTTGTATTAGGGATAGTGCCCCGAGGGAAGAGAGCAGATTGGAGGTAGAGGAGACCTGAGAGAAGGGCGAAGGAGAGAGATCTAGTTAGGAAGGAGCATCTTAGAACGAGCTCGAATGCTAAGTGAGTGCACTTCTTAGGAAGTCTTCACAGCTGACACCATTACCTTTTCTACTCTTGCCTGGGGAAACTCGTTAAGTAGGGATGTCACTTTAGTGGTAGAGTAGGGACAGATTTAACGCTTTTCATTTTATTAGGTAGATGAAGAATAAAATAGAGATTGGAGCTGTCATTGCTAGTTTAATGCTTTTGGAGCTAACGATTCTTCTTATTCTGAGTCGGATGAGACTCTTGCGTAGGATGATGTTTGTATTAGTGCCCATCTATTTCTTTAACCTTGTGTTGAGGTGCTTGTATGTGCAGTTATTTTTGGCTTTGTAATAAACCCCTAAAAACTTGAATTCGGAGTCAGTGATCTTTGGAGCCAAAGTCGAATCCTAAATTGTTGTATAGGAGAATTGAGTTTTCTTCCCTTCACACTATTCAACAGGTAAAAAGATTCTGGCGACCTGAGGAATCTTAGTGATGGTAAGATAAGATAAGAATCCCGCTTTATCACCAGCAATATGGATCTTAAATGTGGTCCTACGCAGGGTGTGGGGATTGTGTGCTTGCATTCCAGGGCCTTGCGGTCTCGTGTATTGCAATGCAAGTACTGTAATGATGTTAGTGTTCCGGAGATCGGTAGTTGCTGCCTGGTCTCGGTGTTGCCGGTGGAATGAAACGTACTTTCACCTATAAGGGCTGTCATCCTTTCAGTGGCGACGAGCGGCAACATAGAGGAACCAGCATGCATTGGGGGTCTTCTCCTCTTGAGGTCCATGTGTGGAGTTGTATGAACTTTACGGAATCAATGAAGCCTTCCTAATACTGTCATACAACTGTGTTATCGGTGAGGCGTGTGCTGCGGCATTATCAAGGATTCTCATCAGGCCAGTGGCGCAGCGTAAAACCTGTTGGGGATTTAGTTGATATTTCTTCCCGGAGTTTGGCGTCAGCGCGAGCAGCGGTAACCATTAATGCACCATCATGCTGCGGGCGCGCGGCATCGGCTGGTGACGTCACACGCGTATGCGCATCGTCACGTCAATGTGGAACTCATTTTAGTAGAATGGGAACCTACTATTTCAATTCCTGGTACATACATCATTTAAGTACCGCATTAGGCTGCACTTCATCAGATGAGTTGAACATACAGTGACAGGCACACCTAAGGCTGTATTGAACACAGCATACAGCAGCCTGTCACATGGGTATAATAAATGGTGACAGGCACACCTGAAGTTTGGTTACGAGCAATAGCAGGTGTCAAATCTGTGGCACATCTGGACCCTGTTTAAGGTCAGTTGTTTTGACTGTTGATTGGACATTGGCTCTAAATAGACAGCAGAAACTCAACTTGTGTCATGGAGAAAATTTCTCCACCTTAGTCGTTTTTAGGTCAAGCCTAGAGTCAGCGCGCATGCGCTGCGAGACTTGTTGTAGTGGAGTACGAAATAGAAGCCCCACCCACTCTCCGCCCATGTTTGTCATTGGCTTGTGTCATTGTCCTTCGTAAATGCTGGCTTCTGATTCGTAAATCAGCTTGTTAGTCCCTCCTTAGTACCGCCTTGTCTTTATCTGTAACCTCCCATGGCGACTGGCCCCTTTACTTCGGTTGTTACACGGGATGCTTTATTTTAGTCTGTAAGCACTCTTTTCTTTATTGAGCTTCTTACTTGCAGGCACGACATGCTTTGCTACATTCAGTACGCCATGCCCGCTTTCTGCCATGTTTGCCCGCCTCACCACCGTTCGGAGATCGCAGCTTTTTATTTATTTTTTCGCTTGCCGCCGCCCGCCATATCCTTTCGTTTTCATTACTTTTGTTACAATCTCGGCACTGGCGCGGGTGCCACGATTGCATCAAAAGTAAGAAATAGAAAAAAAAGTGCTTTTCTATTTCTTTACTTTTGATGCAATCGTGGCACCCGCGCCGAGATTGTAACAAAAGTAATAAAAACGAAAGAAAATGGCTGGCAGCCGCTTATAGCATGTAAATAAATAGGAAACAAGTATTTGCAATGCAATAGGTCTCGCATTTACGCGAGTTTAAGCTATTGGCATTGTAAATGACAATGGCTTTTATTTGCTTTAAAAACCAAAACATAAATAAAAGACATTGTCATTTACAATGCCAATAGCTCAAAATCGCGTAAATGTAAGACCTATTTGCAATTTGTCAGTACCAGGCACTCCACCAATGTTGTGGGAATGGTGGCATGAAGCATTCGAGGCTTACCTGTAAGCCATTGACGGGGATACATTTACTTCTAAAAAAAAAAAAAGGAGGCCTTAGTGATATATATTTGGGCGCTGAAGGTCGAAGTATGCTCAAAACTCTTCCGGTGGAAACTGTAAATGGTACTTGGTACTGGGGAGGATGGAGATGGTGAAGTAGTAGATGAATATGCCTCCATCGTGCGTACTCAAAAAAAAAAAAAAAGGAATGTGGTGTTAGAGTGACACAAATTCTTGCAGCGTTGCCTGGCACCTGGAGAACCCATTGATGGCTTTGTGGCTGCAATGCGTACTTTAGCTATAACATGCAACTACTGTGATCTTAAAGATGAAATTATACTGGGCCAGTTAATCGAAAATCGGACAACGGAAAATTCAAGAAAGTTTGTTTTCTACAGAAGATCCGAGCTTGGCAGCAGCACTAGCCATCGCGAGAAGCATAGAACACTCCCAACATTGCATGAAGGAGATGGGTGGGAGCATAGTTAAAAACGAAGTTAATCATATGGTAAAACAAGCAGAAAAAGGAGGTGTAAACGTTTCTGATAAACCTCGTACAAATAGTGGGCGAGACAGTGTGAAAATGTCCGGGGAGCATCTAAGTTGTCATGTTTCAGGTGTGGGAGCAAAGCACATGTGAACAGTGCGAAGAATTGCTCCGCTGCCAAAGCAAATGTGTTTCTTGTGTGGGAAAAAGGACCATTTTGCTAGAGTGTGTAAGTCATACAAATGTCAAAAAGGGCGAAATGACACAGTGGTGGTAAAGTCCATTAAAGAAGCAATTATGAAGGTTAAGATCTATAGTCCACAGTAGACAACTCCTTTTATTAAATGAACTAGGTTCACACTTCAGAAATCTTTGCCTTAAAAACGAATTCACTGAGGAACATCAGTGAACGAATGGAGTGTCAGGCGACTCTCACAATCACCTTCAAGTTTATTTCTTATGCGTGTTTGCATTATATTTTAGGGATTTAAAGAAAAAAAATGAAATATCGCTAAGATGATTAAAAAAGGAAAAAAAGAATGCAAGATACTGGCCAGACCCAATTAGCTCTTTAACAGTGTGATTGATACACTCAAGCGTTAGAGGGTGGAGTCAGGAAACGAGCACACGAGTCAATGAAGCCTGAGAAACTTTGTGGGAACAGACACAATTTCCGGGAGGATAAGGGGACCTGCATGGACACCTAGAGCTTGCAAGACACATGGAGATTGTCTGAACAGAATGCACGCTACCAGCTCACTTTATACTCTTACTATGGGGCATGAATCCAGTGAAGGCTTACCACTGAGAAAAGTGTCTGCCTTTGGGAAGTTGTTTGGGTGCCCAGCCATGCTACGCATTGATGGAGTGGAGGAGAAGGAAAAACATCTTGAAGAGTGACAAGACTGATACGCAGTTGTCGGCCCACATCAGCTGGTTCAATGCCCCTAGAATATCCCCACCTTATCTTTCCAGAATTACCACCTTACCCGCCAGTCACACTGACAGTTTAGAGCTATTAGGGTTTCTGAAATTACTTTTGATGCAGATATTAGCTTGGTAGCTCAATTTGCATTAGGTAGCAAAACGAGATATTAATTTTCATAAATAAAGCCCACTGTGTCAGGGTAGGCTCTCTCAGAAACTCAAATCTCTATTACAGAAATGCTTACCACCAGCAGTTACAGAATACCGCCGCTTGTCAGGTGCCTAAGATCAGCGAACTGAACGGTATTACTTAGGTCATACCCTTAGCTCTGCGATTGCTTCCAGTCCCTAAACTCATTGCATTCAACTCTCTGAAGCGATACACAATTGCGTTAGTCGAAGAGTGACTATCTACCTTAAAGGAAAACACTTTCCAAATACTCCCCAGCAAGGACCCAGAGACAGGGAAAAGTAGCATGCACTTCTCCATGCCTTATTGCAAGTCCTCAACCTCCAGTCATACTGATGTTTTTCAAGTAAGTCCTGGCCAGTGAAGCTGCAAGGTCTTTGTGACTGCTTGGAAACTGTCACCTCCATGCAAATGTGTAGCTTCTTATGGTCTGATAGAAATGTTTCCGTGGAAGGAATAATGAAGATTTTCAGTCTAAGGCACCAAGTAATAGGATTAATTAACTTCTGGTGCTAGCCGGAATATGCTTTTGAGTCTTAGGAAAACTGCTGCAAAGTACGTCAAAAAGCACACAATTTCTAAAGGGCAGAAGTGCGGGCTTTAGGGGGCAGATGGGGTAAAGTAGAGGATGTGCGGACTTTGTACAAGGAGTTCTTCTGCAGCTGCTTTCTATGAAACGGCGCAAATTTATGAAAAGGAGATGCACCAATGGGGGCAGGTGACTTGTGAAAGGCTTATCGGAGGCCCCTTAAAAGAGCTATGGGGGGGATAAAGAGGGGGGCGGCAGAGAATGAAAGACTGGGCAGGAGGAAAGTACAAAGGGAAGACGCAACATGCTATGATGTCAGTGGCTTATACAGCGATAATAAAATATGAAAGCACTTTAGAACAACAATAGAAAACCTAATTTTGCCATAAGCAGACCATTGGCGCTGAACTTACCACGGATTGAAGTGTCTCAACACTACTCGTTTCTCTTCAGGCCCCTCTTCCCAGGCTCATCTGTTTCCGAAATATTGATCGAAGAGACAAAAATAAACCAAACTAGCACGGAATAGAAACCTGGTGCGCGCGCACCACAGAGGAGCCGAACGCGAAACCAGTGGTGCGCGCGCACCACAGAGGAGCGGGGGCCAGGGAGCGCGGCAGCGAGGCGAACGCGCGCTGCTGCGCGTTCTGGCCACCGTCGGGAATGGGAGGAGCGAAGGCGGGACATGCGCCCGCCTTTGCCCAATCGCGTGACGTTTTTTTTTTTAAAAACGCGCGCTACAGCCAATGTGGGCTTCTGAAAACAAAACCACACGCACGAGCGTGTGGGTCGTTTTCAGAAGCCCTTTCTAAAGGTCTCGCGCTGCGCGAGCAGTGCTTCGCACTGCAACGCTAGGCGCGAGACCTAAAAACGAGGTTAATCATATGGTAAAACAAGCAGAAAAAGGAGGTGTAAACGTTTCTGATAAACCTCGTACAAATAGTGGGCGAGACAGTGTGAAAATGTCCGGGGAGCATCTAAGTTGTCATGTTTCAGGTGTGAGAGCAAAGCACATGTGAACAGTGCGAAGAATTGCTCCGCTGCCAAAGCAATGTGTTTCATGTGTGGGGAAAAGGACCATTTTGCTAGAGTGTGTAAGTCATACAAATGTCAAAAAGGGCGAAATGACACAGTGGTGGTAAAGTCCATTAAAGAAGGCATGTCTGACGAGAGCGTGATATTGATGTTATCACTGTCACCCCACGATAATGAGATTGTACAAATATCATTATTGCATAACATGAGAAAAGAAAACCTCCCGTTTGTGACATCACCATAAACAATGGTAAAGTAAGAGTGATGGCTGAGTCTGGCTCACCATTCACAATGATTGGTGAAACTGATTTTGCCAAGTTGAATATTCCAGATCTGAAACAGTCACATGTCAAGATTTTTGCATATGGGGTTAAGAAGGTGAAGGTATTTGGCCAATTCAGAAGCTACTCTGAGTTTTGATAGTAAGACGTCCATGGCACAGTGTTCATGGCGAAGGGTGAAGTAGGACGACTATCACACGTGCTCATAGGTTGCATCGCTCTTCTGGACACATCTGTTCCCATTTTCTCACTCACATAACTTGCCTTAGGGCTTGGCACCACAACCACCATACTTTTGTTCCAGACTTTTCCATTCTCCATGACCACTACATGATCCTTCACCCTCCGCCTTAGGGGAGGAGCCGCCACTGGTAGTTTCAGCCAGAAAAAAAATTACAAATCGGGTTCAGTTTGCGGCCAGTGTGGAGTTTGTGGCAGGTAAAACCTACTGTAAAACATGATGTAAACTGCACATAATTCTTGTTTGTGCACCCCGGACTGGGTAAGTCATGTAAAAATTAGATTTGAATACAAATTAAGCACTTGTGAACTATCACACTGCTCAAGGAGCTGTAATTAGCCAGTGTGCAATGTATCTGTGTCACTCAGTGGCGGCTCCTCCGCTAAGGCAGAGGTGCGTCGCCCCACTGCTCAAAATAAAAAATAAAATGATAATAACGTGTCTTTATTATCATTTTAGCTTTCCTATTGAAGTCAGTGGCTCTCCGGGTGGGGCGGGGCTGGCCAGTGCACGGGAGTGGTTTGTACTCCTTACGTGCGCATTACTGCTTGGTCGGCCATCTTGGGCCGGCCAAACAGTCATGCGCACTTTGCATGTTGCCCACCAGGCTGCATTACACAGCCTGGTGAGGAACATGCAAAGCCTCCCAGTCCCTGTCTGAGCGCTGAACCACGGCACTCAGACCAATCACAACGCTTCATTGCAGCATTGTGATTGGCTTAGGGGAGCCTGGGAGCCCGGGTGCTTCCTGCTACCGTCAGAGACAGGAAGAGGACTGAGGAGAGGCGGTGGCCAGCCGGCCGGCCCGGGTACATGGTTTTTTAAAAAAATGTCCTTTGTCCCACCTTACCCCCGCGCCCGCCCTGCCCTGCCCCACCACTCCCGTCCGGTAGTAGCCGCTACTGGAGTCACTGGAGAAAGGGCAATGCAGACCGCAGAAGAGCTGGGAATGGTTTCAGGGCTGGCCTGCCTTCATCTTTGTGCTTCCTGGTTACCTGCAGAGTTTATGCCGTGGACTGGTAATCATTCAGAGGGCCTTGTGGGGTTGTTTCACTAGGAGAGAAGACATGCCCTCGGAGCCTTTCTCACGCCATGAAGCGTTTTGGATTCCCCAGGGTAAAAGAGGCTGGCAGGGCTCAGATGATGGCGGTGTCAGGCCTCATAGGCTGAGTTTCTCTGGCCTCAGAAAATGATGTTCGCATGAAGGCTTAGAGACTGCCTGAGGCAATGCACAAACACTTTAGGTCCCTTATGCCAGTGTAGCAGGGGTGGAGGAGACACTAATTCTTGGGTAACAGCCTTGGGGAGAGTGGAGCCAACAATCTGGCTTGACTAAGAGTCAAAACATGAGCCGAGCCATCAAAAGAGGTAAATCGGGCAACTAATATCATGAAAAAATATGATAGACTTTAAAATTTTAAAAAAGACTGTCAACATTTTTCACTGCTTCAATTGAGTACATTTATTGACATTTATTGAAACTAAGTTTTTTAAACATGAAACATTCAAGAATACTCCCATGCTCTGATGATGTTGCCACAAGTTAAGTTATTTGCCATAGGAGTTTCTGACAGTCGTTTAGCTCGTGCCTTTGTTTGGCACCTTACTGGACAGTAGGTCAGGGTTGTCATGGTTACGCGGCAAAGCCTGTGCTTATGCACTTGCTGAGAGATGGGCTGTCCTTGCCCTCTGGAGGCTCTTGTAATCTTAAATTTAGTAATAGCACTACACAGCAGCAGCCCTGCCAAGTACCACGCATCAGGCGTTAGACTAACGCATTTCAGTGTGGTGGTCCGCATCACCGCACTGAAATGCATTGTCACGAATATAGCACCTCCTCAGCTTTCAAGCTGGAGGCTGCTTAAGTATCTGGCAGACAGTGACAATTTAGTATTATCACTCAGGCAGCGCGCATTGCTGTAGCATGCTTGGGGGCTGGCTCAAGCAGCTCGCTCTGGCCAAGGCTGGCTACAATGTTTCACTCACGCAGCCGCGCGGCAAAATTACTTACCTCACGGTCTCGTCGTTTCATCGGGTTTTGTTTAATTTGCCCAATCAACAGCCTGACTAGGGCCCAGGAGGGGCCACGTTTGCATCTGCTCGCACCGCCATGCAGCCCGCCGGCCAGCGGCACGTAAGATTCGGTGGGAGTGGACCCCCGCAGTTGCTGCGGGAGAGAGGTAGTGCAGGCAGCAGCTATGGAATAGTCCTGGACCGCGGAGCAGCTCAGCCTGGTGGACCGGACATAACGGCGCTCGCTGAAAGTAAGTGTCAAGACATTATAGCAATAGGCCGGGCCACCAGACTCTCAACTTTCCACTGCTGCGCTGCCTGAGGGCCCAGCCATCCTCCGTGCATCATGGGGGAGGGGCGCTGTGACTGCCCCCGGTCAAAGCGCTGATGTCTCCGGCCATGACACGTGTGCGCACGCAAGCCAGGGGTATAAAGATTACTCAGAGCTGCTTTGCGAGTCTGATGGTGATTTTAATTCACCCATCCAACCAGCAGCCTGCCATAGTCTGTAGCACCTAATTTGTGGTGACATCAGTGAGTCTGCCATAACCGGATAGAGTTAGTGGCTGAAGGGAGGATTTCTGCAGCTCACCGTGACAAGGCCTTCCCCAGCCAGTCTGTGCTCAGATAAAGTACAGCGGAATCAGTCGCAGAGACAGTACGAGTACATTCCTCTTTCTACTAATGTTAGTCACTAGACTCCCAAGCCTCTGTGTTCATGCCCAGTCAATATCCATGCCACGCATTAAATGAAAAGGAAATACTTCAGTGATTATACAGCAAAAGGTACATCACAGAAAGTTATGCAAAGCAGTTGAATGTTAAAACCAGGTTACTGCTGACAAAGTTTAGGAATACAAGAAAGCAATTGTCATTGTAAGATAAAATGATGAGCTACATTCCCTAAGCACTAGTTTCCAAGTAAATTCATCACCCTGTCAATCATGGTATTGTACATGTTAGCTTGAGGTTCTAACCAGTATGATTAAGAATAGTTGCGCTACTGCAGTACCAGTAAATTGCAGTTTATTTTGTTGTTCATTTTAGTTCCATATTTCCCAGAGCATTCTTATTATGTGTCAAATTTCTATAAGGTTTCTTAACTCCCACAACTCTAAGGGGTATTGACTGAGCTGTTCTTTACACCTTCTGGCTTAACTTTCGTGGTAGGATGTAGTGTCCCAACATTAAACACGCAGCAGTGCTAAAGCAATTACATCAGAGGTCAGTTCTGCTCTGGCACATGCAAGTATGCCTGTACTCGCACCGTCGTTCCCATTTCCTCTGGCACCATCAGTAAACTCACTCACACCTGCACTCATAAACCCACTGGTATACTTACACCAGCAACCTCACTGCCACATGCACAAGTAACCTTCCTCGCACCCGCCATGGAAGTTGAAAAGTAATTTCATTTGCACCTCAATCATGCAACTGGAACTTGCACCAGTAAGCTCACTCTCACCTTCCCTGTCACTTGTAGCAGCACCTGTACTTGCACTTTAACTCTCACATGCACTCACACTTGCCGCGCTCACTGCAGAGTAATGGAGGACGGTGATTCCTGATCCTCAAAGAGCAGAAACCTCTCTAGGGAGACTCCAGGTAATGGACGGTGAACTTTTAAACTGGTGGAGTATAAATTGGTGAGCAAAAGTAATTGTTTTATTCTGATTGTGAAGTTAATGTATAAAGGAGAATAGAAGAATTGAGGCAGGTGTGCGTGTATGCGTGTGTGTGTGTGTGTGTGTGTGTGTGACTTTCAGTTGGGACCAGAGCATGAGACAAAGCAGGAGCATGGGGGAATCTTTGATTCCACCGACTACAATTGTCTTGCAATTTAATTTCAGAATTGCAAGGTCTGAGTAAAACCAGCCCTGTCAAGTACCACGCGTCAGGTGTTACAGTGCCTGAGCTTAGCTCTGCATTGCAGTTACTGACTGCAGTCTGCACAAAGCTGAGTTCAGCATCAGTGAGGCTGGCTCAGGCTCCGCTCTGGGGCCTCTCTCACAACTTAGTGCCCTTCCATTTCTGGTGCTTTGGAGCAGTTTTAAGATCTTCTTAGAGTTTCTTGTTGCTCAAATGGGTGTGATGTCTGATATTTATATGTTTCCCTCATCTTCATTGCTTAATTTTGCTCCTGAAAAAGTGTCACTCATAGTCGTTGAATGTCACTCATAATTCCACTGAACTTATGAAAATGTCACACATGAGCAATTTGAAACCTTGCAAACACAAGGAGATGATGGACGGAGCGCTGAAACTTTTCAAACACTCACCCCCAGTCACAGATCTGGGTTGAATCCATCATCATTCTTTAGCTCACTTTGCCACCCCAGTTCAGACACAGCTATATGCAAATCAGTCTTGACCCTGTGCCTCATGGGAACAGTCCAGCCCGAACTGCCAAGCCATGTCTTCCCTGGACCGGAAACAAGCATCCTGGGACCGGTTTCAGGCTAACAGCCCTCTTCAGCCAGGCTAGCTTGAATCCAGTGGCAAAGTGAGCAAGGGACCCACGTCTGGGCATACCCTGCCAGCTTAGGGCGAACAAAGCAAACACAAGGAGATGATGGACGGAGTGCTGAAGCTTTTCAAACACTTACCCCCAGTCACAGATCTGGGTTGAATCCATCATCATTCTTTAGCTCACTTTGCCACCCCAGTTCAGACACAGCTATATGCAAATCAGTCTTGACCCTGTGCCTCATGGGAACAGTCCAGCCCAAACTGCCAAGCCATGTCTTCCCTGGACCGGAAACAAGCATCCTGGGACCGGTTTCGGCTAACAGCCCTCTTCAGCCAGGCTAGCTTGAATCCAGTGGCAAAGTGAGCAAGGGACCCACGTCTGGGCATACCCTGCCAACTTAGGGCGAACAAAGCAAACACAAGGAGATGATGGACGGAGTGCTGAAACTTTTCAAACACTCACCCCCAGTCACAGATCTGGGTTGAATCCATCATCATTCTTTAGCTCACTTTGCCACCCCAGTTCAGACACAGCTATATGCAAATCAGTCTTGACCATGTGCCTCATGGGAACAGTCCAGCCCGAACTGCCAAGCCATGTCTTCCCTGGACCGGAAACAAGCATCCTGGGACCGGTTTCGGGCTAACAGCCCTCTTCAGCCAGGCTAGCTTGAATCCAGTGGCAAAGTGAGCAAGGGACCCACGTCTGGGCATACCCTGCCAACTTAGGGCGAACAAAGCAAACACAAGGAGATGATGGACGGAGTGCTGAAACTTTTCAAACACTCACCCCCAGTCACAGATCTGAGTTGAATCCATCATCATTCTTTAGCTCACTTTGCACCCCAGTTCAGACACAGCTATATGCAAATCAGTCTTGACCCTGTGCCTCATGGGAACAGTCCAGCCCAAACTGCCAAGCCATCTCTTCCCTGGACCGGAAACAAGCATCCTGGGACCGGTTTCGGGCTAACAGCCCTCTTCAGCCAGGCTAGCTTGAATCCAGTGGCAAAGTGAGCAAGGGACCCACGTCTGGGCATACCCTGCCAACTAAGGGCGAACAAAGCAAACACAAGGAGATGATGGACGGAGTGCTGAAACTTTTCAAACACTCACCCCCAGTCACAGATCTGGGTTGAATCCATCATCATTCTTTAGCTCACTTTGCCACCCCAGTTCAGACACAGCTATATGCAAATCAGTCTTGACCCTGTGCCTCATGGGAACAGTCCAGCCCGAACTGCCAAGACATGTCTTCCCTGGACCGGAAACAAGCATCCTGGGACCGGTTTCAGGCTAACAGCCCTCTTCAGCCAGGCTAGCTTGAATCCAGTGGCAAAGTGAGCAAGGGACCCACGTCTGGGCATACCCTGCCAACTTAGGGCGAACAAAGCAAACACAAGGAGATGATGGACGGAGTGCTGAAGCTTTTCAAACACTTACCCCCAGTCACAGATCTGGGTTGAATCCATCATCATTCTTTAGCTCACTTTGCCACCCCAGTTCAGACACAGCTATATGCAAATCAGTCTTGACCCTGTGCCTCATGGGAACAGTCCAGCCCAAACTGCCAAGCCATGTCTTCCCTGGACCGGAAACAAGCATCCTGGGACCGGTTTCGGCTAACAGCCCTCTTCAGCCAGGCTAGCTTGAATCCAGTGGCATAGTGAGCAAGGGACCCACGTCTGGGCATACCCTGCCAACTTAGGGCGAACAAAGCAAACACAAGGAGATGATGGACAGAGTGCTGAAACTTTTCAAACACTCACCCCCAGTCACAGATCTGGGTTGGATCCATCATCATTCTTTAGCTCACTTTGCCACCCCAGTTCAGACACAGCTATATGCAAATCAGTCTTGACCATGTGCCTCATGGGAACAGTCCAGCCCGAACTGCCAAGCCAAGAGGAGAGGATTCTTCTCCCCACCTTTCACTACTCCATATCTCTATGTGGAGTCTCTATATTGAAAAACACTTCCTCCTGCTTTTAACATTAGGAACTGCATACCATTTGTGTTAAGGTTCATTCACGGACATGTATGCTGGACCTGGATAAAGATTAGTCCGTTTGTTTCCCCCTTATTGATTAACAGCTATATGTAAATCAGTCTTGACCCTGTGCCTCATGGGAACAGTCCAGCCCGAACTGCCAATCTGAAACCTTAGCAGCTATGCAGCAGCACTGCCTCAAAAGTAGGACACATGCAGCAAGCCGCTGGTATCGACCTCAAGGCGAATGCTGAGGCAATCCGATTCCGAGATGTATTTAGCAGTGACTTCAAATAAAGCACCAGCAGACTTCCTGCAGCGGAGCAGTAGAGGTGGGTCAGCCAACCGAGAGCTGAGCTAAGAGCATGTGCACGAGCTGAGCTATGAAAATGGTATGTAAATCATGCAGCAACCCTTGTTTAAAAATGTGATAGTCTCTTGAAAATTTTAAAAAGTCTATTTCTTTAATGTGTGGAAGCGTTTCACCTCAGTACATCAGAATAGATCAGTGCACTGAGAGGTATTTACTTTGAAACATTTCTACATCTAGCCTTTACAACAATGGCAATAGTGAACTAAGAGGTCAACAGTTGTCCAGCACTATATGTGGCGGCCTACATTCTTCTTATACATGACGCAACATTTTAGTTTTTTTATCATAAGCAACAGGTTTTTGTAAAGCACACATCCTAAACTGATGTATTTGAAGGTGCTCTCATATGTCATAATGAAAAAAGACTCGGTGAAATAAAATATTTGCTTGAATCACAAAGTTTGGGCAAGGAGGGAAGCCAGGTTTGATCCATCATATATTCCAAATTGTCCTCCTCACTTGCTAGTTTCAGTCAACTGCATCGCACTCTCATCACTCGATCTGCTGTGTGGATCGAGATAGTCCTGCAGTGTATGGCAGGCTGCAGAGAGTGTGAATCAGATCACACACCTCAGAGTTTAACACCTCTAGAGTCAGTGCCGTACACCTGAGGTTAGACCGTACCCATCTTGTGTATGCATCACCCAGCAATGTCAAATGTTGGCAGTACCTGGATGCCTGCTATGAAGATGAATTGTTGCCTCGCTGACAGTACAATTACGTTTAAACAACAAAGGCTTCGGCGTAGGGTTGCACCTGACTGTTTTTATACCGGCACTTGAATATCTTTGCTGGTACAAACATTAGAAAAATCAACTAAAGCTGGTATTTTTTCTTATCAGTACTACACTAAACAGTAAATGTAAGACGAAAACACTTTAAAATGTGTTCTACAGCTGACATAATGGCCCCTGACTGAAAACTGAAGTAAACAAAGACAGAACAGCCATGTTAACAAGCATTTGCAATGCAATAGGTCTCGCATTTACACCAGTATGAGCTATTGACATTGTAAATGACAATGCCTTTTATTTTTGTTTTCGTTTTAAAAACATAAATAAAAGGCATTGTCATTTACAATGCCAATAGCTTAAACTCTCGTATACCGAACACGTAGGTATTCTATATATCTGCAGTGATAGTGATCTCACACCAAAATCTGCAGTGATAGAGATCTCACACATATATCTGCAGTGATAGTGATCTCACACCTATATCTGCAGTGATGGTGATCTCACACCTATATCTGCAGTGATGGTGATCTCACACCTATATCTGCAGTAATAGTGATCTCACACCTATATCTGCAGTGATGGTGATCTCACACCTATATCTGCAGTAATAGTGATCTCACACCTATATCTGCAGTGATGGTGATCTCACACCTATATCTGAAGTAATGGTGATCTCACACCTATATCTGAAGTAATGGTGATCTCACACCTATATCTGCAGTGATAGTGATCTCACACCTATATCTGCAGTGATAGTGATCTCACACCAATATCTGCAGTGATGGTGATCTCACACCTATATCTGCAGTGATAGTGATCTCACCTATATCTGCAGTGATAGTGATCTCACACCAATATCTACAGTGATAGAGATCTCACACCTATATCTGCTGTGATAGTGATCTCACACCTATATCTGCAGTGATAGTGATCTCACACCAATATCTGCAGTGATGGTGATCTCACACCTATATCTGCAGTGATGGCGATCTCACACCTATATCTGCAGTAATAGTGATCTCACACCTATATCTGCAGTAATAGTGATCTCACACCTATATCTGCAGTGATAGTGATCTCACCTATATCTGCAGTGATAGTGATCTCACCTATATCTGCAGTGATAGTGATCTCACACCTATATCTGAAGTAATATTTGCAGTGATGGTGATCTCACACCTATATCTGCAGTGATAGGGATCTCACACCAATATCTACAGTGATAGAGATCTCACACCTCTATCTGCAGTGATAGTGATCTCACACTTATATCTGCAGTGATAGTGATCTCACACCAATATCTGCAGTGATGGTGATCTCACACCTATATCTGCAGTGGTGGTGATCTAACACCTATATCTGCAGTAATAGTGATCTCACACCTATATCTGCAGTGATGGTGATCTCACCTATATCTGTAGTGATAGTGATCTCACACCTATATCTGAAGTAATGGTGATCTCACACCTATATCTGCAGTGATAGTGATCTCACACCTATATCTGAAGTAATGATGATCTCAGACCCATATCTGCAGTCATGGTGATCTCACACTTATATCTGAAGTGATGGTGATCTCACACCTATATCTGCAGTGATAGTGATCTCACACCTATATGTGCAGTGATAGTGATCTCTCACCAATATCTGCAGTGATAGTGATCTCACACATATCTGCAGTGATGGTGATCTGACACCTATATCTGCAGTGATGGTGATCTCACACCTATATCTGCAGTGATAGTGATCTCACACCTATATCTGAAGTAATGGTGATCTCACACCTATATCTGCAGTGATAGTGATCTCACACCAATATCTGCAGTGATGGTGATCTCACACCAATATCTACAGTGATAGAGATCTCACACCTATATCTGCAGTGATAGTGATCTCACACCTATATCTGCAGTGATAGTGATCTCACATCACTATCTGCAGTGATGGTGATCTCACACCTATATCTGCAGTGATAGCGATCTCACACCTATATCTGCAGTGATAGTGATCTCACACCTATATCTGCAGTGATAGTGATCTCACACCTATATCTGCAGTGATGGTGATCTCACCTATATCTGCAGTGTTGGTGATCTCACACCTATATCTGAAGTAATATCTGCAGTGATTGTGATCTCACACCAATATCTACAGTGATAGAGATCTCACACCTATATCTGCAGTGATAGAGATCTCACACCTATATCTGCAGTGATAGTGATCTCACACCAATATCTGCAGTGATGGTGATCTCACACCAATATCTGCAGTGATGGTGATCTCACACCTATATCTGCAGTGATGGTGATCTCACACCTATATCTGCAGTAATAGTGATCTCACACCTATATCTGCAGTGATGGTGATCTCACACCTATATCTGCAGTGATGGTGATCTCATACCTATATCTGCAGTGATGGTGATCTCACACCTATATCTGCAGTGATGGTGATCTCACACCAATATCTGCAGTGATGGTGATCTCACACCTATATCTGCAGTGATAGTGATCTCACACCAATACCTGCAGTGATGGTGATCTCACACCTATATCTGCAGTGATAGTGATCTCACACCTATATCTGCAGTGATGGTGATCTCACACCTATATCTGCAGTAATAGTGATCTCACACCTATATCTGCAGTGATAGTGATCTCACACCTATATCTGCAGTGTTGGTGATCTCACCTATATCTGCAGTGATAGTGATCTCACACCTATAGCTGAAGTAATATCTGCAGTGATAGTGATCTCACACCTATATCTGCAGTGATAGTGATCTCACACCAATATCTACAGTAATAGTGATCTCACACCTATATCTGCAGTGATGGTGATCTCACACCTATATCTGCAGTGATGGTGATCTCATACCTATATCTGCAGTGATGGTGATCTCACACCTATATCTGCAGTGATGGTGATCTCACACCTATATCTGCAGTGATAGTGATCTCACACCAATATCTGCAGTGATGGTGATCTCACACCTATATCTGCAGTGATAGTGATCTCACACCTATATCTGAAGTGATGGTGATCTCACACCTATATCTGCAGTGATAGTGATCTCACACCTATATCTGCAGTGATAGTGATCTCACACCTATATTTGCAGTGTTGGTGATCTCACCTATATCTGCAGTGATAGTGATCTCACACCTATATCTGCAGTGATAGTGATCTCACACCAATATCTGCAGTGATGGTGATCTCACACCAATATCTACAGTGATAGAGATCTCACACCTAGATCTGCAGTGATAGTGATCTCACATTAATATCTGCAGTGATGGTGATCTCACACATATATCTGCAGTGATAGTGATCTCACACCTATATCTGCAGTAATAGTGATCTCACACCTATATCTGCAGTGATAGTGATCTCACACCTATATCTGCAGTGTTGGTGATCTCACCTATATCTGCAGTGATGGTGATCTCACACCTATATCTGAAGTAATATCTGCAGTGATAGTGATCTCACACCAATTTCTACAGTGATAGAGATCTCACACCTATATCTGCAGTGATAGAGATCTCACACCTTATTCTGCAGTGATAGTGATCTCACACCAATATCTGCAGTGATGGTGATCTCACACCTATATCTGCAGTGATAGTGATCTAACACCTATATCTGCACTGATAGTGATCTCACACCTATATCTGCAGTGATAGTAATCTCACACCTATATCTGCAGTAATAGTGATCTCACACCTATATCTGCAGTGATAGTGATCTCACACCTATATCTGCAGTGATAGTGATCTCACACGTATATCTGAAGTAATGGTGATCTCACACCTATATCTGCAGTGATGGTGATCTCACACCTATATCTGCAGTGATAGTGATCTCACACCTATATCTGCAGTGATGGTGATCTCACCTATATCTGCAGTGATGGTGATCTCACACCTATATCTGAAGTAATATCTGCAGTGATAGTGATCTCACACCTATATCTGCAGTGATAGTGATCTCACACCAATATCTGAAGTAATGGTGATCTCACACCTATATCTGCAGTGATAGTGATCTCACACGTATATCTGAAGTAATGGTGATCTCACACCTATATCTGCAGTGATGGTGATCTCACACCTATATCTGCAGTGATAGTGATCTCACACCTATATCTGCAGTGATGGTGATCTCACCTATATCTGCAGTGATGGTGATCTCACACCTATATCTGAAGTAATATCTGCAGTGATAGTGATCTCACACCTATATCTGCAGTGATAGTGATCTCACACCAATATCTGCAGTGATGGTGATCTCACACCTATATCTGCAGTGATGGCGATCTCACACCTATATCTGCAGTAATAGTGATCTCACACCTATATCTGCAGTAATAGTGATCTCACACCTATATCTGCAGTGATAGTGATCTCACACTATATCTGCAGTGATAGTGATCTCACCTATATCTGCAGTGATAGTGATCTCACACCTATATCTGCAGTGATAGTGATCTCACACCAATATCTGCAGTGATGGTGATCTCTCAGCTATATCTGCAGTGATAGTGATCTCACACCTATATCTGCAGTAATAGTGATCTCATACCTATATCTGCAGTGATAGTGATCCCACACCTATATCTGCAGTGATGGTGATCTCACCTATATCTGCAGTGATAGTGATCTCACACCTATATCTGAAGTAATGGTGATCTCACACCTATATCTGCAGTGATAGTGATCTCACACCAATATCTGCAGTGATGGTGATCTCACACCTGTATCTGCAGTGATAGTGATCTCACACCTATATCTGCAGTGATAGTGATCTCACACCTATATCTGCAGTGATAGTGATCTCACACCTATATCTGCAGTGATGGTGATCTCACACCTATATCTGCAGTGATAGTGATCTCACACCTATATCTGCAGTGATAGTGATCTCACACCTATATCTGCAGTGATAGTGATCTCACACCTATATCTGCAGTGTTGGTGATCTCACCTATATCTGCAGTGATGGTGATCTCACACCTATATCTGAAGTAATATCTGCAGTGATTGTGATCTCACACCTATATCTACAGTGATAGTGATCTCACACCTATATCTGCAGTGATAGTGATCTCACACCTATATCTGCAGTGATAGTGATCTCACACCAATATCTGCAGTGATGGTGATCTCACACCAATATCTGCAGTGATGGTGATCTCACACCTATATCTGCAGTGATGGTGATCTCACACCTATATCTGCAGTAATAGTGATCTCACACCTATATCTGCAGTGATGGTGATCTCACACCTATATCTGCAGTGATGGTGATCTCACACCTATATCTGCAGTGATGGTGATCTCACACCTATATCTGCAGTGATAGTGATCTCACACCAATATCTGCAGTGATGGTGATCTCACACCTATATCTGCAGTGATAGTGATCTCACACCAATATCTGCAGTGATGGTGATCTCACACCTATATCTGCAGTGATAGTGATCTCACACCTATATCTGCAGTGATGGTGATCTCACACCTATATCTGCAGTAATAGTGATCTCACACCTATATCTGCAGTGATAGTGATCTCACACCTATATCTGCAGTGTTGGTGATCTCACCTATATCTGCAGTGATAGTGATCTCACACCTATAGCTGAAGTAATATCTGCAGTGATAGTGATCTCACACCTATATCTGCAGTGATAGTGATCTCACACCAATATCTGCAGTAATAGTGATCTCACACCTATATCTGCAGTGATGGTGATCTCACACCTATATCTGCAGTGATGGTGATCTCATACCTATATCTGCAGTGATGGTGATCTCACACCTATATCTGCAGTGATGGTGATCTCACACCTATATCTGCAGTGATAGTGATCTCACACCAATATCTGCAGTGATAGTGATCTCACACCTATATCTGCAGTGATAGTGATCTCACACCTATATCTGAAGTAATGGTGATCTCACACCTACATCTGCAGTGATGGTGATCTCACACCTATATCTGCAGTGATAGTGATCTCACACCTATATCTGCAGTGTTGGTGATCTCACCTATATCTGCAGTGATAGTGATCTCACACCTATATCTGCAGTGATAGTGATCTCACACCAATATCTGCAGTGATGGTGATCTCACACCAATATCTACAGTGATAGAGATCTCACACCTAGATCTGCAGTGATAGTGATCTCACACTAATATCTGCAGTGATGGTGATCTCACACATATATCTGCAGTGATAGTGATCTCACACCTATATCTGCAGTAATAGTGATCTCACACCTATATCTGCAGTGATAGTGATCTCACACCTATATCTGCAGTGTTGGTGATCTCACCTATATCTGCAGTGATGGTGATCTCACACCTATATCTGAAGTAATATCTGCAGTGATAGTGATCTCACACCAATTTCTGCAGTGATAGAGATCTCACACCTATATCTGCAGTGATAGTGATCTCACACCTATATTCTGCAGTGATAGTGATCTCACACCAATATCTGCAGTGATGGTGATCTCACACCTATATCTGCAGTGATAGTGATCTAACACCTATATCTGCAGTGATAGTGATCTCACACCTATATCTGCAGTGATAGTGATCTCACACCTAAAGCTGCAGTAATAGTGATCTCACACCTATATCTGCAGTGATAGTGATCTCACACCTATATCTGCAGTGATAGTGATCTCACACCTATATCTGAAGTAATGGTGATCTCACACCTACATCTGCAGTGATGGTGATCTCACACCTATATCTGCAGTGATAGTGATCTCACACCTATATCTGCAGTGATGGTGATCTCACCTATATCTGCAGTGATGGTGATCTCACACCTATATCTGAAGTAATATCTGCAGTGATAGTGATCTCACACCTATATCTGCAGTGATAGTGATCTCACACCAATATCTGAAGTAATGGTGATCTCACACCTATATCTGCAGTGATAGTGATCTCACACGTATATCTGAAGTAATGGTGATCTCACACCTATATCTGCAGTGATGGTGATCTCACACCTATATCTGCAGTGATAGTGATCTCACACCTATATCTGCAGTGATGGTGATCTCACCTATATCTGCAGTGATGGTGATCTCACACCTATATCTGAAGTAATATCTGCAGTGATAGTGATCTCACACCTATATCTGCAGTGATAGTGATCTCACACCAATATCTGCAGTGATGGTGATCTCACACCTATATCTGCAGTGATGGCGATCTCACACCTATATCTGCAGTAATAGTGATCTCACACCTATATCTGCAGTAATAGTGATCTCACACCTATATCTGCAGTGATAGTGATCTCACCTATATCTGCAGTGATAGTGATCTCACCTATATCTGCAGTGATAGTGATCTCACACCTATATCTGCAGTGATAGTGATCTCACACCAATATCTGCAGTGATAGTGATCTCACACCTATATCTGCAGTGATAGTGATCTCACACCTATATCTGCAGTAATAGTGATCTCACACCTATATCTGCAGTGATAGTGATCTCACACCTATATCTGCAGTGATGGTGATCTCACCTATATCTGCAGTGATAGTGATCTCACACCTATATCTGAAGTAATGGTGATCTCACACCTATATCTGCAGTGATAGTGATCTCACACCTATATCTGAAGTAATGGTGATCTCACACCTATATCTGCAGTGATGGTGATCTCACACCTATATCTGCAGTGATGGTGATCTCACCTATATCTGCAGTGATCGTGATCTCACACCTATATCTGAAGTAATGGTGATCTCACACCTATATCTGCAGTGATAGTGATCTCACACGTATATCTGAAGTAATGGTGATCTCACACCTATATCTGCAGTGATGGTGATCTCACACCTATATCTGCAGTGATGGTGATCTCACACCTATATCTGCAGTGATGGCGATCTCACACCTATATCTGCAGTAATAGTGATCTCACACCTATATCTGCAGTAATAGTGATCTCACACCTATATCTGCAGTGATAGGGATCTCACCTATATCTGCAGTGATAGTGATCTCACCTATATCTGCAGTGATAGTGATCTCACACCTATATCTGCAGTGATAGTGATCTCACACCAATATCTGCAGTGATGGTGATCTCTCACCTATATCTGCAGTGATAGTGATCTCACACCTATATCTGCAGTAATAGTGATCTCATACCTATATCTGCAGTGATAGTGATCCCACACCTATATCTGCAGTGATGGTGATCTCACCTATATCTGCAGTGATAGTGATCTCACACCTATATCTGAAGTAATGGTGATCTCACACCTATATCTGCAGTGATAGTGATCTCACACCTATATCTGAAGTAATGGTGATCTCACACCTATATCTGAAGTAATGGTGATCTCACACCTATATCTGCAGTGATGGTGATCTCACACCTTTATCTACAGTGATAGAGATCTCACACCTATATTTGCAGTGATAGTGATCTCACACCTATATCTGCAGTGATAGTGATCTCACACCAATATCTGCAGTGATGGTGATCTCACACCCATATCTGCAGTGATAGTGATCTCACACCTATATCTGCAGTAATAGTGATCTCACACCTATATCTGCAGTGATAGTGATCTCACACCTATATCTGCAGTGTTGGTGATCTCACCTATATCTGCAGTGATGGTGATCTCACACCTATATCTGAAGTAATAGTGATCTCACACCTATATCTGCAGTGATAGTGATCTCACACCTATATCTGCAGTGATAGTGATCTCACACCAATATCTACAGTGATAGAGATCTCACACCTATATCTGCAGTGATAGTGATCTCACACCAATATCTGCAGTGATGGTGATCTCACACCTATATCTGCAGTGATAGTGATCTCACACCTATATCTGCAGTAAATAGTGATCTCACACCTATATCTGCAGTGATAGTGATCTCACACCTATATCTGCAGTGTTGGTGATCTCACCCTATATCTGCAGTGATAGTGATCTCACACCAATATCTGCAGTGATGGTGATCTCACACCTATATCTGCAGTGATAGTGATCTCACACCTATATCTGCAGTAATAGTGATCTCACACCTATATCTGCAGTGATAGTGATCTCACACCTATATCTGCAGTGATGGTCATCTCACCTATATCTGCAGTGATAGTGATCTCACACCTATATCTGAAGTAATATCTGCAGTGATGGTGATCTCACACCTATATCTGCAGTGATAGTGATCTCACACCAATATCTGCAGTGATGGTGATCTCACACCAATATCTGCAGTGATGGTGATCTCACACCTATATCTGCAGTGATAGTGAGCTCACACCTATATCTGCAGTAATAGTGATCTCACACCTATATCTGCAGTGATAGTGATCTCATACCTATATCTGCAGTGATGGTGATCTCACACCAATATCTGCAGTGATGGTGATCTTTCACCTATATCTGCAGTGATAGTGATCTCACACCTATATCTGCAGTGATGGTGATCTCACACCTTTTTACTGTTAGCACATCACTACAGCAAGGCCAAGCGAAAGGAGCCCCTTGGGCATGAAGGGGCATCTTGAGACCTCAATAAACAACAAAGGAAGGCTGGACTCTGGTATTGAGCAGTGACTGGTTGAAGGGATCCTCGGCGGCTGGCAGAGGGGGGAGATGGTGAACACGTGTGCTCTGGAGGCAGAGGGGGGAGATGGTGTATGTATATCAGCACAGAAATCTGTTTAAACTAAACATTAGATTTAGGGTGAGGAAAAATACAGTAGCGTGAACGTTTTATTTCGGTGTAGACTGTGCGCGGTGCTGTTCTGTAATGTCGTCACTGGCACACAAACACATTTAGGAAAAAAAAAAACAGACTTCGGAAACATGATCCGTCACGACACGCCTCCTTTAAATAAGAAATACCCTC
Source organism: Calotriton arnoldi (assembly GCA_963921515.1). Classification (NCBI taxonomy): domain Eukaryota; kingdom Metazoa; phylum Chordata; class Amphibia; order Caudata; family Salamandridae; genus Calotriton; species Calotriton arnoldi. The sequence continues at coordinate 5,371,937 of CAWUFW010000005.1, read as the reverse complement.
ACGACAGCCGTTAAGCAAACGATCCAGTCCGGATGGGCCGTCCCAAAAGAAGACAGGGTGGTAACAAATAAGCCTCATTTTCAATCGGAGGCCACCGTTTAGCATAAACGATGACGCCAGCCAATGAAAATGATGGGTGGGGCTTCAAGTCCCCTTCTGAAATCTCCTCTACCACAATATGTCTCGCAGAGCGAGCAGCGCATGCGCTCTGTAACGCTAGGCGAGACATGAATATGGACAATTGTATATAAAATTCTACTAAAGAATCATGTCTTGGCCTTTGCAGAATGTTAAAACATGAATAGATGGCTCGTATTTTTCTCTGGAAAAGGTAACCCTTATTTCTGGTCTGGCACAGCTGTTTCAGTACAATTCTAGAACTTCTCTTTGTGCATTTTGAGATTTATCTAATTTCATGGATTTCACTTCTTGGTTTTGCTGTGATAAAGTGCTCCTCAAAGTGTCATACATAGGCAATGGAATGTCACACATAAGCAGGTTGAGACTATGGAAATTTGACACTTAAGCAATCGGAGAGATTGGCTGCTATGAGCAGTGGTCGAAGTGGGCAGGATTTGAGGGCACAACGTGACCATACTTTTTTAATTTACGAAACACAGTTCCCCTACTTCTTGTGGAAAGACAACCATACCGGAATGGTTAATTCCGATAGTTGAAATGGTTCAGCTGAAATGTAAGGCAGCGAATCTCCTGTACTGTGAAACAGAAGGACGGTGAAGTAAGAGTCGTAGAACGTATGTTGCTTTTCTCATGTAGTTTAATCTATGTTCTTCAACACCCACAGCATGAAGTGTCCATCTGGCTCGGAGGTCGAACCGCAACCGACACTTGCCATTCGAACCCTTACCATTGTCCGCCCAATGCGCGAGTCTAAGTTAAAACATAGCAATTGCACATTACATAGAACAGCGCACCAGATGTGCGTGAGAAGCATGTTTAATACATCACCACATTACATCACCTTCCCCCCTTTGAAACAAAAACCAATAATAATAATGTAATAATAAAATACTAAACCACATAAACCATACAGGTGTACTATTTAATATCTAATGAAGTCATCAAACTTTTAGGAACTTTTCTGACCCGTAGACTATTCGTACTTCCATTACTATGATGACTAGGATCAACCCCCCAGAACTTAAAGTAACCACCTGTTCGGTGCCCTCATCCATACCACCTGACACCGTCTTACCCTCACATCAGACTGCAACCAATGTGCCCAATCTTGGTCATCCAAGCAACACTTCTTCTGTTGCATGATGTTAGCCTGCTCCGACGTAACCTTCACAAGTTGCCTCTTGTTTCACCAACCTTTACCCACAACAAATGCTGCCCTTTTGCTGACTTTACTTACTTGCTCTGGCATGGAAAACTTAGACTCCCCTTTACTTAGTTTGAGGGGTTTCTTAACTAAAACCCAGTCGACGACTGACACGTCCCTGCGCCTAAGGCGACACTTTTTGTCAAAATTATCTTTCATAGTAATTTGCTTCAAGACAACCTTATAAGATACCTTTTCAGTACTAAACTTATCACTTCTGGTCACAGTTTTCATCTCACTCAACCATGACGGTAACAAAGAAGTGTGTACTTCCCTGCCCCTTAACAGAGCAAATGGAGTAACCCCTGTGGTGCAGTTTGGCGACGTATTATAATTCCATACCTTCTGTTCAATGAACTCCCCTACATCCAATCCTGAAGCGATGGCAGTCTGTATACCCTCTTTCATTACTGTGTTGCCACGCTCCACTAGACCATTCGAAGTGGGTGAGTATAATGCAACTTTGAGGTGTTTTATGTCTTTGGTGCTCATGAACTTACACAGTTGTTCTGACACGAAACGTGTACCATTATCTGTGACTATGACTTTGGGTGCATCTTCAGTTAAAAATATTTGACTTAGGAACTCAATGGTTGTATCTGTATCTGGTGTTTCCACACACCTATAGTACATCCATTTCGAGAAATAATCAACAGCCAGGATTAAGTGCCTCATATCTGCGGGCAATACTGTATATGGACCTGAAAAGTCCAAATCCACCTTTTTCCATGCCGTGCTTGGAAATTGAGTTGGATGCAATGGAGTCTGTACCATACTTCAATGTTTATCTGACAGTAAACATTCAGGGCATTTATCGACCAACGTTTTTTTTAACTTTATTTTTGGTTTTTACCTTTGTTAAATAACAAACAAACAAAGCAGCATCAGTCAAAGTACAATCATCTTATGCACATTGGCAGGTACCTCGAGGCCCACAATCTCCTGATTACAGAATTCCAAGTGACAATAAGGAAATATAGAAAAAAAAGTAAACACTGCAGTGGATACGTATAGTTAGGGGGAGGCACATTGTTGTTCTGTAAACATATATACTACTCTCAAAGGACAGTATCCGCACCTCCCAGATCACCTCCGTCTAAATGAGGCTCATGTTGGTCATTCTCGTGAGCATCAGAGTTAAAGGCAGTGATCGACCAACATTTTAACCTGACTATAAATATACTCGACCACCTTAATCAGAGTCTGATCCTTCCTGCAAGACTCCCTCCAATCCTTTTCAGTTATTAGTGACTCATACTCTGCCACGGCATCTACCACGGCTACACACTCAATGCCATCAACATGCGAATCATCATCCTCATCATCATCTTTCATAAGCATTCTGGACAAACAATCGGCCCGGAAATTCTTTCCTCCCGGAATGTGCTTGATCTCAAAATTGTATTCTTGCAGCTTAGACACTAATCTTGTGAGTCTAGAAGACATGTTATTGTTGCTAACCTTACTAAACATATAGATCAGTGGCTTGTGGTCTGTATATAACTCAAACCTGCGTCCCCAAATGTACATTTTAAATGTTTGCACTGCCCATACACATGCAAGTGTTTCCTGTTTGATCGTACTGTACTGACATTCATACTGCTTAAGTGACCTTGATTCAAACGCCACGACCACCCGCCCTCTCGCTGAGCACAGCACCCAGAACTTGTACGCTAGCATCAACAGTTATAAGTGACGTGCAATCCTCACGGAATGCATGCAGAGCGTTATGATTAACTCCTTTACCTTTCTAAACACCCTTTCTAAATCTTCTGACCATTTAAACACCTGGCCCTTCCTGAGTAAGGTACGTAATGGTTCAACTGTTTGAGCATAATTAGGCACAAACCTGGCATAGTACTCTGTCAACCGAAGAAACGAGTGGAGAGTATCCTTATCTGTGGGTGCTTTAGTATTGCTAATTGCTCTAACAACTGAAACTGAAAACTTGGGTTTTATGCCAGCATCCGACATGGTGTGCCCTAAGTATTCCAACTCCTTCCCAGCAAACTTGTATTTGTCTGCCCTGACTGTCATATATTGTGTCTTTAAAATAGATAGCACTTCCCTCAATATTCCATTATGCTCCTCCAAGGTCTCTGCATATATCAGGATATCAACTAGATATGCTTGTACTCCCTTGGTGCCCTGAAACAATGAGTCCATAAGTTTCTGAAACACACTGGCTGCTGAAGCCAGACCAAATGGGAGTCTCAGAAACTTATAGGCACCAAAGTTGGTCACAAATGTCGTAAAATCCTGAGATTCAGCCGTCAATAACACTTGGTGATATGCTGACCTTAAATTGATCAGGGAAAACCACTTGACTCCCCCGAGATTTGCCAACAACTCATGAATTCTAGGCAGTGGGTGGCAGTCTATGGTAATATTTTTGTTCAGGGCACGTAAATCAGCACAAAAAGTCTGATCCCTCCTGACTTTTTCCGTGCAACGACTATGGGTGCCACCCGACGAATCTGTAGGCTGAATGATCCCTTGCAAGCATAAATTTTGTAAAGTAACCTTCAATTCTTCCCTGACACTCATAGGTACAGGTCGAACTTTGTGCACTACTGGCTGTGCAACCAGCATCAACCTAATGTGGTGTTCCACGCCCTTAACTAACCCAACCTGATCACTAAACATCGACTGGAATTCTGATAAAATTTCTTAATGGAACCATCCCCGCAATCCACCTGGCAAATTGACAAATCCCGCACCCTTACTGGGTTCATGTCCCCAGGAACCAGATACAGGCCCATATGTGCCAAGCCTCGCCAACCAATGATATTCTTTCCTTTTACAGCTACATATACCTTTGTGTGAGTTTCTTTGCCCAAAAATTGTACCTTGGTTAAAAAATACCCAATCATCTCAATGTCTTTTTTCCCCAAACGCCTCGGGGTTCACATCCGACTGAGACAAAGAAAAATCCTTACCCCATTTTTCGTAAAAGGTAGTGTCTCTTAGGATAGTTATAGGCGATCCCGAATCAGCCATGACCTGCAAAGAAATGCCATTAATGATGGCAGTACATAATGGACCTTTAACCAACTTGCTTCCATCATCACAGTCTAGCGTTAAAATCACGTTATTTAGGGAATCTGAACATGTATCGACCTCCACATCAACATTGCTAACCCTTACTGGTTTCTTATTATTCCTGCAAAAAGTTTGAAAATGACCTAATTTTTAACAAATCAAGCAATGTTTTTTAACAGCTGGACACCCAGCAAAATTGCTTGTATGACTTTTGGAACCGCATCTGAAACAAAAAGGGGACGATATTTTTTAACATAAACTTTGACGGTTTTCCTTTCGTGTTGACCATACATAGTCATCATCCTGATCCAAGTCTGCCGAAGAAACCATACTGATACCAGTGACGGAATCTGCGTGCATGGCTTTAGTAGAGATAGCAGACCTTTCAATACTCAGTGCCAAGTCAATAACTTCAGACAGTGACGGATTTGTGCAGCTCAGTAATCTTTCCTTAATTTTCAGAGACACACAGTTAAATACAAGCTGATCCCTGATGTAGTCATCCGACATAGGGCCAAAACCACACGTAGTTGCCAAACCCTCAGCGCTGAAATTTATTCCTCTACCTTTTTATCCTCCATTTGCTTTCGTTTATTAAAATTATGGCATTCCAGGATGATGTTAGGCTCATCTGAAAACTGTTTCTTCAGTCTTGCTATTGCCTCCAAATACACATTCTACTGCCTATCACCAGACTGCGCTTGACGAGGAGGTATTGGTGGAAGACTATCAAAAATCCGCGGAGCTGCTTGCCCCAGACTCCCAAATAACATGGCAAACTTGCGAGCAGGACTGTATCCAACAGCATCAATGGCTACCAAATGGTTCTCAAACAGTCTGGACCATCTTAACCATATGTTGGCCAGTTTACCTGGCTTACTCAGAAATGGTGGCGGCTGAGTGATCTGATGTGGAGTTGCCATGACTTTGTATAAAATGCTCAATCTTGCGCTTTAAAAGGAGCCAAAAGAAAGATGCCTGGGAGGAATAAAGTACTGAATTTGGGTAGGAAGTCAAACAAATTCGGAATCCCAAACCCTTATGGAAAGCGTACCTCTGCGCTCCGGATACTTCCACTCTTGTCCACTTAAATCCAAAGGAGTACAGGTAGTCGGAAGTAAAACAGAGCAGTTTATTCACGCTTAAGCGGGTGCAAAACCAACAGGGAAAAACCTGTTCCGTGAAGGTAATGAACAACTGAAAACAATTCTCCTTCCATATTTATACTATATTTCAAACAAGTCTGCGTGCAGACTCCACTCCCCTCCCCTAATCCATTGGAAATTTCCTTCCAGTTATACATACAAAAAGAATAGCTAACTGTTAGACCCGGGATCCCTGCTTGGCTGAGGTAGGTACCTTAGGCCAAGTAGGGACCCGTGTTCCAACGTCGGGGAAAGGAAGGTCACCTTCTTAGATAGCCCCGCTCACCCCCTCGGTAGCTTGGCACGAGCAGCCAGGCTTATCTTCAAGGCAGATGTGTAAAGTATTTGCAACCACGCTCACAATAACCCAATGATGACACCACAAATAGACTCCACACGAGTTTTATAAAAATGAGTATAAACTTTATGTAAAAAGATATACGATAAGACCACACGATATGAAACCAACATATGAGGTTGTGTAATATTTCTCCTGGCCGGTTGTTAGGCCAGCCAGCCCTTGTAAGTTCTGGCGATATCAATGAGCACTTCTAAACATTCTCCTGTACTCCTAATATCATATCATATCATACAGTCGTAATGCTAGAATCAGGCACTTTTGCAATGTAAAAATATTTTAATGCGTAACGTAGCAATCAGACACTCTGCAATGAAAAGAACGCAATGCGTAACGTAGCAATCAGTCACTTTGCAAGGTGAAATAATGCAATGCGTAATACAACCACCAGATATGTCGTTATGCAAAAAATAAGGCAATGCGTAATACACTAATCAGGTAATTCGGTATGCAGGAATAATGCAATGTGTAATACTCTAATCAGGTAGTTCGTTATGCAGAAATAAGGCAATGCGTCATACGATAATCAGATAGTTCGTTATGCAGATAAAATGCCATGCGTCATACACTAATCAGGTAGTTCGTTATGCAGGCATAATGCAATGCGTAATACTCTAATCAGGTACTCCGTTATTCAGAAATGTTGCAATGTGTAAAACGACAGTCAGGTACTCCGTTCTTCAGAAATGGAATAATGCGTAATACACTCAGGCCCCGATCACCGGGCCTTAGGCGGTCTCTCCGCCTCTCCTTCTGACTTGCAGTCAGACTCTCACAGTTGCCCCCAACACGATACGATGTAATCCAAAAGTGCAGCTTCGCACACCGGCCCCGGTACCGCCACTCCCTTGGCAATACGGGCCACAATACGAGCCGAAGCAGAGGCTCGCGCTGCCAACACGAGAGAGAGGCCGAGAGCGTCTCCCTCCGAGCCCGCGCCCCGCCCCAGGAGTCGACACACGTTACCTGGGGGGTGTCAACTCACTCTCCTCTCTTCATACAGCGGCTGGGCCTCCAATGCAGCTTTGTGGAATGGCAACGGCGGCTAGGGCCGGCAACTCCGCTCCTCCAGGGCTGGCGGTCCGGGCCGCTTCAGTTACAAAGATCTCAGGCTGCCACAAAGCACACGCACACAGCGTCGCTGAGTCTTCCTTACGCTTCGGGTGCACGATCACTGGGCACTCCACACACAGGTCTCAGGTTGCACGAAGATCACGCGCACAGCGTCGCTGAGACTCACTTTACTCCGGTGCACACGATGACAAGGCAAATCCTCACTAAGGTCTCACGGTGCACAACGCACCCGCACACAACGGCGTTGAGACTCACTTGGATTCCGGTGCACACGATCACAAGGCGAATCCTCACGAAGGTCTCACGGTGCACAACGCACCCGCACACAACGGCGTTGAGACTCACTTGGATTCCGGTACACACGATAACAAGGCAAATCCTCACGAAGGTCCCACGGTGCACAACGCACCCGCACACAACGGCGTTGAGACTCACTTGGATTCCGGTGCACACGATCACTGGACAATCCTCACAAAGGGGTTCAGGCTGCACAAAGCACATGCACACCGCGTCGCTGATCCTTGCTTGGACTCCAGATGCCCCTGATCACAGGCCGATCCTCCTGAAGGTCTCAGGCTGCACAAAGCACACGCACACAGCGTCGCTGAGACTCATTTGGGCACCAGGTGCCCATGATCACAGGGCAGTTCTTACGAGGGTCTCAGACTGCAACAGGCATGCTCACACAGCGCCGCTGAGACTCTCCTGGAAACTTTTGTGTTCCTGTGTTTCCGAACAGGGAGCCAGCTCACCTCAGGCCCTTGGGGATAAGTTACTTCAGGACACCGCACACAGCAAAGTCCTTCAAGCAGGGGGACACAGCACACCGCAAAGTCCCTTTAGCCTTTCCTTGGTTAAAACAGCAAACTGCAGGCCAGTCCCAGAACCCACAGCAAGGGTCAGTCCTATCCTTCAGTCTATTCAGTTGTTTCTTCCTTGGCAAAGGTCCTCTTGACCACGAAGTAGCTCCAGTCTTGTTCACACTTGATCAAGCCATTCTCCAAAGTTCAGGGGCTTCAGCTCTCATAGTTATACCCCACAAAAGTCTTTGTACTCAGGGGGCACTGACCCCTGTTCAAACCAGTTCTGGGTGCCTCCCTGCCAGTGACACCTTTATCCTTTGATTAGTGGGGGTCTGGATTCTCAATCACTCAGCAGGAGATGGGACAATTGTTTTATAGCAGCAACCCAGGCCTCTTCACCTCTAGGGGCTTCTCCTCCCCCTACACTCCAGATGCAGGTCAGCCTGTGGCTGTCTCACCTCCTCCCCTGGGTCAAGACATTCCCCAGATCCTATCGCTTTCAAATCCAGACAGTCAATCCACAGCCAGGCAGAGACACACAGAAATGTTAGAGCACAAAAACTCAGCCACTTCTTAAAGAGTGGCTTCTGAACACACAATGCAAAAACCACCTACATACAAAGATGTGTTATCGCATTGTGAGTTCAGGCATACTAAACTTCACCTTTCCATCTTAAGCCCTTGGGAAGATAGGCTGGAAAACATATTACACAGCCTCCCCATTCTGTCCTATGGGCAAGATGGCCTTTCAACAGTGAAAACCGAAATGGAGATTATTTCACTGTCAGGACATAGTACACACCTAAGTACATGTCCTACCTTTCACATGCACTACACCCTGTCCAGGGAGTACCCTAGACCTACCATAGGGGTGTCTGATGTGCATAGAAAGGGAAGGGTAAGGTCTGGCAAGTGAGTGCACTTGACAGAACAACGTTTAACAAACTGCGCGCAGGCCCTGCAATGGCAGGCCTGAGTTCCCTTTTTAAAGCTACTTGTGTGGGTGGCACAAATAGTGCTGCAGGCCCACTAGTAGCATTTGCATTACCAGCCCTGGCACACATAGTGCACTGTACTAGGGACGTTACTAGTAAGGCAAACATACCAATCATGGACAACCAATTTCCATTACACTTTACACAGGGAGCCCTTGCACTTTGACACTGTTTGGCAGTGGCAAAGTGTCCAAAGCATCTAAGTCAGTCAAAAATAGAGGAGGTAGAGGCAAAAAGTCAGGGGTAATCACGCCAAGAAGTGCCAGGTCTAACACTAACCACACTACATTTTCAAGGTAAGTAATGTAAGAGAGAATCACAGGAAGTAATTGCAAATAGGATTGGAAAAAAATGTGGCTCTACATTTCAGAGAAGCACAAATGATTAACAAGGTGTAATTATTCTAGCAACCATTCGGTACTTTTCCAAGGGCATGGAGAGCAAAAGAATGCACAATGTCAGTACATACATGGAAAAATTTCTCAGATAACATTGTACAAAGTCAGGTAGATTAAAAGAAATTCTGCAGTCATGTTCATATTATATAACCTTTTCCTCAAATGGTCCTTGAACATAAGTTCAACATTTTGTAATTACCTGCTATCACTAACCTATAGTATCAGTAGTAGATAATTTGGATTGGCCCCTCATATCATGATAGTACCTTATTTTCAGATAGTCTTCATTATAGGGTTGTTAACAGGGAAAATAAGAAACCAATGGGCCTTTGTAAGAAGGCTGATCTGTAAGGGCAGTAACACTAATGTTCATTAAATCCCGTATTCCTTCTTCTTGCATCATAAGCATATTCTGTTGTGTAACAGAAACTGGAGGGGGCTTGCAGACTGAAAGGATCATGCTGCAGCACATGGGAAGACAATTCACACATAGACAGCACCCAAAAATAATCCCACCTATAACCAAGGCTATCACTAATAGTTTCCAACCCCATGTGAGCAGTACTTCTCTAAACCAACCTGACTAAGTCCCATCTCCAGTATCCTGATGTATTTCAGCAGCAATTTTGTGAAGTTTTTAAATGGCCAAATTCACATTAGGAGCGTTATCTGGGATATACACACAGCAGGAACTACCAATTAAGTGGCATACCCCCCTTCTCTGCTAAAAGAATGTCTAAAACAATACGATTTTGAAGGGAAACAAGGCGGGTAGCTTGCATTTCTACAGTAATGTTACTGAGTGTACCAGCATTCTCATTAAGAACAGCTTTCACTACTCTGATCAATCGGTGCACCTGTACACTACTGGCCATGGGACCCTAGAAAGGCACCAGGCCCTTCATTGCATCAATAAATTGCTGCAGCGTGGTATTTGTCTGGTCAACCTGTACTTCCCATTTATTAAGTCGATGTGTCTTATGATAATCAGAGGGTGCAAGGTATGTGGGGGGGAAGAATAAAAGCAATATAGCATCTGCCTGACCCTCCTTTAGGGAGCCAGATATAAGCCTGATTACCACAAACAAAATAGGTGTTTTGTGAGGCCACAAATGATGGAGAACTAGTGCAGTTTAATATCACTGTACTGGAGCAAATACTATTCCCAACAGCAAGGGGCCCTTCACTTTGAACACAAAAGGAGGCGTTATGGGCAAGCACAGCTATGGGTATCATAGACACCTTGGACAGCTTTCTCTCATTAAAGATAATAGCATAGAGGAGTTATTATAGCCTGTAAATTCCTCCCTCTCCTCCATGGTGCCTTAGTTCCTAACAGCATTTGGCCAGCATAGATAATAGAGGTGATCCCTAAATTGGCTCTGTACAGTTTTATTAGTAACTTTGATATAGGAAGCAAAATTCAATTCCCACCAGGCACTGCAAGACCCATTGTAGGATAAAGGTAGAGGAATAAGAGGTGCATTTCTTTTGACTGAATAATAATAATACCGACATTTGTAGAGCACGAACAGCTACCTCCATAGAGGTGTCCCGGCGCTAAGGCAATAGATAGCGTGCAGCAATGCCGCACACCGCATGAACCCTGCAAGCAGATTAAGCTGAACTGAAGAGCCAGGTTTTTACAGCTTTCCTAAATAGTGGTTCTGACTCAGACAAATGCTGTTAGGCAGGGAGTTCCATAACTTGGACGCCCCCACCGTAAAAGATCTGCCGCCAAGGCGGGCTTTCCTCACTCGCGGAATACAAAGCAGATTTTGAGAATTGGACTTCAAGGCGCGATTCTGTTTGTAGATGCATAACCGTTGTCTCAGATAACTGGGACACTTCCCATGGAATGACCTGAATGCTAAGGTTAGGGCCTTGAACTCAATTCTTTTTGCCACCGGCAGCCAGTGGAGCTCTTTGATATGCGGAGAGATGTGATTACGAAATGGAACACATCTAATCAGTCTTGCAGCCGCATTCTGGACCATCTGAAGTCTCTTGATAAGGTATGCTGGCAAGCCCAAGTATAGGCCGTTAGCATAGTCCAGCCTAGATGTCACAGTGGCATGGACTATGACCCGGCGGTAATCCTCCGGCAGCAAATGGAGGAATTTCCGCAAGTGTCTCAGCTTGCTGAAACAGGAGGCTGTCACTTGCTGTATCTGCGTAGAAAAAGAGAGGTCTGCCTCCCACTTTACTCCCAGGTTTTTTATTGTGCCTGCTGGAGCGGGTGGTGGGCCCATTTCCATTGGCCACCACACCTCCGTTTTCTCAGCATTGAGTTTGTTTGTTGTTATTCATCCAGAGAGCGATGTCCTTCAGGCAGCCTTTGAAATTCTTAAAAGAGTCCACCGACTGATCTTTAAAAGGAAACACCAACTGTGTATCGTCGGCGTTTGATATCGCTTTCACGCCCCAGTTGGCAATTAGTGAGAACAATGGGGCCAGGTATATATTAAAGAGGAGCGGGCTCAACGCCGACCCCTGAGGAACCCCACACCATAAATGTTTAGATCCGGACTGATGGGGCTGTAGAGAAACCCGTTGAGCGCGATTTTTGAGAAAGGACTTTAGCCAGGCAAGGGCTACACCCCCAATGCCCATGTCCTGCAAACGCTGCACCAGCACTAGATGGTCTACTGTATCGAAAGCTGCCGACAGATCTAGGAGCACCAGGATAGTAGATGCCCCTGAATCTGTAGCCATCCTCACTGACTCCGCCACCTCTAGAAGCGCCGTCTCGGTGCTGAAACCGGCTCGGAAACCAGATTGGGTATCATGCAGGATACCTTGACTCTCAATTAAATTCGCCAGTTGTCGCTGCACCAATTTTTCCAGCATTTTTGCCGGCGCTGGTAACAGTGAGATTGGTCTGTAGTTATTCAATTCCCCTGAATCTACACTAGGTTTTTTCTTAAGTGGCAGGAGGATGGCGTGCTTCCAAATGTCAGGGATAATGCCAGAGGTAAGAGATGTGTTCCATATGTGGGACAACACATGGATAACAATGTGCACCAGCTCCTTCCACATATTTCGGGGGCTGCAAGGGTCCTCCGGTGACCCTGACTTGCATCTCTGTATCTCTGCCATGGCTTCCTGGTGAGAAATGGGAGAAAATTCCGAGAGGGAGGCCTCAGGTTTTCTACTTTCGGTCACATCTTGTAGTGTAGCTCCTATTTCCCTAATAGGCTCTGCGCATTGGAATAATCATCTAAAAACTCACCCCATTAGGGTCAAGGATGCGCGGCATCAGTACCGGCTGGTGTAGACACTAATGTGTAGTGTCCTAGTAAGTGGGAAAAGACATGAATAGTAATGTTAAAAAATATTGGAAAGAAACAACATATCCCAGGTTCAATAGCCTGGAGGTAGAGCATCCTTGACCCTAATGGGGTGAGTTTTTAGATGATTGCTCTTTTTAGCTGCTCAGTTTGAATACGCATTACCGGTTGTTATGATACTGAGTGCGCACATCATGCATGCCACGAGTCACTTGAGTTCAGCATGCTTGAGCCGCATCAATAACACCATGTGGTGCTCTTGTTTTTCTTGTTTTTCATTTCGAACAGAATACCGTGACATTTAACGTTAATGTTGTTCTGTTTTTCTTTGCAGGTTGTGTTTTTTTGATCTACAGGTACCACTTTTTAGGGTGCTGTAACGGTGGTCACTAATTTATTTTACTTTATTGTTGACCACTACCAAAAAGTGTAGGTAGATCATCGTTGGTCCTGAAGAATTGCCATTTAATATATTGTTGGGCAAGAAACATGTTGACCTTTTTTACAAACGCATAAATCTCGACATCCTTAGAGTGGAGATACGCGTCTTGTTTTCTTTTTAACCAGGGTAGGGGCCACGTTTAATAAAATTATTTTGAGTGGACCACCTCCCCTTTTTTACTTCCCTACACATCTATATCACCTACACTGTTTTAGGGCCCTCACACGCACTTCACCCACCGGCATATGGAATAAAGATCTCCGCCAAGAAGGCCCCATCACGGGTGCCGATCGGGGATTGCAGCGCCGACCCGATAAGGAGCAGACCCGATGATGAAGCATGACACCTAGCAGGCTGGGTGTGTGAGGGTCTTTTTCCAAGAGGAGAGGATTCTTCTCCCCACTTTTTACAACTCCACACCTCCACGTGGAGCTCCTATATTAAAAAAAACACCTTCTCCTGCTTTTAACATTAGGAACTGCATACCATTTGTGTAGAGGTTCATTCACGGACATGTATGCTGGACCTGGATAAAGATTAGTCCGTTTTTTTCCCCCTTATTGATTCACTGATAGCACGTGTTGTTGCCCGCGGGATTCTATTGGGTTACCAAGAACATACTTTATGTTTCTTTGGTCCAAGATTTAAGATAGTGTGATTTACAACTATTACACTACCAGTATTTCTAGTCCATTAGGACCTCTGACAATTAGGATGGAGGACTATCAGGGACTTCGCTTCGGTGATGAAGCAGCAACTGAGATTCTGAGAGCACCATCACTGCTGGGGCCCGATGGCAGCTCAGCCTCCGGGAGCCAGTCAGAAGACTGGACCTCATTAGCCAATATGAAACACGAGTGGCTCAAGGTTACTCTACATGGGGCAATGATGACAGAATCTTAGAGCCAACATAGCTCCTAATGGCCTGATTGTCAACAATGTCCCTCGCCTGTTCTTGGAGGATGCTATTTTTAAAAAAGAATGGTCCCTAGTAGCATGGAAATGCACTAGGGACTGGCTGATTCTCATAATTAACACGGCTAAGAGAATCGCAGATGCACTCCTGATCAGGATACAAACAGCAGAAGGGGCAATTAAGGTCATTGTTCAAACAGCAGCATTTAAGAGTAAGCTGGCTGAAATAAATGCAGAGATAGCAGATAATCGGGAGTACCTTATGAAACAAAAAATTTCAAAACTTCAGAAGGATATCCAGAAATTCTCCACTGAGAAAGTTTATCCATACTTAAAAGCAGATTATACTGCTGTAGCCACAGGTTATTCCTCTGATGAGGGTTCCATCTCATCACGTAGGGGATCATCATCCAACAGTGACTTCAGCACTGGCAGTTGGAATAATAGAAGAAATCGACCGTCCCAACACCAGATGTTTCCACCTTATAACTTACCCCCATATCAGGGACCACCCTACTGGCAGTTTCCTATGTACCAACAAGGCCCCCCACCCTTCTTCCAGACCGGGGCTGAGCCACCTTTTTTAGACAGAGGTTGGGGCAGAGGAAGAGGGCACAGAAGAGGTCAAAGAAGAGTCCAATGGCGGGATCAACCAGCACGACCAGTAGAGACCAGGAGTCAAACCAGGGGGAAGAAAAATTAATCATTAATCTCTCCTTGAGAGCCCTCTCACCCATTGAAGAGAGGGTCCTACAGAAAGGTCTGGGCTATGTTCCAACCCCTAAAAATGACAAATTTCGAGACATATGCGAAGTACAGGGGTTATTTCGCAAAATTCGGTTAGAAGCCTTCTTCCAAGACCAAACACCACCACCTATTAACGACTCTGGTTTACACAAACCTTCTACCTTTACACCAAATAGTAGTATGATTCCCCACGAAGTGTTGACTTTCGAGCAAGCAGTGTTGAAAGATCTGAATAGCATGACAACTACTGCTCCATTCCATAACTTATCCTGTGACGAAACTACTGCCATTAAAACCTTATCGAGTGATGCCAGTATCACCATTAAACAGGCAGATAAAGGCGGGGCAATAGTGATTATGTCCACATTGGACTACGATATGGAATGCCATAGACAATTGAGTGACAGGAAATATTACACTCCTATAAAAGAAGATCCTACTCCGAGATTGAGGAGAATTATTTCCACTTTGGTTTTCACTGCAGAATCACAAGGGTGGATCACCAAGAAGGAAGCTGATTTCCTGGTAACAAAAGAACCTATAACCCCCTATTTCTACTGCCTTCCTAAAATCCACAAGAACACTATCCCGGTCCCGGGGCGTCCCATCGTGTCAGGGATCGGCTCTATCTTGGAACCTCTGTCCAAGTTTGTTGACCACTTTATACAACCATTGGTCAGGGCAACTCCCTCTTTCATTAGGGACACTACAGATGTCCTACGTCTGCTCGAGGGCACTCAACATCCAGAATCAGTAGACCTACTTGTCACACTGGATGTTGAGGCCCTGTATACCAATATCCCTCAAAGGGCTACACTTGAGGTGATTGAAGATGCATTGGTCAGCAGTGAGTGGAACTCACCGACACCAGTGGCCTTCATACTGGAATGTGCCACTTTAGCGCTTACAGAGAATTTCTTTGAATATGACACCCAACTATATCATCAAACACAGGGCACTTCGATGGGCAGTACGTGCGCGCCGAGTCTGGCATGTATGTACATGTCTGCATTCGAGGAAAGAGAGATTTTTAGACCCAGAAATCCATATATGACCAATGTGCTCATGTGGAAAAGATTTATTGATGATATCTTGATCCTGTGGAAAGGAGAACGAACTATATGTGATGAGTTCTGCACATGGATCAATACCTTGAACACTTATCTGAGATTTACGAGCACTACCTCCGAGACTGAAATTCCCTTTCTTGACCTATTGGTCAGATTAGAGGGTGATAAAATCTCCACCACCCTCTATCGTAAGCCGACCGATAGGAACAGCCTCCTACTTTTCAGTAGCCATCATCCTAGGGCCCTGAGACAGAACTTACCCTTTGGACAGTTCCTTCGTATTAGAAGGAACTGTAGCACGTTAACTGACTACAAAAAGGAATCTGACACACTTAAGAAAGACCTTCTCCAGCGGGAATACCCTAGACAGGTTATTGACACCGCGTGCAAAAGAGCTCAAAATAACAATCGCGAGATCCTGTTGGAAGACAGGATTAGAGAACCTGACACGACCATCACGTGTGTTACCACATATACCCCCGATTCTAACCGGATAAAGAAAATAATCCGCAAACATTGGGATATCCTAAACACAGGAACTCTTAACTTATCCACACCGAGGTTTGCGTTCAAACGAACTAGTAACATCAAGGATATGTTAATCCACACAAGACCGAAGAAGCAACAGAGCAAAGTGCAAAGAACTTTGTGGGATTTACCCCCGGTCATGGGGCATTACCCGTGCGGTTCATGCTCTGTTTGTCACCTCACCAAAGTCACTAAAGAAATGAGGTTTCAAAATGGGTTCAGCTGGAAGATAACTACACACACAAATTGCAACACCAATAATTGCATATATATATACTGAAGTGCAAGTGTGATTTGCTTTATATCGGCATGACTTCGAGGCCGGTTAAAATCCGGATAATGGAACATAGGAGCAACTTTAGGTGCCTGAAGAACAACACTAAAATGACCACCCATTTCAAAGAGGCACAACACTCGCCTGACTCATTTGAATGGGGTGTATTAGAGACACACCCGGGATATCCCAGAATGCACTGCTTCGGATGGAACAACGGTGGGTCCTACGATTGGCTACTGACCAGTCAGGGCTCAATGAAAATATCCCTTGGAGTCTCCTGACTTGATCGATATTATGAATTCAGCGATATTTCCACCTACACTGAGACATCCCAGTAACATATAAACAACTGCGGTTGGTTGTAGTTTGCAATAGGGCATATATCACATATAGGGGACCTCCCCTTTGGCCTGACCATCTGCATACAACTTGTACGAACCAGCTCGTGTTTGCAGGAGGGCACTCTTATTTACCAAACCACAGCTGGTTGTTATGCATTTTTGGGTACCAGCATATCCAGTTATAAATTTAAAAATAACCCAAAATCGAATAGGTTGGTGTTTATAGGACTACACCCTTGTTATTTCACCAAACCTTAGCTGGTTGTAATGCACTCTGGGGTACCAGCATATCTAGCTACTAATTATAAAACCCTATCACCCTACTCCCCAACCCCTCTCCTCTTCCCACCCCCTCCTCCATGTGCTTATATGAGCACCGTCATTGGGTCATTTCATGCCTTTGGGAGCTTAGAGTAGCAACATCGAACTCGCACTCATTACCATCACTGTTGTGGGGTATGCGGCAATCCTTTGGTTACAGTAGATGCGGTTCAGATAGTCCACGGTGCATGAGGGTCACCCAAGATGGCGCCCGCCACCTGGCTCGCGCTCTAGTTGTGCTTTGGACCGGCGGTAGATGACCCGGAAGTCCCGCCCCCCGCCGCCGGCTGAGCGCGGGTACTTACACGCGATTACCTGACAATTGGGTACACTGCCCGGACCGGCTGCGTGAGGGTAGGACGTCCGCCGCCTTGTTCCAGATTAACCGTGAGTGATGCGAGCCTTCTTAGCCCTACCCGTGCTCTGGCTCCTTACACTACCGGCACCTTTCCGGTGCTGTGGGTTGGAGCTTGGTCGATGCGGCGATACTTGTGGCCCCATGTGCTCCTCTCCCGGCCAGCACACATTTTGGAGTAATGGCCCTGTAGGCAGCACTGGTTCCTGTCTCTCCCGCATTTGACTCCTTGTTTCCACCTTTTAACATGGGGTAAGTTTAGATACTGTCGAGATGCCTGTTGGAGCACTGGCTGTGTGGTCCCGTCACGTTTGCTGCAAGCAACCCCCGTCCCCACCCCGGTGAGTGTCGGGGACACAGGCTGGCGCGCTGACTAGGGTCCCAGCCACGCTGCACAGTCCCTGGGCACTACAAGCGTTTAGTGTGCCCCTTATTGGATTACAGGCACAGCTACTTGGAGAGCTACATACAGGGCAGTCCTGCTGGGTGCCCTCGTGCATTGTTTGGCTTGCTCTACCTCCAGGCTATTGAACCTGGGATATGTTGTTTCTTTCCAATATTTTTGAACATTACTATTCATGTCTTTTCCCACTTACTAGGACACTACACATTAGTGTCTACACCAGCCGGTACTGATGCCGCGCATCCTTGACCCTAATGGGGTGAGTTTTTAGATGATTGCTCTTTTTAGCTGCTCAGTTTGAATACGCATTACCGGTTGTTATGATACTGAGTGCGCACATCATGCAGGCCACGAGTCACTTGAGTTCAGCATGCTTGAGCCGCATCAATAACACCATGTGGTGCTCTTGTTTTTCTTGTTTTTCATTTCGAACAGAATACCGTGACATTTAACGTTAATGTTGTTGTTCTGTTTTTCTTTGCAGGTTGTGTTTTTTTGATCTACAGGTACCACTTTTTAGGGTGCTGTAACGGTGGTCACTAATTTATTTTACTTTATTGTTGACCACTACCAAAAAGTGTAGGTAGATCATCGTTGGTCCTGAAGAATTGCCATTTAATATATTGTTGGGCAAGAAACATGTTGACCTTTTTTACAAACGCATAAATCTCGACATCCTTAGAGTGGAGATACGCGTCTTGTTTTCTTTTTAACCAGGGTAGGGGCCACGTTTAATAAAATTATTTTGAGTGGACCACCTCCCCTTTTTTACTTCCCTACACATCTATATCACCTACACTGTTTTAGGGCCCTCACACGCACTTCACCCACCGGCATATGGAATAAAGATCTCCGCCAAGAAGGCCCCATCACGGGTTCCGATCGGGGATTGCAGCGCCGACCCGATAAGGAGCAGACCCGATGATGAAGCATGACACCTAGCAGGCTGGGTGTGTGAGGGTCTTTTTCCAAGAGGAGAGGATTCTTCTCCCCACTTTTTACAACTCCACACCTCCACGTGGAGCTCCTATATTTAAAAAAAACACCTTCTCCTGCTTTTAACATTAGGAACTGCATACCATTTGTGTAGAGGTTCATTCACGGACATGTATGCTGGACCTGGATAAAGATTAGTCCGTTTTTTTCCCCCTTATTGATTCAATTATTCAGAGTATTGCCTGGAAAGGTGTTAACAGACCGGAACAGATGCTCTTAAATACATGTACAATTCCGCTTGTATCAGACATGTTAAAGATACGTCCTATCATTTCCACGAAATGTATAGGGCAATTTGTACGTATTAAAGTCTGTATCTCAGCCGAAGTCCTTGCGACTTGTAGATCATAGGTTTCTTTGGCCGAGGTCAAAGGCACTGTTTGTTGTAAAAGCATGGCTTTCATTCTGCTTAAAGTATCAAATCTTATAAAAGAGACGTTCAGCGAAGGCCACAAAGGCGACTCCCTGACTGTGTCTATTGGGGCAAACAATACTTGCATAGAGCAAGTGACCCTGGAGTTGACCGTTACTAGATATGGGATGACTGGCAACATGCCGCAGCAACTCTGATCATTCAACATGAGGTAACTCCCATTAGAAAGTTGTCCAAACGTTGGATTAATCACAGCAGCTGGTGTACCCTGCTGGTGGCAAGACAAAGTTGCCACAGAACCATTACAAGCCCCGTGTAAAGAAATGTCCTGACATATTAGTGAACCGCTCAGTGCATTTTTACAGTGTGTACCGCTCAGAAACACTTCACGATCCCCACTCCAACATCTATATGTGTATGGTAAATTCCAAGATGTCTTAATGTATTCCTTACCCAACCTTTCATATTTGCCTGCTTGCATTTGTTTGAGGCAATACTGAAACTGAAAGGTAGTCACAGGTAGTGTGATTTTGCCATGAATAAGCCATTCTGTAGCTGGTTTTTCTGCCACTGTGAATGGTAACTTTTCCAATGCCCAGCACTGTATACTTTGCTCCTCTTTGTGCCAGTTCGATCTGTTTATCAGTTAAATTGTATTCTGCAAACAGAGCCGTTGTGTTGATAAAACGCCAAGGCACATAGCCCGCACGCAGAGATTGCAGCGTCCAGCTTAATAACACAATAGAACGTAATTGAGATTGGCCTTGTTGTAACATCGCCAAATCTTGTTCCAGTATGTCGATAGCAGAGGATACAATGAATATATTCTGGAGGACAAAGTTGTTAACCCATTGTCGACCACAGAGAGGGTTTTCTCTAAATTAATACGATCAAGTTCACGTATTCGTTCTGCGGCCTCCATCTGCGACACTTTCCATGCTTCATTATAGGCAGCATAAATGCCGGCATATATGAAACGTTTTTGATGCGGTTTTCTTGGTCCAAGCAAGAATTCCCTAAGGTCTGCGTCTTCTTTAAGTAAGAATAAGTGTTGTTTCACATCCTGTAGTGTAGATTTCTGCAGCCAATCGAGGCATAATTTACCTACACTGTATGTTGTTACTACCCCCGGATGCTGTCTTTGGACGTATCTTGGGTCTGGCCTATGAATAGTAAAGCCCAGAGTTTTATTCAGGAATCTTTCCTGACAGTTGTTCGTGTCTGTGGGCCAGATCAACCATTTTCTCCAATCAGGATTAGATCTGTTGAGTTGTAGTATTTTGTCAACTGTAACCGCTGCCTGTGTATTGTTATCACTTGCAGGTGTTGGTACAGAAGGTGTTTTCATCTCTTTGATCTTGGCTAGACCAAGACAAGATGTTTGTTGGACAGTTTCATTCAAAAACATTATTTGTTCAGGGATGATGCAGGCTCTAAATAAAGCTTCTATCCCCTGCACTTGTCAATCTTTAGTACCCCAGACAGTTTTTGTGTCTATTGTGTCTTTCCAAAGAGCGAAACCCTGTCTAGACAGTTGGGCAATAAATGCTGCAGAATAAATCTGTTTTGTATTTGTTAACATAATTTTCAGTCCTGTTTTGTTTACATTTTTATAGTAAAACGTTTCTGGATCAGATGTATTGTAACCTGAAAAATATGGAAACTTATTAACAAATGTTTTTGAACTACCTTGTGGTGGTGTAGGACAATGTTCCCATTGGTTAAACATAAACACATTTCTAGGGTATGCAGATTTATGCAAATAATGATGACCATAGTGGTTATAGCAATACAGCTGTTCATAGTCTGATGAACCCTCTAAATATTCACTTTTAGAAAATGCAGCAGATTTTTCTAGGTCAAGCATTATGTCGTTAACAGTCTCAAAGTCCCAATCATCAGAATAGGTACTGGACGAAATGAGATCACTTAGTGAAATTTTAAACAAATGTGGAATGTTCAATTGTTCCGTCGGGCCAAAAATATCAAAATCTGTTTTGTCCTACACTATACCATCCTGTATAGGAACGGCTGTGATGTTCACTGTTGACAAGTGTCTTGCTTCACGATGGGAAGATTTATGAGGTTTCAAAAGTAAGTTCACATCTTTTCTTTCAGTGTTCACATGGATGTATCTGCCATTTATAAGCACGCTCATAGTCATAACCAAAGCTAGCCAAAGCAGGAAAACAAATATTCCAGAAATAATCCAGAGTTCAATCCATGGTGAAACCAGATAAGTTTTTTCAGAAAGTGAAGAAAGTCTTGTACTTGCTGCTTGAATGTTAATGATGCTGGCGTCGTTTCAGGTTCACTCGGATCTTCTGAGAACGTATCAAAGTTAATGAAATAGCCAGAAGCAGTTCTGTCAATTGTTGAAATTGCATCAGGATTTGTAGAAATCGCTGGAACCAGTTGATCACTTGCTACATTGGTGTAGACAGGTGTATTTGGACGAACTGTTACATGTGTTTCAAGAGGGATGAGTTCCATAGCATTGTTGCTCAGTCCTGCATCTGTTACTGCTGAAGTCTCGATTGTTATCAGTCTTCCAGTCTGAACCTCTTGGATAGTAGCGAGAGGAGTGTGTCTGCTACTAGGTCGGAGTCCACGAGGCCTACTATTTAGTATTGGCCACATACTGTGGTTTGATGAGGTCGATGGACACAAATCTTTTCTCCTTTTTTCCAGCAAGGGGCAGCAGAAGTACTGTTCTTGTTCCTTGACCTGCTAGGACAGGTACTGGTTGTCTGTAAGACGGTCCAAAATCCTTCTTGTCCGCAATCTTTTCTCTGACTAGATCCCCAACTTTTGGAATCCAGACAGGCCTTGCTGGGACCGCCGGTTTTTCCCCAGTGGTGGTTGGCTGCAGGAATACGTTGCTTTGTTTCGATCTTAGTTCATTGAGTTCCTGTAAAACAACCAAACGATCTTTGATATCAAACGGTTTATTTTCCACCACTGTGCCTACGTAATCGAGGTCTGGTACCCACATTCTTGTCCCAAATAGCACCTCATATGGAGTGACCCCCCCTAGAGAACTTCTTGGCAAGTTATTTAATGAGCGTTGGACCCCATAAAGATGTTTGACCCACCCATCACCCGAACCTAATACCCTAGCTGTTATAGACTGCTTTATGTCCCGGTTTTTCCTTTCCACAACTGAATTTCCCTCAGGATGGAATGGAGAGGAGTACCGCAATGCAACGCCCAGACTGGCCATGGCTTCTTTGTAAGCCCGAGAGCTAAACGCAGGGCCCTGGTCAGAATGTAGCGTGCCTATTGCGTATGTGCCGATAAAGACTCGCAAATCTTTTATAACAGTTCGAGCGTCAGCCGAGCGCTGAGGCCATATCCATAGGAACCTAAATTCAGTATTTGTGGGATTGCATTTGTCCAGAAGGACGCATGCGCGTAGATAGTCTAATGCTGTCTAACAGGGGTGTCTGTACTGGGCAGCTACATACGTAGCATGGTGTCTGGTGGCGTTCTGCATCACGCTGTACCTTACAGTCTATGCAGTCATTGATGAAGATGTGAATCTGTGTATTCATTCCAGGCCACCAGTACATCTCTTTTAACGTCAATATTGTTTTAGAGATCCCTTGATGTGACAGACCCTCCCCCAAATGTGCTTCATAAATAAAAGCTGCTCTACGTTCCATGTTTGGAATTACCCTATCCCCCACTCCAGGGATTCGAGCAAAAGGAACGTTGTTCGCATCAATTACATAAGAGTACTTGAGTGGAAACTTTTTTGGTAACGCTGCACCACTGCCTTTGCTTGTAGCATTGACAGCCAACATTATCTCACTGTCTATTTTTGTTTTTGAACGAGTGATCGCAGCTACAGAAGCCGTCTGAACAGCCTCCTTTGCGGCTTCGTCAGCCAATGAATTCCCTGCAACGTGAACGCCATCACGTTGATGACTCAGTGTGTGGATCACGTGAGCCTTTGGTAGTTCGTTTTTTAACTGAACTACTTGTTCCCAAAGCGTTTTATGCTTTATTGTGCCACCTTTCGCATCTTTGAATCCATTTTCAAGCCAGTTTTGTATATACTCATTATACGACTGAACACAGTAAAAGGAATCGCACACTATTAGTGTGGGGAATTCTCGATCTGTACTTTCAAGTGCCAGTTTGAATGCTTGTAGTTCAGCTCGCTGAGCTGTACCATCTCATAGAGATTGAGTTTTTGTGACCATAGGTCTGAAGATGCCATCTCGCATGCGACCTTTAACGATTGCACACGCTGCACTGTAAGCTTGCTTACCCCCTATTGCGGGTTGTGCGGATCTGTCAGTGTAAATTATGAATTCGTACTGATCGAGAGGCAGAATTTCAGTGGGCAGAGGACATTCTTGTTCATATTGCAGGAATGCTTGTGTTTTTAAATCAGGATCAAAAACATATTCAACATCTGTTGCAGCAAGAGAATTAACCCACTGTATCCATCTTGGATGTAATGCTTTAGCATTTGGAATGCTTGCTTTTGTGACCGCTTCTAAAGCCGGTACTGGGGTTACGACAATAATGCGTTTCCCTTGGGTTAGGGCTCTTTCTTTTGCTACAGCGGTTTGAACTGCTGTCAGAATTTTTTCAGTTGAAGTGAAGCGCATTTCCGCTTGTGTGTACAAAGGAGATTTTTTTTACGATTGGTATTTTCTCACCCTCATTGAAGGTTAAGTAGGTGAATCCGCATTGACCCCAAATTATTCGGATCACCAGGTTGCGTTGACTTGCGCGTGTTTGTAAGTGATTTGTTGCTAACATGTTAGCCTGTAGTGAACGCAAGATTTCTGTGTGTTCTTGTGTCCAATTCTTGATTGAAAAACCAGGTTTGATTAATGCGTAGAGAGGTTTAACCCTTTCTGCGTAATTTAGAATGTATGTTCTTCCAAAGTTTAGGAAACCCAGGATGGATTGTAAGTTTTTAGCGTTTTTGGAGGTTGGAGCAGCGCACACTTTTCTAAAAGTTAGCTGCCAAGCTCTTGCCTTCACTTGAAAGCTCATATCCTAGAAATAGGACATTGAGATGGGCAATTCAGGACTTTTTAAAGTTGAACTTGTAGCCCTCAGAGGCGAAGCCCAGTATAATGGTGCTTACCCTGTTCAAGTGTTTGTCCAGGTCATCGTCCGTCAGATAGATGTCATCGACATAGGACAATGCCTCATTGTCATAAATTTGTAGTAACTCTGTTACTCTCGCTGAGAATAACCCCGAGCTGTTCTTGAACCCTTGTGGGAGTCGACAAAATTGACGCTGGGTCCCCATTATGGAGAATGCTGTTAAGTACCTGCTTTCAGGTGCTATGTTTTGACAAAAGAAACCATTTGAGATGTCCAATGTGGTTTTTTATTTTTTACGCACAATGTTATTCATTAATGCTGTGCTATGTGCATTTTGCACTGTAAATGTTTTACAACAAGTGATTAAGTGTCTGTAATCCAAAACTAGACGATAGGTGTTGTCTGGTTTGGAGACAGGAAACAAAGGATTGTTCATTGAGGAGGTGCATGTTTCAATCACCCCTTGGTATTCAAGTTGATCTAAGATCTCCCTGACCTGTTTTTTAGCTTCTTGCTTTATTGGATACTGCCTTTGTGCAGTTGGTTCATGTTTCAAATGTATTTTATGGTGAGGTGAGTCCTCATCCCATCCTACATGATTTTTATATAATGCTGGGGCCTGGGCTACTGCCCATTTCCTAGCATAAGTATATTTTAGATGAATTGGAATATGGTTAGAGAAGGCAGGCATAATAATGTCCTCGCCATGTGGGCACTCCCTGACAAATTGTGGTGGCCAGTCTTTTTCTGCTAGAAGTATGTATTAGCCCCTTGAAAGTTTTTCCCAAAAGAGTGCTTTCACAGGTCTAGGTATGTCTCCATCCATTCGGAGTGTTATTTCATATAACCTTTGTGGAGTACTAACCCTGGTGTCTACAGTCTCAACTGTAATGTACTCATTCAAGTCCACTGTCTCCAGAAGTTCCTTCAGGTTCTGGCGAACTATTGTGACTTCTGCTGCACTGTCCAGCATTGTCTGAGCCCATTCTCCGTTCTTGAGTTGTGTTCTCAGTATTCTCGGCATGTCTGATCTTTAGACCTGCTACTTTCTTTTTGGAGAATTGAGGTTTTGTTTTATTTTTTGGAGCGTGTTTATCTTCTTTGGATTTCACGCGTTCTTCTCTATTTTCTGACCGTCCTCTTCTTTCTGAAGTCCTTGACGAGATCTGAAAGGTACGAGAGGAACGTGTATCAGTATCTTGATACCTGTCAGGTTTTTTCAAATTATCCCTATTCCTGAGGTTATACCTCCTTTCAGAGGGCTCCTTTTGAGGAGACCTACCTCGAGATTGAGAACGTTTCTCGTTTGAGTTTTGTTTAGTAGTTTCCCACTTCTTTTTAGAAGATGTAGGAGTTTGTTTAATAGAGTCCTTCTCAGGACTTTCAGATAGTTTTGGTTTCACTGGTCTTCCACCCAAACTATCTCTGCCTAATTCTGCATATGATTGTTCAATTATTCTGGGTAGCTCAGTTTGATGTTTTGTAACATCGAATTCCCTTAATCGTTGGCGGATCGCCACTGCTGCTGCCTCCCCTTTAATATTAGATAATATTATTGTTGAGACCTGGTCGAAATTTTTCAGTAATTTCGTACCTAAATTCAGAGCAGGCTCTGCCCCGTATTCGTTTTGAATTTGTTTCAGGACATCTGGTATTACCGCAATTGATGGAATACCATGCGTTTTAGTATAGATGGCAGCAAAGACTGAGCCCCAAGTGGTACAGTCTTCCAGTTGTGGTGTGATCCCCATTGGTAAACGGATTGTTAGGATTCTGTGTTTCTCATACGGGCTAGTATTTGGAAATACTGCTTTGATTTGAGTAATTTTTGAGCTATCCAGAATGGAATTTGCTCACGTTTTGTGGGCATTTTACCCATGACTGCGTATAGAGTCTGTGGTGTAATTTTTAGTGTATTCCCCTGTTGGGGAGTTTGATTTGGAAGTGTTAATGGTGGTTGGACTGTGAAAGTCCGCATGACATATTGGACCAATTGTCTGTAGATTTTTATTAACTCTGTAAGTTGAGTAAGTAATTCCTCGTCTGACATCTCTTCAATGTCAGGATGAGGTGTGTAGCTCGACTAGAATCGGCCATGTTGCTCCTGGTCTACCTAGTGGACCGAGCCTGGTAATGTTTTTGTGATGTTTTAGGGCGCCTTTAAACCAGAGCTGATGCTCCTGGTATGTTAGTGGAATTTCAATATCCTCGAAAGGAATATATTCCTCTGGTGGATCATCTTCTTTGTAGAAGTGAAACATGTGTGTAACTGGATTGGATTCAGGAAATATTACCCATGAATAGAATACCTCTGTCTGAAAGGATTCGTGTGCCTCTATCACGAAAACTGCTCTACCGCCTCTTGGTGGTAGGCCGTGTTTTATAAGTTTTAGAGTGATGGCTCTTCTTAAATTTGGAGGGATGTTTATGACACCCTCCTCGGTTTCAATTAAACCTGTAATGTTAAAAGCTGTTGCTAGGGCTGGATCAGCCGCAGCTCCACCGTTTCCGGTGGCATCGTCCCCGTGTATGGACATTTGTTTTTTGAAAAATGTAGAACAAGTTTCAAGGAAACAAAGATAAGGTGCACAATATTTTGGAACACTGTATCCTTCAACGTTGAGCAAACCAAACAGCTGAAATATAGGGTGTTTCCCTATGTAGCCGTGGTGGATACTTAGCCCTGCCCACTCCAGACGTCTTTTGGAGTATATGGGTAGGGGTCTCTGAGAGAAAAAGCACAGCTGAGTTACTCAGTATCTAACGTTAAATTACCGCCTTACCAAACCGTTGGGCGCCATGTAGTGTAGCTCCTATTTCCCTAATAGGCTCTGCGCATTGGAATAATATACCCTATAGGCTTGACATAGGACTGAGGTCGGTATGTCCCTATCGAGTATATTAAACTTAATTACTTGTGCCAGCTAGCTCAGAGGCCACTAGAAACTCCTTGGATAACAAGAAGGGAGTAGTTTCTGGCAGCCGCAAAACATGACCACTTTGTTTCCCTTTAGAATCAGAACGTGTCCCAGAGTCGTGGAAACAATAGATAACCGTTTCACTCAGCTCAATCGTGCATGCTTAGTTTTCCTCAAAGTTACACAGAAAGAATAGACAGGCGTTTCAATAAAAGATTTATTGAACAGTCTTGTTTCTCGTGTAAGTAATATGTGCTGTTACGATCACAAGAAAGTATGCAAGATAAATAATGTACAGCGTAAGCAGTAGAAATAAATAATACTGCGCTAGCATGATCTTTAGTAGATATTCATTTACATAAATAACACAGTCTAAAAATGCGAGTACTCATACGATGCGTTTCTAAGCTAGTTCTACCCCAATGTACCTAACCTAGGTGTAGGGAGAGGTATGAAGTAGGTGAAGTATTCCTTACTATGGTATACTAAGAGTATGTTACGCCTAGTATGCCAAGAGTCCCTCTAGGTTCTAGTCAGCTCCATACCTTAAGAATGAGAGAGGTAGGAATCTCTTGCCAGACTCGAACTCCAACACCCCGCAAGGGAAGTCAGATCACTGGAAGCTGGACTCTCTGCGTGCAGGGATGACAGCGTCTTCTCAGTGCGTCAGGCCGGGAAACGGGCTCCTCTGAAGTCGAGGTCTCCTCTAGTTTACAAGGGCTAGGGAAGGTATATTTATACCTGAGAGGTACCTCAGAATGTTAGCATTGACGTGAATCGGACAGCGGAAGACGTCATGAATGAACCCCTAAGGTATAACGGTTCATGCATAATAGATGAGTCCTTGAAGAAATCAATAGTCCTGAGCTAGGGAAACTCCCGAAGCCTAAGGGTCTGTTCTTCAAGAACTCGTTGTGACGTTAGGGTGGACGGATGTCGGAGACCATGCCTGTATTTGGAGTGCATGGTTTAATGCCTAAATACGGACTGGGATTTTATGCCTATATAAGGGCATGGCGAATTGTGCCTATATAAGGACATGATACAGGAAAACCTATATACGGACATCCTAAGAGGAATACAACAATCTGTTTTAGCAGTCATTACAGCCGGTGAGAAGAAGTTATAGACATTGCGAATTTTACTGTCGAAAAAGTCAGAAATACTTATACACAGCAAGGGAGAAGGCTGTACCTCAATCTCAAGTTCCCGTGGTTTAAGAAAAGAGTTAACAACCTTGAAAATTTCTTTTCCCGAGTTAAACGCATTACTGATGCACATTGCTATGTAATCCCTCCTGGCCTCTCTCATTAGTTTATGGAGCTCTTTCAATGCAGACTTATAAGCCACATATGGCACAAGATGGCAGGAAGCCACATATCCAATAATCTGTAGCATTATAGCCAAGATGAGCATTATGTAAAACCTGAATGAATTATTCACATATTGCAAGCGGTGTGCTTGCTTATGAGGGGCAAGGGTTATGTACTGATGCTCTGGTATTGGTGTAGTGACTGATGTCACTGATTTAGAGACTGGGTGGTTTTCTTCTAACCACCAGAACAACCCTTGCATTCCTAATATTATTATCGGAAGAAACAGAAGCTCAACAATTTTCACTTTCTTGGTCCAAAATTGTTATATACAGCCTACGTTGAATACCAGTGGACTTGGAGTTGATGAAACAGAAGAGGGCGGGGAGGGTATCCAGGGACATGAACATACTACCTAGATTTTATCCTCTTTGCTTCGCAACGGCAGCATGTTCTTTTTCTTTAGTTGGTTCCTTTAAGTTTCCTTCTTTTCGGTGGTTCACTTGATGGATATATGAGAATGTGACTATTTTATGTACGCCATATTGTATCCTGTGCATATACTTACAATGGCTCCTCGTGCTTAATGTTGGCTGTTGTGAACCGAAATAAGAAAACTAATAAAGTTTGTTTATAAAAAAAAATTGTTGTATACCAGACACTGGAGTCTTCCCCTCCTGCCACAGATCGGAGAGTGATTTCCCAAACGGTCTCAGTTCAATACTCCTAGTCTTACCCATATTGTATTATTTGTGTATGATGTACAAATACCTGTTCTTGATGAGTGATGCTTCTCCTAATATTTGTCTTTATGCTCAGACCATTTTTTCTCTCTCTTTTCTACCCTTCCCTTCCTCGGATAGATAACCTTGTTTTTGCAAGCCTTTTTTTTTTCCCAAAAAAGAGAAACAAATCAAAAACACCTAACAGCCAAAAGCAAAGTAACGTGACTAAGACGCCTAAAAATCCCTATCTATTCTACCAAAGAACATCAAGAGTTCCCAGTGTCCTTTACTTCAAAGCCTCACTGGCAAGCTTATCTACAGGTCCAGACGTTGGTGGTCTTGACCACCAGCATGGATTGCTATCTCTCCAGAGATAGTTTTTTCATTCAAAGTCTAGTGTTTTTGACAGTCCTAGGTCTCAAATTATACCTAGGCGAATCACAATCCGGATGCTCAAATAGAGGTATTGGTATCAATTTGGGCTCAACAGGAGTGGAGTTGATCAGTGGATGCGCTACTTCTCCTTCTTCAACCAGCTCACCATCATTAAAAGATACTTGCTGTGGAATTTGTTCACTTTCCAAATCGGGAATTCCTTGCTTCACACATTGATCATAGAACAAAGGCAATGGAGCTTTCTTAACGTGGCTGGCATGGAGCCAGTGTTTGTGTCCCATGCACTTAACAGCAGTCTGAGTGGCGAGTAGCACTTGCACCGGTCCTTTCCAGCGTGGCTCAAGACTGGATTTCCTCTGAAAACGACGGGTGAAGACCCAGTCTCCAGATTATGACCTGAACCTTCAAGACGAGGAGGGAGACTGGCTTTCACCTGTGAATGAATCAAACGCGATTCTTTAGTCAATTGGTCACAATAATCAACAAGCAGAGGATATTGAATTTCACAAAATCTTTTCGGACTAGGTACACCCCACACATTTGCAGGCCTCCCCATGACCACCTGAAATGGAGATAAACTCATTTTCGAGTGTTCAGTTTTGCGCATTGAAAACAAAGCTATGGGCAAAGCATCAGGCCATTTTAATTTTGTTTCAGCACATATCTTTCCCAGTTTGCCTTTCAAGATACCATTGTATCTTTCCACTAGGTCTGCTGCCTGAGGATGGTGGGCAGCATGGAACGTTTGCCTGATCTGTAAGCCTTTGCAGACCAGGTCCATCTTTTGGCCAATGAAGTGTGGCCCATTGTCGCTCCAAAGAACTCTGGGCAAGCCAAATCTCTGAAAGCACTCCTTCAGGAGTACTTTTGAAGTACTTCGGGCTGTGTTATCTCGTAGAGGGTAAGCCTCCATCCACCTACTAAAGGTGCAAAGGTGCAACCCACAACTAAGACATACTTAAGCTTGCCCACTCGTTCCATTTCTATGAAATCCATTTGCAGGACTTCAAAGGGCAAATCTGGGTGTGCAAAATGGCCTGTAGGAACTGGGGTACCTTTTCCTGGATTATAAGTAGCGGGTATCATGCATCTTTTGACATGGGACTCTGCCACCCTGGGAATCAGTTTGTTGAACTATACATGATCTAATGTTCCCACTATTCCTTTGGCACTAATGTGAGCCGGGCTATGTGCCATAGTAACAATAGCGTAAACATAACAATTAGGAAGCATCCATCTTTGTTTCTCCGACAGATCTACCCAACATCCGGTATCATCTAATCTACCATACATCTGCCATGCCTCTTTCTCTTCTATGGTAGCTTCCTGTTGTATCTCTCTAACACATTCTAAGGTGTTGTTAAACATTGGTACTTCAGGGACCCATCTAGCTGGTCCTGTAACATACATTAAACTATATTCAGATCTGGCTGTTTGCTTGGCTGTTTCATCTGCAAAAGCATTCCCCTGACCTATCTCATCAATAATCTTTTTATGGGCACTGCATTTAACAATATCAACTTTTTTTGGCAAGATCAGGGCATCCAATAACTTTACTATTAATTCCCCATGCTGTATTTTAGTACCATGTGAGGTCAAAAAGCCTCTTTCTTTCCATAATCGCCCAAATGAGTGGGCAACGCCAAAGGCGCACTGTCTGTAAGTATAAATATTTACAATCAGATTTTTACTCAATTCACATGCCTGTGTAAGGGCAATTACTTCTGCAGCTTGTGCTGACATTTGCGATATTTTACATGACTCTACCACTGTTTTCAAAGTGGTGATGGCATATGCAGCAGTGTTTGTACCATCTGGTAATTTGAAACATGAACCATCCACAAACAACTCTCCTTGTCGGTCAGATATGGGAGTATCGGTTAGGCCTACCCGTCCCTTGGTCTCTTCTTCAGTGGTGAACACACAATCATGGTGTTCGTCCCCTGAATCACTGGGGAGGGGTAGCACTGTGGCTGGGTTCAAAACATTGCAACGTTTCAGAATGATATTTGGAGCAAAAAGTGTTAACTCATACCCTGTTAAGCGTGTACTGGTCAGGTGCTGAGTTTTGTTTAGTAGCACATACACAGCGTGCGGTACCATAACTGTCAAATTGTGACCTAGAACATATATTTCTGATTGTCTGACCGCAGCAGCAGCACCTGCTACTGAGCGCAAACAATTTGGCAAAGCCTTAGCTACTGGAACCAATGTGGAGGAAAAATAGGCACAAGGTCTATTCCTCCCCCAAGGGATTGTGTTAAAACAGATAGAGCACCTCGCTTTTTTCCTTTGCCATAGAAATTTACTGATAGCATTATCTACCTTCTTTAAAAAACTATCAGAGAGCATCATAGGGAGCATACTAACAAGATAATTTATGAGAGGCGATATCATCATCTAAACCGTTTCTACTCTCCCCCACCATGATAAGAATTTGGGTGACCCTCCTTCCAAAAGGTCAGAATTTTTTTTATAAGTTATAGTTTTGTTTGTCTCTAGTGTGGAGATAAGGTCATTCGAGAATTCTAGCCCTAGGTACTTTATTGTGCCTGACTGCCATGTCAATCCTGACTCACCCAGGATCTCCTTAGAACCGCATAAATTAAGTAATTTAACCTCTGTCTTATCTTTATTGAGTGTATAGCCTGAAACTTCTGCATAGTCATGAATTGATTTCATAAGTGCCGGGATAGCTATAGTTGCTTCCTTGGATACCACCAGTATATCGTCTGCATAGGCCGCGACTTTGAATGAGTTTTTGCCAAAGTTTATGCCATGAATATCCTGATTTGCCCGTAGATGCTGGAGGAATGGTTCAATGGCTAAGAGAAATAGAGATGGGGATAATGGGCACCCTTGCCTGGTACCTTGTTTTAACGGAAAGAAATCAGATAGTGCTCCCCCCGCTCTCACTCTAGCCCTCGGACTATGATATAGTGCCATGATCATCCGGATCAAATTCTCTCCTAGGTTGTATTTCCTTAGTGACGTGCTTAGGAATGACCAGTCAACTTTATCAAACGCTTTCTCTGCGTCGAGTGTTATTGCAACCATAGGGGAGTTGAGTAGTTTTGCTTTTTCGATTGCGTGGCAAAAAATCCTGGTATTATCACTGGACAACCTATGTTTTAGGAATCCTGTTTGCGATGTATGTTTGAGTTTGGCAATGTGTTTTTGAATTCGGTTGGATAAAATCATGGCATATATTTTGCAGTCCAGGTTTATGAGTGAAATTGGTCTATAACTCTTTGTCAGTGAAGCATCTTTTCCCTCTTTTGGGATAACGGTAATTATAGCTTCCGCGGGGGTGCCAGTTATTTGTCCAGAGGGTGCGAACTGATGATAGAGGAGTAGTAGTGGGTCACATAGATGTTCTTCAAATGATTTATAAAAAGATGCAGAATACCCATCAAGGCCCGGAGCTTTACCTGTTTTCAGTTTCCTAATAGCCACTTTAAGTTCTTCCATCGTAATTATACCATTGATAGAGTCTCTCTCCTGATCATTTAGAGAGTTAATTGCGGCCTCCTCAAGAGATTTCTGCATCTTGTGGGTTTTCACTTCGGAGTTGGGGCTATATAGTTTTTGGTAAAATTCTTTAAATGTGTCTGCAATGTTGTTAGGGTTTGTATGGACGGTTCCTTTATCATCCTTGATCGCATTGATCGCGTATCTCTGGCATTTGAACTTTAAGTAAGAAGCCAGTGATTTGCCGGCTTTGTTCGCTTCACACAGGCGAAGACTTTTTTGTTTATTTATCCAGATACCCGCTCTCGTGCTAATTATTTTATTGTATTCATATTTTTTATTTAGGATTTTCGACAGAGTCCCTGGGTCATTATTGTAGATATGTGTTTTTTCCAGTCTAGAAATATCCTTCTCTAATTTCTGTAATTGCGAGTTAGCCTCTTTATTCATTTTGGCCTTGATTTTTATAATTACTCCTCTCACTGTGGACTTTAAGGTCTCCCATCTAGTGAGGTGAGAGGTGTCATTCTCTTTGTTATCAATTAGGTAGTTTTTGATTGCGTCTTCAATTGCTTTTTTATTTTCAGGGGAGGCTAAAACCTCATCATTGATTCTCCAGAGAGGTTCCTTGCTCTGTGTGGCTGTGTATGAGAGGGTTAGCGTGATACCGGAGTGGTCGGAAACCACTCTTGGTTCAATGGTTGATTGGTCAACCCTACTTATGTCTTTCCCTGAAATTAAAAAGTAATCTATACGTGAGTATGAGTTATGGGGAAAAGAGTAAAAGGTGTAATCCCTTTCAGTCGGGTTCTGCAACCTCCATGCATCCAGCATGTTAAATCTGTTACAGAGGTGTATAAGTGCTTGTGTGATTTGTTCACTTGGAATTTGCAGGAAGAATTCCTGTCTAAACATGGGTCCAGTGCTAGGTTGAAGTCACCTGCGATTATAGAGGGGGCAGAGTCTGGAATCATGTTAATGTTTTCTTCTAGATCCTCCCAGAAAAGACTGTCATCATTCGTAGGGGCATAAATGTTAGTTACAAAAAGGACTTCTCTTTCTGTAGCTTAGAGATAATCCATCTCCCTTGTTTATCTGTTGAGTGTGAAATTAAGTTTAATCTAGATCCCTTTGAGATCATGGTTATTACCCCATTCTTTTTCCCTACGGCACTAGAGAATAGAACTTCTGTGTATTGGTCACTTCTCAGCGAATCTGCGAGTTTATTGTCCAGTTTTGTCTCCTCCAGGAGAATGATGTCCACTCTCTGCTTATAAATATAATCCATAATTTTCTTCCTTTTGACAGGGTGGTTCAGGCCCTTAACGTTTAGAGAGACAATTTTAATATGTTTGAGTAAAGAGTTCATTATTATGTCTATAAAGTTTTGTTGTCTGACTCATGAGATTCCATCACAGAGTACGGAGTGACATGATTGAGTCTCGATTTACGTCACGGGCTAATTCTCAGGTTACGGGAAACAAGAGTAACCACCGAGAGTTCTGAGATATTCCAAGCCTTCGGAGAGCTATAGTTAAAAAAGGCGTGAGGTCCCATTGGTGTGATTGGGCTTTGAGGTTTGCGAGGAACCTTATAACCCTTTGACCACCGAGCAGAGAAAGAAAGAAGGAAATGAAGAAGAGAAAAAAGGAGAGAAAAAAGGAGGAGCAAAAGAAAATAAGGACGAAAAACATATCTTGTAAAAGAACTTAAGTTACCAAAAACAGATATAAATATCATCAAACCCCACCCGCTCCCTTCCCCTCCCAACCCTCCCACCCCTCCCCCAAAAATAACAGCAAAAGACGTGGCGATTGCAAGAAAATGTTAACTCCATCACGGAACATCACGGTAAGCTTAGACTCGCCAAAAATAATGGAGGGGTAGGCTTGCCAAATTTCAGGAACTACCAAATAGCATACCTTTGCAAACAAGGGGCAACATGGTTTATGGATAAAGTTGATTACAGACCACAATGGTTAGATGTAGAATTAAATCTCATCAAGGGAATCCCCCTCCCTGCAATTATGACAATGCAGACTTCTAAATTGGAGCACTCTAAATATATCATTTTAAACACTAAAATAGCATTAACACGTCTGGATACACTTTCCAATATAAAAATGGGTGCTTCTAATGCTCAGGTAATCTGGTATAATCCTGCGATAAAAATAAAGAAAGAAACAATATTCTGGAAAGAGTGGTCCCGTAAAGGTATTAATTTTGTCAAGGACCTTCACCTATTCCTTTCTCTATACTTAAGAAAGAGAAAGGTTTAACGGAATTAGACTTCTACGATTTCCTGAAACTTAAAGTACAGATTTCCAAACTTAATTCTACCTCTCTCACCCCCTCACTACCCTCCAAACTATCCCACTTGATTAACGCTGGCCACAAGGTCTCAAGGATCTATAAATTACTACTTCCCTCATCGGGTAAGTATCATTTGAGCAATGTAACAAAGTGGGAAACAGAACCGAACAGCAAAACACTTACACTGGACTGGTCACGAATATATATGATGCCTTTCAAACACAAAATCTCCCCTACTCTCTCACAAACATAATTTATGATCATAAATAGGAGCTACTGGACCCCCGTAAGAATATTTAAGCTTAAACTAATCCAGTCCTCACAATGCTGGAATTGCAATTCCCAAACAGGTGACTTATCACACATGCTCCTACTGTGTCCTATGTTACAAAACTTTTGGTACAAAGTCTTCAATTACATTACCCAGACATTCAACATCTCAACGGTTAAAGAGCTATCATATATATTATCTGGATTTCTTGACCCGGACCTGTCGGGGGAGGATGACCGCTTTCTACTTGACTTAATGCTAACGTTAGCGTGTAAAATAGTTCTGTGTAATTGGAAGAGTTTTTGGAAAATCTCATTCAAAAAATGGCAAGAATGGCTAACATTTTTAAGGGGTGCAGATAATATCGCTTTAAATACCTCTCCTTGGAAACCTAGACACAGGAAGATATGGAAAGCGCTTGATTCTGCGTCTAAGGTTTTTAAACCCCCCTGAATACCAAACCTAAACGTGTTTATCGTCACGCTAAATCGCAGTCCCCTCGGCATGTATAAACATCCAACTAGGCTTGAGTGATGGTTCCCTATCAGAATAAGGTTAAATCGATGAACCACCCATCGCTAGGCTATAGGTATACCCTTTGACCCCGAGCTTAATCTTACTTTCCTCTTATTCTGACTCTCCTCTTACTCCTACTCTCCTCCTTATTTCATCAGTTGGGATTTAGTATTGTTTAATTACTTTTATTGTTTCCTCTCTCTCTTGACTCTCTACATGTTGTAAAGTGGATAAAGGATAATCAGCAAGACTGTCAATACTATGATATATGCTTTTAATAATGATTGACTGGATACAATTGGTCTGTGTACCATCGATCACTACATAGACATGTGCAACATAAAGTATACTAGTCTGGAACTGTTAAGCCTATATGAGCTCTCAGACCTGTCTATGTATTCTGTAACTGCTAGTCCCTGAGTGTCATTGATATTATGGCTAGCTTACCAATCAACATTTGTACTCTCAACGGTTAGGTTAGCCAATTCATTCACCCGGCGGCATTGTATCACTTGTAAAACTATCTCATTTACCTTTATTCGAGGTGGCATTTGATGAATTGCTGTATTTTTACTCCTTTGTTCTGTGTCTTTTATTTATTTTTATTTTGTGTTTGAAAAAACCAATAAAGTTATTGAAGAAAAAGAAAAAAAAAAAAAGAACCTGATCGTTCCCACCAAAAAACAAGCATTGGCATAGCCAATAGGTCTCGCCTTTTGGACCTCATAAGTGTTTAGCCATGCAGCACATTATCCTGGGTGGTTCTATTTTAGCTTGGTTCTTAAATATGTGTAAGGTTATATCAAGCCCAAATTTGAACCTGTGAAAATTCGGGCATTGGGAGCAGTGTCGGGTAGCTTGCAGTGGTGTTGGGGCAGCAGATAGAAGCTTGCAGAAGTGAGGAAAGTGTGGAAGCTTGCAGCATTGGGAGCAGTGTCAAAGTTGCAAAGTTAAACAGGCACTGGCAGTCACTGGGTCTATCCATATCAAGTATGCAATGTTTTTTAAAGATTAAAACATTTTGCAAACGTGTAGCGTACAAAAGAATTGCCCCAAAAATGGAGTGTTCCAGCAGCATGGTCAGTAGAGCACTCGTACTTAAGGACACTCCCTTTCAGGCAGCTGAGCACATTATCAAGATCAAAACAGCACCAATCACAGTGCAAGACAGCCAATAGCTAAAAGGACTGACCTACTGCCCAATGGTTTATGCTGTAGTGTGCAGACGCAAAATGGAAATGCCAGTTAAACAAACCATTGGATGTTTGGAACGAAACACTGCATTTTTAGGAAAACTTGCGATTGGACAAACAGTTACAGCTGTCTGTAGTCCATACCTAAAAAGATTTGGGTGAAAACATTTCCAAAACCTAGTTTAAAATAAATAAATAAAAAAGAAAATATTCTGTCATTTTACAAAGGGGAATTTTGCCAAAAGCAGCATAGTGCAAAGTGGACAAACTTCCAATTTTGTTGAAGTGTGAAGCCTATCTATCACCTTTTCAAAACTTCACTGACAAAATTTCTCACACCTCTCTTAAATTAAGGCCCCCAATTTTGCTCAAGTGTAACAATTTCTATAAGTACACACTAACCTTCAAACCTCTTACCTGAAAATGAGCTGAGCATCCCCAATCCTATGAGGCTCATGTAGCTTGTGACAAGCTACAGGATCACTGCGAAAGCTAAAAGATGCCTCTAAAAACCGACCATCATTTGTAGCATAAAAAATACGAGCAAATGCTGCAATATTAACAAAACATTTGATCCAATCTGCCAACCTTTTTTACAGTAAAGCACTACCATCCCATGGGTTAATGTTTGTGCTACAAGAGAAAAAATAAATAAACTGACATAGCATTTAAAAAATAAGGAAAATAAACCTTAATTTATAAAGTACCGCAAGAAAGAGGGCCTGCAGTAGTGGGATACAAGATGTGTGCGATTGTCCACGTGGGAAGGCCTGATAGAGGGCACTGCTGATATTTAATAATAATAAAACACCACACACCTCTGTTATTCTTACACCTCTTCCCTATCCTGGCTGAACTACAATGTCACTTCCCCCAGCAGACGGCGAGTGAAGTAT
Organism: Calotriton arnoldi; assembly: GCA_963921515.1. Classification (NCBI taxonomy): domain Eukaryota; kingdom Metazoa; phylum Chordata; class Amphibia; order Caudata; family Salamandridae; genus Calotriton; species Calotriton arnoldi. The sequence continues at coordinate 5,333,634 of CAWUFW010000005.1, read as the reverse complement.
AAAACGCAGAGGCCCCAGTTGCTCTATACAATAAATCAGAGGCATGCTAGAAAATAAAAAGTTAACAAAAAACAGAGCTTAACTCTGAAACGTTTGCTTTGGTGGAGGGCTCTCTACGAGGTGCCCCAAACCTTCGATTGCTCACAGCCATCGCCTATCACTGGAATAGGACGCAGGCGCAGTTCATACTTTCAAGGCACACGTCTCCGTGACTCGCACTCTGATGTCTGAACCCCATTTGAAAGATTGGCTTTGAGGGCCGAGACGTTCCCCCTCAGTGCAGCGAAAGTAGAAATATCACTAGGAACAAAACACATTACTGTTTCCACTGCATTTCAGACGCTTTGATGAACCAGCATTCACATGCAGCTCACGCATTCTTCAAGGTAACTGCAAAACACATCGCGCTCTCCGCCGAAAGAATAGCAGTCGCAAGAGGAGGCCCAGAACAACGTTCACTAAAAAGGAAAAAAATAAGGCATGTGCCTCGAAACACTGGCGGGGGCCTTGAAATACAAGTATGAAATGGTTAAAACCGTTGAAACGGGCACACAATTAAAACACAGAGCTAAAGACAAGGCCGTTTTTATCACTTCACTTAACCTACTTAACCACTTTCTAATTCGCGGCCTAAATCAGTAATTTGGAAGGGAGGCTGTTCAATTATTCAGTTACCTCAATTCAGCCCTGTAATTGCTCGTGACAAGGCCCACGCTCATCGCTACGCCTTCCCCGCCTCAGTTTTGTTCTGCCAGCTAAAGCGGTCCTCCTCCCTCACGTGATCTGCCGGGATCGCCGTCCTAACAACCAGACAAGTAAGGCCAAACACAGCGCCGGCTGCACAAACGGACACCGCACGGACGGGCGGGAGGGAGGGACAGACAAGTGAGGCCGCAGTATCAGCACTGGTCACACGGCGGCTTCCAAAATAAAGACAAGCATTTGAAGGCACGAGCGGGGAGGAGGGGGGGCGACGCGAGTGGTGCGCGCGCGCCACAGTGAGCGATCTGTTTCCAATTATCGCGCCCGCGTCTGGGCACGATAATTGGAAACAGATTTGTGCCGCGCGCGTAACCGCAGGGAAAAGGCCATGACGCACGAGCGTCTGGTCAGCTTTTCAAACCCCCTAACATAAAGTCTTGCCAGAGCAGCGCTTGCGCGCTACTCGAGGCTCGACCTAAAAACCACAAAAAAAAACAGATAGAGGACAGTCATCTTTCTCATGGACAAACAAAATTCCTTAGAATAATCAATGTTACCCAATTGCATAAATCATTCTTTAGTTGTTGAAAAGCATGCTCACATTCATCTGTCCAAGGGAGTGGGTTACTAATATTCTTAGATATTAGAGCAAGCAAAGGTTTTGCAATTAAAGAGAAGTTAGGTATCCACTTCCTGCAAAAGGAAGTCATACCTATAAAGGTGCGAACATCAGATTGGGCCTGGGGACGTTTCATTTTCTGTACCATATCAATTCTTTGTGGGTGCAGTCTTCTACCTCCCTTTGACAGGAGGTGACCTAAATAGGCAACCTCCTGTTGACAATATTGCATTTTAGATAAGGACACTTTATGTCGTAGGAGTGCTAAATGATGCAACAAATTAACTGTTGTCTCCTTACAACCTTCCTCTGTATCTGAGGCAATTAATAGACCATCAATGTATTGGAGTAATACAGAGCCTTTTGAGGGGGTAAAAAGGTCTAATTGTTTCTTCAAAGCTTGACTATATATACTAGGGCTTTCTGTATAGCCTTGAAGAACTCATGTGAATTGAAGTGAACGCCCTTGGAATGAAAATGAGAAAAGGTATTGACTTCCTTTAGCAATGGGCACATTAAAAAATTTATTTTTTTAAATCAAGCAGTGTAAAATATTTGGCTGAAGACAGAATCATGGTAAAAAGAGAATTCATGTCAGGAACAACACGATATTGGGTTACTACAACTTTACTAATGGCATGAAGATCAATCACTAATCTATATTTATCAGGGATTCCCTCTGTGTTTTTTTAAGAACAGGAAGTATAGGACTATTACATGGGCTGCCTTCTGTTCCTTTTATTATCCCCTTATATATTAAATCAGAGATAACCTCTTTGAGACCTTCCTCTCCCTCCCGGGATATTTTGTATTGAGGAATGCAGGGTAAGGGAACACCTTGTTTAACAGTGAATACTATGGGATCTATGTCCATTTTACCAACATCATTATCTCCTGATGCCCAGACCGTTTTATCAATTGCCTGTAATCCAGGTGGTAGGTGAGTAACATCTGTCATTGTAAAACATTTGCTAAAATTATCAGAAGCCTTTGAGATAAAGACACCATCAGGAGAACAATAAATGTTAGCATTCAGTCTTTTCAATAGGTCCAGACCTAATAAGTTCTCAACATCTTTTTTAGTGAGCACAAATGGGGCAGAGGTGGTGAAGGGACCTATAGTAACATCTAAGGGTCTGGAGATGGGGCTCTGGATGGGGATACCTGAGAATTCCACTGATGTATTCATTCTGCCAGAGAGGGGAGCCCCTGGAAATTAGTCAGGAGCCACAGAGGTGCGAGTGGCACCTGTATTAACAAGGAAGTCGCGTACTTCCCCTTCTATATCCATGGTGACATATGGACCTGCTTGATTAACTGGAATCATGACCCTATTTCCCCCCTTTCCATTGCTGTCCTATTGTGAATACTCAAAGGTATTGTAATCAATGTCAGTAAAATCTTCAGTATAGAAACTTCTGTCAACTTGTTGGCCATCAAAATAATCCTGACGTCTATTGTCATTCTGACGCTGGGTGAAATCTTTCCTATTTGTGCCACCTCTCCCTGTACCCCTTGGCACTGAACTACCTCTTCCTCTTGCCACAGTTGTGTGGCCCTGTAGGCTAGGGCATTCATCCTTCCAATGACCCTCCTGAAAGCAATAGGCACACTGATTTTGGCCTAATCCTGCTCTGTGTTGCTGCACAGGAGCTGATGAGGCTCTGCCAGCCCCTCTTCCACGTCCACCTCCCCTCACATTTCCCATACCTCTGTCTTCCCCTGTCTGGGAATGCTTGCTGCAGCACCTTTGTTTTTAATTCTTTCATTTTCTTATCATTCTTTTCTTTCTTTATTTTCTGGTAATTCTCATAATATGTAGCCGTTACCAAAAGATCTGCAGGTTCTTTAGTTGGCCAGGTGCTCTCTGATACTTTAATCAACTCTCTTAATTCTTTCATCAAATTATTCACAAATTTGTCATCAAACATTCTTGTCCCCGTGACAGTTGCCAAATCCTGACCACTGTGAGCCCTGAATATTTCCTCCATCCTAGTGAAATAGTCTGAGACTTCTTCTGTAGGCTTTTGTTTACAAGCTGTTATTTTATCCCAATTTACGTCTTCCCTTGGTATTATTCGTAGCAATTTAGCAATAATAAGATCAGGTAAATCAATTATAAGTTGATCTGGTCTGTCTCCTGGTCTTCTCTGCGTGCCAAGATTTTCAAAATGTACCCAAGCATGCTCAAAGTGCGCTACATCATCATGTCTGCATTTTCCATTCCATATTTCTTTGGGGAGCAAGGCATCAAAAAATAGATCGAAGTCCTTGAATGTCATTACACATAATTTAGTGGCTGACTCTAGGGCTTCATAAAACCCCTTTGGGTTTTTCCTAAAGTCTGGCAAATCTTTCTTTACTGCCATTAATTCATACTGACTCCAAGTGGGAATGGACAAATTGGGAAATGGGGTTCTGAACAGGAATGCCAGCAGCAACAGGGGGTGTATTTCCCTCATGGGATATTCCCCATTCATTTTTTGATATTTTCTTCTAACCTTAACACCCCAATGCAAACAATTTTCAACAGCCCGTGGTACATCTGGGGAAGGGATCATGTGACCTTGTGCATCATGCCACAATTGTAACAGCTCTTGTGGGGTATTTTTATTACACCTTGTCCACCAGTCCTCTATCCTTTCAGTCATATATTGAATGAGTACGTTTTGCAGAAAAACATCAAACCTATTTACAGTTGGCATATCAGTATTCATGGTGGCATTATTTATGTCATCCATCTATCTATGGGCTATCTGTTTTAGCTCTTCTGGATCAGCTCTCTGTGATCCATATCTAATATTAGGTCTGTCCCTCCAATTCCCACTCCTATCTCTCAATTTACCACTATGCTTGTGAATCAAAGGTGGGGTACCTGCAGGCGTGTTTCCAGCAGATTGGGATGTAGAGGGGGTTTGTCCAGTCACTAGCCTTGGTAAAAAATGTACCTGAGGGGTAGTCAGTACATTTGCTGCAGGTATAACTTGTCCTGCTTGTGACTGTTGTTGAACAGCAGACGGATTGAGTATTGGTCTGGGTGGGACAGGCAATTACTGACCTGGTAAAGGGGCAGGAAGAATTGGTACATTTGGAATGGGTACTCTAGGTGCATTTCCCTGCTGACCCATCTGTAATGGTACATTTTGTGCCCGTGCGGCTGGTATGGGAACCTGTAGGGCATATGGTGGGGGATTCTCCAATAGTCTCTCGAATACCTCATCCTTGTCCACATGTTGTTTCTCTTGTGTCACATACGTCTTGTTAGTGGTCATTCTAAACTCTCTGTCCATACATTCAATACTTTCAGTTTGTTTTAATTGATCATATGCTTTGGCATTCTGCAACACTCCCTTTTTCTGTTCTAGTTCCTTCTCTTTCTGTTCTTTAATTACTAACATTGTAGCATGTTTTCCCATTTATTAAAACTGTCCCACATCTCTTGTCTGACCTTTTTTTCAAACAAACATTGCTGCAAATGTTGAATTTTATCTAGATCAAATGAACCGTCCAGCGGCCATCTCAAATCCTCATTTCCCTTAGTATATCAAGTTCACACCTGTCCCATATTTTGTCATCATCTTCCATGCAGGACCACCCTCAACTGGGAAAGGTTGGGACTCATCCAGGCGTGGACTCATGAAACAGCAACAATGACACTGTGAAATAGATTTCATTAGTTTGCTCATTGTGCCTTAAAGTCAAAGACCATCTAAATGAGAAAACTTTCCAATACAATCAATACAGGCCTATTTATCAGGTCCAAACTGAAACCCAACCAATATAATGCAATAAAATTCTCAATACCAAAAACTAATCAATAATTCAAAACGCCTGTTACAAAATAACTCCGAACAATCTCACCAGGTATTTGCTGAAGATGTCCGACTCTCTGTACTTTGCAATTCAGCCACTTTTCGCTTGACCAGTTTGGAACCTCTGCCGGGGAGATCCTGTTGCCAAGGGAGAGCAGTTCGGGACTTCAGGTGGCAGCTGCAAGAAACTAGTCTCTTCTGCAGGGGCCCCCCGCTATCTCTTAGTCTTGGGTCGTGTCACCTCAGCCACAGACTCAAATGCTGTTCGATTTCCCACGCAGAGGTCCCATCTGGGGTGCCATCTGTGGAAAGCGCACCTCTGCGCTCTGGATACTTCCACTCTTGTCCACTTAAATCCAAAGAGTACAGGTAGTTGGAGTTAAAACAGAGCAGTTTATTCACGCTTAAGCAGGTGCAAAACCAGCAAAGAAAAACCTGTTCCGTGAAGGTAATGAACAAATGCAAACAATTCTCCTTTCATATTTATACTATATTTCAAACAAGTCTGCGTGCAGACTCCACTACACTCCCCTCCCCTAATCCATTGGAAATTTCCTTAAAGTTATACATACAAAAAGAATAGCTAACCACACTACATTTTCAAGGTAAGTAATTTAAGAGAGAATCACAGACCTTGACTAATTGCAAATTGGATTGGAAAACAATGTGGCTTTACATTTCAGAGAAGCACAAATGATTAACAAGGTGTAATTATTCTAGCAACCATTCGGTACTTTTCCAAGGGCATGGAGAGCAAAAGAATGCACAATGTCAGCACGTTAATGGAAAAATTTCTCAGACAACGTTGTACAAAGTCAGGTAAATTAAAAAGAATTCTGCACTCATGTTCATATTATATAACCTTTTCCTCACCCTAACCAGCAAACTAATCTAAAATCAGCGCTGAGCCAAAGTTAATTAAATTACATCCAGTGTATCAGCTGCTGCTGTTAACCAATGTTATCTGCATGCCGAGAACTTGACCAAATTGACGGCTACAAAGATTAAAAAGGTTCTCAATTCTCCGTTGCGATTCCTTCCGGATTTTCAACCATAACCAATATGGCCACCACGTTCAGCATGATGACATTGCCCGTCTGGGACGTGCATGTCAGGCGAGGTAAATTACATGTGCGGTGCCGCACGGATGCTCACGCCGTATCGAGCCTCGGGAACCCTCTCGGCTCCCAACCAAACCAAATAGTTCAGCTCATCACTGTCAGAAATGTGCGCATCCGACTTGCTCTCTGTGGAGCTCTCCCATAGAAGTCGCTCAAATGATAGCCAAACTGCGCCGCAGCACTTGCTCTCCTATGCCTCTGTAGAGCTCTCCCGTAGATGTTACTTGAATGACAGCCAAACTGCGTGGGATGTGCCGGTGGGTGATGATCATCCCAATCGTCGCCAAATGAAGAGTCGCACAACGTATGTTTGCTTTTCTCATGTAGTTTAATCTATGTTCTTCATCAACCACAGCATGAAGTGTCCCTCTGGATCAGAGGTCGAATTGCAACTGACACTTGCCATTCGAACCCTTACCAGAGTCTGCTCCATGTGCGAGTCTAAGTTAAAACATAACTAATGCACATTACAGACGGGCTGACAGCTAAACAAGCACTCTTGTCAAGGTGCATGTGGCCTGAAAGAAATGTAAATGTGCACAACTGGTCAATCTGAAAATGTAAAGGCTCCTTGGAAGATGGTATTGGCATTAATTAATGGAATCCCTTGAATTTCCTGATTACATAGATTTATTCTTTTTGAGTGGTATTGCAAGGGTGTTACCAGCTGACCTCTGAAGTGGATGTAGATTCTTGTAAATATGAATAGCGGGAGCCTTCTGGTCTCTGATGGACTCTGTAGGAGAATGACGTAAATTGTTTAGGTGTGTCTGGTTGTGGTTAATAAAGTTCATGACCCAGTGCGTACAGTTAACGGTTGCACTCAGAAGAATAAAGGCGCTTACTACAGAGCTCTGTGTGTGGCGTAGTCATCTGCATGCTACAGGGCTGGGGAGGAGGCTACAACTTGCGATGAGATAGGGGCTCTGTAACCCGAAGAGACAAGAGTGCTCTCCCTGAGAGTTTGCTGAGGTCCAGCAAACTGCTTGTGCGTGCCAAGTAGGCCTCCGTCGAAGCGAAGCAGTCAATGGTTGGGAAATTTGGAGTCAAAGTGCCACTACAGCCAGTGCAAGCTTTTGAAAAAGGCAAAGGCACTACGGAAAGTTCAGTCACAGTCAGCCTGGAACCTGCTGGTAAGGTAAGGTTGAAAGAAGTACTACGTCACCACATAGCACAGAGCTGTCAAGCATATGGAACAAGAACTGCAGAAGGAAGCGATAGCCAGGTGCAACAGTGCGCCAAAAGCAAAAGCAGCCAGGTGACAAAAACCACTAAAGGCAGTGAAAACCAGGTACGATGTAGAAGGTTTAGAACGGTGACGGCCATGTACAGGAGACAAAACGGCGACAAAGAAGAAGGTGGCGCCTGACAAACTAGGATTGGGCGTGAGGACACAGATGTCAGTACATGGCTAGTGCTTGACGAAGGTGCCGGTCCAAACGGGCAGCCAACATCGCCAGAGCGAGCCCTGCTCTCCACAGCAGGAAGTTTCACAGGTGGTTATGGTGCCGACGTGTTCTTGAAACCACCGCTTCCATTCGATACCGCCAAAAAGCACAATATTGGTGCCAGATGGACAGCATGGATTGAAACATTTCATGATTTCATTTGACGCGCTAGAAGAAACAAGTGCCAAAAAGATCACCAAATACTTACAGAACCTGTGGGTGACGGAATGAAAGAAGCGATAAAGAAAATAACACAAGCTGATGAATCATCTTACCGTCAGATTAAGGCGGCATTAGAAATCAAGTTCAACACACTGGCTATGAAAAGTATATCTTCAACCAAGCAAGACAGCAAGCTGGAGAAATACTTGAGGCCCTCATCAAGCATTGCAAGTTCAGTGAATTAAATGATGAAGAAGCCATCTGCCTCCGAGTCATTGATGGCTGCCTTTCCGACTCGTTCAGACGATGCATGCTGCGTGAGACATTCAGTCTGGAGAAAGTGCTCATGGCTGCAAGGGCAGAAAGTGCAGATCGACAAGCTGCTGATGTGGGGGCTGGAGTAGCCTAGAATGATAAAGCATTGAACAGGAAAAGAGAACAGAGACACAAGGGCGAGAGCCATAAAGTGATGTCTCAGAAGAAGAAGAAAGTGTGTTTCCAATGCGCATTCTCCTTTCCGCATGAAGGTAAATGTCCCGCATTGGACAAACATGCAAAGGCTGCGGGAAAGAAAACCATTTCATAATGGTTTGCAAATTAAAGAGAAACCAACTGCATCACTTTGAGAAGAGAAAATGGATACCAGAAAGTTCCAGGAACAATCTTGCCCCGTCCACAAGACCAAACTGCGACACCAATTGAGGAAAGTGGAAACTAAACAAGGTCGATCGTCATCAAATTCGTCTTCCAAAGGTCCTTCAATGTCATTGTTCAGTGACAGTGAAGAAGATGGTTGTGCGATGATGATGTCCTCGCCTGGCGAACGACATGAGCACGGGGTTTGGCTTCATGCAGAGAAGAATCCATATCCATATCGCCATGTGAAGCAACTACCTTCCTTTGGACATTGCCACAAGGTCACACTAAAGGTAAATGGTTGTCCCCTACCTTTTATCATCGACAGTGATGCATCGATAAACATCATGCTGGCAGAGAGGTACAATGAACCGTCTACTGTGCCTCGTCTCACACCTTCGAAGACAAAGGTATGCAGGCGGGCCACCTCCATGCCATTGCAAAGTCAAGGATCATTTGTAGCAACCATGTGACACAAGAAGACGTATGTACAAGCGCTATTCATGTTTTTCAAGGTATTTCGTCAAGTGCATGTTTACTCAGTTTCGGTACTGCAGCTGACACGGGTCTGATCCCCATCAACTATACCATAAATACACATGCAGGCATATTAAGTCAGTTCCCGTAATTGTTTCATGGACTAAAAAAGCTTAAAACTATGAAAGTGCAACTTCATATCAATGAGGACATTCATCCTGTCACTCAACAACATTTTTGAATTGCTTTTCACTTGCAGGAAGCTGTTGTGAAAGAACTGGAAACGCTGTTAAAGCATGATATCATTGAACTCTCCACTGGTCCGACATGATGGGTTTCACCCATGGTGGAAGTGCCCAAAAAAACAGTGGAGGTGCTGTGCGCATCTGTGTTGACATGCGGCCAAGATAACAAGGCAATTGAGAGAGAACGACGTCCAGGTCCTCACATTGCAGACATAATTACACAGCTGAATGGTGCAAAAGTATTTTCTCGCCTTGATCTGAACAAGGGATATCATCAACTCGAACGAGAGGAAAATGCAGATTTTCCACAGTTTTAATGCGTAGAAAATCTTGATTTTATTAAAGGCACGGAGGCTAATATTATGCATAATACCTTTATTGCACCCAAACACAGCAGCAACAAAAACTAGAATTTAGAACACCAAATAAACTTCTAGAACGTTGAACAAGCATATCCAGTTAGAACGTGCAGCCATCTTCCTCTTTAGGTGCTGCGATAAAACAAAGTCCCAACATAAAATAACAATCCATATACTTAAACACCAAGCGATTCTGAATCCTCCAGAAACAGCTCCTTTTGAACGACCTCTTCATCCTGCATAGAAAAAACAAACGATTAATAAACAGGGCGGGTTCAGAGGAGGGATAATATTAGCCTCCGTGCCTTTAATAAAATCAAGATTTTCTCCCCATTAAAACTGTGGAAAATCTGCATTTTACAGCAAGGCCCGGAGGCCAACATTATGCATGTTCAAAGTTAATCTAAAACTCTAACCAACACATTTTCCACCGGTTTAAAATAGAACCTCTTAAACGTTGAATCATTCGACCAATCTGCCGCTCTCATAATCCCACTTAAGCTAAAACCTCTCATCACTGCTTTGCTAGCCACAGCCCCTCTAACAGAGTGCGCACCAAAAACACTCACATCCACTCCTGCCCTAGACATAACCTCTCTCACCCACCTAGCCAACGTGGGTGTTGACACTGCCTTAAAAGGCTTCCTCTCTGAAATCAAAAGTTGAGAACAACCAATCTGCCTCAGATCAACAGTCCTTTTCTCGTATTCCCTAAGACAGCCAACCACACACAAATTATCATGCCCCTCTAAGAGAGGATAAAATATTGACCTAGACATAGTCTTGGTCCTCCTCCTGATCTCAAAATACACCCCCTCTGGCTGAAAATACCTCGAATCCACGTCTAAAGCTCTAATATCTGAAACTCTTCTAAAAGAAACCAAGCAGAGAAGCATGGACAATTTCCATGATAGAAACCTAAGCTCCAATTAAAAGTTAACACCCCAACTATCCAATTCTTTCAAAACCACTGAGACGTCCCAAAGCACACTATACTTAGCTTTGGGCGGAACAGCTACTCTGACGCTCTTAACCAATCTTTTAACCAATACATGCTGCCCCACCGGCAGACCACACTCCAAAACATGTCCTGCTGAAATTGCAGATCTGCTTAAGTTAACAGTATTATACGCCAGACCACTCCTAAACAGTTCCGATAAGTAATTCACCACCTCCACTACAGGTGCTGATACGGAATCCAAATTCCTCTCAACACACCAACCAGACCATCTTCTCCAAGCTGATCTATAAACCTTGGTTGTTCCCTTAGACCATGATTCAGCGATAAGGTCCTCAGCCTTCTTTGATAGTCCATGCACCTGTCATACTCTCCTGAAATCAGCCATGCCATTAACCTTAACTGACCTGACACGACCAACTCGTGAACATTCCCCTCCGGATCCTGAATTATCTCTCTTACGTTTGGCAATAACACCGGATCCTCCATTACTAGACTCATCATATCCAGAAACCACACCTGAGCTCTCCAGAAAGGCGTTACCATGACTAACTCTGCCTTCTCCCTCCTTACTTTCATCAACACCCTCTGAATCAACGAGAAGGGAGGAAAGGCATAATTTCTTCCTACGTTCCAATCTTGCAGAAAAGCATCTATCCCTAACGCCTCTGGATCTGGTCTCCAACTGTAAAAAGCCTTCAGCTGACAATTCAGTCTGTCCGCAAAAAGATCCACCCGCAGCGGACCCCATCTCTGTTGTAACCTCATAAACACTTCCTTGCTTAACCTCCAATTGCTCACATCCCTGAGATATCTTGAATACCAATCCGCTTCTACGTTGCTCTGCCCCGGAATATACTGCGCCTGAACCATAATCTCCTTCTCCAAGCAAAACTTCCAAAATTCCTTTGCCAAATTCGCCAAACCCCTCGATCTCGGACCCCCCCAACTTGTTCACATATCTCACTGCAGACAAGTTGTCCATTTTCAACAGGACACAACACTTCACCTGATCCTTCAGGAAGCTCTTTATTGCAAAAGATCCCGCCAGCAACTCCAGACAGTTTATATGCATCTCTCTCTCCTTCTCTGACCATTGACCCCCTGTTGACACCATTCCACAACGTGCACCCCATCCGTGCAGACTCGCGTCCGATTCTATCTCTACTTCTGGCACCTCTCCAAAAATTGCCCTTCCATTCCAGGCTTCCAGACTCATCAACCACCAACTCAACTCCTCCTTTGAGTCCTGATCCAGAACCACCTTCTGTCAGAGTACTTCGCCCTCTTCTCAAATGATAACCCTTCAACCTCTGCAACGCTCTGTAATGAAGAGGGGCTGGAAAGATCGCTTGAATCGATGCAGATAACAGACCCAGCAACCTTGCTAACTGCCTCAAGGTAATCCAATCCGTCTTCCTCATTCTCTTCACCTCCTTTCTGATTTTCCTCACCTTCTCCATAGGCAACTTCAACACACATTCCAACGTCAGTATCTGAAAGCCTAAAAACTGCATCACCTGCTGAGGTTCCACACAAGACTTCTCCTTGTTCACCACAAAACCTAGATCCTCCAGAACCCTTACTGCAAACTCCGTTTGATCCTCTGCTAACTTCTTCTCTTCCGCCAAAATCAACACAACGTCCAGATAGACAATCAAACGTATTCCCCTCGATCTCAACCAAGCTGCCACCGGTCTCATTACTTTTGTAAAACACCAAGGGGCTGAACTCAAACCAAACGGGAGACTCCTGAACCTCCATAACCTTCCCTCCACCTGAACTGAAGGTAATCTCTTTGTTCTTCGCACATAGGAATAGTCAGATAGGCATCCTTCAAATCTAACCTTGTCAACCAATCCCCTTTCCTTAACAGGTCCCTCAACATATGGATGCCCTCCATCTTGAAATGATTGTAAGAAACCCAATCGTTCAACTCTCTCAGATTGATTACTGGTCGCATCCCTTTTCCTTTTTTCTTTACTAAAAATACATTGCTTATGAAACCTTCTCTCACTTTCCTTGCTGGTTCTATTGCCCATTTTGCCTCCAATGCCTCTATCTCTTTTGTCACCATGTCCTCCATTTCCTCTGAGAACCTCAGAATATTCGGAGGCTTCTCTTGCACTGGAGTCTGTATGAAATCTATCCTGTAACCAGACACTGTTTCCAAAACCCATGGATCCTGAGTAATTTCTTTCCATCTCGAAACAAAATGGGCTAGTCTGCCGCCCAACTTTGTTTGGATAGAAATAGGGTCTTGAAAACAGCTTACCTGAGGCACCCCTTGACCGCCTCTCAGATCGCATTCCTCTCGCTCTGCTTCGTTGCCTCTGAGGGAAGAAACTTCCCTGCCCCCATCTCGATCCGTTGTTATTTGAACCATATCCGCCTCCATAAGGTCTGTATCCTCTTCCAAAGTTCCCTCTAGAAATACCTTGCCCACGGCCGGGGAACCGACCCCGCATTCGCCCGGCCATGCCAAAAACTCTCCTCATGTCCCTTTGCGCCTTCTCTAGTGAGCTAAAAGTACCCACATATCTGGACATTTCCTTTACGAAATCGTCCCCAAAAAGTAAGCCATCACTACGCTCCCCTGGCTCCTTGTTTGCAAGATCTGCTAACTTTGGGTCAATTTTAAAAAGAATACTCTTCCTTCGTTCTACGCAAAGCGCAGTGTTAGTATTACCAAGAAGGCAAATAGCCCTTTGGACCCATTGTCGCATTTCAGCCACATCAATCCCCGTATTATTTGTATGCGCCTCCTCGCACATATCAAAGATTTTTGTCAGGGGACCTAAGACATCCAGGAGCCTGTCCTGACACCCCTTCAATCCTTTCTCAAGACCTCTTCTTGGGTCCTTTCCATTCTTAATAATAAACGCCATCATTCTCTGGTCCAATTCAGGTGTATATGCCACCTTACTTTCCAGACTTGGTCTAGGACATTCACTCCTCATCCTAGTCCTCACCTCCTTCGGTATTTCCCTTCTAATCCAATACCTTACGTATTGGGCTACGTGCTCTACAGGGGTCCACTGCGGAGAGAGTGGATGTTGAATCAATAGAGGGTCAAACATCTCCTCCCCCTGAGGGTCAAGGATATCTTTCTCCTCTTTTTTAATCTCCCTCGCTCTCACCTTTCTCCTTTTAAGTGGCACCTCCTCCACGTCTGTCTCATCTATACTCGAGCTACATGTTAGTTCCACGTCACCACTGGAGGAACTTGAGTCACAAGCCACCGCTGTGTGCTTCACCTTATGCGCCTTTATAGCGCTCTCTTTCGCCTTTATAGCGGATTCCTTCTGAACCTTACGTTCTCTCCCCTTTCTCATTGCCTCCACATATTTCCTCTTCTGTGTCTTTTTCTTTCCCTGGCCGGACCCTCCTGCAACCACATCCATCTCCTCTGTGGTCCAAAAGCTCTCATCTTCGCCACTTCTATGCTTCTTCGGCATAGATTTTCCCATACTATTCTCTATTTTTTTATCCAGAGATGCACTCATCTCCCCAAACAATTTGTCCATGTAGCTCTTCATTTTATCCTCTAAACCACCCTCTACATTTTCCATTTTCTCTTATAATAATGTAGAGTACTTCCACAACCATATAAAAAGCTTTCACCTTAAAAATTCTACCCTTTATAAACTCTTATTATCCTCTCTTATTCTCTATCTCCACGAATAACTCATCACTAATCCTTGCCTAACTCCAAACCACCGACACTCGACCTTATTCTTGAACCTAATACCGAAGTCTGACAGAAACTGACTCGCGTTCTGTCAGACTCCGTGTAAATCCCAAATCATGTCCTCCTTTAAACTCCTTCTCTTCTAATTACGGTTTCCCCAATCATTCCAAAATGGCCGCCAGCACGCTTTACGTGCCTACGGACCCCCTTCTGTGCCAAACTTCAAACCTCAATGCCTCACGGTCGCACTGCGCGCGCACAATCCTATCTCCTTCCCGATCGAAGATTCGAGCTCGAGCCAATCCTCCGCATTACCGTGCCTCGCGCCCTGCATGCTCCCTTCAACTGCCATACCCCAACGGTAAACCTTCGCCGATCCAAACGCTTCAAACCCTCTATTCTTATATAACTCTCTTTCTCCTCAAACTGTATATAAACGCTCTCCTCTTTCTCCCGAAATTAATCCCCAAAACACACGCTTCAATTTCATTCAAAACATTGAACTCATCCTTTAATCAATAACAATATTAAAAATATGTTTGCCACTTCATGTACATTCCCATATGACCTATTTTACATAAAAAAAACCTTAAACATCAATAACATCCTTTCCCATTAAACTTCTAATCAACTAATTCCTTATTCAAATAAAATTGCGACTTATCTGTGTCTGAGCAGCAACAAAAGAGGAAGATGGCTGCACGTTCTAACTGGATATGCTTGTTCAACGTTCTAGAAGTTTATTTGGTGTTCTAAATTCTAGTTTTTGATGCTGCTGTGTTTGGGTGCAATAAAGGTATTATGCATAATGTTGGCCTCCGGGCCTTGCTGTAAAATTGCAGGTACATTACCACCTTTTCGACCTGTATTGGTTTGTTCATCTATAACAGACTACGTTTTGGGGTGTCGTCAGCTGCAGAACTCTTTTAGGATGTAATTCGCTGCGTAATACAGCCTGCCACACATGCTTTTAATTATAGTGATGACATACTGTTATTTGGGACAACTCGAAAGAAACATGACAAAGCCCTACCCAAGTATGCCGTTTGCTTGCTGATGCTGGTCTCACTTTGAACGCAGAAAAGTGTGAATTTCACAAAACAAAACTCAAATTCTTTGGGTACATTTTCTCTGAAAAGGAGATGACACCATATCTGGCTAAAGTACAAGCCTTGTCGCCCACTACTCCACCCAAAGATGTGCCCATGCCGCGATGCTTCCTTGGCATGGCCAGTTACTGTCCAGGTACATTCGTGATTTTGCAACAGTCACTGCCCCTTTGAGAGACTTGGCAAAAAAGAACACTGTGTTCAAGTGGTCACCTGAATGCGATCGAAGCTTTAAGAAAATCAAACATGCCATTGAGAACGCTACTGAAATCGCCTATTTTGATACAAAAATGAATACTGAGATTGTAGTAGATGCTAGCCCAGTGGGGTTGGATGTGATTCTTGCCCAGCACAGTGGACACGACAACACTCAAAGGCACATTGTGGCTTATGCAAGCAGAAGTCTGTCGCAGATCCAGACATGCTTATTCCCAACCTGAAAAAGAAAGTCTAGCTGTAGTGTGGGTTTGTGAACACTTCCATGTGTTTCTATACTGAAAGCAATTCACCTTTGTCACTGACCACCAGGCGTTGTTCGCCATTTTTGGGAATCTGAAAGCCAAGATGCCCTCTTGCATCAAGAGGTGGGGGTTGCAGCTACAAGAGTATGATTACACTATTGCGCATAAGCCAGGGAAAGATCAAAATCCAGCTGATTATCCAGTGCAGTGTCACAGTACGTCTAAAGCGGCTGAAGCCTGTGTTAACTTCATAGTCAAGTCAAGCATACCTGCAGCTCAGTCGATGGAACAAATTCTTGCTGCTACAAATACAGATCGAGATCTACTTGTTCTCAAAGACATTATTGCCCAGCAATCCTGGAAGAAACAAACTCAACCTCTTACAGATGACTTTGAATACCACAAATTCAGAAATGTGAGCGAGGAGCTCTCTGTCACTCAAGAAGGCAATATATTAAGAGGTCCTAGAATTGTCATTGCAGAGAGTCTGCGGCAGCAAGTCACTGAACTAGCCCACAAGGGTCATCATGGCATTGTCGCGACTAAGAGAAGTCTTCGAGACAGTGTGTGGTTTCCTTGCCTTGATGAAGGAGTTGAAAGAGAATTAAAGGGCTTTAATTTGTGCAACTCCTTATCTTCCAAAACAAAACAGCATCCATTAGTTATGTCTGACCTCCCAAAGCAGATGTGGGAGAGAATTGCAGTAGATTTCTTTGGACCCCTTAACAATGGACATCATATCATGGTAGCTGTTTATGAGTATTCACGATTTCCCCTTCTGGGAGACCAGTCGTCAACCACGCATGACAAAGTCATTAGGACATTAAATTACATTTTTGCAACACGGGGCGTCCCCTCCATTCTCAAGTCTGACAATGGACCACCACTCAACAGCCAAGAATTTAAAGATTTTCTCACTAACATGAATGTTAAACATAAGAAAAGTACCCCTCTCTGGCCACAGGCCAATGGTTGAACGCTTTATGGGCACCCTAAAGAGAGTAGTTCAATGCACAGTGATAGAAGGAAATGATCTCAAGTCGGCTCTATGTTCAGCCTTTCGTGCTTACAGATCAAATCCCCATTCTACTACAGGTGAAAGCCCTGCTACCTTGATGTTTAGGAGAGCCATGGGAACCAAATTGCTGGAATGGACCACTCATAGGTCGACAGATTCTTTGCACAAGTCTGGAGTGAAGACCTATGCTGATAAACGCCGATGTGTTTCGAGACACGGTTTTCAAGGAAGGAGACCGGGTCCTGGTCAAGCAAAAACGGAAACACAAATCTGATGCGCCATTTGATGCTGAACCTCTGAGGGTTGTGACGAGCAAAGAACATATGGTGATCGCTCAACATCCCGGAAAGTCCATCATGAGAGACTCGTCACACTTCAAGCACCTGCCTCGATGTTCGTCGGCTCTAGATGTCAGAAGTGAGACCTGCCCACCTGAGAGCCCAACTCCTACCTCTGCATCCTGAGTGCCTAAGGTAGGCCCTGCTCCTACGCCTCATCAACCTCACACAATTTGATCTTGAGGACTGGTTCAACCACCTCGACAACTCATTGAGGAACTGTAATTTATATATGTAATATTTGTACTTTTTATTTAACAGAGGGAGAGATGTAGTGTCTTGTAAATATAAATAGCAGGAGCCTTCTGGACTGATGGACTCCGTAGGAGAATGACATAATCGTTTGGGTGTGTCTGGGCGTGGTTAATAAAGTTCATGATTCAGTGCATACAGATAACGGTTGCACTCTGAAGAATAAAGACGTGCACTACAGAGCTGTGGGTGTGCCGTTGTAATTTGCATGCTACTGGGCTGAGGACTATGCTACAGTGTGTGCTTTTAACATTCGTTAAAAAAATTGCACCACAAACTGTCTGGGTATTAATAAAATATATATTTGGAAGCACTTTTTTATCTTAATCCTTGTAAAGGATTTTGTAGCAGCCTACCATATGCTGTGTGAGATGCTATTTTAAAATAATGACTTACATATTCACAGTACTTTTAGCCACAGAAAGGGTCCTCGTAGCACTAAACCTACACAAGTCACTGTTCTTCACTGCACCAACCAGGATTCAATTCTGTCCTTCTGGTTACACACACAGACTTCTGCAGTACATTAACTATTAGAGGTTTCATAATCTACAATGGTGCATGTACCCTAATTATCGTAACTTGCGTTTATTTTTAATTCAAGCTGTGCATTATTTTATATGTAGTTAGTTACCTGAAAGTGAAGGCCAGAAAGCAGTTACAGAATATATATATATTTTTTTAGCCTGCCTTCGCCCGCGTCCCCAATCTCGCTCACCCCGACCCCACTGCACGCAACTTCACCGTTACCATACTTTTTGAACGCACTTCGACCGCTGGCTATGAGCATCTGCTTTCCCCATGGTATACACACCGCACATCATCAATACAGTGAGTTTGGTATTTGTTACGTCACGAGCGCCTGCTGAACTGTGAGGAAGATATTGAAGGACAAAATCGTAAATCAGGCGGCCATCTTAAAAATGTATGTTTTATTTAACTGGTAAGTAAACAAGCAGTCTCTTTTCTCTTAAATTACTAAAGAGCAAGAAAAGTCTGCTTGCAGATGCACATATTGCAAAACACTTATTTCAAATAATAGTAAAGTGACCCATTTTCACGAGAACAATAAAAACATAATAAAAATAATATGCTTTTCAGAATGGCTATAACTAAAACATGCAAATCTCCTCAAGGTTTTCAGATTTTGTTTTAGGAAGGAAATACATTTTTGTTCCAAGGGGCCGTCTGCTTCACGGACATTTACCATGATTTTAGACTTAGTCCTTCCTCTTCTCCCATGGTAAGATGAGCTCACGGGTAACAGTGAATGAAAAGAGGCAGCCATATTGAAATGGAACGCGTACTAACACATCTCTTCGATATAATTATACGACTGAAGAATTAGTAATAGTTTATTAAATTCAGTTTTATCTCAATATCCCAGTACCACGCGTGATTTGTTTAAGTTATAACATAAGTTAGGTCTTAATTTGTAACAGTGACACCCATATATAAATATGCTACTTTTCATAGTTTTTGCAAAACACCTGAAGTGCCGTTATGTATTTTTTAATAGTGATTAACCATGGCAGTGTCCCATTATTTGCTGTTTGTTCTACCTCGCGGGAGTTAATGCATTTCAAGATGGCTGACACCATGGCCTGTCAGGAGTCTGCTGACCCGCCCAGTTGATGTACCCATAGCGGAAGTGCAAAGGACTTGCGGGTGAAACTGGTGGTTTCACTCAGCCCCAGGAAGGTGTTTTATTGTAATTGGAGGACACTTTGGCATCACGGCCATGGGGTTGTTCGGGAAAACGCAGGATCGCCCTCCCAAGGAAATGGTATGTCCCGTCGGCCTCCTTTAAATTGTGGTGCAGGGACTTGGTTGGATGTTTAGAGAATGGAACAGGTTGTTGTGATTGAGTTATTACGTCACTGCTGGCCCGTTTCTGCTTGTGATGTATGACAGGAAGCAGCACTACGTCATAATTAATCAGCTTCCTAGCAATGGCATCTAGTAGCAGGGGGTCAGACACGTCCCACATACACGATATACACGTTTCTTAATGTTGATGTCTTTTTTTGTCTAAAGAAATTGTTGTTCCCGCATTTTAGAAATAGCTTGCCTGTACACATAACGGTTACAATCAGTAAAAACCCATCTTAATCTAAAAGTTCCTAACATCTGTACCTCTCCCAAATCTATCAGAAACTCGTCAGATCCATCCCGGTATCATTGAATTGTATATTCTGCTCTACGTTCCCAAAAATTCAGAACATTGGTTTAAATATGAGTTGAGTTGTACACCTCGAGCCTTTTCCTGGTGTATATACAACAATACATTGTGCAATTTAGGTGCTGACCCGGCCTGTCACAAGTTCCTAAAATTTTTGTCCAACTTGACATATCAGCTGTTTGAGTGGTAAGGGTCAGAAATCCTGCAAAACGGATTACCACCACATTTTTACTGTGGTAAGGTTTGTTTGAATGGGGATATTTGTGCGGTGCGCTCGCACTATGACTTAAAAGTGCCCAGGAGAGCAAATGCAGTTGTTAAAACAAATATTGCCCAAAAGACAGCTAGCATGTTGGGAAGTGAACAGCAACATTTTCAACTGCTTATGGATTGATAATGTCTTCTGAATTTTGTCTATTGGTTCTGGGCTGAAAGTTGTTTGAGTGAGGATTTATTGACAATAATAAAGCTTTTTGTAGTGTTTTAATGAAGTAAAGTTTCAATGTTATTAAAGACACAGAGCCGGAGGCAAGTATTATGCTTCTCTAACCTTGCTTTAATTTCAGCAGCAGCAGTAAAGAACATCAGTAAACTCCTTTTCCACATAAGGTTTAGTAAAGCAGGTCATTTGGGAAACATAAGTAGTACCAAAAGGAAAACCAATCAGCATTCAGGAATACATATAATATCTATCTTGACTGCTGTCAGGCAAACTAAGCATTATGTAGTAAGGGTAGAACGAGAGCAACTATAGAAGTAGGTAAAAACAAGGTAAAAAGTTATCTGGAAATGTTTGCAAAAACATTCCTGGAATCTGGACATCTGCAGGATATATCTGCATCCTGATGATTCTTAGTATAGGTACTTCTTGAGTAAATCCGCCCCATACCCGCCCTTCTTAACTTGGACGATGCAGTGTTGATGGCCCCCACACAATTAGGACTCCAAAGGGTACTCACTAGCTATACCGAGTACATGGAGAAGCTGGGTCTACGAGTTAACATTACTAAAACTTTTATAATGAAGTGTGGTAAAAATAGCTCTAGGTGCAGGGGCATTTTTATTGGTAATAAAAAGGTGGAACCTACTATAACTTTTCCTTACTTAGGTATCTTGCCTGCCTGGTACCAAGGGGACATGGTACCAGGCAGTAAAAAAATAGGAGTTTGCTTTTTATGAAAACGACTGCAGCACTGGCCAATTTCGCAAAAAAGTTGGGAAAAAACCACCAGTGGAACTCTTACAAATATATAGGGCAAAATGTATCAGTATAGCGATGTATGGCGCGGGTGTGTGGGGCTACCGCAACATTAAATCTATCCAACAGGTGGAGAATGCT
The DNA here is from genome assembly GCA_963921515.1 of Calotriton arnoldi. NCBI lineage: Eukaryota > Metazoa > Chordata > Amphibia > Caudata > Salamandridae > Calotriton > Calotriton arnoldi. Next base: position 5,312,705 of record CAWUFW010000005.1, on the reverse strand, counting down.
TTCTTAAAATATCTCTTGGCGGTTCCAGATAGTACCTCCACCTACGTATGCCACTCAGAACTAGGATTACCTTATATTTCAGACTTAATAAAAGTCCAACCAGTTCTTTTGTGGCATAGGATCTGGACTTCTCCAAAAACCACCTTTAATTGCAAAGTATTAAAAGATAGCCTTATGTTAGATCGGGCTCTGGAGATCCCCTGGCTGAAATATATAAAAAATGTTATGAATGATTTGGGTCACTCCGAATATTTTAATAATCCTGGTATTTTGCATTCTGTTACTAGAAAGCACCTTAAAAAATGTTGTTTGACACATATGGAGGCAATTAGATTTGCTGCCGAGGCAGTTAAGTCGTCGGTACAATCTAACCAACTTATACTCACTACTTATGGTACACAGCCATACCTAAACTTTGCATTAAGTGGGTATGACCGATTTGTTTTAACCCGTTTTAGATTCAGATTTTTTTCATCGCTTGATAAGCTTTCCTGAATTAAATGATTGGTCCACAACATTAAGTAGTTGCCCATGTGACAAACAATCTCAGCAAACAACTATGCATGTGGTTTTATTTTGTAAATTTCATGTAATGCAAAGAAGGAGATGGACCCTACCTATTTTAAGATTGATAGGATTGAGACATTGTAGGCCAGCGCTTGTATCAGTACAATTTTTAGAAAATGAATGTTTTGCAAAGTCAATAGCATCTTTTTTGAAAAATATCATAAATTGCAGGAAAGGAATCTTTATATGAAATTTGTTGGAGTTGACAAAATGAATTTGTAAACTATCGTTGGATTTAAACGCTGTATTATCGAGTAACTTGTATTTAAAAAGTATCATGTGAACCTTTTTATCATGTAATATTGATGTTTTAAACTGTATGCTTTTATGATTTTTTTGCACAAAAATAGAATAAAGCTGGCATTGAATTGAATTGAGTAAATCGATGTTGCATTGAAGTAATCCAAAAATGTCTTATTAAACAGAATTTGTTTGATTGGATGGCACTAAAATGATGGACGAAGAGAGAATTATTAATTAAAACAAAGTGGTGGGATAATACTGGCCTCCGTGTCTTTAATAAAATGTAATTAAACACTTGGAAATTGTATATTTTATGGCAAGATGTAGGCTCATATTATGCTATTTTGAAGTATGTTTACTACCAATGAAGTAGGTGTGGCCACAGCTTTGCGATAGAATGTATGAAATGTGTTATTATTGGACCAATCTACTGATCTGAGAATGTCCTCAAAACGTGACTCTGCCCAAATGGCTTCAGATGTCATTGCTCCAGAGTAGAATGGGCTCCAAAAATGGTAGTGTCAAACTAGCCATGGACATTATCATTTAATCCAACTAGCTATGTGGGAGAAGAAGCTGGTTTGTGAGGTTTTCTGAAGGCAATGAGTAGTTGGATATCAAAGGACTTTCTCAGAGGGCTGGTCTTTTGCTCATAGACCTTTAAACAATTACCCACACATAATTTTGGTTGGTATGGGAAATAAGAATAGAAAACAGAAACACAGTTTTTCTTAGTTCATTTTCTAACATTAAAACACTTGTTCAGGTTTAACATGTCTAGCCGAAATGCCTAATGCGCTTACATCGGAAATACATTTTATGGAAACTAAACACAAAAACATGGTACGATTAGCTGAAATCCTCTTAAGCAATAAAGAAGTATCTTCTGACCAACTGATAAACATGTTAAGCACCAAATGAACATCCTATAATTGACTGTACTTTGGAAAAAGAGAATTAAAAAAAATCATACTCCCTTTAAAAGGCTGCATACAAGAGGATAGGCTTGGGTTTGGTTTTAGTTTTTTTTGTTGTTTTTACGGAGTTTTATATAGCGCAAACTTGACCCGAAGGTATCGGGTATCAGAGCGCTTTACACGAGCACCAGTTGCGTTACATGAGGACACATTAATTTTTGTTTGGCACAGGAGATTAAGTGATTTGCCCAGAATCACAGGATGTTCAGCGTCATTGCCGAGACTCGAACCCGGTTCCCCAGATTCGAGGTCGACCGCCCTAGCCGTTAGGCCAACTCCTCTCCTAATTTATTGATTAATAAATATTGATTGTGCAATTAATTTTACCATCACTAGCTTTTGAAGCCAGGAAGTTCACCATTAATGTGACATCGACTGAAAAGGGATCAATAGACCTTCCCAAACACGAGTCTGACCAACACAGGCTTGGGACCTTGGGTAATAGCTAGTTTTAGACACAGTGGTCCCTAGACAAGAGAAAATAGGGAAGGGGGAATGAATATAGACTCTGAATCAGTACTATATTGATTGCTGTCCTGCCGGACAGAATAATTTTATTCCAATATAATTCAGTGATTCAAACACACAAAATAAAGTGGGGCACAAGCCTGCATCCTACCAGAAAAATGACAAAAAAGGACAAAGGAGTCCAAGGGTGAAGAAACAAAAAGGCTCAGGCAGATTAGCTTGTTTGTATGTGCAACATTGAGATGAAACAAACAAGAATGCTTTTTAGACACCAATACACATAATTAATATTCAGTGTGTAAGTGTATAAGGTGTACATTAGGTCGACGTTTCGATCCCCTTACAACAATACTGGGACCATCATCAGGACATTTTATATTTACATGCCTGAATGTATTGCCTGGAATAAGGAAGTAAAATAAGGAAAAATGAGGGAAAAGAGAGAGAAAGGAAATACAAGTTAAAAAGCAGCATTGGCTGATAGGCATTGCCTAAACAGGGTGATTACGGCGCGATAAAATACTATATAGTGATGTCTCAAGGTAGAGAGACGTGTTTCCCATTTAAAGATTTATTCACTGTCCTTAGATGTGATGCAAAACATGCGATGGCCAGTAGAGTAGGGGAAAGACCGGTGCTGTGTGATGGAGTACAAGTTCTGTTAATTAAAAGGTGTGCTAAATGGGTGCATGGCTTGCTCGAAGTACGCGGTGTGAAGAAAGCTTACTCGCTAACTATACAGTGAAGGGCGAAGGCTCGGTTGAGGTTACCTTCAAGGGATATGAGGCACAGATTACGACGGAGTCCGAACTGGCTGGACTAATGGCCGAGTAGACTGTGGAGGACCTCAATGGGTGGGGGGTGTATCCTGGAGGAAGGGAAGGGATCTGAAGGTCCTCCCACCGACCACTCACGCAACCTGGGAGTCATCCTCGACTCAACGCTCTCCATGGCCAGGCAAGTCAACGCAGTCTCATCCTCCTGCTTCAACACCCTCCGCATGCTTCGCAAGATCTACAGGTGGATCCCGACAGACACAAGAAGAACAGTCACCCAGGCCCTCGTCAGTAGCAGACTTGACTATGGGAACGCCCTCTACGCGGGAGCCCCGGCCAAGCTCATCAAGCGACTGCAACGCATACAAAACGCCTCCGCACGCCTGATCCTCGATGTACCACGCCACAGCCACATCACCCCCCATCTGAGGAACCTGCACTGCCTCCCCGTCGACAGGAGAATCTCCTTCAAACTCATCCACGCACACAAGGCACTCCACAAGACTGGCCCAGCCTACCTCAACAGACGACTCCTCTTCTACGTCCCCAACCGCCAACTCCGCTCCGCCGACCTCTCCCTCGCCACCTTCCCTCGCATTCGAAGAACTACCACCGGCGGCAGATCCTTCTCCCACCTCGCCGCCAAGACCTGGAACACCCTTCCACTAAGCCTACGACAGACCCAAGACCTGCTGACCTTCAGGAGGCTACTCAAGACCTGGTTGTTCGACCAGTAGTAGCAGCACCCCCCCCCTTTTTTTTTTTCTCCCCAGCGCCTTGAGACCCTCGCGGGTAAGTAGCGCGCTTTACAAATTCTGTGATTGATTGATTGATTGAAGGTGAGAATGCCAGAAAAAAGTGCTGGGAGTGTGGCGAGTCGCGCGGGCTAAGACGGTTACCTGCGGTCAGTACAGACACTGGGAGCGGAGATGCCCCAGGCAGTTAGAAAGGTTGCGCAGAGTTCTGCGAAGGAATTAGTCACTGTGGGGCTAGGGGTGTGTCCTCGGTCAATGATGTAAACCGCGTCCGCGGTTTGCACGGGAAATGCCGTGAACGTTCCGGTCAGGATCTACCTGGAAGAAGGATGGGGGAGGATTAAGGAGGGCAAGGGGGCGAAGGCATTGCTAATCATTGCCGCAAGTGACTAGTGTGGCTTACCTCTCAGAAGCTGCACGTCGGTGGCAGCGCGTCTCTCTCAGTTGCTGCGTGTGGATGGCAGCGTATGAAGGAGGAGGGAGGAATCCGGGATTAAGAAACTAGCGGGGGCGGAAGTGGCGGGTCAGGTGACCTGGCGTGTGCGGGGAGTGAAAAGGAAGGCAATAAAGCCGATTGAAGCGGCCATATTGGAAGGGTGAAAAGGAAGTGTTGTCCCAGTTAGAGGAAGTGAGAAATAGAGTAGTCAATGCGACAGTTTGAGAATAATTACATTAAATCGTTAGTTCAATTGGTACTGTATTTACGGATGTAGTTTAACCAAAAGTGAATAACATTAAAAACGAATACAATTCAATTGGATGCACAGGAGAAAAAGTGCAAGGGAAAGTACTTATGGCCGCAAAGAGTTGCCAACCAGCTGCAGCATGTCTAAACATTTGGCATACGCGCCAATAGTGCAAAAAGGAGTCTGTGGTGGGCTATGACAGCAACAAGTGCATAAATGCAGACCAGCATGAGGGATTACAGTAAGGTTGTCCAATCCTCAAGTCGGTTCAGTCCATTGCGTATACTGCCAGTGCGCAGGATCCACTTGAGTTCTTCTCTGTTAAGCAGTTGGGATAAATCTGCGCCTCTTGATGGCGGTTTGATTACGCTGATGATGGTCCACCTGATGTCATCTTCGGTGTGTCCGGTAGCTTGAAAATGTTCAACCAATGGAGCATTGGGTGTTTTGCAGCGTAATCTGCTGCGGTGTTGGCAGATTCTCATGCGTGCTTTCTGTGTTGTTTGTCCAATACAGATTTTATCACAAGGACAGAGGATGGTGTAAATGACATTACAAGTATTACAATTCGAGAATTGTCTTAACTGTGTCTTGATATTTCCAAAACAGAATTCTTTACATTCAATCGTGAATTTACAAACAACACAGTTACCGCATTTCACATGACCCTTGAGTGGCTCAAGATCCCAATGTTCATTTGATGTGTTGATGGGATTAGGCGCTGGTAGGGCTGCTCTTACGAAATGGTCCTTTATGTTTTTGCTTTTGCGAAAAGCGAACAAGGGGCGTTCTAGTTTGAGGATCCCAGCGTTGAGTACTTCCCAGTGTTTGAGAATGCTCTTCCGTACAGTGTGAGAGACTGGTGAGAATGTAGTGACACATACCAGACGGTTCTGTGGGGATTTCTCTTTTGGTGATAGAAGGCAATCCCTGGGACAATACCAAGCTCTTTTTAGTGAATTGCGTATTAGTTTACGTGGATAGCCTCTTGCTGTGAGTTTGTTACTCAAAACTTTAGCCTCGCAGAAGTAGTCTTCTTTGAGAGTGCAATTTCTCCTGATACGTAGAAATTGGGAATAGGGAAGTGAGTCTCGCAGGGCGCGCGGGTGGTTGCTGTCATACTTCAAAAGTGTGTTTCGCTCCATTGGTTTCCTGAAAAGACTAGTTATAAGTTCCCCATCTTTATGCTGTATATTAAGATCAAGGAAAGGGATCTGACTTCTGCTGTGAGCCAGTGTGAAGTTTAATCCTTGGCAGTTGTTGTTGAGCCACTGGAGGAACTGTCTGATGGAGTCTTCAGAGTCCTGCCATATCATGAAAATGTCGTCGATATACCGCTTCCACACAGATATGGCAGTGCGAAAGGTGTTGCATGAAGCAAGGATGCCTTTTGTTTCCAAGTTGTCCATATAGAGTATGGCCAGGTTTGGAGCAAAGACAGCACCCATCGATGTTCCTTTGATTTGTTGGTAGTATTGGTTTTCAAACAGGAAAAAGTTCCTTGTTAGGCAGATCTCAAATAGTTGTAAGATAAAAATGGTGGGGACTGCGTGGGGGCGTGGTCGTGTATCGAGAATATGTTCCATTACTAGTAGTGCCTCAGTTTGCGGGATATTTGTATAGAGCGACTCGACATCCATGGTGCACAGGATGTCAGAGTCGGGATTAAAAGGGTGATGTTCGACCAGGTTGATCATTGCCATACTGTCTCTAATGTAACAGTCTGTGGTTGGGACAAAATCTCGTATTAAAAAATCTACATACTGTCCTAGAGGCTCTAAAATGGAGCCGCAGCCGGACACGATAGGGCGACCTGGTGGACTTTCTTGGTTTTTATGTATTTTGGGTAATGTGTAGATAACTGGGGTTCGTTGCGATTTTGTATTGAGGAACTGGTGTTCATGATTATTCAGAAACCCTTGGGTCAAACCCTCATTGGTGACTTGGAGGATCAGGTGTTGCAATTCCCTAGTGGGGTTGGTGGGTAGTTTGCAGTAATGATCTATGTTGCTTAGCTGCCTCAATAGTTCGTTCTTGTACAAATCTGTAGTTTGAATAACTATTCCACCCCATTTTCCGCAGGTTTGATGACAATAGTTTGGTTGGCCTTGAGTTGAGTAAGGGCTGTTTTTTCTTCCAGTGACATATTGTATGGAATAAAGCGACGCGTTTTTTCCAATTGTGCAATGTCATTCAGGATCATCTTTTCAAAAGTTAGTATTTCGCCTGGGATCATGTTAGAAAAGGGTGAAAAAGTGGACGGAGGGCGTAAAGGGGTATTGGCAGTGTTACTCGGTGCGGGGTTGAGCAGAAAATAGCTGTGTTCCTGACCTGTAAACCTACAATAATGCTACCAATGGTAGACGAACCAACCAACATATCTGATCTTAGCTAAAGTCTCACAATACCTATTTTCAACCTCTCCAATCTCACGCTTTCTGAATCAGAACAAACGCTACTGAGCAGAGGCCTCTCATTTGTGCCTACCATCCATCCCAATTTTTTGGACCTCCAGACTGAATTACTAAGTTTTGTTTCGTAAAATCCGTCTACACAGCTATTTTCTGCTCAACCCCGCACCGAGTAACACTGCCAATACCCCTTTACGCCCTCCGTCCACTTTTTCACCCTTTTCTAACATGATCCCAGGCGAAATACTAACTTTCGAAAAGATGATCCTGAATGACATTGCACAATTGGAAAAAACGCGTCGCTTTATTCCCTACAATATGTCACTGGAAGAAAAAACAGCCCTTACTCAACTCAATATGCAAAGCAATGGGGTAACCCAGTATCCCTCAGAACCTGGGCCTATGTACTACAAACAACAATTGGTTCTGTCGGGTCAAACAATTTCTTTGTGGTATTAAACATTTACAAAAGTGATTAACGTACACATAGCGCTTGAACACAACCACAAGGACAAATTTGTGTTATTCACAAAGAAGATAATATTTTACTTTATGCTTCAAATTATTCAAGTAAGGTCAAGAATAACCACGACTGACAAGGAAAGGCTGTCTGATAGTTCAATTAATAAAACGGCGCATGTGAACATGATTATAGTGACCTAGTGAGTGAAGTGACAAGGTGGCGAGATTTGTGTATTATACAACAAGGTGACATGATACTGTACATATATTTACAAATGATATTATTGAAAACAAGGTCCAAGTTCAAATTCAAGCAGCAATGGCCCTAGCTCCATAAATGAATTACATGGATTTGTGTGCTAAGAGGCCTATTAAAGCATGGACAAATAACCTTCGACGTTTCGACCCTGACAAACAGCATAAGTTAAGGATGTCAAAAACGGGGACTTCTTCAGGACAGGGTGACTTCACTCACTATGTCACTATAATCACGCTCACATGCGCCGTTTTATTAATTGAACTATCAGACAGCCTTTCCTTGTCAGTCGTGGTAATTCTTGACCTTACTTGAACTATTTGAAGCATAAAGTAAAATATTATCTTCTTTGTGAATAACACAAATTTGTCCGCGCTATGTGTACGTTAATCACTTTTGTAAATGTTTAATACCACAAAGAAATTGTTTGACCCGACAGAACCAATTGTTGTTTGTAGTACTTACTCAACTCAAGGCCAACCAAACTATTGTCATCAAACCTGCGGATAAAGGGGGTGGAATAGATATTCAAACTACAGATTTGTACAAGAACGAACTATTGAGGCAGCTAAGCAACACAGATCATTACTGCAAACTACCCACCAACCCCACTAGGGAATTGCAACACCTGATCCTCCAAGTCACCAATGAGGGTTTGACCCAAGGGTTTCTGAATAAACATGAATACCAGTTCCTCAATACAAAATCGCCACAAACCCCAGTTATCTACACATTACCCAAAATACATAAAAACCAAGAAAGTCCACCAGGCCGCCCTATCGTGTCCAGCTGCGGCTCTATTTTAGAGCCTCTAGGACAGTATGTAGATTTTTTCATACGAGATTTTGTCCCAACCACAGACTGCTACATTAGAGACAGTATGGCAATGATCAACCTGGTCGAACATCACCCTTTTAATCCTGACTCTGACATCCTGTGCACCATGGATGTCGAGTCGCTCTAAACAAATATCCCGAAAACTGAGGCACTACTAGTAATGGAACATATTCTCGATACACGACCACGCCCCCACGCAGTCCCCACCATTTTTATCTTACAACTACTTGAGATCTGCCTAACAAGGAACTTTTTCCTGTTTGAAAACCAATACTACCAACAAGTCAAAGGAACATCGATGGGTGCTGTCTTTGCTCCAAACCTGGCCATACTCTATATGGACAACTTGGAAACAAAAGGCAGCCTTGCTTCATGCAACCCCTTTCGCACTGCCATATCTGTGTGGAAGCGGTATATCGACGACATTTTCATGATATGGCAAGACTCTGAAGACTCCATCAGACAGTTCCTCCATTGACTCAACAACAACTGCCAAGGATTAAACTTCACACTGGCTCACAGCAGAAGTCCGATCCCTTTCCTTGATCTTAATATACAGTGTAAAGATGGGGAACATATAACTAGTCTTTTCAGGAAACCAACGGAGCGAAACACACTTTTGAAGTATGACAGCAACCACCCGCGCGCCCTGCGAGACTCACTTCCCTATTCCCAATTTCTACGTATCAGGAGAAATTGCACTCTCAAAGAAGACTACTTCTGCAAGGCTAAAGTTTTGAGTAACAAACTCACAGCTAGAGGCTATCCACGTAGACTAATACGCAATTCACTAAAAAGAGCTTGGTATTGTCCCAGGGATTGCCTTCTATCACCAAAAGAGAAATCCCCACAGAACCGTCTGGTATGTGTCACTACATTCTCACCAGTCTCTCATACTGTACGGAAGAGCATTCTCAAAGACTGGGAAGTACTCCACGCTGGGATCCTCAAACTAGAACGCCCCTTGTTCGCTTTTCGCAAAAGCAAAAACATAAAGGACCATTTGGTAAGAGCAGCCCTACCAGCGCCTAATCCCATCAACACATTAAATGAACATTGGGGTCTTGAGCCACTCAAGGGTCATGTGAAATGCGGTAACTGTGTTGTTTGTAAATTCACGATTGAATGTAAAGAATTCTGTTTTGGAAATATCAAGACACAGTTAAGACAATTCTCGAATTGTAATACTTGTAATGTAATTTACGCCATCCTCTGTCCTTGTGATAAAATCTATATTGGACAAACAACACAGAAAGCACGCATAAGAATCTGCCAACTCCGCAGCAGATTACGCTGCAAAACACCCAATGCTCCATTGGTTGAACATTTTCAAGCTACCGGACACACCGAAGATGACATCAGGTGGACCATCATCAGCGTAATCAAACCGCCATCAAGAGGCGCAGATTTATCCCAACTGCTTAACAGAGAAGAACTCAAGTGGATCCTGCGCACTGGCAGTATACGCAATGGACTGAACCGACTTGAGGATTGGACAACCTTACTGTAATCCCTCATGCTGGTCTGCATTTATGCACTTGTTGCTGTCATAGCCCACCACAGACTCCTTTTGCACTATCGGCGCGTATGCCAAATGTTTAGACATGCTGCAGCTGGTTGGCAACTCTTTGCGGCCATAAGTACTTTCCCTTGCACTTTTTCTCCTGTGCATCCAATTGAATTGTATTCGTTTTTAATGTTATTCACTTTTGGTTAAACTACATCCGTAAATACAGTACCAATTGAACTAACGATTTAATGTAATTATTCTCAAACTGTCGCATTGACTACTCTATTTCTCACTTCCTCTAACTGGGACAACACTTCCTTTTCACCCTTCCACTATGGCCGCTTCAATCGGCTTTATTGCCTTCCTTTTCACTCCCCGCACACGCCAGGTCACCTGACCCGCCACTGCCGCCCCAGCTAGTTTCTTAATCCCGGTTTCCTCCCCCCTCCTTCATACGCTGCCATCCACACGCAGCAACAGAGAGAGACGCGCTGCCACCAACGTGCAGCTTCTGAGAGGTAAGCCACACTAGTCACTCGTGACAATGATTAGCAATGCCTTCTCCCCCTTGCCCTCCCCCCATCCTTCTTCCAGGTAGATCCTGACCGGAACGTTCACGGCATTTCCCGTGCAAACCGCGGACATGGTTTACATCATTGACCGAGGGCACACCCCTAGCCCCACAGTGACTAATTCTGTCGCAGAACTCTGCGCAACCTTTCTAACCGCCTGGGGCATCTCCGCTCCCAGTGTCTGTACTGACCGCAGGTAACCGTCTTAGCCCCTGCTTCTCGCGCGGCTCGACACGCTCCCAGCACTTTTTTCTGGAATTCTCACCTTTAGATCCCTTCCTCCAGGATACACCCCCACCCATTGAGGTCCTCCACAGTCTCCTCGGCCATTAGTCCAGCCAATTCGGACTCCGTCGTAATCTGTGCCTCATATCCCTTGAAGGTAACCTCAACCGAGCCTTCGCCCTTCGCTGTATAGTTAGCGCGTAAACTTTCTTCACACCGCGTACTTCGAGCAAGCCATGCACCCATTTAGCACACCTTTTAATTAACAGAACTTGTACTCCATCACACAGCACCGGTCTTTCCCCTACTCAGCTGACCATCGCATGTTTTGCATCACATCTAAGGACAGTGAATAAATCTTTAAATGGGAACTACGTCTCTCTACCTTGAGACATCACTATATAGTATTTTATCGCGCCACAATCACCCTGTTTAGGCAATGCCTATCAGCCAACGCTGCTTTTTAACTTGTATTTCCTTTCTCTCTCCTTTCCCTTGTTTTTCCTTATTTTACTTCCTTATTCCAGGCAATACATTCAGGCATGTAAATATAAAATGATGATGATCCCAATATTGCTGTAAGGGGATTGAAATGTCGTCGACCTAATGTACACCTTATACACTTACACACTGAATATTAATTATGTGTATTGGTGTCTACAAAGCATTCTTGTTTGTTTCATATCAATGTGGCACATACAAACAAGCTAATCTGCCTGAGCCTTTTTGTTTCTCCACCCTTGGACTCCTTTGTCCTTTTTTGTTTGTCATTTTTCTGGTATGATGCAGGCTTGTGTCCCACCTTATTTTGTGTGTTTGAATCACTGAATTCTATTGGAATAAAATTATTCTGTCCGGCTGGACAGCATTCAATATAGTAATGATTCAGAGTCTATATTCATTCCCCCCTTCCCTATTTTCTCTTGTCTAGGGACCACTGTGTCTAAAAGTGACATTTTCAGAATTGCAATTTAAAATCCGACTTCACCATAACTTGTGACTATAAATTGTGATTCCAGAGACACCAAACTTGAAAAGTGTATCTCTTCCAGATTGTGAATTACACCTATAAAATGTAATCCGGTAATCCCAATGTTATCCTTTGGGAGGGATAGGCCTTGCAGTAGTGAAAAACAACTTTGAGAGTTTTTCACTATTAGGACATGTAAAATTTAAAAGGACATGTCCTGCCTTTTAAATACGTTGCACCCTGCCATCTGGGTTCTTTGTAGCCTTCCTTAGGGGTGACTTATATGTATTAAAAGGGAAGGTTTGGGCCTGGAAAGAGGTTTAGTTTGCCTGTATGACATGGCAGTGGAAACTGGACCCACAGGCTCTGCAATGGCAGGCCTGAGCCATGGTTAGAGGGCTATTTAATTGGGTAGCACAATACATGCTGCAGCCCTTTAGGAGCATTTTATTTACAGACTTTGGGCACAGGTAGTCCACTTTGATAGGTATTTATTAGTAATTTAAATATGCCAATTGGAGATGAATCAATATTACCATGTTTTAGTGAGGGAGTACATGCACTTTAGCACTGGTGAGCAGTGGTAAAATGCTCAGAGTCCTAAGGCCAGCAAAAACGAGGTGAGAAAAAGTGAAGGAAGAAGGCAAAAAGTTTAGGGGTGACCCTGCAGAAAGGGCCATTTCCCAACAGGAAAGAAGGATGAAGAGAAAGACTGAAAACCGTCACAAAGGGAGAAAGCAGGAGTGAGATAAAGGAGCAACTTTATTTACCATTTTCATAACAACAAAAAAACATTGTTTTGACTTTACATTCAATGGATGCGCATATGTGCGGTACATTTGTATACATTGTGCCCCTGCGGCTAACGCTAGTCTCAAATTTACCATATACAGCCCTACCAGATATTTTCTGTTTTGCTTGTTTTAGTATAAGTTCTTCTTCTATTTCTGCTTTGTTTGGGGGGCTTACCCCCCTCCTCGCCCCCACATTCAGGTATGTGTTACTCGTTCACGTGTGTTGTCGATGTATTGCCCTGTTCTTGAGACTGGGGGTGTTTGGTGGCCGCCATCTCCAGGAGATACTGTCCCAGTGGTTGCCAGATGTCTCGTGGCCTCGATGTTATCGGTTACAAGTCGGCGTATAAGTAACTATTGGTGTTACAGTGAATTAAACTGTTGAGCCATGCTTTTTGTGTAGGGGTGTGTCTACTTTTCCAGTGTACTGCTATCTCCCGCTTTGCAAGTAGGAGGGTGATCGCTGCGAAATTCTGTTTGGTTTAGGGATTTCATGCACATAGCCCATTAGTGCCACTTCTGATGTTGGTGTGATGGTGCTATGCACCATTTGCGACAAAACCGTAAATATCTCCCACCAGTAGTGTTTGATCTTGGTACAGCTCCATGTCACGTGCAAAATCTGCGTCCGGCGCGTTGCATTTGGGGCATGTTGGCGCCCGGGTAGGGTCTATCTTATGCAGTTTGTCCGATGGCACAACTATATTCAATAAGACTGGCCACGGGCTTCTGATTAGAGCCTTGGGCACCGGCACCTATTTTTTCAAAAATTAATCACTGATTGTGGGTGCGATCACAAAACTAGGACCGTGAAATTGACCACTAGTATGCAGTCGTATACCGTCTGCCAGTTTCTTCTAACCAGCGTGTCTTCCCTTGGCCAGTTTAGCAGGAGTTTATTTCCTCTCCTTCACTGTGACATGCTTTATATCACACACCCCTCTTCAGGTGTATTTTTTAATGTCCTGTGAAGGATTGTGACTGTTGTCTTGTGTCCTTGTCTTACAGGATTTCCCCTCCACCCTTAGACAGCGTAGAAGAGAACGCTCATTTTTGTATTATTACTTTTCTATTATTGTAATTTTAATTAGGGTGACTCCTCCTCTGGCATTTAGAGATTTATCCCCAGATTAATGTCTCTGTTACTGTAACGTTAGCATTGATGCAGTGATGGGAATGGGTTTCCTTCTTAACTTGTGGCATATTAGTATAAACGCTAGTTGTAGAACAGCGGCTTGTTATAAACTCCAAAGGGGACGATGGACGGAGCGTTTGAGATAATCAAACACTCACCCCCAGTCAACTGATCTGGGTTTAATCCATCATCATTCTTTAGCTCACTCCACCACCCCAGTTCAGACATGGCCATATGCAAATCAGTCTGACCCTGTGCCTCATGGGAACAGTCCAGCCCGAACTGCCAAGCCATGTCTTCCATGGACCGGAAACAAGCATCCTGGGACCGGTTTCTGGCATTTCAGCCGTCATCAGCCAGGCTAGCTTGAATCCAGTGGCAAAGTGAGCAAGGGACCCACGTCTGGGCATACCGTGCCAACTTAGGGCGAACAAAGAGATACCAAAGGGGACGATGGACGGAGCGTTTGAGATAATCAAACACTCACCCCCAGTCAACTGATCTGGGTTTAATCCATCATCATTCTTTAGCTCACTCCACCACCCCAGTTCAGACATGGCCATATGCAAATCAGTCTGACCCTGTGCCTCATGGGAACAGTCCAGCCCGAACTGCCAAGCCATGTCTTCCCTGGACCGGAAACAAGCATCCTGGGACCGGTTTCTGGCATTTCAGCCGTCATCAGCCAGGCTAGCTTGAATCCAGTGGCAAAGTGAGCAAGGGACCCACGTCTGGGCATACCCTGCCAACCCTCCAGCACAGTTTCCATCTGTCCTACGTTTATGACTTAAGACTTTTTCCCTTGAATTATGCCAGAAAGGTAGACCCAGCAGTCACCCAACTTTTACTAGCAGGGGAAAAAGCATTGATTAGCTATTTTGTTATGCTAGATCTAATGCTCCAGAGACTTTGCCTTGATCAGGTTTGGTTAAAAACCTACTGTGAACCTCATTTTGTGAAGATGCTCATCTCTAGGTTATAGCCTTTTTGGGTAACTTTTTAATATTAGCTTGTCATGTGAGGCACTATGTCATAAGGAGTCATATTCCATTTGTTAATTGGTCCTGCTTGAAGCGTTAAGTTTTTTGTTTTCTTTCTGCTATTTGAGCTCTTTCCTCTGCCTACTAATGTGCACTTTTATTGTTTATTTGTGGCCCTGTGGTGCATTTAAATACAGCCCCTACATAAAGAATCCTCTAGTCTTTGAATGGTAAATCTACCCCTACAAAGGTTCACGGTTGTTCCTGTTTCTTGGAGAGGATGAGTTTCTCTATTTCCTCTTTCCATTAATATTTTTGATGCAACTTTTTAAAATTCCCTGGCCATGCGCATGTCTCTGATCACTGGCTGTCAGTTTTCCTTTTATTCTTTTCAAGTCAATATTGTTGTAACAAAAATGTCTCCTTTATGTAGGATTTCTTGTATCCAGTGTTCTTTTGAGTGTGTCACTTCAGAAATTAGATAAAGCTGATGAGCTGTGACCATTTTCAGTTTCTAAAAGAAAAGTGTGGCAAACTTTAGCGCTATCCCAGGAGCTTTCTTAATGTGAATTCTTATCTAGCATGAAACATACGAGTGACTACTGTAACACATCATTTTGTAGGTTGTCAGGTCCTGGAATTTGTTGTTTTCTACATAGTATTTTGAGGTCGAGCGGACTGTTATAGAGAAACGTACAATCTCTTGACACTGAACACCACCTAATTGCAGGGTTATTCGTCCGACTCATACAGTCACAAGAAAGAAATGCACTTAGACTTGTAAAAAAAAAAATACTCAATCTGCACTAGAGGAAATGGAGTCATTCTTCTATAGTTTGTTACTAATTCCTTTGCCCTGATGAATGCACATGACCCTGTGTGGACACTAATTTCCGTGGAAACATGCTAACCAGTGATTTATAGGAGGAGTTGCTAATGACCATCTTTTGTCATTGTTTTTAATGTTGCAGGAGGGAGAACCCAAGTGCAATTTTGGCTAGGATGCAGGAAGTGTCTCTTGGAGTAACGTAGATGAACATAATCTGGAGGATACACTGTATGGTTGGTTATTACACGGAGTGGATTTAGGAATAGTTGTTATGATAAAGTATACCCTTGACCATTCTGACTCCATATTCTACTCAGCATCCTTTGTATCACCCCACAGTTAGTAGCTGTCAAGTCCTACAAGGAGCATGTTCAGTGATTTAGCATTCCACACATTGTGCGTGAGGTCCCAACGTCCTATGATAATATATGTTACACATTCACTCGCATCTCTCATTCAAGATAGGGAGCTACTTCGACATGGCTAGAGGTGGAGAGAGGCACACACTTCTATTAGTGACGTTGACTTGGGAAGGTGCGCAGAGTGTCTCTCTTTAAATTTCCTCCTCAAGCCTCCTTTTTGTTTGGGCCTTTTCAATTTTCTCCTAGTTACTATATGAAATGTAATCCATTGCAGAAAAGTAAAACGTTTCTAGGGGTCTTCAAGGAATTATCCTTGAAGAAATTTTGAAAAAAAATTCCTAGTTAAAAGTATTATTATTATTTTATCGTAATAAGTACCTATAATGTATACCCTTGTGGCAAGTTTGACAGGGAAGGCAATCCTTGACAATGCCAATCAGTCCACAAACACTCAAGGTCTTTTACTGTCATGAGACATCTTCCTTTGTCTTCACACTCACTAGAAGATTTTGTTGCCTCCATTGTCTTTTCTAAACTTCCCATCCCTTGGCGGGATATTACTGAAAAAGTCTTCAATACTTTCGCTACCTGTGACTTCATCCTTTTCTTGGGACATTCTAACCTTTTTTGAAAAGTGTTTACACTAGGAGCCATTCTAGCTTGATTTTTATCACATGCATTTTGTCTCACATGGCACCGAGTGATTCCAGTCTCTTGTGGAAATAAAGGGATCAACTTACAATAGGGTGAGAACGTGATAGGAGCCCACCTCATATGCATATCCTCCAAGTCTTTGAGAACTCCCAGGATTTTGTTCCTTGGAGAACCAATTCTTCTGTCCGTGTTCTATTCCTTAAACAATGAATCTCATTTTCCTTTGTTCCTAATAGAATTCCTACCCTTCTTGTTGCATGTCATATTTTTAAGAAGGAACAAGACCTTTATGGTGGGTGTCTGATAATCCTAAGGCTTTGGATCTTCTCTGCAGCCATCCAGATTTCCCAGCTCTAGAAACAAAGGTCTGGTTCAAACGTCCAGGTCCCATCTTGCGATAACCAGCAAGACCAAATTTCTGGGAGAACTGCGCCTTATGGGTCATGGTCAGACTGATTTGACTATAATATCACCTGTTTGTGACTTCACATGCAAGATAAAAATTAGTTCAAGGCTTCTCCGAGTGCAACTAAGTAATCACACAGGGTGTTAATAAGCAATGACCCAAGCCTTTCTTTCTCATTGTGTGATGCCTGGAAATACATACTTCTGCTTCTCCCCTCCACCCACGCCTTGGCTTCGGCCTCTGGATATAAGGCTTTCATAAAAGCTGAATGATACCCAGTTCACAAACTGCTGACTAAAGATCATGCCAATTGATTTGATTTACAGATTGTAGTACCCTGGATGTTGGTAGATTAGCTGTCTGAGTTTTCTTCACAATGGCAGAGCCGTTCGGTTACTAGCATTCATGTAGCAAATAGTCTTCCATTGGTATGGCCTTTTATGGATGTAGTCTTTTTGGGTGAGCGTTTCTACACGGTCAAAGGTTTCCATCGCTGATTATATGCATAACTGTAAATCTGTTGCCTTCTTTGTTTCCAGGTTAACGAGTGGTCACTTAAGATGCGAAAAGAAATGAGAGTAATTGACCGACAGATAAGAGGTGAGATATTTCATTTTTTTCTGGTTGGAACATCCTCAATAAATTGAGACCCTTTAATTGAAAAATGCTGACTCTCTGCTTTTAAATAAAAATATTCTTGCTGTAAGTTGAATCTTAATTATCGCCGCCATGCCTGGTGACTCCATGTTTTCAAGTATACCTCGCAAAATTAATATCAGATTTACAACTTCTGAAATTTCTGCCTGAATGCTTTCTCACACTTTAGTATGCAAAATGTTCTCTGGGATTTGAGCAATGAAGAAGCAACAAGAACAATCAAACAATTTTAGTCTTCAAAGTTAGGCTAAACATGTATTCATAATAGGCAGACATTATGAATTTTCTCTGTTCGAGGGGAGCTACTTGTTATAAAGCAGAAGCGCGCTCTAAAGAAGACATTTTTAGCTGTAACATCTCAAGCATAATGTACATTGAGTGAGGCCGAGATTGGAGTAATCAAGTTCTAGTAGGGGTGGATGGCATCTAGTTGGAACAATACTAATAGCTACATTTGTAGGTGTTTCTTAAAATATTTCCATTCCCAGTTTGAGGCTCAGAAATAAACAGAATTATCACGTCGACTTTTCTTTAAATATCTGTTAAATAGGTAATTTAAGGGTAAGGACATTGTGATATAATTGTTGACATTGTATTCCAACAATATACAGTCAAACCCTGAACCATGTACCTGGATATGAACTCAGTGCAACGACTTTGCAGACTGAACTCAAATATATGCTGTTGCTTTGCCTTGAATATTTTACTGTGACAAAATGTATACTGGGGCGTACTGTTAGATGACTATAAAGATATGCTTTAACTGCGTACAACTGTGATATAAAATGCACAAAGCAACTGCGTGTTCTATACTATGATTTAAAAACAACCAACAGCCATGCACACAATAGTGTACTGTGTTATAAAAGGCACTCCTCTAATTTTTAACTCATTCTATACAGCATATAAAAATGCCATCTGAAATTTACATCACTGTTTTGTACATTGTATGCTGTACAATGCACAAAATGCACACAACAGCTGGTGCACACTTTCATACTGTGGTATATAGTTCACGCAAGACCAGTGTATGCTGCACTTTGATGCCTGTTACTACTCCAGTTGCCACATCATTCTATTGTAACTTTTTGTATTTCACCAGATATTCAAAGGGAAGAGGAAAAAGTAAAGCGTTCAATCAAGGAAGCAGCAAAAAAGGGCCAAAAAGATGTCTGTATTATTCTTGCAAAAGAAATGATTCGATCAAAGAAGGCTGTGAGCAAATTATATGCGTCCAAAGCACACATGAACTCGGCCCTCATGGGCATGAAGAATCAATTGGGTAAGGTTGCCATGATTATTTCTTACCTCTAAGAAATGTCAACATATAGGTCTTGAGTCTAAATTAGTCTGTATAAGATGTTCCACATTTATGGATAAGGTTATTGGGAGATAAATCTATATGTACTAAATTTTGAGGCTTGGTTTTAAGGATTTGATCATTGAATCACCATGGCTGTAATGTACAACCATGTTGACGGTCACCAACTGGTGCAAGTCTACCTGGCTGGCTCGTAATCCTCCACCTTTCCACCACCACCATTAAAAAGATACTACTGGTAGTCGGAGATGGTTTCAGGATCACAGGCTAGGAGGCTCAACCTTCTAGTTCTCTAGGACTTCTCAACTGCCTTCCATACTGTAGTCCACCATGGCCTCTCCACTGTATGTGTACCTCTTGGTCAGTAGTACAGTGGTTTTCGAAGAGGCATTGTTTTGGCATTTTTTTGGGCAGTGTTAGGCTGCTGAACAGTACTGTGTGACTCTGGCCATCTACCGATAGTGTCCCATGGACAAAATACTGGTTCACTCAAAACTGGATAGCCAGGTTACTTCCTTTAGGCACTTCACTATCCCATGGTAGCGAAGGGGAACAGTCGATGGTTACTCCAGGAAATGAAGGGGTTAGATATTCTGATTCACTATAATACAATAAACAACACTGACCATTTTCAATGTTCAGTAAGTGCTTCACTGTACAAGAAGAAAAGATCTTAAATTAGTTGGTTAGTAAATCGATATTTTAAACTTAATAAACACACACACAAATAGAAGGAGAACGCATATAAATAAAAGGAGCTAATAAAACCCCAAATGTATTTATAGCTCCTCAGTATTATGTGCTTTTTTGTTGTTGTTAACCTTGGGCCAGTTATCCTATGAGGCTTGGTGTGGGTCATCTCAGATCTTCTGATGCTTTTGGGTCTCTCTAGTTTTTTTGTGTGGCTAGCCGACGACTTGGTGCCAAAACAATGCTTTACAAGAGAAACTAATTATATCCTGTAGAAAGAAAGAAGCTATTTCTAAAAATAGACAGCCCTTAGAATAATTTGTAGGTGCCCCGTTGATGTCTCGGTGACCACATCCACCCACTAGTACAGTTGATGACACAGTCCAGTTAAGAAACATGAGAAAAATAGTGAGCTAGTCTCATTATATGCCACCAAAGGTGTTTTAAGTTAGGATACCAGTAATTAAGCATTTCCTGATTGTAGTCCAGATTGTCTGTTGGCAGGAAAGCAGGTGGCTTCCACACCAGGCAAAGGTTATGCCAGTGGTTACTTGCTTCTGATGCAAATAGGATTAGCATTGACACTGGCTGTAACTGGCAACATCTCTGGGAACCAAAGGGCTGAAACAGTGTTTCAAATGTTTCTTGGACCTGGGCAATCTGCTCCAAGCAACAGAAACAGACTCCATGCCGGGAGCGTGAAGACTGGCAGTCTCTGGGACATTCTCAGGCTACAGGCATGGGATGGGGACAATACAGACTCATTCTTCTCAGTCTTTGATGCAGCAGCTCTTTGACCCAGTTGTCCTCTTGCTTTTCTCATGAGGTGTTGAGCTAGGTCGGATGACCTTGTGGCTTCTGGGCAATCTCAGTTATTAAGTTGGCTTTATTTAAAAGTTTGAAGGCTCCTCTATTCCGGAAGGAGCATCTTAGTGTTGTTGACCAGATTTTGCAGGCTGTATCGCCCAGTATCCACAGTGAGTTTGTCTGACTTTCTCAGGTGCAAACTACGTTCTTATTTCTGTGGAGGCTCACTCTGCTCCTTTAGGGAAGTGAGATCGGCACAACTCAGGAAACGGGGGATGGTTTAGTTTCAGTGAGGCAGGGGAAACTAACTGCAGTAAAGGTAATAGGCTGGAAACCTCTCTCATCCACCAGATAAACGGGGTTGTGAGGAGACTGTAAGTGAAGGTTGGAATTTCCTAGATGGACATCACCAGCTTAACACAAATAACTCTCATTTTGTGTGCCCCATGTCGGGTTTAATGGACACCAGAACTTACTAGTCCATTCGTAACCCACACATCTCCATATACAACGTGTCCTCTCTTGTACATGTCCTAGCATGAGTAGGCAAAGGACCCTAGATATGAGGTCTGAACTTACTTTTGATTATGGAGAGCTGGTCGGTAGTCTTTCTACTTGGGTACAGTTGAAAATGTCTGTGCTCCTTTACTAGTATCAGGCTGCAACTGATATGCTGGGGTGAGCTTGTGATAGCCACTTTCACTCAGAAAGATAGTAAAATGTGGGTGTCCTCTTGGTGTTGGAGTACGGCTTGGATATTGATCAAAAACTTACGCCGGGGAGTTCTTCGAGTGGATTTAGCGGATTGCCAGCTTCACTAAATTAAAAGCACAACACAGTCCAAAAAATATAATTAGGCGGATGGCGCGGGTTTACAAAGCCATACAGAAGACGTCCATTCTCACATTTACCACATTGCAATTGAACAGACATTAATTTTTGTAAATGGACTCTTCCACATCACCCCATCCCCTTGCTTATCACCTGTCCACAAAACTGTTGCTGTGCCTTTTGTGTTTTTTTCCCTTCCTACTAATGTGTAGATATATGTAGTTCAGATGGTGAAGGGGTCAATTAACAACTCTTTTGTGCCAAAATTAATTGCTTGTCTCCTGAGATGTTCCACAAAAAGATTGCAGGTGATGAAGTGTAGCATGTATAAGATCTTTAGAGACACCCTACATAATACATCTTTGAATGAATCTTTCTTCTAAGGCTACCCAGTTTAAAGTTGCTCTGGTGCCGAGTATAAAAATAATATACACATTTGCTTAGTAATAGGGACTTAACTCACTTGACGCTCAGCCCCACAAGTACTAAAATAATTCAGAATTTGAATTATCCTTGGGTTGGAAGTAGCTGGATTGCAACCATCGTATATATTGTATATATAAGAAGATCATCGTACAGTGAGATCTTTTTTTTACATTTCAGTCGCCCTTCTGAAGCCTGTGATACTGGAATGTTATTTCAGAATTCTTGCCAATGGCTCGACTTCTACGGCAAAAAGATGGCGAGTTGAAGGGCATCCCTGCCTGGTGCCCAATAAACAGGAATGGGATCAGATAGGCTATTCTTTATTTGTGTCTTGGCTACTGGTTCAGTATATTGCAATTTAACCTAGGCCAAAAATAGTTCCCAAATGTTTTTTTTTCTTTTCTAAAGCGAATGAATTGTCCCAGTTTAATTTATCGCATGTCTTTTCTAAGTATGTATGTATATAGTATTTATACAGCATGAACCTATCCAAAAAGCAGGGGAGCGCTGTTATGGTTAAAGGCAGGCTTAATGTTGGTGAGTAATAGGTTCGGAAGCTGAGTTGTGCGCTGTTAATTCATTTTGATGTGGTGTTCTTTAAAGAGGTGAGTCTTCAACCCTTCCCTAAATTAAAGCAGCTTTGGGGCAATACTGATGGATACAGGGATGTTGTTTCAGTTCCTGGGTGCATAAATGGAATAGGCCTTTTGTCTTGTGTAAGTAATTAGATTATTATTTGAGACCTGTTACTACCCACCTCAAGGAATTATCACAACCCTTGTCAGGGTGAACTCTCAAAGTCACTAATTTAACCTAAGCTCAACGACCTGGTAGATATAGCATGGAGCAGACTGGTTTAACTTAGGGAAATGTGTAAAGCATTTATGCAGGAGCAGAACAGTATAAAAGTCGAAATGCAAAACAATAAAAGTCCCAAACCGAGTTGCAACATTTATGCCTAGCATGAGCTAGTGGGTGGGAATGACTCCTGGGCATGCCCTAACCAATAGGGTAAAAGTTCTGGGGGTCAACCGTATACACTTTGGGCATTTTCAAGATGGTGGAAGTGTTTGGCCTCATTCAACATAGGCTATGAGGGTGGGTGTGTGGGGGTGTGTGTGGGTGTGTGGGGGTGTGTGTGTGTGTGTGTGTGGGGGTGTGTGTGTGTACGTGTGTGTGTGTGGGTGTGTGTACGTGTGTGTGTGGGTGTGTGTACGTGTGTGTGTGTGTGTGTGTACGTGTGTGTGTATGTGTGTGTGTATGTATGTATGTACCGTGGTAATCCTGGTATACTCCCACATCTAACACTAATATCCAGTTTGGCGCAGCCACTGTAAACCCAGAGACAGAAGTCTGGTAAAACTAAAGTGGGCTTTTCCATCAACCAGACAGTGGGATACACAAGAATTGTTTGGCATCTTGTTTCCCTTCTTTTTAAGTGCGCCATCGGTCTTAAATGTTAAACCCAGAGACAGACTTTTGGTGAAACAAAACCAGTCCTTTAGCAGTGGATACATAAAAAAAACTCTTGGCATCCTGTTCTCTGCCTTTCAAGTGTGCCCCAAAGTGTTAAATGCAAGCCCAGCAGACTTGTCAAGCAGGCGTTGACATTCCAGCAGGATTTGCCCCTGTAATATCAAAAATTATGTTTACAGCCCACACCCTCCATATTCTGGGAGGTTGAGGGGAGAGTTTCTGTCCATTCAGGGCATTCTATTGTTTGATCCTGCGAGGCTTTCATACCTTTTTTGCACCTATTCAAATGCTAATCAGTTACTGGAAAAAGTTTGAGAGCAAATGCAAATTAGCCTTCAGGAACTTCAAGCAGGGAAAATAACTCTGAAATGTACTTTTCCTTGATGTTTATTAAAAATCCGACTTCACCATTAAATTGGATTTTTAATAACTAGTAAATCGTTGTTTAATAATTGTTTCTAGCTAGTTTGATTCCTGAGATATAGTATTAGGATTTTAATCTGTACTATGGTTTTCTATATAGTACAGCAATGCATGCTACAGTGCTAAATATTTTGTGGGTGCTAGTCACTGTAAGTACATGTTGACATTCAATTTCTACTTGGCCTACTTTTAAATACCATACACTCTGCCTTGTGGACTACAAGGCTCACATTGGGGTGACTTATTAATATTTAAAAGGGAGGTTTTGACCTGTCAAGGGTTTATGTTTACAAGTCAAATTGCAGTGTTTGAACTGTCACAGTCAAGCTACCATGGCAGGCCTGAAGCCATGATTTATACCATGGGTACTCACAAATATTTGCTATGGGGCCACAAAGTACGGCCTGTGGTGTGACCGAGGGCCGCACTGATGCCAGCAGGGTGGCGGTAGGGGGTCTGGGTGAGACATGGGTTGTGTAGGGAGGTCTAAAAACGTGTTAAATAAACAGGTAAGCATTTATTTACAGGTTAATAAATACTTGCCCATTTATTTTTTAAATATTTGTGCTCAGCAACTTAACAGCAGCTCGAGCTGCTGTTCACCAGGGGGTCGCATGTAATGGCCAAGAGGGCAGCAAGTGGCCCCTGGGCCATACTTTGAGTATCACTGCTTTATACAGTCATTGTAGTGGATGGCACAATAGTCCACCAGTGACTTATATACCTTACAGGCCCTGGGTACATCGTGTACCGTTTGCTAGGGACATATAGGTAAATTACATTTACCAATTAAAAATATGCCAATTTGACCATGTTTAAAGTAGGAGCACAAGTACTTTACTGCCATTTAGTATGGGTCTAGTATACAGAGTTCTACAGCCAGCAAAAATACAGGGTCCAGCTAAAGGTGAAAAATCTTGGGTGACCACACAGAAAAGGTGGATTTCCTAAATCTTGTTTTTTTCTTTTTTACACTTCTTAGCCTGCAGACTGAGGGTGTCTTGGCTGAGGTATGGATGCTCCCTAAGGGGTGCCATTGTGGAGTCTGGGATGTCGAGGAGTAAGGAATTACCACCATCCTGATGCAAGAGTTGCTATTTTACACTTCTTAACATGCAGTCTGATTTTGTTCTGCCTGCGGGTATGCCAAGACCCACCGGAGATGATTAACTAGTCTGCGAGATAAGTGAGGTGCTGTTGTGACGACTTTCTAAATGATACAGCTGGTGTTGAAGACGGTACGACCTGGCAAGGGGGAGCTAATGCAGTTCCTTCAGGGTGTGAGTGATTTGTTTTTATTCTTTTAAGCCCTAGATGAGACTTGCTACGATGTATAGGATGACACCCTAAGGGGTGCCAGTGTGGAGCCTGGGATGCCAATGAGTAAGGCATTACCACCATCCAGATAAAAGAGTTCTTTTAAAAAAAAAAATGTTTTATTTAACAGGCTCATGAAATTACAGTTACTACAAGACGAGTGCATACTTCAAATGTTCAAAATGTAGAAACAGGAATACTTTATCATAGGGCCAGTACATCGTTAGCATTTTAGACACAATCTGGTAGGCTGCCGCACAGGTAGGTCTACATCATCTGGGCAGTCCATGTGACCCCCCATTGTCTTCAATCGCTAGTCTCGCCCACTCCCCCCGACTCGCATACTGTAGACTCTTCAGATGAAAGAGTTCTTGGACTTGAACAGCAGTTCTGAAGTCTCTTTCTGGAAGAGATGGTTTGACTTTCTTTAGAGGAGAGAGCTGGTAACAGGCCGTCATTGTATTCTGGCAATGTGTTCCTTGATGGAGAGGTTAGTGTCCAGGGTGAGTCCAAGTGATTTGGCATTCGGTGAGAGTTTGGGTTTGAAGCTGTCGAGGATCATATAATTGAGTGAGGTTTGTATTGTATTTTGCTTGTTGTTCTTGGCAAATGATAGGAATTCTGTCTTGGTTGGGTTGAGCTTCAGGTAGGCACTAGACATCCAGGTCTGGATGATGTGCAAGCAGTATTTGAGGCGTTGGATGTCTGAAGCAGAGGACACTTTCAAGTACAGCTGTGTATCATCAGCATATTGGTGAATCGTGATGGTGTTATCTGTGAGTAGAGCACCAAGCGGCTTCATGCAAAGATTGAAGATGAAAGGAGACAGTATGGAACCCTTGGGGACTCCACAGATAATGGGGATCTTTTGCACCCTGGGGGTACCTATGTGAACAAACTGGTATCAGTTGAAAAGGTAGGTAGAGAGTCAACAAGTAGGATCACTGTGGGAGATGGGATCAGTCTTGCAGGTTCCAGGGCGTTATTAAGTAGTCTATATTATGTCTAGTGGCCCTGTGTAGCATAAAGCCACTCTGGTTTCTTTGTATTAAAATTCCAATTACTTGTCTTAATCTGCACGCTGAACTTTTGGCAAGTATTTTAACTTCGATAATTTATCTGTGAGATCGGTTTGTCTATATCATCCAGAATTTGGTATCCCCACTATTACCGTCTCTCAGGTGCCCGGTGACAACACCCTTTTCCCTCACCTCATTGTACAGAGACATGAGGTGTGTGGCAAGCAAAGAGGTGTTGGCTTTGTAGAATTCAGCTGGAATTCCATTCGGACCAGGCGTTTTCTCTGAATCCATCTGTTCTATGATATTGGTAATTTCTGGGTTGAGAGTTTGCGCCTCTTGCTCTGCCAGCTCTGGGATAGGCAGGGCAGTCACAAAGTTATATAACACTTCATTCTCCTCACACAGTGCAGTGCTATAGCAGTAATGGTAGTAACAAACAAGCTCTCTAGCGGTATCCATTGGATTTGTAATCTCCCCCATCAGCTGTCCTTATTCGTGTAATGTTAATTTGTTGATCTGTTGACGTACTCATTTAATAAATCACCTGCCTTATCCACCTGGTGTTAAACTCTTTCCCGGCAGCCAAGGCATCCTATCTGAGCCTTTGTCATCCGCTGCTGGCGAGGTACAAAGTTGCCATGTCAAATTCATATCTATGGAGATCAGTCGTATCCATTCTATATTGTGCCTCCAAGTCAATGCCGGAGTTCCTGCTGTATGAATCTTTTACCTTTTTTCTTTCTTCAGCCAGGCTGTGTATTTTATTGCACTACCCATTGTGAATGTTTTGTATGTCTCAAAAAACAAATACATTCGAAATATTGGTTTGTTTCTTCCCTTAACAATTTTCAAAATGTTTCATCACACAACCATTGTGCATCTAAGCACCATGTCCTGGTGCTATGGCCGTCTATTACCATAATAATGGGAGCATGGTCCGAGAGCCCCGAACATGTATTTGTGTCTCTGAGACCAGGTATAAGTCCATGGAAGGGACAAATAGGTGGTCTATCCGGGAGAACAACCTATGTGTTGCTAAGAAATACATGTTTCTCTCATCAGGATGATATGTGCATCAAACATCACTCAAACCATATGCCTCCAAAAAGGATGTAAGGTGGGTCACCCCATCATGTTTATTTTTGTGTGTGCGTGTTGTGTCTATCAAGATTCTCATGTATAACCCAGATAAAATCACATCAAATAAGAATCGGGCCCATCCAGGCCTTTACCAGCACTGATCCCAATTCTCTCAAAAAAAATTCATTGATAACTGTGGCATGCTAATGTACAAACTTGTAGCATGCCTGTTACCATGATGTATCACACCCTCCAACTCCAAGCCCCCCCGATCAACCCTTTATTTGGTAATTGCAGACGGGAATTGCTTCTTAAATAATATGGCAACTCCGCACGAGCAGGTAAGCCTACAGCATCATTAAAATATCAGGATTATGTTGCTTCCAAGTTTGCAACACTGCAGTCCTTTGATATATATTTTTTTTAAAGTGCATTTACATTCCACTAGAAGAGACGGGACATGCACTTTAAAAGCCTCCCCTACCTTCAGCCATGATCATCAGTGTTCTCTATCATTTACCGTTTGCGTACATAGCCTGCACTATCGTGGAGCATTTGTCCCAATCATACTCATAACTTTGCTTCTTAAATCTCCTCTGCCCTCACCCTACACTTCTAAACTGAAGCATCTGGCATGAAACTCTGTAGTAAATATATGCTGGTCCAAGACCCTATAATTCTTGTCTGTTTCCAGTATCCACTAACCCCGTACAAAACAACACCCCAAGTAAATATGAAGGTGAATGCACCTACGCCCTCCACCTGTGCTCTAGTTTAAATCCAACAGAATGCTCTCTGAATGCCACTGGCCCCCCATCTTCTACTGAGCTAACATATTTCATGCATGCAAGCTTGTCCCTGAGGATTGTCCAACCAGCCTGTGACCCCAGGATCCACTAATTTCTATCCATTTAAGGGGCATCTCTTCATTGTGGTATCTTTGTCAGACCCACTTGCGTACTCTGCTCCATAACCATGACCGCATGGTCGGGGCTACGTCACTTGCAACTCATTGACCCATCTTTATTATCTTGTGAGCTGTCGGAGTCTGACGTCTCCCTTCAGTCTGCAATCCACTGATTGTGCGAGTTCTGTTTTTTATTTTTGCTTCTCAGTTGGAACCCATTTATATAGGAAAGCCTTTGTTCCTTAGGTTTGACATCTACAGCAGTGTTAAATTGCATTTGTTCAGTCTCTTGTCCCTTTCTGATCTTTACTGACCTCTCTTCGGCCCATGTCCACACAACATCCCCTTATCGGGAACACCGCAATGCTGCTTCGGTTTAGGAAAAAGTTGAAGACTCACCTCTTTAAAGAACACTACATCTCAATTCATTTACCGTCCAGAACTCCGTTATCTGTCCTATCATTCATTGACTTTATGCTTATCTTTGACCCTGTACATCGCTCTGCTGCCTTTTGTATGTGTTTGTACTATAGAAATTCCATACACATACATGTTTTTCCGGCTCCTTTCCTTAAGCCCTCTTAGGTAACCCAACATAGCACAATTATTTTATCTGGACTTGCTCATCCTGTGAGTTCCCCAGAGGATGCCACAGGCTGGACTACTGTGGCACGGAGTTCTTTACATGTCTTTTTAACTCTGAAGTTCTCTCTTAGATACTAGAGACACTCTCTGCTGCAATTCAAAGATCTTTCTCAGTAATGATGTCACTTCTCAATTTCCAGTCTTTGATTCTAAGGCATTCCTCAACACTTGAATTGCCTGCAGAATGAGATTCATTATAGAGGAGGGACTAGGCTGTTGTGCGCCCTTTCTAGAGTGTTACTTAAATGCATACCCCCTAAACTGCAGGCATCCCCATTATATATTTGTCAATTTTTACTGGTTTCATTGGTAGGATGGGTTTATCCTTGACCATGAACGGTTCTGTGCACAAGTGTGTAATGTTATAGGTGCTCTGATACACACTCCTGAAATCACTTCACCACCACTAAGCATAGTCGTAGAGCATCAGCAAAAAATGTCTCTACCCAGGGCAACCTCTGTAAAGAACAGTTCACGAGTAACAGGCTGCTCATTTTGGGACCCAAACAGGTTTTCACCATCACTCACCGGATTTTACCATATGTAGCATACACATTTTCAGAAGCTTGATGTCCAGCTATCAGCTGCAAGCCACAGGAGAAATGGGTGCAAGTGAGACACGTCACCACTTTCCGTTAGCACTACTCCAGAGTCAGACCACCGCTTCTCCGCATATCCGAACCACTAGAACCACAGGTTTGCCTCCCGGCAGCAGCATGCCCCTACAGCTTCAAGTCAATGTGATTAGTCAACATTACCAGCAGAGTGCCATGAACTGTGACTATTACCTCTCAAAATAGAATTTAAACTTGGTCATAGCCTGTCTATCCCGTCGTGAGGAGAGACTTTATTCGTTGGGCCGCCTCTAAGGAACGTCTCTGCCAGTGTTCTTCCTTGGTCACTTCAGTCGCCCCGCCCACCTGCTAAGCTCAGCAGTCAGACCAGCCTCACCACAGGCAGCATGAGCAGCTGGGTGTGTCAGAACTTCTTGCTATCAGGCCCCCAGAAGACTCAATCACAGTTGGCTCACTGCCACCTGTGTGTATGCTCAGGCCCTGAGAGGATCTTTAATACAGCTACTGTGGCTGCTTTGGACCCACTTCTTTACACCTGTACGTCTGCCCATATCGTCCTCTGGCCTCCCAGATGCTGCTAACACCACTTGCCTAATGGGCCACCTTGACTGCATTCAAACAGTCACATGGGCTCTAGTGGTAGCTATCAAGACTTTCTATTTCACCCTCTCCTCTGCAATTGTAATACGGCCTGCAGCTCGAGTGTCACCTTCTCTCATGTTCGACCACTATTCGCTTCGACTTGTAGATTCATTGGTCCGTTTCCCCTCCTACGAGCAACTAATCACACCTCAGATTCCATGGAGGTAAGCAGCTGAATCGGGAGGGTTCCCGAATCTTCCAGTCTCTGTGTTAGGTAGAATTCTGAAGAGCAAAATGTTTAAGAACTTAATGGCGCATGAACTAAATGTTACAGCGATGCATCTGTGATGTTAGCTGCCTTGGCCATGGCCAGTAATGACTTGGGGTCTGATTTAGAGTTTGTCGGATGGGTTACTCATAATACAAGCATAATTAAGTAGATTTGCAATGGCTTTCTACATCTTAGCACTTAGCATGAAAATCTTGATATATTTGTTTGAAAAGGGCTCGAAAGAATTTAGCTAAGCACAATTTAATTCCCATTGTCTACTTAATTCTGATTTAATAAACTAAACAGTTTTATTAAATGTATTTGCACAATATTTTCAGAAATTGTATAGTTTCACCAATTCTTAGGATGGACACTGCATACCACTATCGTGCTGCAGTACAATTTCTGAAGCTTGTCCATTTTATAGTATTGATTCCAATTTCAACAAATTACTGAAAGAGCACAAACATAATTATGAACACCTTTTGTAAAACAAAACCAAACTGATCTGGCTGCAGACAGTGTTATTGTGAACTATTACCTTCACTTAAAAACTTAAACAACTTTTAACTTTCTTTTTCATGAAGCAGCACTATATGTTAGTCACAATATAACAATGATTTTCCTTTCTGTTTGAAAAAGCAGTGACATCTTTGCTTAGCTGTAAAAATATGTAAACCTGGTTAATTTTGCTTTACTAATATTCAGTTCCATCCAAGTAGTCAAAGAAAAATTACTTTGAATAATATTGTAAATGTGAATGTCCCCTTCTATGAGGTGAACCTCCTATGGTAGTTGGAATCAAGATTCCTCATTCTACTTTCTTTCGGTCAGTATGTGTGGACACTAAATTTACTAGAAAAGTTGTAGCAGTAGCTAATGAGTTTGGTGGAACACTATAGCTCTGTGGAACCAAGCTGGACTCTAAAATGTCAGGGAGTTCCCTCTTCAACACTGAGCCCTGCTATCCTGGTTTTTGGTATCTTCTATCTAATGAAATGACAAATTGGGGACTATATGCGGAGTAATTTATCAAGAAAGGGACACTCCGTTTAATGCCAATCCTTGAGGCGATAAGCCATTAGAAAAGTTGATGTTTGTAAAGTACTTTGTGTTCTGTCTGTATCAAGCAGTATGGGACGAACCTTCAGGCTACGATGTTGAGGTCAAACCTTGAGTTAATGAAGCTACTAATGCCAGGAACTAACCTGGTCGGTATTATAGCTACGCATACACACACATACACCTATATATATATACACACACACGTATATATACCAATTTCAGTTACGTTTACAGCAGTTAGTAATTTGAAGATGTGATACAAGCATCTGAAACGTTTAAAATAGGTTGGATAGCTCATACGATATGTGCAAAAATAGTAACTTCGTCAAAAATCATTCTCTTCTACTTGGATATTGCAGAAGAGCGCTCCGCTGAACTTAAGATGGCCTTTCATGTAAAAAGTCCAAAAAGCCACTGTTGGAGGTAAAAGTGTACTTGTTATATGTGGAACCTCCAAAGTCTAAAAAAACGTACAGTGGCAAATTGTATTGTCATCAACACTATCAAAATCTCAAAAGCTGAATGTCTCCATCAGGGGAATTTCAGGTAAATCCTTCCAGTTCTCTGTTCAATTATCTACTTGACATCATTCCATTTTTCTAATTTGGTCCAAGTTTTCTCTTGTAAAGAGGTGTCTCTGAAACATTGGAGGGGATTCTGGGAAAGGAACAGGGACGCAGATTCATATTTTGACTGCACAAGGTGTTAAAAGCAGACCGTAAACCTCCCTTTCAAAAGGCGAGACATCTGTGGGATAGTGATCTAATAGTCCCATTTGCAGATAAGGTATGGGAAAAGGCATGTGTAGAAGTGTAACTCATCTCAAGTAATGCCATCACATGTGCCTTACGCCATCTTGGCTACACAAGATATACCCTGAAAGATTGTCAGACTAACCAAAATGCATTGCTCTTGGAGCAGATTTTTCACACAGGTTGTGGATGACGGAATACTGGGGTTAGTTGGTGACTTCACTTCGGCGAATTACAGGAGTACTTAAAAAGATACACAGTCTATCAAGTCTTATACCTAAACTCAAAACACGCAAGATGCAGTGTACATTTTTGGCACTGGGATTGCTGCTTGCAAAACGCCTTATAGCCGTTGGGTGGGTATCCCAGAGAGCTCCACAGAGAGGTAATTAGGAGAAATACCTTAAAGATTGGACAATCACGTAGGAAATACGTATGAGGAAGATTAGACGAGACAAGAATGTGGAAGATGATAGATAAAAATGGGCAGATATGACTAATGCAGTAGTTGATACTTTAAAGTAAGACACTTAGGGCCTGATTAGGACTTTGGCGGTGTGGCGCCGGGTCCGTCCTTCCGCAGCACCGTCAAAGCCATGGTTAGGCTGTCTCTGCCAGATTAGGAGTTTCCTCCTGTCTGGCGGGCTTTGTTTTTGATGTTTCCATGGCAGTGCCTTGAAAATGGGCACCGCAATAGGAACGCCAAAAATTGTTCCTGCACGGCATGGACTGATGAATCCATGCCGTGCAGGAACGGCGGTGCATGCGTACAGGGGTGCACATGTTGTGCCTCCCGGCATGCACCCCAAGGCGGAGAGGCACAACAAGGCACTGTAGGGCCCCCTTTGTTTCCTCTCCTCCAAGGTTTTCATGGAGGATGAACCACAGTGAAAACCATGGTGGAAAGGAAACTCCTAATATGCTTGGCGGGATCGCGGTGGTCCTGCCAAGCATATTGATGCCTCCTGATCGCCAAAGCACCACCAAGGAACGGGGGTTCCCCTAGTGGCTGCGGGGGGCAATGGGGGCCCGACCCCCCTAATCTTAATAGGGCGGTCGGAATACCACTGCTGCTGTGCCCCCACGAGTCTGTCTGTCAGTGAACCGCCAGACTCGTAATTATGCCCTTAATAAGCAAATAACATGATTATACTTGGGATGTGACTCATAGAGATGCAGAGGGGTGGGTGCCGGTGTTTTTGTCTGTATAGTGCACAATGACACTGTGATGGAGCACGCTGCGCTGAATGTGTTTTCTCTTTAAGGGGAGAAAAGTGAATTGTAAAAGGCTGTCTTCTGATGCTGTGGAAGAATCATTAAATATTTTGTTATGACTCAATGAGATCAGTCAGAACCAAAAATAAAGCTAAAAAAAAATCTGTCTCTGAATATAGGCACAAACATTAATGAAACATAATTGCGTTCCTTGGCATCTTGCTTCCATGCAGGAGCAAGACCTATTGACTTTATCGCAAAAATTCCATTAACAAAATCGTGCTTTGTCTTTTCTTCTTTTTTTTGCAGCTTGAGTTCCTGCACCTATGCTGTTAGATTGAGATGACCATTAATTTCTAGATGGGCTGTTTTTTCCCAACTGCATACTATAGGGAACCATTTTCATATTCTATTAGTTTGGTCCTGTGTGGAGCAGAGCTCCAGAGACCACCACAGGATACATGAACTAAGACTACCCTTACATAGGATTCAGGCCTGTCATTTTTGCTTTAAACCATTGCATTAAAATCACTGATCCATTGCCATTCTGTTTTAAATATGTCTTTTGACATTCAATCTTTGTACAGACCTCATAGTACACCACATATTTTAGCTATGCAGAGAATACCTTGGTACATTTATCTGGCCTACACGGCACTCAGTGCATACATTTTGGACAGTGTGCTTTTCATTGAGATCGAAGTGCAAACCTTTACCTACACAATACACTTATGAATATATTTTTTATTGATTTGACATTTTATGAATTTATATATGTAGCAAATGTTTTATCTTAGGCTATGTTTGAAGGATCAGAATACAGGCATTATGAATTCATGCACTTTATAAGATGAAATTTGTTTGGGATTTCAATTCTGGACTCGTAGATACAGAAATGAAAGTTCATGGCAGGGGCAGTAGTTTCTGAATCGGGTTTATTCTGTAAAACTCCTTTTGATGATAATTCCTGATTTTTTTCGCTAACAAAAAACCTTCTCAGCTTTCATTTGGCCTTGAAACACCCTATGACACCTGCTAGGGAGCTTAGTGTTGATTGCTTGAGTTCACTGGCTCGGTGTACATTTTCCCATCGATCTATTCCGTTCTTGAAAGTTTGATGCCATCGGTCTAAAGCTTCAGGGTGAAGTATTTTTTTCTCCACTACAGTGGTCAGTGTAGAGCATTTTAGTGTTCTAGCTTTTACAGCAGTGTTGTTGGTCTTGGACAAAAATACCATTTTGTGTTTTTTGCCATCAATGGGAGAACATTGCAACCTCACCCAAGACTCATCTATGGCCCGCAGGTTATATATTATTTAATGAGAATCAGACAACCATTGAGCCTGAGCTTGAGCAATGCAATCAAATTGTTTAGGGATATTCTTGAAGCGGTGTAGTGTAGTTCCTATTTCCCTAATAGGCTCTGCGCATTGGAATAATATCCCCTATAGATTTGACATAGGACTGAGGTCAGTATGTCCCTATCGAGTATATTAAATTTAATTACTTTGTGCCAGCTAACTCAGAGGCCACTAGAAACTCCTTGTAAACAAGAAGGGAGTAGTTTCTGGCAACCGCATAAACATGACAACTTTGTTTCCTTTTAGAATCGGAACGCTCTCAGAATCGTGGAAACAATAGATAACAGTTTCACTCAGCTAATCGTGCATGCTTAGTTTCTTCAGAGTTACACAGAAAGAATAGACGGGCGTTTCAATAAAAGGATTTATTGAACAGTCTTGTTTCTCGTGTAAGAGATATGAGCTGTTATGATCACAAGACAATATGCAAGATATATAATGTACAGCATAAGCAGTAGAAAGAAATAATACTGCGCTAGCATTATCTTTTAGCTATGACACATATATTCATATACATAAATAACATAAGCTAAAAATGTGAGTACTCATAAGATGCTTCTCTAACTAGTTCTACCCCAGAGTACCTAACCTAACCTAGGTGTAGGGCAAGGTAAGAAGTAGGTGAAGTATTCTATAGTATGGTATGCTATAGTCTAATATGCCAAGAGTCCCTCTAGGTTCTAGTCAGCTCCATACCTTGAGAATGAGAGAGGTGGGAATCTCCTTCCGAGTCTCGAACTCTAACACCCCGCGAAGGGAGTCCGAACACTGGAAGCTGGATTCTCTGCGAGCAGGGATGACAGCGTCTCTTATCAGTGCGTCAGGCCGGGACACGGGCTCCTCTAAAGTCGAGGTCTCCTCCTACTTGCTTGGGCCAAGGGAAGGTATATTTGTACCTGGTAGGTGCCTTGGCATGTTAGCATTGACGTAAAGTCGGGCAGAGGAAGACATCAGGAATGAACCCTTAAGGTATAGCGGTTCATGCATAATAAATGAGTTCTTGGAGAAATCAAAAATCCTGTGCTAGGGGAACTCCCAAGAGCTTAAGGGTCTGGTTTC
The DNA here is from genome assembly GCA_963921515.1 of Calotriton arnoldi. NCBI lineage: Eukaryota > Metazoa > Chordata > Amphibia > Caudata > Salamandridae > Calotriton > Calotriton arnoldi. The sequence goes on along the minus strand of CAWUFW010000005.1, from coordinate 5,277,349 downwards.
TAAGAACTCGTTGCGACGTTAGGGTGGACGAATGTAAGTGACCATGCCTGTATTTGGATAGCATGGCTAATGCCTAAATAAGGACTGGGATCTTATGCCTATATAAGGGCAATGCGAATTGTGCCTATATAAGGACATGTTTCAGGAAAACCTATATACGGACACCTAAAGCAGAATACAACACCCACTCCACTTTCGAATGAACGATAGTACTAAATGCTAAACATTAAATTGAGTACCACATGTTGCTAAAAACATTTCTAAAAGCATATTAAAAGAAGTTTAAAATAAACTGTCGAATGCAATAGGTACTGTACATTTTAAAGCATTTTTTCATTCTAAGCATGTATTGGAAATAAATGCAACATGAATGAATAAACAAATATATACATATGACGAAATGGTTGACAAGTTTTCAAAAATCAAAGCCATTGCATTTCATGAAATTGTGGTAAATAAGGTGACAGTGTGTCCCTGGAAGTATTCAAAGAAGTCCGTTTTATATGAATAGTTCTACTGTAAGCAGATTGAGTTGCCATGTATTTTCAAAAAATAGAGAAAAAGAAAAAGTTCAATTTTAGGAAGAGTTCCAAGTTTTGTTCTGTTTTGAAAATATGGAGGCCAAATTCATTGCGTCCCTGGTACACTGTGAGCCGAATCAAAGTCAGTGTATGGGTCTGGTGTAAACATGAAATCATCTATTTCTGTAGACAAAAGATCGTCTACCGATGTCGGTGACAGTTGGAATACCTCATTTAGAAGGTTAACTGCACAGAGATGTGATGCATCGCCTTCAGCATAGGATGCCGCAGCAATGTTCGCGTCAGTTGTTACCTGTGTGCCTGAAGATCCATCTCGTACCTCAGCAGCAGCAGGAAGCGTCTGTGAGATCTCAAGGAATGCCGTCATCCGGATTGGGGGCCTCTGGGGACAACACAGAGCATGGGCCGTTATCGGGTCCAGCAGAGTATCGATATCCGTTGGCATGACTGATGGGAGTGTTAGACAGGTGTCTAGCACGCATTCTTCACCGCAAAGCAGGCAGCATAGAACAGGTAAGATGCAATCTTGCCAGATTGGTCTAAATGACAGAAACCATGTTGTATTAAGTTCCCGTAGACGAGGTATGCCCAAAAGTTGCACTATGCGCTCACGGCACTTCCGTTCTAGGAGAGCTTTCTCCAAATTGCTGGGAGTGACGCTGGTGGATAGGCTTGCCATAGCGTAGCAGTAGGAATAAACACAGGATTCCTGCAACCAGTGCTAGAATTAATGGCACACCACCAAACACCGAATGTGCGAAGTTTGGAATGATTCCGAGGACTGCCTGAAAAGGTGTTAACAGTCCTGAACAGATGGTCTTAAATACATGTACAATTCCGCTCGTATCAGACATGTTTAAGATACGTCCCATCATTTCTACAAAATGTATAGGGCAGTTTGTACGAATTAAAGCCTGTATCTCAGCCGAAGTCCTTGCAATTTGTAAATCATAGATTTCTTTGGCCGAGGTCAAAGGCACGGTCTGTTGCAAAAGCATGGCTTTCATTCTGCTTAAAGTATCAAAACGTATAAAAGAAACATTCAATGAAGGCCATAGAGGTGATTCCCTGACTGTGTCTATTGGGGGGGAACAATACTTGCATACAACAAGTAACCCTGGAGCCGACCGTTACCAGATATGGGATGCCTGGCAACATGCCACAGCAACTCTGATCATTCAACATGAGGTAACTCCCATTAGAAAGTTGGCCAAACGTTGGATTAATCACAGTAGCTGGTGTACCCTGCTGGTGGCAGGACAAGTTTGCCACAGAACCATTACAAGCCCCGTGTAAAGAAATGCCCTGACATATAAGTGAACCTCTTAGTGTATTTTCACAGTGTGTACCGCTTAGAAACACTTCACGATCCCCACTCCAACATCTGTAATCGTAAGGTAAATCCCAGGATGTCTTAATGTACTCCTTACCCAACCTTTCATATTTGCCTGCTTGCATTTGTTTTAGGCAATACTGAAAATGAAAAGTAGTGACAGGCAGAGTTATTTTGCCATGAATAAGCCATTCTGTAGCTGGTTTTTCTGCTACCGTAAATGGTAATTTTTCCAGTTTTTCAATGCTCAGCACTGTATACTTTGCTCCCCTTTGTGCCAGTTCGATCTGTTTATCCGTTAGATTGTATTCTGCAAACGGAGACGACGTGTTGATAAAACGCCAAGGCACATAGCCTGCACGCAAAGATTGCAGCGTCCAGCTTAATAACATAATAGAACGTAACTGAGATTGGCCTTGTTGTAACATGGCTAAATCTTGTTCCAGTATGTCAATAGCAGAGGATACAATGTTGTCCAATGAATAAATTCTGGATGACAAGGTTGTTAACCCATTGTCGACCACAGTGAGAAATTTCTCTAAGTTAATACGATCAAGTTCACGTATTCTTTCTGCGGCCTCTGCCTGTGAAACCTTCCATACTTCATTATAAGCAGCATAAATGCCGGCATATATGAAACGTTTTTGACGCGGTTTTCTTGGTCCTAGCAAGAATTCCCTAAGGTCTGCGTCTTCTTTAAGTAAAGATAAGTGTTGTTTCACATCCTCAAGTGTAGATTTTTGTAACCAGTCAAGGCACAATTTTCCTACACTGTATGTTGTTACTACCCCCGGATGTTGTCTTTGAACATATCGTGGGTCTGGCCTATGGATAGTAAAGCCCTGTATTCTATTCAGGAATCTTTCTTGACAGATGTTTGTGTCTGTGGGCCAGAGTAACCATTTTTTCCAATCAGGATCAGTTCTGTTGTTTTGTAGTATAATGTCTACTCTGACCGCTCCCTGTGTAGTGCTATTACTTGCAGGTGTTGGTACAGAAGGTGTGTTCATGTCGTTAATCTTGGCTCAACCAAGGCAAGACGTTTGTTGCACAGTGTCATTCAAAAACATTATTTGATGTGGGATGATACATGCTCTAAACAAAGCTTCTATCCCCTGTACTTGCCAATCTTTAGAACCCCAGACAGATTTTGTGTCGATTGTGTCTTTCCAAAAGTCAAATCCTTGTCTAGACAGTTGGGTAATAAAGGCTGCAGAATAAATCTGTTTTGTATTAGTTAACATCATTTTCTGTCCTGTTTTGTTTACATTTTTATAGTAAGATGTTTCTGGATCAGATGTATTGTACCCTGAAAAATATAGAAACTTATTTGTAAACGTTTTTGAACTACCCCTTGGTGGTGTAGGACAATGTTCCCATTGGTTAAACTTAAAAACATTTCTAGGTGTTGCAGATTTATGCAAGAAATGATGACCATAGTGGTTGTAACAATAAAGCTGTTCATAGTCTGATGAACCCTCTAAGTATTCATTGTTAGAGAACGCAGCAGACCTTTCTAGGTCAGACATCATATCATTTACAGTCTCAAAGTCCCAATCATCCAGAATAGGTACTGGAGGTAATAAAATCACTTAATGAAATTTTAAATAAATGTGGAATGTTCAAAAGTTCCGTCGGGCCGAATATGTCGAAATCGGTTTTGTCCCACACTATACCATCCTGTATAGGAACGGCTGTGATGTTCACTGCTGACAAGTCTCTTGTTTCACGATGGGAAGATTTGTGTGGTTTTAAAAGTAAGTTCACATTTTTACTTTCAGTGTCCATACGGATGTATCTGCCATTTATAAGCACGCTAAGAGTCATAACCAAAGCTAGCCAAAACAGAAAGAAAAATATCCCAGAAATAATCCATATTTCAATCCATGGTGAAACCAGATAAGTCTCTTTCAGGAAATGAAAAAGGTCTTGTACTTGTTGCTTGAAAGTTTTTGATGCTGGCGTCGTTTCAGGCTCACTCGGATCCTCAGAAAACGTATCAAAGTTAATGAAATAGCCAGAAGCAGTTCGGTCAATTGTTGGAATTGCATCAGGATTTGTTGAAATCGCTGGAACCAGTTGATCACGTGTTACGTTGGTGTAGACAGGTGTATCTGGACGAACTGTTACTTGAGTTTCAAGATAGATGAGTTCCATAGCATTGTTGCTTAGTCCTTCATCTGTTACTGCTGAATTCTCGATGGTTATGAGTCTTTCAGTCTGAACCTCTTGGATAGTAGCGAGAGGAGTGCGTCTGCTACTAGGTCGGAGTCCACGAGGCCTACTATTTAGTATTGGCCACATACTGTGGTTTGATGAGGTCGATTGACACAAATCTTTTCTCCTTTTTTCCAGCAAGGGGCGGCAGAAGTACTGTTCTTGTTCTGTGGACGGCTAGGACAGGTACTGGTTGTCTGTAAGAAGGTCCAAATTCCTTCTTGTCCGCAATCTTCTCTCTGACTAGATCCCCAACTTTAGGGATCCAGACGGGCCTTGCTGGGACTGCCGGTGTTTCCCCAGTGGTGGTTGGCTTCAGGAACACGTTGCTTTGTTTCGATCTTAGTTTATTTAGATCCTGTAAAACAGCCAAACGATCTTTGATATCAAAGGGTTTATTTTCCACCACTGTGCCTTTACATTCGAGATCAGGTACCCACATTCTTGTCCCAAATAGGACCTCATATGGAGTGACCCCCCCCAAGAGAACTTCTTGGCAAATTATTTAATGAGCGTTGGACCCCCATAAAGATGTTTGACCCACCCATCACCCGAACCTAATACTCTAGCTGTTATAGACTGCTTTATGTCCCGGTTTTTCCTTTCCACAACAGAATTTCCCTCAGGATGAAACGGAGAGGAGTACCTCAATGCAACGCCCAAACTGGCCATGGCTTCTTTGTAAGCCCGAGAGCTAAACGCAGGGCCCTGGTCAGAATGTAGTGTGCCTATTGCGTATGTGCCGATAAAGACTCGCAAATCTTTTATAACAGTTCGAGCGTCAGCCGAGCGCTGAGGCCATATCCATAGGAACCTTGACTTAGTATTTGTGGGATTTCATTTGTCCAAAAGGACGCCTGCGCGTAGATAGTCTAATGCTGTCTAACAATGGTGTCTGTACTGGGCAGGCTACTTCGTAGTCTGGTGTCTGATGGCGTTCTGCACCACGCTGTCTATTGCAGTCTCTGCAGTCAACGATGAAGATGTGAATCTGTGTATTCATTCCAGGCCACCAGTACATCTCTTTTTTTTGAATTTTTTTAATAACAAATTTTATTTGCATTTGTGAAAAGACAAGGTGCAATCGCCCTACAGTGGTCCGTAGGAGAACTTGACATATATCATCTCTGAAAACCATCTTCTTGCCCATATCTAAACACCTGCTGAACATGCAGGTCACACAACCAACATAACTTGCAGAAGTCACTAGATCTACAAAGAAACCCTGGAAAACATGATACAAAACCATCATCCCTACACAACTTTGAGATTCCCCAGCATTGAAGAGTTCAGGTATAATATTAGTTATGGGTCTCCTGAGGGCAATGGGGGAGCTCCATGCCTCGATACGTCGCCCAACGGTTCCATATTTTCCTGTGTTTTTGAGGGCAGCCGCGTGCCAGGAAGACTGCCATTTCCGCCCCATACATCTATCAAGCTCCCTCTTCCACTTGCCAAGTGATGGAGCCCGTGTGTTTTTCCAGGATTGCGCTATATCTCTTTTGGCTACGACGAGGGCTAGAAACAGCAGGTGTTGTTTATATATGTTGCCCCCTATATCTTCTGTAGCATGAAGGAGAAAGAGTCGTGGGTTTAACTGGAGCTCCCACCCCAGCACCTCCTGAAGACATATCCTGATTTTGTTCCAGTATGGCTGCAACACTGCAGCCCGACACGGTATGCAAAAATGTCCCCTCCTCTCTATCGCACCGCAGACACACGGGGGACTGAATCATCCCCATCTTCCACAGTCTGACCCGTGTATAGTATACCCGGTGTAGGTACTTGAATTGTATCAGACGGTATCTAGTCGAGACCGCCGCCCCACGCGGGCTCGCTATGGCCTCAGCCCAGTCATTGTCCGTTATATCAGGAATATCAGCTGTCCAGGCCCCACGCGTCTTGTCCAATGTTGTCGTAGTGTGCGTTATTAACGTCTGGTACACCTGTCTGATTTTGTGTTGGCCTAGGTCACCCATAAGTAAGCGGCCTTCTAACGGGTGAAATTCCGGCAGGGCATCCACTGTGCGGACGAGGGGGTGAGTGCATGACGGAGTTGAAGATATTTATAAAACTGTGTTCTGTGTAAATGGTACTCGGTTTGCAATTGTTGGCATGTCTTCATAGTGGTACCCCGCATTACGTCTCCAAGGGTTGATATCCCCACCAGGTCCCACCTCCGGAAGCCCTGTAAGGCCGCCACCGGGCGTAGGTATGTACCGTGCCACAATGCAGTTGCCCGAGTAAGCCTCCCTCCCCAGCCCATCTGCCTCACCTTGGTCCGCCAGAGCGAGATTAAGACCCTGCACGCTGGAGGTAGGGCTTCTAAGCGTGCTGTGCTATATAAGAGGTGTAAGAGGGGGGTATGCTCTAATGCTGTGTGTTCCGCTGCATATGCCGGGTCTGTCGGGGAGTTGTACCACCATTCATTTAGCACAAGTAAATGTGAAGCCATATAGTAGGAGTATATATCTGCTGCCGCGATGCCCCCGCAGTAGGTAGACTGCACGCATGTGCGAAGTGCGACTCTGACCGCGCCACTGTTCCAGAGGAATTTATTTTGTATAGCATTGACCTGCGCAAACCAGGTGCGTGGAATCTGATACAGGAAATTTTGAAGGCGATAGAGCAACCGGGGAAGCGAAACCATTTTAAAGATGGCGGATCGGCCATAGAGAGACAACGGGAGCGAGGACCATATATTAATTTCACTGTTCAGGCCGACAAGAAGAGGGGCAATGTTATGTAGCCAGGAGATCCTGGGGCAAGCCGAGATATAGACCCCCAGATATTTGAAGCCATCTGTCGCATGATTCAGCTGCGATGCCCAGGTGTCACGACCCTGAGGGCCGCATACCGGGAATAGGATTGACTTGGCCGGGTTCGTATAGAGCCCAGTTGTTTCCCAAACACCCGTAGGATCTGCAGCACCCGGGGCCCAGTGAACCACGGGTCCGTAATGAAGAACAACACATTATCCGCATATAGCGCGATGCGGTCGGAACCCGATCGCGACCAATCAAAACCCCGAAAAACCGGGTCCCACCGGACCCATGCCGCCAACGGCTCAACGGCCAAAGCAAACAATAAGGGGGATAAGGGACACCCCTGCCGAGTCCCCCGCCGAAGGCAAAATGGAGGCGAACAATGTCCGGCAATACGCACTGAGGCGGACAGATCTGTGTAAAGTAGGCGAACGAGGGCAAGAAACCGGGGTCCGAAATTACAGGCCTCTAATAATTGAAACAGATAAACCCAGCTCAAGGAATCAAAAGCCTTATCTATATCAGCCAGTAGAATGGCTGCTGGCCTACCGAGGGCTGGGGCCGTGGCCAGAGCTTATTATGTACCCGCCGGATATTGTGGCGAGTGGCTCTAAGGGGCATAAAACCGGCCTGGTCCGGGTGGACCAGGTCAGTAATGCAAGAGCGGAGGCGGTCGGCCAGCACTTTCCCTAATAATTTAGGCTCCAAATTAATTAGGGATATGGGGCGATAGGATGAAGGGTTTTCCGGGGGGCGCCCAGGCTTATGGAAAAGTACAATCTCAGCACAGTACATCTCTTTTAATGTTAATATTGTTTTAGAGATCCCTTGATGTGACGGACCCTCCCCCAGATGTGCTTCATAAATCAAAGCTGCTCTACGTTCCATGTTTGGAATTACCCTATCCCCCACTCCAGGGATTCGAGCAAAAGGATCGTTGTTCGCATCAATTACATAAGAGTACTTGAGTGGAAATTTCTTTGGTAACGCTGCACCACTGCCTTTGCTTGAAGCATTGACAGCCAACAATATCTCACTGTCTATTCTCGTTTTTGAACGAGTGATCGCAGATACGGAAGCCGTCTGAACAGCCCCCTTTGCGGCTTCATCAGCCAATGAATTCCCTGCAACGTGAACGCCATCACGTTGATGACTCAACGTGTGTATCATGTGGGCTTTTGGTAGTTCGTTTTTCAACTGAACTACTTGTTCCCAAAGCGTTTTATGCTTTATTGTGCCACCTTTTGCATCTTTGAACCCGTTTTCAAGCCAATTCTGTATATATTCATTATACGACTGAATACAGTAAAAAAGAATCGCACACTATAAGTGTGGGGAATTCGCGATCTGTATTTTCAAGTGCCAGTTTGAATGCTTGTAGCTCAGCTCGCTGAGCTGTACAATCTCCTAGAGATTGAGTTTTAGTGGCCATTGGTCTGAAGTTACCATCTTGCATGCGACCTTTAACGATTGCGCACGCTGCACTGTAAGCTTGCTTACTCCTTGTAGCGGGTTGTGCTGATCCGTCAGTGTAAATTATAAATTCGTACTGATCTAGAGGCATAATTTCAGTGGGCAGAGGACATTCATGTTCATATTGCACGAACGCTTGTGTTTTTAAATCCGGATCAAAAACATATTCAACATCTGTTGCAGCAAGAGAATTAACCCATTGTATCCATCTAGGATGTAAAGCTTTTGCATTTGGAATGCTCGCTTTTGTGACCGCCTCTAAGGCTGGTACTGGAGTTACGACAATAATGCGTTTTCCTTGAGCTAGAGCTCTTTCTTTTGCTACAGCGGTTTGAACTGCTGTCAGTATTTTTTCTGTTGAAGTGAAGCGCATTTCTGCTTGTGTATACAAATGTGATTTGTATGCTATTGGTACTTTTTCACCCTCATTAAATGTTAAATAGGTGAATCCGCATTGACCCGAAATTATTCGGATCACCAAATTGCGTTGATTTACGCGTGTTTGTAAGTGATTTGTTGCTAACATGTTAGCTTGGAGTGAACGCAGGATTTCTGTGTGTTCTTGTTTCCAATGTTTTGTTGAAAAATCAGGTTTGATTAATTCGTAGAGAGGTTTAACCCTTTCTGCGTAATTTAGAATGTAAGTTCTTCCAAAATTTAGGAAACCCAAGATGGATTGTAAATTTTTCAGCGTTTTTGGAGGTTGGAGCAGCGCACACTTTTCTAAAAAGTTAGCTGCCATGCTCTTGCCTTCACTTGAAAGCTTATATCCTAGGAAAAGGACATTGAGATGGGCAATTCTGGATTTTTTAAAATTGAATTTATAGCCTTCAGAGGCGAAGCCCAATATAATGGTACTCACCCTGTTCAAGTGCCTATCCAGGTCATCGTCTGTCAGATAGATGTCATCGACATATGACAATGCCTCATTATCACAAATTTGTAGTAACTCTGTTACCCTTGCTGAGAATATCCCCGGGCTGTTTTTTAACCCTTGTGGGAGTCTACAAAATTGACACTGGGTCCCCATTATTGAGAAAGCTGTTAAGTACCTGCTTTCAGGTGCTATGTTTTGACAAAAGAAACCATTTGAAATGTCTAATGTGGTTTTATATTTTTTACGCACAATGTTATTCATTAATGCTGTACTATGTGCATTTTGCACTGCAAATGTTTTAGAACAAGTGTTCAAGTGTCTGTAATCCAAAACTAGATGATAAGTATTGTCTGGTTTGGATACAGGAAACAAAGGATTGTTCATTGAGGAGGTGCATGTTTCAATCACCCCTTGGTATTCAAGTTGATCTAAGATCTCCCTGACCTGTTTTTTAGCTTTTTGCTTTATTGGGTACTGCCTTTGTGCAGTAGGTTCATTTTTTAGTTGTATTTTATGGTGAGGTGAGTCCTCATCCCATCCTACATGATTTTTGTATAATGCTGGGGCCTGGGCAACTGCCCATTTCCTGGCAGAAGTATATTTTAGGTGAATTGGAATATGGTTGGCGAAGGCAGGCATAATAATGTCCTCGCCATGTGGGCACTCCCTGACAAAGTTTGGTGGCCAGTCTTTTTCTGCTAGAAGTATATCATAACCCCTTGAAAGTTTTTCCCAAAAGAGTATTTTCACTTTTATTGGTATGTCTCCCTCCATTCGGAGTGTTATTTCATATAACTTTTGTGGAGAACTAACCCTGGTGTCTACAGTTTCTACTGTGATGTACTCATTCAAGTCCACTATCTCCAGAAGTTCCTTCAGGTTCTGGCGAGCTATTGTGACTTCTGCTGCACTGTCCAGCATTGTCTGAGCCCATTCTCCGTTCTTGAGCTGTGTTCTCAGTATTCTCGGCATATCTGATCTTCAGACCTGCTACCTTCTTTTTTTGTGAATTGAGGTTTTGATTTATTTTTCTGAACGTGTTTGTCGTCTATGGATTTCACGCGTTCTTCTCTATGTTCTGACCGTCCTCTTCTTTCTGATGTCTGTGACGATATCTGAAAGGTACGAGAGGAACGTGTATCAGTATCTTGATACCTGTCAGGTTTTCTTAAATTATCCCTATTGTTGAGGTTATACCTCCTTTTAGAGGGCTCCTTAAGCGTTGGCGGATCGCCACTGATGCTGCCTCCCCTTTAATATTAGATAATATTATTGTTGAGACCTGGTCGAAGTTTTTCAGTAATTTCATACCTAAATTCAGAGCAGGCTCTGCCCCGTATTCGTTTTGAATTTGTTTCAGGACATCTGGTATTACTGCAATTGACGGAACACCATGTGTTTTAGTATAGATGGCAGCAAAGACTGCGCCCCAAGTGGTGCAATCTTCCAGTTGTGGTGTGATCCCCATTGGTAAACAGATTGTTAGGATTCTGTGTTTCTCATAAGGGCTAGTATTAGGAAATACGGCTTCGATTTGAGTAATTTTTTGAGCTATCCAGAATGGAATTTGCTCACGTTTTGTGGTCATTTTACCCATGACTGCGTGTAAAGTCTGTGGAGTAATTTTTAGTGTATTCCCCTGTTGAGGGGTTTGATTTGGAATGGTCATTGGTGGTTGGACTGTGAAAGTCCGCATGACATATTGGACTAATTGTCTGTAACTTTTTATTAACTCTTGCAGTTGAGTAAGTAGTTCCTCGTCTGACATGACATCGATGTCAGGATGAGGTGTGTAGCCGGCTAGAATCGGCCATGTTGCTCCTGGTCTACCTAGTGGACCGAGCCTGGTAATGTTTTTGTGATGTTTTAGGGCGCCTTTAAACCAGAGATTATGCTCCTGGTATGTGAGTGGAATTTCAATATCCTCGTAAGGAATATATTCCTCTGGTGGTTCATCTTCTTTAAAGAAGTGAAACAGTTTTGTTATTGAATTTGATTCTGGGAATACTATCCATGAATAGAATACCTCTGTCTGAAAGGATTCGTGTGCCTCTATCACGAAAACTGCTCTACCACCTCTTGGTGGTAGGCCGTGTTTTATAAGTTTTAGAGTGATGACTCTCCTTAAGTTTGGATGAATGTTTATAACACCCTCATCGGCTTCATTTAAACCTGTAAAATTAAAAGCTGTTACGACTGGGTCAGCCGCAGCTACACCGTTCTCGATGTCAGACATTGTTTTAAAAAAAATGTAGAACAAGTTTCAAGGAAACAAAAGATAAGGTGCACAATATTTTGGAACACTGTATCCTTCAACGTTGAACAAACCAAACAGCTAATATATAGGTTTTTTTGACCTATTTAGCTTTGGCGGATACTTAACCCTACCCACTCCAGACGTCTTATGGAGTATGTGAGTAGGGGGTCTCTGAGAAAAGCACGACTGAGTTACTCAGTATCTAGCGTTAAATTAGTGCCTTACCAAACCGTTGGGCGCCATGTAGTGTAGTTCCTATTTCCCTAATAGGCTCTGCGCATTGGAATAATATACCCTATAGATTGGACATAGGACTGAGGTCAGTATGTCCCTATCGAGTATAGTAAACTTAATTACTTTGTGCCAGCTAACTCAGAGGCCACTAGAAACTCCTTGTAAACAAGAAGGGAGTAGTTTCTGGCAACCGCATAAACATGACAACTTTGTTTCCCTTTAGAATCGGAACGCTCTCAGAATCGTGGAAACAATAGATAACAGTTTCACTCAGCTAATCGTGCATGCTTAGTTTCTTCAGAGTTACACAGAAAGAATAGACCGGCGTTTCAATAAAAGGATTTATTGAACAGTCTTGTTTCTCGTGTAAGAGATATGAGCTGTTATGATCACAAGACAATATGCGAGATATATAATGTACAGCGTAAGCAGTAGAAAGAAATAATACTGCGCTAGCATTATCTTTTAGCTATGACACATATATTCATATACATAAATAACATAAGCTAAAAATACGAGTACTCATAAGATGCTTCTCTAACTCGTTCTACCCCAGTGTACCTAACCTAACCTAGGTGTAGGGCAAGGTAAGAAGTAGGTGAAGTATTCTATAGTATGGTATGCTATAGTCTAGTATGCCAAGTCTAGTATGCCAAGAGTCCCTCTAGGTTCTATTCAGCTCCATACCTTGAGAATGAGAGAGGTGGGAATCTCCTTCCGAGTCTCGAACTCTAACACCCCGCGAAGGGAGTCAGAACACTGGAAGCTGGATTCTCTGCGAGCAGGGATGACAGCGTCTCTTGTCAGTGCGTCAGGCCGGGACACGGGCTCCTCTAAAGTCGAGGTCTCCTCCTACTTGCTTGGGCAAGGGAAGGTATATCTATACCTGGTAGGTGCCTTGGAATGTTAGCATTGACGTAAAGTCGGGCAGAGGAAGACGTCAGGAATGAACCCTTAAGGTATAGCGGTTCATGCATAATAAATGAGTTCTTGGAGAAATCAATAATCCTGTGCTAGGGGAACTCCCAAGTGCAAATGGCATGGCTAATGCCTAAATAAGGACTTGGATCTTATGCCTATATAAGGGCAATGCGAATTGTGCCTATATAAGGACATGTTTCAGGAAAACCTATATATGGACACCTAAAGTGGAATACAACAGCGGGCTCCCCCAGCGCGGGACGCCCGTACTTTCTTCGGCACACCAGCGGGACCAGGGGGCCAGGACTCACTGCCCCAGCCAGCATCGCGCTACCTGAGCGTGCAGCACAGTGTCATCAGCAGCGCCAGGAGGCGCCTTTAAATCTTGAAGCGGGCTCCCGCAGCCCAGGACGCCCGTACTTTCTTCGGCACACCAGCGGGACCAGGGGGCCAGGACTCACTGCCCCAGCCAGCATCGCGCTACTTGAGCGCGCAGCACAGTGTCATCAGCAGCGCCAGGAGGCGCCTTTAAATCTTGAAGCGAGCTCCCGCAGCGTGGGGCGCCCGTACTTTCTTCGGCACACCAGCGGGACCAGGGGGCCAGGACTCACTGCCCCAGCAAGCACCGCGCTACCTGAGTGCGCAGCACAGTCTCATCAGCAGCGCCAGGAGGCGCCTTTAAATCTTGAAGCGGGATCCCGCAGCGCGGGATGCACGCGGGCAGCGCCCGGGCCAAGGGCGGGCCCGTCCTTGCCCGTCACTGACCCGAGGTGGCCGGGCTGGGCCACACTTCTAACATCTGCTGTCGGACACTGTTTGCTACCTGTGGTTCTACACGACTCCCATTGTAAGTAATGACTAGTCCATAACCCGTTGTTGGAGTCTGAGCAGGGGAGTGCTGGGAGTGTTGTGTAGTGGCAGCAAGACCTTTCAACTGCCCTGTGCCCGTAGCTTGTGGTTGGGGTGTGTCTGGGCAAGCCTGTTGAATAAGCACATTATGGGGAAAAGGAAGTGTGCCCCCACAGGCTCATCACCTGATACAACCAAGGGCACTATCGATTCTTTTTTAATAAAGGCAGTGGGAGCAATTTCTAAAGAGATTGATAAAGCCGAGAGGAGGCTCTCATAGGGCAGGGCTGGAATAGCAGCACTGACACCGGATGGGAATATTGCACCGGTAGCTGAAAATGTTGCTGAAAATGGAGCAGGAGACTTTTTGAGTCAGGGGGAGGAAGTAGAAGAGACTGGGGGCCCAAACCAGAGTATCCGTACCAGTTTAAACAGCGTTGCGGATGGCCAGGCTACTCGGAGCAGGGCCTCGTTGCTTACTACTCGATGTGTGGACCAGAGTGGCCCACCAGCCCCGAAGAGCCAGCGTAAGGGACAGAGGAAAACAGCTCCCAAGCAGCCGGGAGAAAACACCAAAGGCCCAGATTTTAGGGGTGCCAAGGATCCTGTCAAGGTTGCTGAAGAATCGTGGGGATCCCTTAAGGAAAAAATGGTGGCGTTGGTGTCTTGTCTCCTAAAGGATTTTTAAGTGAGCTATCACAAACTGTCACTGATATTAAGGCCTCACTCTTGAATATTGAAAAATCGTTGCCCTCGAATGATCAACCCACGCAGGTTGCTGCACTTAAGTGTAATGTCCAACAACAATTAATTTCTAATACTACTCCACCTGTAGAGACACGCACCGAGTCCCAGAACCCTTCAGTGTCTATGGGTACAACAGGACGGGAGGAACTGGGAGGACAGGCTATGGGGATGACTAGGCCGGGTCAGCTGACCCACCCAAACAGGGATCCGAATGAAAGAGGCTCCCACGGGGATCTCAACAGCATGGTCGGCGGGACAGCGGTGTCACCCAATTTGCCTACAACACCCGAAATTTGCCAGTTATAGATCTCCCACCAGCAGGTTGTCCTTACTCGGTGGTTCTAGTGGGGGTACCAGGACGAGATAGTACACAGAATGAGTCTAGTGTCCAGTTGATAAACAAAGTAACCCACTGGTTAGGTAAACATGCTGGGTTTAACACCTCGGACCAAAGACTCATCCTGATGGCCAGAAGGGTGGCGTGGATTGGCAGTTCTAAGAAAATATTTCCTGGGGATAGCGTGATTGTCACGCTTGGGTACCCGGCACTGGCCCAGAAGATTTTGCTTTCATCCTCGCAATCACTCATTGTAGATTCCGGGATTAAACCAGTACCACTGTTTTTTTTTTTACAGACCCCCTTCTAAATTCTCATCTCCCCTATGCGCGGTTACACAGGAAGCGGGCCCTAGTTTGGGTGGGAGACCCTTGAACACAAGAAATGTATTCGCACCACTAAGGGATTTAAATGATATAGATTGACTCTCAGAGGGGGCGAGTATAGTAAGAATGGATGGCAAGCGGGTGGAACACATTAAGGAATAAAGTGCGAGGGCGGAGACCAATGCTGGGGTAACCTGCGAAACCCATCATGAGTATAGGGATCAAAGGGAAAGGAGGTCTCCCAGTGTAGATGGGGCTATTATTGACCCTTCCGGCCCCCAGGCGAGGCGAATCATGGGTGATTTAAAATTCATTTCATGGAACGTGGCAGATTTGGCGAGTAAGTTTCGGGATGAGCAATGGCTCCGTTACATCAGAAACTTCCATATAATCTTCATCCAGGAAACATGGGAGCCAGTAAATACCTTCTTTCTAGAAGGGTACAACAAAAATTTCTGTCCAGCACTAAGGTCTAGTGCAGAGAGAGCTAGGGGGCCTAATTATGTTTGTAGATTTAAGGATCCAGGGGAGATGGAAGCCCATGCCATGGGAGTCGGATGTAGTACAGGGTTTAACATTTGTAAGCAATATTTACCGTTTGGCATTTATTAATTTTTACACTGCACAGTCAAACTCGCAGGGATCAAAATGTTTGGATGAATTAAGCACCCGATTAGAGAAATTACAATTTGAAGGCCGAACCCAGTCACATTTAATAGTAGCTGGAGATTTTAATTGTCACCTGTGTCCCAATCTGAGGGTGACCGAATGTGACTGGCAGGCCTGTACATTAAAAAAAGGGGCCACACATGGAACACACCCAGTTAGGACGGGAGTCGAGTGTGATTTTAAACACTTCTGGTCTAACCCACACAATGGACCTGATTGCCCACCACCCAGACATAACTGTGCCCCCCACTTATAAGGGTAGAGGCTGTGCGTCATTTATTGATTTTATCTTTGTTTCTCACATAGTCAGGAGGTTTATTACCTGTTTTAATATATGTCATATGTATATTCAGTGATCATAATCCCGTAACTATATCACTTGTCGCCCCCCCGATATCATCCGGTATCGCATAGTTTGATGGGGGGACTGATATCTGCAACTGATCAAGGTAGGCAGCTGCGTTGGGCGCAGGTTGATACGGTTGCTTTTAATAATTCCCTTTTTAGGTCGAGCCTCGAGTAGCGCGCAAGCGCTGCTCTGCGAGACTTATAGTTAGGGAGTTTCAAAAGCTGACCAGACGCTCGTGCGTCATGGCCTTTTTCGGGCGGTTACGCGCGCAGGGCCGGCATCTGTTTCCCATTATCGTGCCCAGACGCGGGTGCGATAATTGGAAACACATGCCTGCCGTTCGTGTAATAGCAGGCAAAAGGCCATGACGCACGAGCGTCTGGTCAGCTCTGCAGGCTGCCGCGCTCGCTCGCCCCCGCTCCTCTCTTGTTTAGCTTTGAAATTCACTTACGGGGTCACTTTTGTTTGTGGCCCAGGCATATTTAATGTCCCAGTCCGAGCCTGAACAGCAACATGGTCATTGACACCAGGGGACGCGACGCGAGTACTTACGCTGTCCCTCATATGCACACTCTTTAACTTGCAGCTTTCTAACGAAGAGGATGAGTCTAAGGACTCGGACTATGAATAGGCGATGGGCCTACTGTGTAGTGGGGCTTCTACCACGGTCCGACAACAACAGACCTAATACCAGCCCTATTGTGATGCGCTAGCCGAAGCACCGTTGCGCTCGAAAGCGAGGCCTATCAGAGTTCTCCACCGGCGACGCCCGCCATCATAAACCCCTTCACCGGTTTGACTCCTTAGGTCCTCCCTCCTCTCCTGTGTAAGCACCTCCCTCCCAGTCTGGGCCGCCCCCTGACTGAGCGGGGGGAGACGCCGCACATGAGTGTCGTTGTGACAGGTAGCAGTGCGCATGCGCGGCACGGTCGCCATTTTGGCGGCTGAAGAGTAGTCGGGGCGGATAATAGAGCGGCGGAATCAGGCCCCGCACACTGCACCGGGCGCAACAGCGGCAACCGTGCCATAGCGAGCAGGAGGAGGGGCGAGAGGAGGAGCAGCGCCCGGCTCCAGACATGGCCAACATCGCCGTGCAGAGGATCAAGCGCGAGTTTAAGGAAGTGCTCAAGAGCGAGGAGGTGAGTGCTGACAGCTCGCGACCCCACTGGGAAACAACTTGCGTTCCCCCCGCGGTGACACCTTACTTGGTTCCTCGGCTAGACCCTCTGGGAGACATTCTCCATGTAACGATACCTTACTTCTCTGGCACCCTGCTTCCACTTCCATGGGAGAGACCTTGCTGTGGAGGAGACACTTGCCGCCCCCCTCCCTTTTAGGTAAACCTTCTAACCTCACCCCGCAGAGATGTTATTTTGTACCATATCAGGTGTGCGTACTTTGTAAGTCGTGGGTTCTCCTTTGCATTTTGGTTCTTGACATCTCACTTTAGGCTTGATAAATCCCCTTCTCCCAGTAGTGCCTTTTTAAAACAAGCATTGGCATAGCCAATAGGTCTCGCTTTTGGGACATTATAAGTGTTTAGCCATGCAACGGTTGATGTTGTTGCACCAAGGATATTGTGCTGCATAACTAAATACTTATAAGGTCCCAAAAGCGAGACCTATTGGCTATGCCAATGCTTGTTAATAGAGGTAAGCAGGAGATACAGAATTGTTTGGACCCAGAAATACAGGGTCGTGAACTAGTTCAGACATTTACAGCTATTGCGCAACTAGTGGATAGCCTTTTAAAGTACTTGCACATCCACGTTCTAGGGATGTGCCAAGATGGTTTGATGGGCAATGTTCTCAGGCCCTTAGAATTCTGAAGAGGGCCCTTAAACAATCACCCAGAGATAGGGGATGGATTGCGACCTGCCGCAAAACGTATAAACAAGCAGTTAGGACACGGAAGCGTCAACTCCAATTGAAGGCATGGAGGATTTAGAAGAGGCGCCTGAGCTAAAGGACTCTACTCGTTTCTGGAAGGTCATCAACAGCCCATGTTTTAAAGATTCTAATAACCCGAGCCTGGCCCATAACATTTTACCTGATCAGTGGCAGGCTCATTTTGAGGGACTGTATAATCAGCCCTTGAGAGTGGACGAGCCGCCGACACTGACTATTGCCCAGAGTATGGATGCTATCTCTTTTACTTTAGAAGAGGTGAGACTCGGAATAGATTGTCTCGCGCGGAATAAAGCCCCGGGACCTGACGGGATGCCACCCGACCTATTCCGAAGTAATCCAGAGGTATGGGTGCCGATTTTGGTGAGGGTACTAAATGCTGCAGTGGCAACAGAATTGCCTCTTTCATGGTCCACGGCCACCATTGTCCCGATATTTAAGAAAGGGGACAGGGATAGTCCACACTGCTATCACCCAATATCCCTCATTGATGTGACGGCGAAGTTCCTGGGCCGAGTGGTATTGAATAGGCTGGCAGAGTGGGCAGAGACCCATGGAATAATAACGGATGTGCAATATGGGTTCCGTGAGGGCAAATCCACGGCAGACCAATGTTTAAATCTCTATCTTGTTACTGCGAAGTACACAATAGTCAAAGCTGGGGCACTTTATTTAGCCTTTATGGACCTCACTGCAGCTTTCGATCGTGTAAATCGTAGCAAACTTTGGAACCTTATCGGATCACTGGGGGGTGGATCCGGCTTTAATTAACATCCTAATGGCATTACATTTAAACACTTCTGCTGCAGTAAGATACACGCAAGAGGGGAAGACCACAGATTATTTTAAGTGCCTGGGTGGGGTCAGACAGGGCTGTATTTTAGCTCCTTACATTATACATTAACGGCTTTGACTCGGCATTAACCGCATTACAAGCAGATACCCCAAAAGTAGGTTCAAGATCAGTTCCTGTCCTACTTTATGCGGACGATGCGGTCCTCCTTGCTCGCACACCAAAGGGCTTGCAGCTTTTATTAGATGGGTTCGTAGGGTTTATGAACTAGATGGATCTGTCACCTAATTTAACAAAATCTTACATAATGGAATTAGGGAAGAAGAGCAGGAAGCCAAATACCTATACAGTAGGCACACATATTCTTGGGAAAGTACTATCCATCTCATATCTAGGCATCCTGTTTGATGAAAAACTGAGTTTTAAACAGTTATTAGAGGTGTCGGTCTGATAAGGTCTACTGGAGCGATTACAAGCTTTGCTCACAGATTAGGCAACTGGTCGCCTGGGACAATTTTAAAACTGTATAACTCCTTTTGTAGTTATAAAGTTTTATATGGAAGTGAGGGCTGGGGTTTTATGAGGACAAATAAACTACAAAGTGAAGAAAACAGTTATTTTAGGCGTCTGTTGAAAGTCCCCCAGAGCACCCCTGCGTTTATTGTCCATGAGGAGTTAGGGTCTAAATACATTTCTGACTTGGTGGCGGTGAAACCCCTTTTGTGTTGGGTGAACATATGGTCCAATGATGAGACAGGCTTTAACAGGCAAGTAATTCAGGACTCTCTCTCTTTGGACCATGCTTTAAAAATCCCGTGGCTGAAATATGTAAAGGACACCTTTACTATACTGGGCAGAACAGATTTGTTCTCTCATCCAGACAAGTTGTGCTCACGGGATAAAGCGCTTATTAAAATCTGTTTTTTAAATATACTGTGGCCCAAAGGGAGGAAACCGAATTGAAAAAACCCACGGTTAGAAATTACATCTTAGTCATGTTGACACAAAGCATAGAACCGTACCTAACCCTCATAGCCAGTGCACATGATATATTTTTAATTACACGGTTTAGGTTGAACTTGTTTCATCATTTACTGGCTGTACCTGCCGGGTATACGGCACATTTTGAACAAAAAGGGCCCTGTGGCTGCGACAGTAGGTCTCCACAGGATACCCTACACTTTGTTCTCCTGTGTCCGTATTACTCATTCCCGAGAAGAGTGTTTCTTAAGGGGCTTTTAAGGAAACTTAGATTCAAGCAGGCCCGAGTGGCTCTACTGTTTTTAAAACTGTCCTCAGATGTTTCTACGTTATTCTGTGTCTCGAACTTTTTAAGATCCGCTTTAAAGTTAAGAACTACTAGGGGAATATAAAAGCAGAAGACCTTCATCTAACCTGTGTATCAACTGTGATAGTTTGTAGAGTCTTTTTAATGTTTTTAGTAGCTCTTGAGTACTGCTTTTACTGTTTTATCTTTTTCTTGATAGTTTCTCTTTTTTATGATCACTGTTTTATATTGATGTGCTGATGAAATGGTATCTTTTATGGTCATATTTTCTTATATGCCGAATAAAGATTGATATATATACACACATATATACACACATGTATACCAGCGGTTCTCTGTAGACCTCTGCTTGAGCCTTTGCATTTCCCTTCCTGAATTAACAGTGCAGACCAGGCTTGTCCAACGAGTAGCTGGTGAGCTACTAGTAGCTCTCCAGCTACCTAGAAGTAGCTCTCTTGTGTGCAGTCTGGCCTAATAAATAAGTCTTTGCTTGGCTAAATTAATATATGTGTACCAAAGTTAAAAAGATTGTATTTCAGATGTAAATGTGTGTATTTTTTGAACTCCTAGGCTGATGTTTGGAGAAAAATGGTTGAATTTCCAAACTATATTTAAAAACTGAAATTTGAGGGATAAATCATTCAGCGATGGTGAGACATATTACTATTGTTACTGCCTGGCACAACACTAGTAACCTGAGAAGAATCTTGCGCCTTTTCCAGACGCAATTCATCTCCAACCAGGAAATGCTAACGAGATGCAAGCAAGAGAGCATGGATTCCATCACAATGAGAAAAAGATGGAGATGAATAGGACACACCATTAGAAGAGAGCAAGACTCCATCACAAGAACAGCTCTCCACTGGACTCCGGAAAGTAAACGGAAGAGAGCCAGGCCAAAGAACACCTGGAGGTGAACTGTGGAAACAGAAAGGAAGACCCTGAACCACAGCTGGGGCACCATCTAGAAACTTACCCAAGACAAACAGACGTGGAGGTCCGTTGTTGCTGCCCTACATGCCAGCCGGCATAATGGGCAGTGAGTAAGTAGCAACCTGGCAACCAGGAGCACTTCACCTAGGGCTGTTATGTATTACCCACTTCCAGGCGTTCCACATTGACGAGGCCTTTTCTACATTACTGCTGGCAACCATGCCTGATAAACTGAGGTGATCACTTCACATAATTTTGTATTTGGTGGCCCTACCGTAATCTTATATGAAGTTACAACACTAATATTAGTAACTGGGGATGATTTTCATTTTGATTTCAGTAGCTCTTATTACAGAAAAGGTTGGAAAGCCCTGGTGTAGACGTTAACATGGCCACCCAGCTAAAACCCTTTGCAGCACCAAATAAGAGCTTGTTAAGAAGTGCTGGCTTCATGAAGAGAAGAATGTACACGCTGAATGATTACTGGCCATTTTTATGGTCTTGGAAGAAGAAACAAGGAGGTACTTCCAGTAAGACAGTAAAAATCATCTATTTTCAATCCCTCAGTTCTAGCGTGTCATCCTGTTTCAAATTTGGTTGGCTATAAGAAGCTCCAAGCAAGCATTATTTCATTACGTTGGAACTGATAGTCAGTTTACTACCATCTCCATCCTTCTGCAGGTGACGAACATTGCTTCATTTTGAGGTACAACTGAGGTCTGTGAGGTAAGTTCTTACGAATTCTAGAAGGAGACGTGAACAGAGACTACTACATCCTTTGAGGAAGAACACAGTCATGTCTTCAGCAAGAAAGATGAGGGCCAGCCTAAATCTAATAGATTTGGCATTTATACATGTTGCAGCTATTATGAAACTGAGGAGATACTTGACTGGATATGCTGTTTTTAGCATTTCACTTTTTGATGTGGTTGTTGCTCTTGTGGGAACGCAAAATATGAAATTGGATATGGGAACTGACATGCACTCATTGCCAATCTCTCCTTTAAGGAACTCATCACAAAGAAAGCGAAAACTGCATGCTGCCAGCTCTCTCTGCTGAAAAATGGAAGCCTTTCTTCTCTCATAACAATTTTGCCATTCAGACCTTGTTGCCGTCGCATCAAATAGATGCAGTGCTCTGCTTGAAAGCCTCCCCGACACCAATCTCCCCTGCTCAACGTTATTGAACGCCCTAAAATAATTCCGCCACCTTATCTCAGCCATAATAGATCTTCATTGGCTCCTTCTGCATGGCTGCCACAGCTTATAAACCAGCTGCATCGTTTACATGCCACCAGTATCTGCTTACGTGGCAGAGAAAGTATCCATCGTTTGTGTTACTTGCAGCAGGTATATGCCAGACTGGAGACAATTAACAGCAAATAAAAGAATAAAACAGACCTTCTCCATCTCTAGCCCCAGAGCCTAGAGCAACATACCTGTCAATATCCGAACCTTTCCCACCCAGCTTCAGTTCAGGAAAGAAGTGAAGTCTCTCTTCTTCAACTAACATTACATCTGAACGCTATGAAACTACCCTCTCCCACCCCCTGACTGTTGTAAGCAGCCCTTTTACATTGTACAGTGCCCTGCTGCTCCTTGCCACTGTATACAATATACATTCGTGCATACGTAAACATACAATATCAGATTGTACTCCTATAGTAAGAAATGAAAGTAAAGCTGGTAAAGTGCCTCTTCTATAGAGATCAACACCTAGTTTCTTGGATTGTATCATAATGATGCTGGCTATTCATTGAAGAGACTGTAGTGTAGCTCCTATTTCCCTAATAGGCTCTGTGCATTGGAATAATATATCCTATAGGTTTGACATAGGACTAAGGTCGGTATGTCCCTATCGAGTATATTAAACTTAATTACTTGTGCCAGCTAGCTCAGAGGCCACTAGAAACTTCTTGACGACAAGAAGGGAGTAGTTTCTGGCAGCCGCAAAACATGACCACTGTGTTTCCCTTACAGAATCAGGACGTGTCCCAGAGTCGTAGAAACAATAGATAACTATTTCACTCAGCTCAGTCGTGCATGTCTAGTTACTCTCAAAGTTACACAGAAATAACAGACTGGCGTTTCAATAACGGATTTATTGAACAGTCTTGTTTCTGTTGTAAGTTAGATGTGCTGTTACGATCACAAGACAGTATGCGAGATAAATAATATACAGAGTGAGCAGTAGAAATAAATAACACTGCGTTAGCATTATCTTTTCAGCATATATGCATTTACATAAAATGACACAGCCTAAAAATGCGAGTACTCATACGATGCGTTTCTAGCCTAGTTCTACCCCAGTGTTCCTAACCTATCCTAGGTGTAGGGAGAAGTAGAAGTAGGTGATGTAATCCTGACTAGAGTATACTAAGAGTATGTTAAGCTTAGTATGCCAAGAGTCCAGTATGCCAAGAGTCCCTCTAGGTTCTAGTCTGCTCCATACCTGAAGAATGAGAGAGGTAGGAATCTCTTTCCCAGACTCGAACTCCAATACCCCGCAAGGGAAGTTAGATCACTGGAAGCTGGACTCTCTGCGTGCAGGAATGACAGCGTCTTCTCAGTGCGTCCGGCCGGGAATCGGGCTCCTCTGAAGTCGAGGTCTCCTGATTTACAGGGGTTTGGGAAGGTATATTTATACCTGAAAATGTTAGCATTGACGTGAGTTGGGCAGCGAAAGACGTCATGAATGAACCCCTAAGGAATAATGGTTCATGCATAATATATAAGTCCTTGAAGAAATCAATAGTCCTGGGCAAGGGAAACTCCCGCAGCCTAAGGGTCTGTTTTTTTCATGAACTCGTTGTGAGGCTAGGGTGGACGGATGTCGGAATCCATGCCTGTATTTGGAGTGCATGGGCTATGCCTAAATAAGGTCTAGGATTTTATGCCTATATAAGGGCAAGGCGAATTGTGCCTATATAAGGACATGAGTCTGGAAAGCCCGTTTATGGACACCCTAGGAAATATACAACACCCACTCCTCTTTCGTGTGTACGATAACACTAAAATGCTAAACATATAAAATGCTAAAACATTAAAATGGAGTACTGCATATAAAAACATATCCTAAAAGCATTAAAAGACATATTTAAAATGCAAAGGTTTCTGTACATCATTTAAGCAATGTTTTTCATTTCCAGCATAAAGTTCGGAATAAATGCAATCGGAATGAAATATAAAAGCAATATTTACATGACGAAAATGATCGATAAGTTTGTTCAAAATCAAAGTTATTTCCTGTCATAAAAATTAAATGATCTGTTCTAGACACACAAGATGACTAAGTGTCCCTGGAAGTACTGCCAAGTCCGTATTATAAGGCTAGTTCTACTTTAAGCAGATTGAAGTGCCATTTTCGTTCGAAAAATGGGACAAAAGTTCAAATTTGGTAGAGTTCCAAGTTTTGAAAAATGAAGGCCAAATTGTTACTGCATCTCTGGAACACAGTATGCTGAATCAGAGTCAGTTTACGGGTCTGGTGTAAACATGAGATCATCTATTTCAATAGACAAAACATCATCCACTGTCGTTGGTGTAAGTTGAAACACCTCGTGTAAGAGATTGACCGCACAAAGATGTGAAGCATCGCTCTCAGCATAGGTCGCCGCAGCAATGTTCGCGTCCGTTGTTACCTGTGTGCCTGGAGTTGTCTCTCGTACCTCAGCAGCTGCCGGAAGCGTCTGTGAGATCTCAATGAATGCTGACATCAGGATTGGTAGCCTCTGGGGACAACACAAAGCATGGGCCGTTATCGGTACCAGCAAAGTATCGACATCCTTTGGCGTGGCTGATGGATATGTTAGACAAGCGTCCAACACGCATTCTTCACCGCATAGCAGGCATCGTAGAACAGGTAAGATGCAATCTTGCCAGATTGGTCTAAATGACAGGAACCAAGTTGTATTAAGGTCCCGTAGACGAGTCATGCCCAATAGCTGTACTATTCGCTCACGGCACTTTCTTTCAAGGAGAGCTTTCTCCATTTCGCTCGGAGTGATGTCTGCGAATAGGCTGGCCATAGCGCAATAGCAGAAAGATGAATAAAATTCCGGCAACAAGTGCGAGAATTAATGGTATGCCACCAAACACCGAATGTGCAAAGTTGGGGATAATTCCAAGTATTGCCTGGAAAGGTGCTAATAGACCGGAGCAAATGCTCTTAAATACATGTACAATTCCGGTCGTATCTGACATGTTAAAGATACGCGATATCATTTCTACGAAATGTACAGGGCAGTTTGTACGTATTAAAGTCTGTATCTCAGCCGAAGTCCTTGCTACTTGTAGATCATAGGTTTCTTTGGCCGAGGTCAAAGGAACTGTTTGCTGTAAAAGCATGGCTTTCATTCTGCTCAAAGTATCAAATCTTATAAAGGAGACGTTCAGCGAAGGCCATAGCGGCGACTCCCTGACTGTGTCTATTGGGGGAAACAATACTTGCATACAGCAAGTGACCCTGGAGTTGACCGTTACTAGATATGGGATGCCTGGCAACATTCCGCAGCAACTCTGATCATTCAACATGAGGTAACTCCCGTTAGAAAGTTGTCAACGTTGGATTAACCACAGCAGCTGGTGTACCCCGCTGATGGCAAGACAAATTCGCCACAGAACCATTACAAGCCCCGTGTAAAGAAATGTCCTGACACATAAGTGAACCGGTCAGTGCATGTTTACAGTTGGTACCGCTTAGAAACACTTCACGATCCCCACTCCAACATCTATGTGTATACGGTAAATCCCAAGATGTCTTAATGTATTCCTTACCCAACCTTTCATATTTGCCTGCTTGCACTTGTCTGAGGCAATACTGAAACTGAAAAGTAGTCACAGGTAATGTTATTTTGCCATGAATAACCCATTCTGTAGCTGGTTTTTCTGCCACTGTGAATGGTAACTTCTCCAGTTTTTCAATGCTTAGCACTGTATACCTTGCTCCTCTTTGTGCCAATTCGATCTGTTTATCAGTGAGATTGTATTCTGCAAACAGAGACGACGTGTTGATGAAACGCCAAGGCACATAGCCCGCTCGCAAAGATTGCAGCGTCCAGCTCAATAACACTATAGAACGTAATTGGGATTGACCTTGTTGTAACATAGCCAAATCTTGTTCTAGAATGTCGATAGCAGAGGATACAATGCCACCCAATTAATATATTCTGGAGGACAAAGTTGTTAACCCATTGTCGACCACAGAGAGTGTTTTCTCTAAATTAATACGATCAAGTTCACGTATTCGTTCTGCAGCCTCTATCTGTGACACTTTCCATGCTTCATTATAAGCAGCATAAATGCCGGCATATATGAAACGTTTTTGACGCGGTTTTCTTGGTCCAAGCAAGAATTCCCTAAGATCTGCGTCTCCTGTAAGTAAGGATAAGTGTTGTTTCACATCCTGTAGTGTAGATTTATGCAGCCAATCGAGGCATAATTTTCCTACACTATATGTTGTTACTACCCCCGGATGTTGTCTCTGGACATATCTTGGGTCTGGCCTACGTATAGTAAAGCCCTGAGTTTTGTTCAAGAACCTTTCCTGACAGTTGTTTGTGTCTATGGGCCAGATCAACCATTTCTTCCAATTTGGATCAGATCTGTTGAGTTGTAGTATATTGTCAACTGTCACCACTGCCTTTGTATTATTATCACTGGCAGGTGTTGGCACAGAAGGTGATTTCATCTCTTTGATCTTGGCTAATCCAAGACAAGATGTTTGTTGGACGGTTTCATTCAAAAACAGTATTTGTTCAGGGATGATACAGGCTCTAAACAAAGCTTCTATACCCTGTACTTGCCAATCTTTACTACCCCAGACAGTTGTTGTCTCAATTGTGTCTTTCCATAAGTCGAAACCCTGTGTAGACAGTTGGGCAATAAATGCTGCAGAGTAAATCTGTTTCGTATTTGTTAACATAGTTTTCAGACCTGTTTTGTTTATATTTCTATAGTAAAACGTTTCTGGGTCAGATGTATTGTATCCTGAAAAATATGGAAACTTACTAGCAAAAGTTTTTGAACTACCTTGTGGTGGTGTAGGACAATGTTCCCATTGGTTAAACATAAACACATTTCTTGGATATGCAGTTTTATGCAAATAATGATGACCATAGTGGTTATAACAATACAGTTCTTCGTATTCTGATGAACCCTCTAAATATTCATTTTTAGAAAATGCAGCAGATTTTTCTAGATCAAACATGTCAGTCACAGTCTCAAAGTCCCAATCATCTGAATAGGTACTGGACGTAATTAAATCACTTAGTGAAATTTTAAACAAATGTGGAATGTTCAATTGTTCCGTTGGTCCGAAAATGTCATAATCTGTTTTGTCCCACACTATACCATCGTGTATAGGAACAGCTGTGATGTTCACTGATGACAAGTCTCTTGCTTCACGATGGGAAGATTTATGAGGTTTCAAAAGTACGTTTACGTCTTTTCCTTCACTGTTCACATGGATGTATCTGCCACTTATAAGCACGCTTACTGTTGTTACCAAAGCTAGCCAGAGCAGAAAAACAAAAAGTCCAGATGTAATCCAGAGTTCAATCCATGGCGAAACCAGATAAGTTTTTTTCAGAAAGTGAATAAAGTCTTGTACTTGCTGCTTGAGTTTGAATGATGCTGGCGTCGTTTCAGGTTCACTTGGATCTTCTGAGAACGTATCAAAGTCAATGAAATAGCCAGAAGCAGTTCTGTCAATTGTTGGAATTGCATCAGGATTTGTTGAAATCACAGGAGACAGTTCTTCACGTTGGTGTAGACAGGTGTATTTGGACGAACTGTTATTTGGTTGTCAAGAGGGATGAGTTCCATAGCTTGGTTGCTTAGTCCTTCGTTTGTTACAGCTGAATTCTCGATCGTGATCAGTCTTTCAGTCTGAACCTCTTGAATAGTAGCGAGAGGAGTGCGTCTGCTACTAGGTCGGAGTCCACGAGGCCTACTGCTTAGTATTGGCCACATACTGTGGTTTGATCAGGTCGATGGACACAAATCTTTTCTCCTTTCTTCCAGCAAGGGGCGGCAGAAGTACTGTCCTTGTTCCTTGAACAGCTAGAACAGGTACCGGTTGTCTGTAAGAAGGTCCAAATTCCTTCTTGTCCGCAATTTTTTCTCTGACTAGATCCCCAACTTTCGGAATCCAGACAGGCCTTGCTGGGACCGCCGATATTTCCCTAGTGGTGGTTGGCTGTAGGGATACGTTGCTTTGTTTAGTTCTTAATTTGTTAACATCCTGTAAAAGAGCCAAACGATCTTTGATATCACATAGTTTATTTTCCACCACTGTGCCTACGTGTTCTAAGTCTGGAACCCACATTCTTGTCCCAAATAGGACCTCATATGGAGTGACCCCCCTAGAGAACTTCTTGGCAGATTGTTGAGAGCGCGCTGTACGCTATTGAGGTGTTTGACCCACCCATCACCCGAACCTAATACCCTAGCTGTTATAGACTGCTTTATGTCCCGGTTTTTCCTTTCCACAACAGAATTTCCCTCAGGATGGAATGGAGAGGAGTACCGCAATGCAACGCCCAGACTGGCCATGGCCTCCTTGTAAGCCCTAGAGCTAAACGCAGGACCCTGGTCAGAATGTAGCGTGCCTATTGCGTATGTGCCGATAAAGACTCGCAAATCTTTTATAACAGTTCGAGCGTCAGCCGAGCGCTGAGGCCATAACCATAGGAACCTAGATTCAGTATTTGCGGGAATGCCTTTGTCCAGTGGGACGCAGGCGAGTAGATAGCCTAATACTGTCTAACAGTGGTGTCTGTACTGGGCTGCCGCATTCGCAGCATGGTATCTGGTGGCTCTCTCGCTGTAATTTACAGTCTAAGCAGTTGTTGATGAATATTTGAACGTGTGTATTCATTCCAGGCCACCAGTACATCTTTTAATTTCAAAATTGTGTTTGAGATCCCTTTATGTGACAGACCCTCCCCCAAATGTGTTTCATAAATTAAGGCTGCTCTTCGTTCCATGTTTGGAATTACCCTATCCCCCACTCCAGGGATTCGAGCAAAAGGATCGTTGTTTGCATCAATTACATAAGAGTACTTGAGTGGAAACTTTTTTGGTAACGCTGCACTGCTGCCTTTGCTCGAAGCATTGACAGCTAACATCTGAAAGAGACACGTTAGTGACAGATTCCTTACCTTAGAATATCCCCAGGCATCAGGCTGGATCCGGAAAGTTTTTGCGTAGCAGTACCCTTGCGCGTCGGTAGGCGGCGTCGTGCGGCTCCGTGTCCGTCGTCGGCGTCGTGAGCGCCGGGATGACGTCGCGGGCAGTACTTAGGCGCCGCCCCTGCGCGCTGAGGTCAGTTCTTCTTTTTCCGCGCCAGCAAGCGCAGATCCGGGAAGAGCAGTGCCCTAGTCATTTTTTGACTAACTTTTTTGGTGAATTTTTTCACTGTTTTTTCTTCGAATCGACTTCAAGGTGTCGTAGGGATGCCCGGGTTTAAACGTTGCGGCGCCTGTGCTCGGATGATGTCCATCACAGACCCGCATCGGGAGTGTCTCTTCTGCCTCGGCTGAGGCCACGACACGGAGTCTTGTTCCGACTGCCGGGCCCTCAACCCGAAAGCTTTGCGAGAGCGGTCTCAAAAGCTCCTCGAGGCCCGGCATTCGGCTCCTGCAAGCCCCGGTCGCGTGAGAGGTCCAGGGGTCGATCGCGGAGTCCACACCGGTCGTCGGCATCGAAGTCTTCTTCGTCCGGTAAGTCCAAACACAAAAAGTCCAAAAAGCATCGTCGCTCTAGGACTTCGCCTCGCCGGTTTTGCGACTCGGCTGAGGACCCTCCCGGCACCGTCCCCGCGGCCCCGGACATGCCTGAGGAGTCGCACCTGCAATACCCATCCTTCCCGGGTTCGGGTGCGGATCCGGCCCAAGTACAGGAATTCTTGTCGGCCATGGCCCGCCTCTTCGGGCCTCAAGGTCCCTCCGGTGCGCCTTCGGGCCCCGCAGGCCCTGATGGGGTTGCTCCGGCGTCGCCGACGGCTCCGGCCCCGGCGTCGCCCGTGCCTCCTGCCTCGATCCCGGCTCCGGCCTCGATCCCGGCTCCACAACCCCCATCGACGCCGGTCGACCTAACGACACCTCCGCCGGCGCCGATGTCTCCGGTGCCGTTCTCGGCGCCGCCTGGGGCTCCGGGCGGCGTCGTCCCCCAGTTCCTTCCGGCTCCGGACCCGGACCGACGTCGCTCGACGCCGGTTCCGGCGCCGATGGGACCTTGGGTCCCAAATGTCCCTCCTCCTCCTTATTTTGAACCAGAGGAGGACCAGGAGGACTGGGAGGGGTCTGATGACCCTCTGACACAACAGTGTCAGTACGATGAGGACTGGACAGAGGGTCTAGGGGATGCCAGTGGTCTAGATACTTCCCCTGACACTGGCATGCTGTCTCCTCCCGTGGCTACGGAGGAGGGAGCCAATTTTGCAACGGTGTTGCGTAGGGCGGCTGGGGCCTTACGTCTCCAACTCCCTACTGTGGCGGTCAAGACTAATATCTTGACAGAGGTGCTTCAGCCGGCAGCCTCCTCTACGGAGACTGTGCTGCCGTTTAACGACGCCCTCACTGACGTTCTTTTGGGCGCCTGGTCCAAGCCCAACACAGGGGCTCCTGTGGATAGGAACGTGTCCCGACGCCATCGCCCAGCTCCGGGCGACCCCCTGTTTCTCTCTGTCCACCCCACTCCTGAGAGCTTGGTTGTCCAAGCCTCCGCTTCCCAAACCGCCTTCCCTACCGCCCCTCCGGATAGGGAATCCAAACGCCTGGATCAATTTGGGAAGAAGGGTTTTTCTTCCTCCAGTGCTGGCTTGCGGTCCATCAACACCGCTTGTCTTTTGGGCCGATATACCCACTCCTTGTGGGATTCGGTGGCGACTGTTTTGCCCCAGTGTTCTGAGGAGGTCCAGACACTGCTTTCCCGCGCCATTGCGGAAGGAAGGGATGCGGCCAAATACACGATACGATGTGGCCTTGATACCGCCGACTCGCTGGGCAGGTCTATTGCAACGACGGTGGCGCTGCGACGCCACGCCTGGCTGAGAACCACTGGTTTTTCAGGGGATGTCCAGAATACTCTCATGGACATGCCCTTTGATGGAGTCGGTCTTTTTGGTTCCAAAGCAGACCATGCGTTGGAGCGCTTTAAGGACTCACGGGCTACTGCCAAGTCCCTGGGCCTTTCTGCTACACGCCCTCCGCTGACTTCTGCTTTTCGCCCCTATCGTGGCCACGGTAGGGGCGCCCCGTCCCGTCAGCAGCCCAGCCACCGGCCCGCGCAGCAGGCGTCTTCGCGTGGCCGAGGACGTGGATTCCGCCGTGGCGGATCGGGCAACCAGCGTGCGGGTCAGGCCACCACCTCCAACCCGTCCGCGGCCTCCAAGCCCTCCTAGTCCCTCCTTTCAGGTGCACAGCACGCCAGTAGGGGG
Organism: Calotriton arnoldi; assembly: GCA_963921515.1. Classification (NCBI taxonomy): domain Eukaryota; kingdom Metazoa; phylum Chordata; class Amphibia; order Caudata; family Salamandridae; genus Calotriton; species Calotriton arnoldi. Next base: position 5,246,091 of record CAWUFW010000005.1, on the reverse strand, counting down.
CAGGGTCCGCCATCACCTTCCCCACTGGCGTACCATCACCTCGGACAGGTGGGTCTTGGACATTGTCTGAAGGGGCTGCTCCCTCCCATTCGAGACCACCCCCCCAGCCATGGCACCTCAATTCCACCGCATGTCAGGGGATCACTTGGTGCTTCTGCAGAAGGAAGTCACGGCCCTCTTGGCCAAGAGGGCCATCGAGCATGTTCCGACCCCAGAAGTAGGGCGTGGTTGCTACTCCCACTACTTCCTGGTGCCCAAAAAGGACAAGGAGGACATGCGTCCTATCTTGGACCTCCGGAACGTCAATCGCTTCCTCCGGAAGGAGAAGTTCAAGATGCTCACCCTAGCTCAGGTCTTGACTGCCCTCGACCCTGGAGACTGGTTGGTAGCGTTGGACTTGCAGGACGCATATTTCCACATCCCCGTCCTGCCGGCCCACCGGCGTTACCTTCGGTTCACGGTAGGCCCCGAGCATTTTCAGTTCACCGTGCTCCCCTTTGGCCTTACCAGTGCCCCTCGGGTGTTCACGAAAGTGATGGCGGTGGTCGCAGCTCATCTGCGCCGGGCAGGGGTTTCAGTCTTCCCCTACCTCGACGACTGGCTGCTGAAGGCGGGCTCGTCCCAGGCAGTCGTCTCCCACCTCCAGACTACGGCCGAACTCCTGCACTCGCTGGGGTTCTCCATCAATGTGCCGAAGTCGCATCTGATTCCTTCTCCACAGCTCCTTTTCATCTGAGCAGTTCTGGACACGACGCAGTTTCGGGCCTATCCTCCCGAACGGCGAGTCCAGGATATTCAGGCTATGATTCCGATCTTTCAGCCTTTATCCTGGGTTTCGGTACGGATGACCCTGAGGCTGCTGGGCCTCATGGCCTCCTGCATCCTGCTGGTCAATCATGCCAGATGGCATATGCGGGCTCTGCAGTGGGACCTGAAGTTCCAGTGGGCGCAGCACCAGGGCAACCTGTCCGATCACGTCCAGATCTCGGAGGGGACTGCAAAACAGTTGCAGTGGTGGCTCTCGAACCGGCAATGGGTCATGGGCAGATCCCTCTCCCTTCCCCAGCCAGAGCACACAGTTGTGACGGACGCGTCCCTTCTGGGATGGGGCGGTCACATGGGAGAGGCGGAGATCAGAGGCCTCTGGTCTCCGGCGGAGTCCCGGCTCCATATCAACATTCTGGAGTTCCGGGCGATCCGACTTGCACTCAAGGCATTCCTTCCCTCTGTCAAAGGGAAGGTAGTGCAGGTGTTCACCGACAACACCACCGCCATGTGGTACTGCAACAAACAGGGCGGGGTGGGGTCGTGGACCCTTTGTCAGGAGGCTCTGCGCCTCTGGACATGGCTGGAACATCAGGGCATGTTCCTGATGGTTCAACACCTGGCAGGTTCCCTGAACGCCAGGGCGGACGAACTCAGCCGCAGGTGCATGATGGATCACGAATGGCGTCTTCACTCGGAAGTGGCGCAAGGACTCTTTCTACAGTGGGGAGAGCCTTGGTTAGATCTATTCGCCACCGAAGAGAACGCGCAATGTCATCAGTTCTGCGCGTTGGAATTTCCAAGGCGGCACTCGCTCGGCGACGCTTTTCGTCGCGAGTGGAGTTGCGGTCTGTTGTACGCCTTTCCGCCTATTCCACTTCTACCCAGAGTGTTGAAGAAGATTCGGCACGACCGGGCCCAAGTCATTCTTGTGGCTCCGGACTGGGCTCGAAGAGTTTGGTATCCCGAGCTACTCAATATGAGCGTAGATCCCCCGATCCGTCTGCCTCTTCGGAAGGATCTTCTGTCGCAGCAGCAGGGGACGGTCCTCCACCCGAACCTGTCCAGTCTACACCTGCTTGCGTGGAGATTGAGCGGCGGCAGTTGATTCCTTTCGACTTGCCTCCCGAAGTTTGTGATGTGATTCTGGCAGCCAGGCGTCCCTCCACTAAGGTGGTATACGCCTGCAGGTGGAACAAATTTGTGGCATGGTGCACAGCAAAGGCTGTGAATCCCCTCTCTGCCCCTCTTTCTGAGGTTCTTCTGTTCCTCCTTTCACTGGCCCAACAGGGTTCTGCCCTGGGTACCATCAAGGGTTATCTTTGTGCTATCTCGGCCTTCCTCAGGCTCCCTGATCAGCCCTCCCTTTTCAGTCCCCTGTTGTTAACAGGTTCTTAAAAGGCATTACTCACCTCTTCCCTCCTGTTCCGTTTGTGATGCCTCAGTGGGACTTGAACTTGGTTCTTACCTTTTTAATGTGCGCTCCCTTTGAGCCTCTACATAACTGTCCTCTTCGTCTTCTGACTCTGAAGACAGCCTTTCTGGTGGCCATCACCTCCGCTCGGCGGGTGAGTGAGCTCCAGGCTCTATCTTGCAAACCTCACTTTCTGTCTGTTCATCCAGACAAGGTTGTTCTTCGGACGCGTCCGTCCTTCTTGCCAAAGGTGGTTACTGCTTTCCACATTGGGCAGACCATCACTTTGCCCACCTTCTTTCCGCCTCCGCATCCTTCCAGAGAGGAAGAGAGGCTCCACCGTCTGGACCCAAAACGTGCGCTCTCCTTCTATATTGACCGCACAAAACACTTCCGGGTGGATGACCAGCTCTTTGTTGGCTACGTGGGCGCCAAAAAGGTCGGGCGGTGCACAAAAGGACCATCTCCCGCTGGGTTACCTTGTGCATCAAGACCTGCTATTCTTTGGCTAAGAAGGAGCCTCCTGTTGGGCTGCGTGCCCATTCCACCAGGGCAACCGCTGCTACCACGGCCTTGGGCCGCGGTGTTCCGCTGCCGGTTATCTGTCAGGCAGCTACGTGGGCCTCGCTGCACACGTTTACAAAGCATTACTGCCTTGACAGTCAGGTCCGGAGGGACGGCTTCTTTGGCCGTTCTGTCCTCCAGGACTTCCTTGTCTGATCTTTGTTCGCAGACCCACCACCGGGGTTGGTATTGCTGGGGTATCTATTCTAAGCTAAGGAATCTGTCACTAACGTGTCTCTTTCAGATGCACAAGTTACTAACTTGTGTAACGATATATCTGTAAGAGACAGTAGTTAGTGACAGATTCCTTACCGCCCACCCATCCTCCCCGTTCTGCGAACTGATTTCTAGGGTTAAGGACATCCCTTTCAGGGCCCTAGTATTTTTCAGACACCTATGTCAGCTTCTTGCATGGCTCTGCGTTCCTGGCGCGGAAAGTCGTGTACAGAACTGACGTCAGCGCGCAGGGGCGGCGCCTAAGTACTGCCCGCGACGTCATGCCGGCGATCACGACGCCGACGACGGACGCGGAGCCGCACGACGCCGCCTACCGACGCGCAAGGGTACTGCTACGCAAAAACTTTCCGGATCCAGCCTGACGCCTGGGGATATTCTAAGGTAAGGAATTTGTCACTAACTACTGTCTCTTACAGATATATCGTTACACAAGTTAGTAACTTGTGCATTATCTCACCGTCTATTTTTGTTTTTGAACGAGTGATCGCAGCTACGGAAGCCGTCTGAACAGCCCCCTTTGCGGCTTCGTCAGCCAATGAATTCCCTGCAACGTGAACGCCATCACGCTGATGACTCAGTGTGTGAATCACGGGAGCCTTTGGTAGTTCGTTTTTCAACTGAACTACTTGTTCCCAAAGCAGTTTGTGCTTTATTGTGACACCTTTCGCATCTTTGAAACTATTTTCAAGCCAGGTTCGTATATAGTCATTATATGACTGAACACAGTAAAAGGAATCGCACATGATTAGTGTGAGGAATTCTCGATCCGTACTCTCAAGTGCCAGTTTGAATGCCTGTAGTTCAGCTCGCTGAGCTGTACAATCACCTAGTGATTGAGTTTTTGTGACCATAGGTCTGAAGATGCCATTTCGCATGTGACCTTTAACGATAGCACACGCTGCACTGTAAGCTTGCTTACTCCCTGTTGCGGGCTGTGCGGATCCGTCAGTGTAAATTATGAATTCATACTGATCGAGAGGCAGAATCTCAGTGGGCAGAGGACATTCTTGTTCATATTGGAGAAATGCTTGTGTTTTTAAATCTGGATCAAAAACATATTCAACATCAGGTGCAGCAAGAGAATTAACCCATTGTATCCATCTCGGATGTAGTGCTTTAGCATTTGGAATGCTTGCTTTTGTGACCGCTTCTAAAGCTGGTACCGGGGTTACGACAATTATGCGTTTCCCTTGGGCTAAGGCTCTTTCTTTTGCTACAGCTGTTTGAACTGCTGTTAGAATTTTTCAGTAGAACTGAACCGCATTTCCGCTTGTGTGTACAAATGTGATTTGTACGCGATTGGTACTTTTTCACCCTCATTGAAGGTTAAGTAGGTGAATCCACATTGACCCGAAATTATTCGAATCACCAAATTTCTTTGACTTACGCGTGTTTGTAAGTGATTTGTTGCTAACATGTTAGCCTGGAGTGAACGCAAAATTTCTGTGTGTCGTTTGTCCAGTTTTTGATTGAAAAATCAGGTTTAATTAATGCGTAGAGAGGTTTAACCCTTTCTGCATAGTTTAGTATGTATGTTGTTCCAAAATTTAGGAAACCCAGAATGGATTGTAAGTTTTTTAGCGTCTTTGGAGGTTGGAGCAGCGCACATTTCTCTAGAAAGTTAGCTGCCAAGCTCTTGCCTTCACTTGAAAGCTTATATCCCAAAAATAGGACATTGAGATGGGCAATTCGGGACTTTTTAAAGTTGAACTTGTAGCCCTCAGAGGCGAATCCCAATATAATGGTGCTCACCCTGTTCAAGTGTTTGTCCAAGTCATCGTCTGTCAGATAGATGTCATCGACATAGGACAATGCCTCGTTGTCATAGATTTGTAGTAACTCCGTTACCCTCGCTGAGAATAAACCCTGCAGTTTTTGAACCCTTGTGGGAGTCGACAAAAGTGACGGTGGGTCCCCATTATGGAGAATGCCGTTAAGTACCTACTTTCAGGTGCTATATTTTGACAAAAGAAACCATTTGAGATGTCTAATGTTTTGTATTTTTTACGCACAATATTATTCATTAATGCTGTGCTATGTGCAATTTGCACTGCAAAAGTTTTAGAACAAGTGTTTAAATGTCTGTAGTCCAAAACTAGACGATATGTATTGTCTGGTTTGGAGACAGGAAACAAAGGATTGTTCATTGAGGAGGTGCATGTTTCAATCACCCCTTGATATTCAAGTTAATCTAAGATCTCCCTGACCTGTTTTTTAGCTTCTTGCTTAATAGGATACTGCCTTTGTGCAGTTGGTTCATGTTTCAGATTTATTTTATGGTGAGGTGAGTCCTCACCCCATCCTACATGATTTTTATATAATGCTGGAGCCTGGGCCACTGCCCATTTTCTGGCATATGTATATTTTAGGTGAATTGGTATGTGATTGGAGAAGGCAGGCATAATAATGTCCTCGCCGTGTGGGCACTCCCTGACAAATTGTGGTGGCCAGTCCTTTTCTGCTAGAAGTATGTCATAACCCTTTGATAGTCTTTCCCAAAAGAGTGCTTTAACCTGTCTAGGTTTGTCTCCCTCCATCCGGAGTGTTATGTCAAATAACTTTTGTGGAGTACTAACCCTGGTGTCTACAGTCTCTACTGTAATGTACTCATTCAAGTCCACTATCTCCAGAAGTTCCTTCAGATTCTGGCGAGCTATTGTGACTTCTGCTGCACTGTCCAGCATTGTCTGAGCCCATTCTCCGTTCTTGAGTTGTGTTCTCAGTATTCTCTGCATGTCTTACTTTCAGACCTGCTACTTTCTTTTTGGAGAATTGAGGTTTTTCTTTAATTTTTGGAGCGTGTTTGTCGTCTTTTGATTTCACGCGTTCTTCTCTATGTTCTGTTCGTCCTCTTCTTTCCGAAGTCTGTGATGAGACCTGAAAGGGACGAGAGGAACGTGTATCAGTATCTTGATACCTATCAGGTTTTCTCAAATTATCCCTATTCCTGAGGTTATACCTCCTTTCAGAGGGCTCCTTTTGAGGAGACCTACCTCGGGATTGAGAACCTTTCTCATTTGAATTTTGTTTAGTAGACTCCCACTTCTTTTTAGAAGATGTAGGAGTTTGTTTAATTGAGTCCTTCTCAGGACTTTCAGATAGTTTCGGCTTCACTGGTCTTCCACCCAAACTATCTCTGCCTAATTCTGCATAAGATTGTTCTATTATTCTGGGTAGCTCTGTTTGATGTTCTGTAACATCAAATTCCCTTAATTTTTGTCGGATCGCCACTGCTGCTGCCTCCCCTTTAATATTAGATAATATTATTGTTGAGACCTGGTCGAAATTTTTCAGTAATTTCATACCTAAATTTAAAGCAGGCTCTGCCCCGTATTCGTTTTGAATTTGTTTTAGGACATCAGGTATTACCGCAATCGATGGAATACCATGTGTTTTAGTATAGATGGCAGCAAAGACTGAGCCCCAAGTGGTGCAGTCTTCCAGTTGTGGTGTGATCCCCATTGGTAAACTAATGGTTAGGATTCTGTGTTTCTCATGTGGGCTAGTATTTGGAAATACTGCTTCGATTTGAGTAATTTTTTGAGCTATCCAAAATGGAATTTGCTCCCGCTTAGTGGGCATTTTACCCATGACTGCGTATAGAGTCATGGGTAATTTTTAGAGTATTCCCCTGGTGGGGGGTTTGATTTGGAATTGTTAATGGTGGTTGGACTGTAAAAGTCCGCATGACATATTGAACTAATTGTAGATTTTTATTAACTCTGTGAGTTGAGTAAGTAGTTCCTCATCTGACATTATTTCGATGTCGGGATGAGGTGTATAGCCGGCTAGAATCGGCCATGTTGCTCCTGGTCTACCTAGTGGACCGAGCCTGGTTATGTTTTTGTGATGTTTTAGGGCGCCTTTAAACCAGAGCTGATGCTCTTGGTATGTTAATGGAATTTCAATATCCTCGAAAGGAATGTATTCCTCTGGTGGTTCATCTTCTTTGTAGAAGTGAAATGTGTGAGTTACTGAATTGGATTCAGGAAATATTACCCATGAATAGAATACCTCTGTCTGAAAGGATTCATGTGCCTCTATCACGAAAACTGCTCTACCTCCTCTCGGTGATAGGCCATGTTTTATAAGTTTTAGAGTAATGGCTCTTCTTAAGTTTGGAGCGATGTCGATGACACCCTCCTCGGTTTCATTTAAACCTGTAATGTTAAAAAGTTTTGCTTGGGCTGGATCAGCCGCAGCTCTACCGTTTCCAACGGGATTGTCCCCGTTTAAGGACATTTTGTTTTATGAAAAATGTAGAACAAGTTTCAAGGAAACAAAGATAAGGTGCACAATATTTTGGAACACTGTATCCTTCAACGTTGAGCTAACCAAACAGCTAATATATAGGGTACTACCCTATGTAGCCGTGGTGGATACTTAACCCTGCCCACTCCAGACGTCTTTAGGAGTATATGGGTAGGGGTCTCTGAGAGAAAAAGAAGAAGCACGGCTGAGTTACTCAGTATCTAACGTTGAATTACTGCCTTACCAAACGTTGGGCGCCATGTAGTGTAGCTCCTATTTCCCTAATAGGCTCTGCGCATTGGAATAATATATCCTATAGGTTTGACATAGGACTAAGGTCGGTATGTCCCTATCGAGTATATTAAGCTTAATTACTTGTGCCAGCTAGCTCAGAGGCCACTAGAAACTTCTTGACGACAAGAAGGGAGTAGTTTCTGGCAGCCGCAAAACATGACCACTGTGTTTCCCTTACAGAATCAGGACGTGTCCCAGAGTCGTAGAAACAATAGATAACTATTTCACTCAGCTCAGTCGTGCATGTCTAGTTACTCTCAAAGTTACACAGAAATAACAGACTGGCGTTTCAATAAAGGATTTATTGAACAGTCTTGTTTCTGTTGTAAGTTAAATGTGCTGTTACGATCACAAGACAGTATGCGAGATAAATAATGTACAGAGTGAGCAGTAGAAATAAATAATACTGCGTTAGCATTATCTTTTCAGCATATATGCATTTACATAAAATGACACAGCCTAAAAATGCGAGTACTCATACGATGCGTTTCTAGCCTAGTTCTACCCCAGTGTTCCTAACCTATCCTAGGTGTAGGGAGAAGTAGAAGTAGGTGATGTAATCCTGACTAGAGTATACTAAGAGTATGTTAAGCTTGGTATGCCAAGAGTCCAGTATGCCAAGAGTCCCTCTAGGTTCTAGTCTGCTCCATACCTGAAGAATGAGAGAGGTAGGAATCTCTTTCCCAGACTCGAACTCCAACACCCCGCAAGGGAAGTTAGATCACTGGAAGCTGGACTCTCTGCGTGCAGGAATGACAGCGTCTTCTCAGTGCGTCCGGCCGGGAATCGGGCTCCTCTGAAGTCGAGGTCTCCTGATTTACAGGGTTTTGGGAAGGTATATTTATACCTGAAAATGTTAGCATTGACGTGAGTTGGGCAGCGAAAGACGTCATGAATGAACCCCCTAAGGAATAATGGTTCATGCATAATATATGAGTCCTTGAAGAAATCAATAGTCCTGGGCAAGGGAAACTCCCGCAGCCTAAGGGTCTGTTTTTTTCATGAACTCGTTGTGAGGCTAGGGTGGACGGATGTCGGAATCCATGCCTGTATTTGGAGTGCATGGGTTATGCCTAAATAAGGTCTAGGATTTTATGCCTATATAAGGGCAAGGCGAATTGTGCCTATATAAGGACATGAGTCTGGAAAGCCGGTTTATGGACACCCTAGGAAATATACAACAAGACAGTAGCTGATTTAAAGTAGCTTCTGTTTCTTCATGTGTTCCTCTATTGCAGGTTTTCCAAGCTGCTGCTTGGTCTTGTGTGTCTTCTGTGTACAGCTTAGGTCTCATTGTGTAAACTCTGATCGCATGCTCAGGTGGCAGACTTACATTTCAATCCATAGGAATCTCCTTGGTTACCAAACTACTTTTCTGTGTTCTGATCTGTATCCACCTCGTTATCTGCAGTTTAACAGTGCTATGCTAGGAAAAATTCAGGATGACTAATAGAATGATGTCTAGTCCTTTATTGTCAGATGTACTTACTGATTAGTGATTTTCGTAAAGTTTTATGTTTTAATTTTTATTCTCTGTTTTCTGTATTGTTGGTGTGTATTACTTGCAACCTTGAAGGGAAATTTCCTGGCATTGTTGCGATTTATAAATAAAGCCTACATATTGTTGTTTCCGGAAATCAATCTAATCTCGCAAATCTCCTTTAATGGCTTAAGTAGCAGCCCAACTACTGTCGTTTTTTTGTGGTAGAACCTAAGCAAATGTTCTTGTAACGTGCATATAGTACAAAAGGGGTTGCAAAAAATATATTTTGCTTAGCGATCCCCTTCTGATGTTGCAGGAGAATTGAGGAGCAGGGATCCCCTCTGTGTGGTTTGATTACTAACCTCGTTTGTGTAGCTGTGACCTCAGAGACGACTTCTTCATAATCATCCTAACTATAGTAATAACGTTACGCGCGTGTACTCTTGTTGGTTTGCATTTTGCATTTTTGACTGGTAACATATCGTTATTAAATTTGTTATGCTCTTTATAATTCTAGCTGTTCTAAGAGTGGCAGGTTCACTACAGAAGAGCACAGAGGTGATGAAGGCTATGCAAAACCTGGTAAAAATCCCAGAAATCCAAGCTACCATGAGGGAATTGTCTAAGGAAATGATGAAGGTGAGTGTGAAGTGAGCCTTCCATTGTTCCAGAGCATTCCATTTATTTCTGTTTAAACTGTTGTGCCCTCTTGGGGGAAAAAGAGAAATACATGAACAGTCTCAGAACATCATTATCATAGTAATATTCGTCAGTTTTGTTTAAGGCTGCTGTGGGCTGCCAAGTTATAGCATCCTTGTGTACTGCTTGTTCTAAAAAGTGTAATATTTGACACCACCTGCCACTTTATGTGAATGACAAATTCAGTCTTCAAATGCGCTACTTTTCTAATTTTTCTTCGCTTGCTTGTGGTTCTGATGAGTATCACCTTCATGGACTTGCACATTATTTCAGATCAGGGTCCTCGTCAGTGTAACATTTTAATGAGCGCAGACTAATTCCAGGCCACCTGGCTTTTGATTAAAGTTTACATAGTTGACTGTGGCTTCTGGTAGCACAGCTGTTGTTGAGCTGGTTACGTTGTTCTAATAGCTTGGAGCCCAGAGCAACTCAAGATTTTTCATCACCCTTCCCATGTAGGTGGAGTATTTACCTGATAGGAATTGAGTGTACACGCTACCTTGTTAAATGTACTGTAAGAAATATGGTACTCAATCTTGTAACACTTTCCGTCTGTAATGCCCATCCTTTTGCATCCATTCTCTTGGTATTCATGCTGTAGCACCTTATTAAGACTGTTTTGGTATGTCCTCTTTTTCTGGACTTGGAGGATGTCATGGCTATAGGCTTTGAGTCCAGCGTGCTCCTTAAACAGCAAAGAGATTAAAATTGCCATTTGAGCTGGTTCTCTTGCCCTTGTAGGGGCTCCACATTTTTATGTGCCATTCAGCTCCACTCACTGCAGACCTTTTATTTCACTCCTTTTGATTATATATTTTTTTTAAACATGCACAGTCCTGAGGCTTGTTTATCTTTGGGCTATCATAAGATAGTTTCTTCGCTTCTACGTTTGACTTCCACCCCTGCTTCTTACTAACAGAATGAGATGAGATCTGACTAGTGTGAATCCCTGTTATTTTATGCTGACCAGCTTTGTCTGCATTGCCTACAACCCAGGCACTCACTGGCTCCATTGCTCATTCTTTGACATCCTCTTTTCAGTCTCTCAAGAAGAGGCCTCTCTGGTGGCCCTCTCACTTCAAATTTGGAGCCTCATAAAATCCTCAGGGGTTTGTTCTACAGAAACAGGGAGGCTTCCGCTCCATAGTGCATTACTCTTTTGCCCACAAGATGCCAAAAGGCTTAATCATGCCAGTTTGCTCCAAGGAGCCCACTGGGCCAAAATGTTCCAGACCACATTCCAAAGTGCTTTTGGCATCTAACTGTCCTGAAGCTTGCTCTGAGATGACATCTATATATAGTCTCACTGGGATTCACCTGAAGTAACCCTTCTGAGGTTTTTGAATGGCCTACTCATGCATGTTTTCACCCTCTGATTTACTGGGGCAATGGGTGGCCCACTCGAAATGGTGCTCATACTAAGTTTGAGGAGTCACAACCTCAGTACTCTCTTGTGCTATTCAAACCCAAGCAGCTAAGTGAGGATCCGAGATCAGATTTAGAACCTCATTAGCATAACCACTGCTGTAAGTCCAAGACCTGGCAACCTGTGTTTCAAATAACCAGGTTCTACAGCAGGCTGGCACGTACACTTTATGAACAACCCTGCAATAGGGATCTTCCAACCAAAGACCCCAAGTGGGCACTTTTTTGTGTGAACTAGATGACTGAGTTCACGCTGCCTGGGGGACATGTTACGGCGAGTGCCAACGCCTCAGTCTTTCCTCATCCCCCTATACTTTCAGTCATCTCTACACATGCTCCATAATTCTAATGACTCTCTACTGATGTAATTCATTCTGGAGTTGATCTGTTACATATGGTGAATGAACCTCCCACTTTTGCTCCCAACATGGAACAATCTGTGAAGGGAGCTAGTTTGCCATCCATGCCCTCTTTTATAGAGCTCATCAATCTGGTTTCCAAAGAGCTAGTTTATGATTACTTTAGCATATTGAAACCAAATTGTGATGTTCAAGCAGTCAGGAGGAATGTAGGAAATCCACCTTTTCTGCGTGGTCACACAGTATTTCGCTCCTTTTGCTGTACCCTATGTTTTTGCTCGCGTTTGACCTCTGTGCACATTAACCCTGCTAACCAGTGGTAAAGTGCCTGTCCCCCCTTTTAAGCAGTCGAATTGGCATATTCCTAACTGATATTTTTAACTTACTTAATAGAGACTTCTAACCGCAGATTCCTCATTTTCTAAATTTTCTCAGGTGCCTGACTGGATCTGGAAACTTTTGTAGTAATTGCCTCTCACGTCGACAGGTGGTGTCCTGCGGCTCCGGATCAGGCCCATCCCACCAGACATGAAGTCGGGCCACTATATGTGCGCCACCTCCATGTGCTGATGTCAGTTCCTTTCTTTATGCACCTGCTGACTCAGATCTGTAGCTTCTGGAATCGTCACATTTCGACAGGCATGTTCCCTCAAACGTTTCTTAGGTGTGTAGAAAATGTCACCTCCCAAAACTTCAGGTTTTAAGCCATGTTGTGACTGTAATCGGCAGATGTCAGTTACGGACGCCCTCGACCTTTGCCTATGGTGCTTTAGCTTCAAAAACGACTGAGTTGTGTCCTACCAGTGACGCCATAACTACATCAGCTTAAGGTAGCCACAGAGGAGATTTTTGGTGGTGCACCGGATCCCTCTGGAGCGCATCTGTGCCCACAGATCTGAGGGGGTCTCTGGCTGGCTAATCTGTCCTCGAGGCCAACTGTGCCCCTCAACCTCGCACAAGGACGTTGTATCTCCTTTCACCTACCTGGCTAGAGGAGCATCCTGTCCGACCAGTGTGTGCTTCAGATTGTCTAAAAGGGATACTTTCTACTGTATCTTTCCTACCTTCCAGACAAGCCACCCACACCACAACACCTTCTGGATGACCACTTGTCCATACTCAGCTGGAGAAGTTCAAGCTCTCTTGGCCAAGGGGGCAATACAGAAGGTTGCTACTCCAAAAGACTGAGGCCTCGGTCCCATCCTCCACCTTCGCCCTCTTAACTACTTCCTCTGGAAGGACGAGTTCAAAATGTTCACCCTGGCCCAAGTTCTGTCTATTCTGGACCCAGGAGACTGTGTGGTAAGGCAGGACTTGCAGGGCACATATTTTCACATCCCTGTCCTGCAGTCTCAAAGATGTTACCTGCTGTTTCATAGTGGGCTAAGAGCACTTTCAGTTCACTGTGCTACCATTTGGCCTTACCAGTTCACCTCAGTGTTCACAAAGGTGATGGAGGTGGTCGCAGTCCATCTGTTGAGGTTCAGAATATAATTCTTCCCATATTTCAATGACTGTCGGCTGAAAGCGGGCTCGCTCAGACAGTTGTAAGCCACCTCCAGACAACAGCTAACCTGTTGACATCTTTCGGATTTTCTATCAACCTGCTGAAGTTGCACCTGACTCCTTCAAAATAGCTCCTCTTTAATGAAGCCATAATGGATATGGTGCTTTTCCGAGCCATCCCTCTGTCTCAACTACTCCAGGACATTCTGGCTATGTTCCCAATGTTTCAACCTGCAGTCTGGATCTCAGCGAGGTTGGCTCTGAGGCTTCTTGGCCTCCTGTATCTTGCTTGTGGACCATGCCAGTTGGCACATGCAGGTTCTGCAGTGGGATATGAAGTATCAGTGGGCTCAGCACTGATGCAATCTGTGAAATTCCAGCCAGGTGTCAAAGGAGACTGCAAAAGACCTTGCAGTCTCATCCGCAATTGGATCAGTGGCAGACCTCTCTCCCCACCCCACCCAGTACTAACGGTCATGACGAATGCATCGTTACTGGGTTAGGGAGGTCATCTGGGAGAGGTAGATATCGGAGGACTCTGGTCTCCAGCAGAAGCTCGGCGCCACATAAACTTGTTGGAGTGCAGGCGATTCACTAGGCACTGAAGGTGTCCCTCCCTATTGTAAAGGGGGAACAGGTACAGGTGCTCATAGACCGCATGACTGCCATGTGGTACTGTAAGAAAGTGCCCTCTTTTTGCATGGTTGCCCCCACTTTTTGCCAAACTGCTGAATGTACTTTCACTGAGTGTTCCCTGGGTTCCTGCCAAACAGGTACCCAGGGCCTATGTTCTTTCCCTAAACTGCATTGAAAACAAAACCCAATTGGCACTCTTTGGCCACAGGTCAGCCCCTGGTAAATGGTACCACACGTACCAAGGGCACTGTGGCTAGGGAAGGCCTGTAAGGGCTGCAGCACGTATTGTGCCACCCTTAGAGACCCTATACCTTTACACACACACACACACACTGCCATTGAAGGCTGCGTGTTTTGGTGCAGAACAAAGTGAAGAGTCGACATGGCACACATCCCTGAGTGCCATGCCTACAACCCACTGCCCTGGCATAGGTCAGCCACCCCTCTAGCTGGGTGCACTATACCAGTGGTGAGGGTACAGGTGCATGAGCCCTCTACCCCTAAAGTGTCTAAACCAATTCTTAGACATTGTAAGTCCAGTAATGCCATTAAGAGTGTATGGGGCTGGGAGGTTGTCAGTACGAACTCCACAGCACCATAATGGCATTACTGAAAACTGGGAAGTTTGGTATCAAACTTCTCAGCACATTAAAACAACACTGATGCCAGTGTGGGATTTAATTAAAAATGCACTCAGAGGGCATCTTAGAGATGCCCCCTGAAAAACGACCTAACTCTAGTGTCCTGGCTGAGTGGCTGCTCACCAGCTGCCACTACCAGACATGTTTCTGGACCCCTGGGTCGAGAGCCTGCTGCTCTGGTGGGTCTGAAACAATGCACATCCTGGACGAGGTGCCAAGCCTCCTCCCCCAGGATGGGCAGGGTCCACGAAGGGGAAGCTTCAAAGGCTTGCCGCCTTTGTGAGCTACCCAAGCCCTTGGCTGCTTCCAGCAACTGTCTCCCACCGGTTCAGACCCCCACTTTGGGGGGGAGAATCGGCGGGAAAACCAAGTGAGGAAGGGAGGTGTGCCCACCTTTGCCAACCCCACCCCTCAGGTGAGGGATGCGAGGTGAAGCACAACTCTCAGTCCCCGCCATCTTGCAGGTGGGGGGACCCAGCCAACCAGAGAGAGGCATATGCCCCCCTCCCACTGGAGGGTGGCATAATAGGGGGTGTACCCACCCCAAGGAAGGCACCCATTGGTCCCAACCTTTACTTACCTGTAACACCCCTATATCTAGTATTTAGGGGCAACCCTGAACCTTGCCTCCTCAGACAAGAACCGACCAGAAGAAGAGAAGAAGGACCAAAGAAGCTGTGCTGAACTAAGAAGAGGAGAACGCCCACTGAATTGGCCCCAGCCCTACCGGCCTGTCCACACCTCGAACCAGCTCCAGCGAAATCCCGGTGTGTTCTGCAGCCAGCAGCCTCAAGAACCCGAAGGACATGCCCTGCCTTCCAAAACCAAGACTTTGTCTCCCGTGAGCACCGGATTTGCTCACCCACAGACTATGGCTCTGGCCAAATCCGCGAGTCTGCACTACTCTGCACCTGACGCCCACGGCCTGAGTTTGAGTAGCCTAACACCCCGAGGAGGTCTCCCCAGCGATCCTGACCTGAGATCTGGTGATCTATGACCTGCCCCGACTCTCCAATCGAAGCCTGCAGCCCCTTTCTGGAGGATCCCCCGGACCGCGATCGGAGCTTGTAAGAAAAACCTGATGCCTAAAGACACCCCTGCACACGACGCCCCACGACCTTGGGTGGCCTAACCAACGGTGTCCCAGCATCCCCAGGCATCCCAACTTACCTCCCCAACCAGTGGTCACCTCCAGAAGATCTTCGTCCCCGTGCCTGCAGTATTTGTTGCAACCGGAGAATCCCCATTGAAATCAACAGGGCACCCGATGCCAAAACAGCACCCTGCACCCAGCTGCTGCTGCAGGTGTACTTTGGGTGCTGATTCGGATCCCCCTTTGCCCTGAGCCTAACATCAGGATCTTTGCTCACACAACCTTGTGGCCTGCTTGTGAGCAGCCACCAACCGGAGGCCCCCTATCCCCCTTTGGATAACATTGGGCCTCAGCAATCTGCACCTGGCCGCCCTAGTGCCGCTGAGGGTGCTCTGAGAGTGCATCCCCGACCCTGAGGGAACCCTGGTTCTAGCCCCAGATTACCAACTCCCACAACTAAGTACTTACCTGCTGTAGGAAGCTGGGTTTCTGTTGCAGTATCCCCTCCCACTTTTTGCCAGACTACTGATGCACTTTGACTCTATGTGCCCTGGGTCCCTGCCAGTCAGGTTCCCAGGGCCTGTGTTCTTTCCCATAACTGTACCTTGTACCCCCAATTGGCACCTCTCTGGCCACATGTCAGTCCCTTGTAAAAGGTACCATGGGTTCCAAGGGCACTGTGGCCAGGGAAGGCCTCTAAGGGCTGCAGCACATATTGTGCCACCCTTAGAGGTCCTATACCTTCACACACACCTACACACACACTGCCATTGCAGGCTGCATGTTTAGGTGCAGAACAAAGTGAAGAGTCGATATGGCACACATCCCTGTGTGCCATGCCTACAACCCACTGCCCTGGCATAGGTCAGCCACCCCTCTAGCTGGGTGCACTATACCAGTGGTGAGGGTACAGGTGCATGAGCCCTGTACCCCTACAGTGTCTAAGTCCATTCTCAGACATTGTAAGTGCAGTAATGCCATTAAGAGTATATGGTGCTGGGAGTTTGTCATTACAAACTCCACAGCACCAGAATGGCTTTACTGAAAACTGTGAAGTTTGGTGTCAAACATCTCAGCATATTAAACTCACACTGATGCCAGTGTGGGATTTAATGAAAAATGCACTCAGAGGGCATCTTAGAGATGCCCCCTGAAAAACGACCAGCCTCTGGTGGGTTCCCTGACTGGTACACACCAGCCTGCCACCACGAGATATGTTTCTGGACCTCTGGGGTGGGAGCCTTTGCTCCCTGAGCCCAGAAACAAAGCCTTTCCTGGGCGGAGGTGGTCACACCTCCCCCAGGCCAGGAAGAGCCATCTGTGGCAGGGGAGCTTCAAAGGCCTTGCCGCCTTTGTAATGCGACCCCCAGCCTCTCCTGCTATCAGGAGCTGGCCCCCTTCCTGTCTCCCATCCTTTTCAGCAAGAAGACAGGCGGGAAAAATTAGCCAGCCCAGAAGGTGTGCCCACCTCTGCCAACCCCACCCCTCAGGTGGGGGAGACGAGGTGAAGCCCACTCTTCAGTGCAGGCACTCCCCAATCAAGATTATGGATTGTGCCCACTCCCCCACGTGGGGTGAGCACACCAAGGGTGTAGTCACCCTAAGGTCAGTAGCCCATTGGCTACTGACCTCGAGACCCCTAAAACGCCGCCTGAACACTATTTAGGGGGCAGCCCTGAACCAAGATATATATTCCCGCAACCTATGAAGGACGAAAGAAGACACCTAGCAGAGGAGACTGCAGAGAAGAACTGACTTGGCCCCAGCCCTACTGTCTGCCTTTTCCAGAGATCCTGCGCCAAAAGTCGCCTTGTCCTGCAGCCAGCAACCTCCAGAACCCTGGGAGGACTGACTGCCTTCAACAAAGACCGGATCTCCTGTGAACAGCAGCTCTGTTCAAAAGAAACTCCCAAGACAGACTCTGAGCCTGCTGAGGACAAAGAAACCTGATGCCTGGAACCACCACTGCACCCGTCGCCTATGGCCTGAGTTTGAGTGGCCCACCGGTCCCAGGGTCCCCCAGCACTCCAGAGTCCAAGTCCACTGTGGGTTGACCCCTCCACGACTTTCCGACGTCGCCTGCAGCCTCTGTACGGAGACCCCCCCAACCGCGAATGGCCCGGTAAGGTGAAATCTGAGCTCAAAAGACACCCCTGCATCCAGCTACCCTGCGCCCTTGAGAAAAGAACCCGAGGTGCACCTACGTCCCCGAGCCCTCCAACTTACCTGCCCAGCTGTTGGTTCCTCCCGGACGTCTTCCTGGACCGAGCCTACAGCCAAAATCCAAAACCGGCAACTCCCATTGAAAACAAAAGGGCACCAGACGCCAAAACAGCACCCTGCACCTGGCCACCCCTGTGGCGCGGTGGGTGCACTTCGTGTGCTAACTCGGATTCCCCTTTGCCCTGAGCCTAACACCAGGAGCTTTGCTCCCACAACCTTGTGGCCTGCTCGTGAGCAGCCACCAACCGGATGCCCCCTATCCCCCGTTGGATAACATTGGGCCTCAGCACTCTGCACCCGGCCGCCCTAGTGCTGCTGAGGGTGTTTCAAGAGTGCATCCTCGAACCTGGGGGAACCCTGGTTCTAACCCCAGAATACCAACTCCCACAAATAAGTACTTACCTGCAAACCGTTAACATCGTTTTTCTCCATAGGAATACATTGACTGTTTTTCTTTGAAAATTGTTCTAAGTGTGGAGTTGGTTTGTATGGAACATTGATAAACTGCATATGTATAAAAAGTGAATTACTTACCTTTTGTCTAGGAGATGTCTCAGTGTGATATCTAGGCATATCACACTGATTAGCATAAGTAATCTTTAAAGTAATCTAAAAAGTAACGTACATAATAATCTAAAAAGTAACTAAAAAGTAATTCTGAACTGTTGACTTACCTGTAATTCAACCAACTGCATTTGAACCTGCATTCAACTGTAAAACACTGCATAAGATTTTGCAAAGCATTTATTTCACTTACCTGCACCAGGCTTGGCTTGGTTCTAGAAATAAAATAACTAAATAATAATTTTGATACAAACAAATTGGTCTGAGATCAGTCTTTGAGTTTGTGACATCATTTGCTGCCTGAGTGTGTACAACAAATGCTTAACACTACCCTCTGATACAGCCTTACTACTCACCCACACTACCACAAAAACTATCTACTTTCACCTCTGCCTACCTTTGGGGTTCCACTGGACTCTGCACACTATACCTCATTTTGGTATGGTATATACAGAGCCAGCTTCCTACAGGTACTGCAACAAGTGTGGTGTGTGGTCGTGGGATCTGTTCCACGAGACTCTGTCTCTGAGCACTCGGGGCATATCCCTGATCACACAACACATGGCAGGATCTTTAAACGCTAGGGCATATAAACTCTGCTGCTGTTGCCTAGCAGATCACGAATGGCAGTTACACTCAGAGTTGGCACAGGGCATCTTCCGCCAATGGGGAGAACCCTGGCTCAATCTATTTGCCACTGCAGAGAATGCACAGTTTTTGCATGTTGGAGTTCCCAAGTCAGTCCTCTCTTGGAGAAACTGGGGCTTTGGTCTCTTGTATGCCTTTATGCCCCTCTCTCTCCTGCTGAGAGTGCTGAAGAAGATCAGGGGAGACCAGACATGAGTTATCCTAATGGCTCCAGACTGGGTGAAGAGACTGTAGTACCTGGAACTTCTGGCTATGAGCTTATGAGCTCCTAAGCAACTGCCTCCTAGGCAGAACTTCCTGTTGCAGCAGGGTGGAGTTCTGCACCCAATCCTTCACAGTGAAGATCGAGCAGTGATAGTTTATGACCTTCGACCTTCCTCCCGAAGTGGTTGGTGTCATCTTGGCAGCCAGGCGTACATCAATTCGATTTATGGAAGACATTGGTAGAAGTTTATTGTCTGATGCTGTTACCCCTGAAAGCACAATTATTGATGTTCTCCTGTTCTAGCACTGGCCCAGAAAGGATTTGCTGTGGCAACAGTTACCTCTTGGCTCTTTCGGCTTTTTTGTGTTCACCTGACCACACATCCCTTCTCAAGTTACCTGTTGTAATGTGTTTTTTGTAGGGTATGGTCCATATGTTCCCGCCCACTTCATTTGTAATGCGCAGTGGGTCCTTAATTTGGTACTCACCTACTTGATGTGCACTTCCTTCGAATCCATGCACAGTTGCTCTCTTTGTCTTCTTACCATCAAGACAGCATTTCTCATTGCAATAACTTCAGCTAGGCAAGTGAGCGAACTCCGGCATTGTCGGTGATTTCCCAGTTTACATCTTTCTTTTAGACAAGTTAGTTCTCTGGACGAAAGCAGCATTCTTGTTCAAGGTAGTTACGCCCTTACACATAGGGCAATCCATCACCTTGCTGGCTTTCTGTGCACCACCTCACAACTCCAAGGAAGAAGAACGGCTTCATCACCTGGAAACCTAAATGGGCATGTAGCTTCTATGTGGAACAAACTAGAGATTACCGACAGGATGACCAACCTTTCAAAGGTTTTCTGGGGCTCAGAAAGGCAAAGCAGTGCAAAAGAGAACCATCTCAAGATGGATTGTACTATGGATCAAGATCTGCTATGTTCTAGCCAAGAAGCAATCCCCAGAAGGTTTGCACGCTCATTCCACCAGAGCAAAGGTTGCTACTACTTCGCTGGGGCACGAAGTGACAGTCCTAGACATTTTCCAGGCTGCGATGTGGGCGTCCCGCCACACATGCTCCTAGAAGCCCGGTCTGGCGGGATGGGCACTTTGTTCGATCTGTCCTGCAGGATTTCCTGGTCTGACCCATTCTACCTGGGAGGTGCTGCTTTGGTATCTAATCACAAGGTGAGCTCTCTGCGGTTATAAGTCTCTATCAAAAGAACAAGTTACTTATCTTCAGTAAAGTCTTTCCTGGTAGAGACTATCTAACCACAGATTCCTCACCGATCCACCCTCCTCCCCATTTTTTAGAAATGAATCCTAAAGTCCATTAATAAGATTTAATTCTAAAGTCAGCACACTAACATAAACTAATTGCAAGGGCTCTGCATCCATTGGTGCAGACTGAGATCAGAATTAAACTGACGTCAGCATGCGTAGGTGGCATACATTTCACCCCAACTTCATGTCCGGGTTTGGAATGGACCCATTACGGAGCAGCACAATGCCATCTGTCGATGAGTGAGGAAATTGTTACGAACGTTTACGGATCCAGCCTGACCCCTGGGGAAATTTACGTGGTGAGGTGAGAAATCTGTAGTTGGAGCCTTCACCAGAAAAGGTGTTACAAAATGTAAGTAGTTTGTTCGTCACCAGTGGACTGCAGCATCTATTGTGCCATCCACTTTAATGTTAGTACAAGCATGGCTTCAGGTCTATCAGTGTAGCCTGCCTGTAGCAGTGTAAAAACTGGAATTGTGTGTCAAAATAAACCCTTTTGACATGCCAAAACCTTGCTTTTAAGTATTAATAAGTCACCCCTCTGTAGGGCTTGTCTCTAACAAGGCAGGGTGCATGGTATTTAAAAGTAGGACATGTAGAAATGTAATGTTAACATGTTCTTATAGTGATAGTACCCAAAAGCTATTTTTCCACTGTGGCGGGCCTAGCTATCCTATGTAGAAAACCAGAGTACAGATTAAAATTCTAATATTGTATCTTGGGAATGGGACTAGCTAGAAAAATAATCGCATCCAATCCATTGGTGAACTAGAATTTTTAATAAATATTAAGGAAAGTTTCTTTTTTCCTGCCTGAAGTTCTTGAAGGCTAAATTTGCTCTCCCACTTCAGCCAGCCAGTAATTAGCATTTGAATAAGTGTTAAGTGCTTCCCAGAGGCAAAGAATAAGCTGACCTGAATGGGCAGAGATGACTCCTCTGCAGTTGACAGATTATGCAGGGTTGGACTGTGAGCATCCTTTTTAAAATCCTTCTTGACAGGTTTACTAGGTTTTACATATAACACCGGGGTGCACTGAATGGTAAGGGGAACAGGATGTTCCCACTAGCTGGTTGCTGCAAAACTCTCATTTGTTCTACCAGACTTCTGTTTCTGGGTTTATTGTGTGTACAGTGACTGCCCCAAACTGGATTTTAGTGTTGGGTGACATTAGGATTACCATAGTACACCCCCATTTCCCCCCTCCGCTCCCAGCCCTCAGATCCCAAGTTGAGTGTGGCTGAAGACTTCGACAATCTTGAAAATGCCGAAAGTGGGTGGGGTTGACCCTGGGAACTTTTACCCCATAGCTAGGGCGTGCCCAGGAGTTATTCCCACTCGCTAGCTTGTACCATGCATAAATGTGGCACCTACAGGCACACACTTCAGAGCACTCCTGTACCTGAGGAAGAATAGAAGAGAACGGGATTTTCTATCTGTGACCTAAGAGGAGCTGTTAAAGACTGGACCTGCTCCCTCTTGTACCCACAACAAAGAATAGGACTCCAAGGGTAATAAGGCTGATCTCCTGGTAAATCTACAGGGACACAACGAGCTACTAGTGGCCTTTTCCTGCAACTACCCAGATGACCAGTGGGAATTGGATCTGGACTAGACTCTACTATTTGACCTCTGCTGCACACCGTGTGAGTCTCTATGTTTCTCCCCTGAGGTCTTTGGGGAGAGGCTACTAAGCGTCTGATTTAGATTTCGGCAGATGGATTACTCCGTCACAGCGGTGACGGATATCCCATCTGCTGAAAAATAAATCCCCTAGGACATTATGGGATGTATATTTTGGGAGACTGGATGTCCGTCACCGTGGTGACAGAGTAACCCGTCCACCGAAATCTAAATCAGGCCCCAAGTCTGAATGTAAACACATTGACCAGGACGAATCTGGTTGGTGAACTCAACCCGTGCTCCATCGTGGTCGGCGCAAAATTGCTCCTAGGATCTGGTCTACCGTGACTGTTCATTGGCTCTTTATACTTATTGGCGCTATTCCTACTTAAATTTTCATTTTGGTGTAATTGTGTTTATCATATTTTACTTTATTCTTCTAATTTGGTTTGGAATTTTTATTGTTTTGCATTTGACTTTATTACTGTTTTGGAACTGCATAAACACTGTTCACAGTGACCTAAGTTAAGCCTGTTTCTGTTTTGTGCCAGATCTACCAGGGGTTTGAGTTCAGGTTAATTTAGTGCTTTTAAGGGTTCACCCCGACAAGAGTTGCGATTATCACTTGAGATGGGTAGTCACTCACCCCAGTTAATAATCCAATTTCTTAGAGGGATGTCTGCTAAAGTCTAGTATTCGGTTGTACCTTTGGGCCTTTGTCGGGAATATCAATCTAGTTTTGTTTTCTTAATTTTGTTTAAGGTATGTTTTGCATATGCGTTGATCCCTGAAACTAAAGTGTCTGTGACAGTGGTGTACAGCATTTGTGAAAAATATTTTCCTATCACATCTCCGGATATATATATATATATATATATATATATATATATATATATATATATATATATATATATATATATATATATATATATATATATATATATATATATATATATATTCATATATATATATATTCATATATTCACTGAAAAAACCATAGGTTTCAGGGGCGTTATAGTTAGTTGGACATTTCACTCGTACAAAACCAGAGAAATTCCCCCGTTATAGTTAGTTCACCTAACTATAACTCGCGCCCCCGCAATGCACTGCTGATGACGTCACATATTAAATCACTCATGACATGGTCAGTGACATCACTGATGACATCACTGATGACATCACTGATGACATCTCAAATGACATCACTGATGACATCATCCATGTGATAATTTGATGCATCTTCTCACACCCTAATATAACCTTTGATACATCCACTTTAAATTACAGACTGCCATTCTCAAAACCATAGACACTCCAACACCAATAACTATATACCCACTCACTGATTCTTAGGTTTACACACACATCCACTCATTCATCCGTACAGTCACTCATACTTATGGTCACTCAGTACAGGACTATCATATGTCCAACTAACTAGAACGCCCCTGAAACCTATGGTTTTTTCAGTGAATTTCTAAGGTTTTTTAAATGCTAATTTCTAACTATAACGTGCCTGAAACCTATGGTTTTTTAAGTTAATTTCAAAGGTTTTTTAAATGCTAATTTCTAACTATGCCTACAGAGGTAGGACATGTGAAGAAAGAAGAAAAAACGCACAGAAAGAAGCAAAAGAAAGGCAGAAAGAAGCAACAGAAGTCCACAAAGACGAAGAAAAGTGCAGGAAGAAGCAAGACATGTGCAGAAAGAACCAACAGAGGAGCAGAATGAGGCCTTGTTGCAAAATCATCCTGTGCCCACAACTTTTTCAGACGGGTACTGGTGGTAACTGACTCTGACTAACCAAGCCTAGAGCCAGTGCTATTCTAAAAGACACTTAGAATACAGTGAAAACACCTACATACACTAGGGAACACTATGCGTTGGGGTACCCCTGTGATTAGCATGACCACCTCTGTAAGGCCCTAGTACATAATAGGGCAGGGGGATTAAAACTACCTCTAAGTCAGAGGTGCAGAAATATGCTACTTTAACTAGTAGTCGCGTTTGTAGAGTGGTGGAGAAATGGTGCTGGGCGTCCAACCAACGCTCAGGAATTCCGCTGCATAGGACATACAGGAGGTACCAGGAGGGATTTTTGGCCCCCAAACTGCCTCAGGACTAAATTGGACTTCATCCCCATCCCGTAGTCTGCCACGAGGCACGTTTGCAGAGTGGTAGAGAAAGGGGGCCATGGCCTCCGAAGACGTCTTAGCAATCCCACTGTGTGGGACTTACTGGAGGTAACAAGAGGGGTAGTTGGCCCCCAAGGACATCCTTGGGGACCAACTTCCCAAACTATTACCTCCAGTCAGACCCACACAGCAGCACTGGTAAGTACTCGTACCAGGCCACGCCCACTTTGCCCACCACTCTACAAACGCGCTCCCTGGCGCGCTCTTGGATGGGGATTGAAGTACCCTTCACTGCTGGGGGTCCTTTAGGGGCCAACTAGCCTACCTTTTACCTCCAGTAAGCCCCACACAGTGGGATTGGTGAGAGGTAGATGAAGGCCATGCCCCCTTTCTCCACCACTCTGCAAACGCGCCCCCTGGCGCGTTGTAAGTTGGGGGATTAAGTCCCCTTGAATCCTGAGGGTCCCTGGGGTCCAACTAGCCCACCAGGTACCTTCAGTAAGCGCCACAGAGCTGCGTTGCAGAGAGGTGTAAAGGGGCGTGGCCTGGACCACCTCTCTGCAACGCAGCCCTGTGGCGCTTACTGGAGGTACCTGGTGGGCAGTTGGCCCCCAGGGACCCTCAAGATTGAAGGGGAATTAATTCCCCAACTTAAAACGCGCCACAGAGCGTGTTTGCACACATGTCACCTCAGGTCCCGCCCCCTCCCTTCACCACTGTGCAAACGCGCCCCGTGGCGCGTTGTAAGTTGGGGGATTAAGTCCCCTTGAATCCTGAGGGTCCCTGGGGTCCAACTAACCCACGAGGTACCTCCAGTAAGCGCCACAGAGCTGCGTTGCAGACGTGTAAAAAGGGGCGAGGCCTGGACCACCTCTCTGCAACGCAGGCCTGTGGCGCTTACTGGAGGTACCTGGTGGGCTAGTTGGCCCCCAGGGACCCTCAGGATTGAAGGGGAATTAATTCCCCAACTTAAAACGTGCCACAGGGCGTGTTTGCACATATGTCACATCAGGCCCCGCCCCCACAGGGCGCGTTTGCAGAGTGTTGCTGGGAGGGGGCGGGGCCTCCGGCACGATTGCGTGTTTTGTTAAATTATTTTTTTGGGAAGGGGGGCTGTGTGGCCCCCCTTCTTTTTACTTTTTTTGGGCCCTGGGGACCCCATCCCCCAGGGCCTGACCCCCATTTAAAAACATATATATATATATATATATATATTAACGGGAAGGGGGCCGCGTGGGCCCCCCTCCCGTGGCCAATTCCGGCCCCGGGGACCCCATCCCCCGGGGCATGGCCAAATATTTTTTTTGTTATTATGGAGGGGGGCTGCGTGGCCCCCCTCCTCAGGCCATTTATGGCCCCGGGGACCCCATCCCCCGGGGCCGGCCTTTGTGTGATTTTTTTTTTTTTAATTATTATTGGGGAGGGGGGCCACTCCTTGCCCCGGGGACACCATCCCCCGGGGCCTGGCCTCTCGTTGGGGACCGTGGGGGGAGCCCCAATGCCCCCACGGTCCCAGCCGGCTCCCCGCCTCCTGCGGGAGCCGGCATTGCTTTTCCACATGGGGAGCTGCTGACATGCAGCTCCCCGTGTGTAAAAGCAATCTGGTTTGGATTTTGGAAGAGAGAGCAGGTTTCCTGGGCCATCACTGGCTCCAGGAGGGGGGCCGCGCGGCCTCCCTCACATCCAAAGCTCAGCCCCGGGGAGGTGGTGGTCCCCGGGGCTCGGGTGTCCGTAACAGACCCCCAAATTTGCATTGTAGTGCCCCGGGGAGGTGGCGGTCCCCGGGGCGTGTGGGGGGGCTTAAACACAGGTTTAATTATTTATTTTAAAAGCCCCGGGGGGTGGCGGTCCCCAGGGCAGCGGGGGGGCCGTGTGCCCCCGCAAATAATGAATAAAAGCCCCGGGGGTGGCGGTCCCTGGGGCTTGGGGGGCCTTTAAGGCCCCCCACACATTTTAAAATTAGCCCCGGGGGTGGCGGTCCCCGGGGCTGGGGGGGCTGCGTGCCCCCCCGCAACTATTTAATCAAGCCCCGGGGAGGTGGCGGTCACCGGGGCAGTGTGGGGGGGATTGGGGCCCCCCCCACAGATTCTTTTCACCTGGACCTGGCCCACCCGGGGGCTTCAATACAACGACGCGCACCCAGCGCGAATTCGGACGATTTAAAAAAAAAAAAAAAAAAATTTAAAAATGCTTTTTTGGGCCCTGGGGGTCCTTGTGGGACCCCCTGAGCAGGCCTAGGGGGTCAGAGTGTTTCTACCCTGCCCCCTTTTCTTGTTTTTGCGTTTGTTTTTCTCTTTTCTTGTGACTCAGTTCTACAGAGTCACAAGATGGCTGCCAACACTTCCTGGTTTGGAGTGTTGACAGCCAATTAGAATGAAGCTCGTGGTCGGGAGGGTGCGCGGATCCACCGCTCCTCTAAATATCGAAACTTTTATTTTTGATTGTTCTCAACAACTACTGAACGGATTTACACCATTTAAGAAAAAGAGTTCTTTCTGAAACAAGGGCTACCTTTGTGCCAAATTTGGTGTAATTCCGTTCAGCAGTTCCAGCTGTAGCCGTGTCTAAAGTTTCCTATGGGAAATGCATTTTTCGACCTTTTTTTTTTAATTTCTCAGGAACTACTGAACGGATTTACACCATTTAAGAAAAAGAGTTCTTTCTGAAACAAGGGCTACCTTTGTGCCAAATTTGGTGCAATTCCGTTCAGCAGTTCGGCCTGTAGCCGTGTCTAAAGTTTCCTATGGGAATTACCATGGAGAAAACACGTTTTGGGACCCCCCTTTTTTCTCGGCTCCCGCTTGCCGAATCACCCCGAAACTTTCAAAACTGGAGCTGACCGGAGCGCCCCACTAGTTTTGAAAATTTCGCAATGATTCGTCAACCTGCGCCAAAATTATTGGGAAAAGAAAAACGCTTTTTGAATAGAAACAAGGTCCTAATATAACTACCTACTGGCGACTGCCAGTAGGAGAGAGAGAGAGAGAGAGATATATATATATATATATATATATATATATATATATATATATATATATATATATATATATATATATATATTCATATTCATATTCATATTCATATTCTACTGGCGGTCGCCAGTAGATAGTTATAGTTACAACCTATTATCCATAGGAAATCCGCAACATTCTATTTGAAATAACGTTGGCGCCGGTTGACGAATCTTCGTGAAAGTTTCCAACTTGTTGGGGCGCTCCGCTCCTACCCTGAAAGTCTCGGGGTGATACGTGAAGCGGGGGCCGAGAAAAAGGGGGTCCCAAAACGCGTTTTCCCCATTCATTTTTCCATAGGAACCTTTAGTCGCAGCTACAGCCCGAACTGCTGAACGGAATTACACCAAATTTGGCAAAGAGGTAGTCCTTGGTTCAGACTGGTGCCTTTTGCTTAAATGGTGTAAATCCGTTCAGTAGTTCCTGAGAAAATCAAAAGTAAAAGTACATATATATCTATGGGCGCGTCGGATACGCGTACCCTCAGCCCACCCTGCGCGCACCGTCCCGATCACGAGCTGCATGCTAATTGGCTGTCAGCTGGCTGTCAACATTCCGATTCAGGAAGTGTTGGCAGCCATTTTGTCCCTCGGTAGAACCGAGGGACAGAAACAAGTGCGGAAAGCGCAAAAAGGGGGCAGGGTAGAAACACCCTAACCCCCTAGGTCTGCTCAAGGGGTCCCACAAGGACCCCCTGGGCAGAAAAAAGAATTTTATTTTTTTTTAAATCGGCGGGATGCGCTTAGGGTGCGCGTATCCCGCCGAGAAAAAAAGAAACAAGTGCGCAAACGCACAAAGGGGGCAGGGTAGAAACACCCTAACCCCTAGGCCTGCTCAGGGGTCCCACAAGGACCCCTGGGCAAAAAAAGCATTTTTAAAAAAAAAAATCGGCAGGATGCGCTCAGGGTGCGCGAATCCTGCCGAGAAAAAAATCGAGCGCGGTCTCCGCGCTTCGATGTACTGGCCCCGGGTGGGCCAAGTCCCGAGGGCATGCTGGGGGGTTAATTTTATGTGTGGGGGCCTCTAAGGCCCCCAAGCCCGAGGACCGCCACCCCCGGGGCTTTATGCATAATGGTGCGGGAGGGCTCTGAGCCCTCCCGCAGCCCGAGGACCACCACCTCCCCGGGGCTTCTTTTTTTAAATGAAAAACCTGTGTGGGGGCTCCAGCCCCCCACACGCCCGAGACCGCCACCTCCCGGGGCACTAAACATTTAAATATGGGGGTCCGTTACGGACCCCAGAGCCCGGGGACCACCACCTCCCCGGGGCTGTGCACACGATGGGAGGGGGCCGCGCGGCCCCCCTCCTGGAGCCTGTGGTGGCCCTGGGGACCGCCACCCCCAGGGCCGGCTCCTGCAGTGTCCCGGGGTGCCTACCCCGGGACACTGCTGTTTGCAATGACAGGACGGGAGCCTCGCGGCTCCCGTCCTGTCATTGCAAACTTGCTTTGGATATTGGAAGAGAGAGCAGGAAACCTGCTCTCTCTTCCAATATCCAAAGCCGATTGCTTTCCACATGGGGAGCAGCATGTTAGCTGCTCCCCATGTGCTACAGCAATGCCGGCTCCCGTAGCACACGGGGAGCCGGGCGGGACTGTGGGGGTTTGGGGACCCCCACAGTCCCCAACGAGAGGGCCAGCCCCAGGGGATGGGGTCCCCGGGGCAAGTAGTGGCCCGGGAGGGGGCCACGCGGCCCCCTCCCCAAAGTTTTGAAAAATTATAAAAAAAAAAAAAAAAGGGTATGGCCGGCCCGGGGATGGGGTCCCCGGGCCTTAAAATGGCCAGAGGAGGGGGCCACGCAGCCCCCCTCAAAATATTAAAAATAAAAATAGAGGCCATGCCCCGGGAGATGGGGTCCCGGGGCCAATACAGGCCCGGGGAAGGGGGCCACGCGGCCCCCTTCCCGTTTTTTTTTTTTTATTTAAAAAGGGGTAAGGCCCTGGGGGATGGGGTCCCCAGGGCCCAAAAACAGAAAAAAGGAAGGGGGCAACACAGCCCCCCTTCAGAGGACAAAAAAAAACAAACAAAAAAAAAACGATCGGGCCCGTAGGCCCCGCCCCTTCCTTCACCACTCTGCAAACGCGCCCCCTGGCGCGTTTGCAGAGAGGAACAATTCCCCTTGAATACTGGGGGTCCCTGGGGGCCAACTAGCCCACCAGGAACCTCCAGTATGCGCCAGGGGCTGCCTTGCAGAGAGGTGTACAGAGGCCACGCCCTTTTTACACCTCTCTGCAACGCAGCTCTGTGGCGCTTTTGGAGGTATATGGTGGGCTAGTTGGACTCCGGGGACCCTCAGGATTCAAGGGGACTTAATCTCCCAACTTAAAACGCACCACGGGGCGCGTTTGCACAGTGGTGAAGGGAGGGGGCGGGGCTTCAGGTGACATGTGTGCAAACAGGCCCCGTGGCGCGTTTTAAGATGGGGAATTAAATCCCCTTCAATCCTGAGGGTCCCTGGGGGCCAACTAGCCCAACAGGTACATCCAGAAAGCGCCACAGAGCTGCGTTGCAGAGAGGTGTAAAAAGGGGTGTGGCCTCTCTACACGTCTCTGCAACGCAGCCCCCAGGCGCATATTGGAGGTTCCTGGTGGGCTAGTTGGCCCATAGGGACCCTCAGGATTCAAGGGGACTTAATCCCCCAACTTAAAACGCGCCACGGGGCGCGTTTGCACAGATGTAACCTCAGGCCCCGCCCCTCCCTTCACCATTGTGCAAATATTCCTCTAAAATCAGCCGAAATACGAATTCCGATTTACTCACCTGTTATCAGGAGAGACCTCAGTGCTGTATCTTTCAGCCCAGTACTGGTCCTGAAAAGTAATTCTAACCATACTTACCAGTAACTTGAATTTCCTTCCATAGGCTAACATTGACTGGTTTCACTTGGAAATTCTTCTAAGTGTGGAGTTTTGGAACTTTAAAATATTCCTCTAAAATCAGCCGAAATACGAATTCCGATTTACTCACCTGTTATCAGGAGAGACCTCAGTGCTGCATCTTTCAGCCCAGTACTGGTCCTGAAAAGTAATTTTAGCCGTACTTACCGGTAACTTGAATTTCCTTCATAGGCTAACATTGACTGGTTTCACTTGGAAATTCTTCTAAGTGTGGAGTTTTGGAACTTTAAAATATTCCTCTAAAATCAGCCGAAATAGGAATTCCGATTTACTCACCTGTTATAAGGAGAGACCTCAGTGCTGTATCTTTCAGCCCAGTACTGGTCCTGAAAAGTAATTTTAACCGTACTTACCAGTAACTTGAATTTCCTTCCATAGGCTAACATTGACTGGTTTCACTTGGAAATTCTTCTGTGTGTGGAGTTTTGGAACTTTAAAATATTCCTCTAAAATCAGCCGAAATACGAATTCCGATTTACTCACCTGTTATCAGGAGAGACCTCAGTGCTGCATCTTTCAGCCCAGTACTGATCCTCAAAAGTAATTTTAACCGTACTTACCGGTAACTTGAATTTCCTTCATAGGCTAAGATTGACTGGTTTTCAGCAAAAAGTTTCAAAGTGTTGATTTTCACAAACTACAAATATTCCTTAAAAATCGCCTGTATGACTTAAACGCATTTTTTCAACTGTTTACAGGAGATGCACCAGTGCTGGATCCAGGATCCAACACTGAGTAAGAAAAAGTAACGATAACAGTTTTTACCTGCTAAGTGAATTTCCTTCCATAGGATAACATTGGTGATTCTATGAGAAAAAGTTTCTAAGTGTCAACTTTTAAAATACAATAATATTCCTTAAAAATCACGACTGTAACCAAAACGCTTTTACTCAACTGTTTACAGGAGATGTACCAGGACTGAATCTAGGATCCAGTCCTGTGGTTACAAAAGTAATCCATAAAGTAACTAATTGCATTTAACTAGAAATTCACATTGAGCTGAATGTTGCATTGTGTTTGAAAATGTGTTGCCCATTGCAACAACTGTAACTACTGTACTTAAAAGTCTATTGCCTATCTGCAAAGTATTTAAACTAAAGTAATTCATTCTGAGAAAGTATTTTTTGTAATGTAATGTATAATGTAATTACAATGTAATTTAAAAAATAAAATATGTAAAAAAAAATTGTTTCTAAAAATGTAGTAAATCAGTATGAAAAAAATTAATATAACAATTAATACATTTAAAAATTGTCATTTACAAAACCTTTGAAATTCACTGAAAAAACCGTAGGTTTCAGGCACGTTATAGTTAGAAATTAGCATTTAAAAAACCTTTGAAATTCACTGAAAAAACCATAGGTTTCAGACACGTTATAGTTACAAATTAGCATTTAAAAAACCTTTGAAATTCACTGAAAAAACCATAGGTTTCAGACACGTTATAGTTACAAATTAGCATTTAAAAAACCTTTGAAATTCACTGAAAAAACCATAGGTTTCAGACACGTTATAGTTACAAATTAGCATTTAAAAAACCTTTGAAATTCACTGAAAAAACCATAGGTTTTAGGGACAGTTTTAGTTACTTGGACATTGCACTCGTACAAAACCCGTGAAATTCCCCCGTTATAGTTAGTTCAGCTAACTATAACTCGCGCCCCTGCAATGCACTGCTGATGACGTCACATATTACATCACTCATGACATGGTCAGTGACATCACTGATGACATCACTGATGACATCTCAAATGACATCACTGATGACATCACTGATGACATCATCCATGTGATAATTTCATGCATCTTCTCACACCCTAATATAACCTTTGATATACCCACTCTAAATTACAGACTGCCATTCTCAAAACCATAGACACTCCAACACCAAAAACTACATACCCACTCACTGATTATTAGGTCTACACACACATTTACTCTCTCACCAGTACAATCACTCATACTTATGGTCACTCAGTACAGGACTATCATATGCACTCATACACCTATATACACACTCACACACCTCCACTCATCCATAGAGGTACTCACACACCTAGTCAGTCATGCAAATAATTAATCACACTCCCATTTACTTATCTATACAGTTATACACACACCAGCTCACTTACTCATACAAATACTAGCACATTCTTACGCTCTTACACAATCACTGATACAAGCACACACTCATCCATACAGCCACTCTCACAATCACACACTCTCACTTATAGCCATTTATATACTCCAACACACATATATACTGCCTTTCACATATGTAGTTACTCACACATGTACCACTGAGATATACATTTACTCACTAACACAGCCATACACACACTCACCCACCCATACAGTCCATCACAGATGCACTCTTGAAAACATGCACCCAGTGAATCACCCACTCACACATCTATGCACAGAGTCACACACACCCCACCCACACAAACACTCAGGCACCCATACAGATACTCAGACAACAAATCAATAACCCATATAGACACTCATGTAGCTATTCGCAAACCCATGCAGCCGCTTACACACCAACAGACAGACAGATACAGACATTCACACAGTTTAGTCATTAACCCATGCATTCAGTAAGATACGTTTAATCACTCACTCATAGTCAGTCACGCACCTACTAAATCATCCATTCAGACACTTATACACCCACTCATTCTTCAATATGCCTTTCCCTATATATATTAAACATATTTAAACTTTACAGAAACACACAGTCACTGGATGATGTCATCAGTGATGTCATCAGTGATGTCATTTGAGATGTCATCAGTGATGTCATCAGTGATGTCACTGACCATGTCATGAGTGATGTAATATGTGACGTCATCAGCAGTGCATTGCAGGGGCGCGAGTTATAGTTAGCTGAACTAACTATAACGGGGGAATTTCACGGGTTTTGTACGAGTGCAATGTCCAAGTAACTAAAACTGTCCCTAAAACCTATGGTTTTTTCAGTGAATATATATATATATATATATATATATATATATATATATATATATATTTTCTCCAAACGTGATCCTGGTTGTTGACAACAGTCACAGGAAACACCCACACCAACGCGGTCTCAATTCACAGAAGTTTTTTAATGGCAAAGAAACAGACGCGTTTCAAACTTTCGTTCTTTTTCACATGACCCGTTTTTTCTCACATAACTTCCTTATATACAACGTCAGTCCTGACGCATTGTCAATCAACATAAACAAAATACTATGCATGCCCTGCATATTCCTCCTTTCAACAAAACTTTATCAACAGTTTAGTATTAATTCATTGTATAGCTCGGACCATGCTTTTAAGTATTAAATTCATAATAATTGTAAAATACAACATGATTGTAAATTAGAGAAGTCTGGCACAGCTATATGAACCTCTCTCATTATTTCATTGTCTGGTTAGTAAGTTATCCCTTATAGGTGATAGTTGATCAAAAATTCATAATACAGGAGACTCTGCACTCACGGGTATAGTACACAAAATAACTTCTCAGTCGTGGTTCACTATAGGTGAAGGTCAAAAGGTGTTGCCACATGGGGACCGTCTTCTACTCTCCCAGAGGTGCTTCCAGCATAAATTTGCATGGACACTTCCCCTCCATCTGTAACGAAGACAGAG